>OY986048.1:3625432-4825432 GCA_963920205.1 Stenodema calcarata
GTCCTGGTAGTTTGGTGATTTCTGATAAGTATACGTTTAATCAAATTATCATAGGCACGTGATGGAATGGGACCCCACTGTTCCCGCCAGACTAGTTCATCTAAAAACTGCTGAATAATCTGAATTGACAGAAGGTTCAGTGTGTTCTGGAACATTTTTGGGACCCAGTTCTTCAGATAGCAAACCACCTCCAGATTATTAGTGCCTGAACTCTTCCGACCACTAACAACCACATTGCCTGCACAGAGACAGGTCAACAGCAAAATCCGTAATGACAGTTGACTGTGGATGAACCCACTCCTCAAGTGCTTCAAAGATGATTCGTTTTTTTATTTATTTTTTTTTTTTTCATAGACATTATTTGCCTGAATTGTCTAGGGCTTTTAATCTAAAGTGCTTTGTGTCTGTACCCATGACAGCCAAAATGTCAATTTTAACTAATTTTTTCGTTTGTTTCTCCGATTTTCCCAAGCTAATGACACCAACTTGAACTCACCGCCTAACATTCCCGTTTTTTCTTGAACAGCAGCTGTGCAAACGGATCTGAACATGTGTAGTACGTTTTCACTATGAAATTATATACCATCACCCACTGTAACACATTATGTACAGCAGTGTTGCCTGACCAGTGGTACATTAATTTGAGTATTGTTGCTGGTGGCTGCAAAGTTTTGTCAAATATAGATCCCGCAAACAAAAATCCAGCATTTAACTGAAAACATTTAAAAAAACCGACTTACAATATCCGGAATACTAATTATTACAGAGAAACATGAAAACATATGAACCTCCTTATCAAAATACGTTGTCACGCGGCCACCAGTTGACTGAAACGCGGGCTGGACACGTTCGAAGTGCTGCCAACCCCTTAAACTTGCGACTATACCGCTGTAGTTCTCGGATACACCACTAGAGGCTCATACAGTCAAACAAGTGAAACCATAGCCGGGAAATGCCGCCGAGAAGCTTATTATTTGAATTCAAAATCGAACTGTCTATCACTGGGGGGTTTTATGTAACTGGGTGCTTCACCCTAGGAGCTTTTGTTGTATCAAATGTTCTGTAAATATCTTTGGCGACATTTGAAGGATTTTCCTCAACTGGTTGTGTAATAAAAGCCTTTAGTTGTTGACAATTGAACTCTGAATCACTTCTAAACAAGCTCGAGCTGTATCCACGAGCAAAGGAAAGGGTTTCTCTTTGACAAAGCTGTTTTTGCAGTTGTATTCTTGGGTGACGAAACATTTTCCGACTCAGTGTAACTGGAATTAATTGGAGTATCCTCCCCTGTCAAGTCCACTAGCTGATCCACGGCTGCTGAAGGTGGTGGGACGGCATCTTTTGAAACATTTTTGGATTTCGCTGGAATGAAAACTTCAGAATTTGATCCAAGTTTCCCTGACGGCAGTACTACGCTGTAGGTGTTTGGTGAATTTGTGGCCTTATCTGGAGCCTGGACCTGAATATGTTTCTTTGGTTGGTCCAGCAGATCTGCCAAAGTAGGCGTGGGCAAGTTGGAGAGAGGTGGAGGCGAGTCCCTAGTAACTGACACAACAAATTTGGAACAAATTGGCCCACCACGGAATTTGCGTGTGACACAGACGCAACAGTACTAGTTGGCGGTCTCGTGTGGATGAAACAGGTTTTTTTGGGGTCCCAAGTTTGGAGGTCGATTTTTTAATGTCCCCTTCGTAATCATTGGCATTTTGTTTCTTCCATGGGGTACTTTATACGACATCGTAGTCAGCTAGAGATTGGAAGAATCCAAACGTCAACTTCCAGTTTTTCGTTGGAAATGACGCAATTTTTTTGTGTTTGAAAATCATGTCTGGTCCTGGGAGTTTGGTGATTTCTGTAATATTGTGAATACGGATATTACGATTCACGTACCTTTAGTATTGGATGCTCGGGTGTAGTCAAAGATGACGAAAAGTAAAGGGGGGGAAAACTGGGTTTATTAATACAATTAATAACTGATGTTATAAATGTACAATCTCTCATCAAGGGGGTACGGGACGAAGTGGCGTCTTGAATTCTCTCTCTCCTCTTCCTGAGGAGAGGGGGGACGAGGAGGAAGGGTTTGGGGGGCATTGGACGGTCACTCCTCAGATCCTGTGTATACGTGACATTCATGTCACACTCCCCCTCCGTTGAAAAAGGGCGGAAGGGTGTTTTGGGCTGCATGTTTTAAAATTTTTATGGTTTGAGGGACATACCTATCACTAGGGAAAAACCGTCCCTGCTCGTTCGAGTGTGCTGGAAAACCTTCAGCATTGGAGGCGGTTGACGGGGTATAAAACAAATATGTTGAAAATAATAAGAAAATAAATTTACCTGAGGCAGGAATTTCCTCTGTGGGGGGGAATGCTTGGGTCGGTGGTTGAACGAGCAGAGTGGGGGAAAAAACCCTAGTAAATTCAATAAAATATGAAGAGCAGAAGTAGTGACTGTTAGTCTGGTGGGTAATGTTTTGTAAAGGACGGTGTGGGTTTCCTGCAAAAAGTACAATTGAAGGTCTCTTTTCTGGCAAGTGGCATCTTTTTCCAATTTACATAATCAATCTCCGCGCACTCCGCATCATAAGAAGAACAACAACCTGGGCAAAAAACGGGATTATCCATTTCCTCTTCAGGAATAGGTTTTTGACACTGTCCACATTTGAACACATGTCGTGAAGTCCCTGGCTTCGACATCGTGGGTAATCTTTAGTTGAGTGTGTTTAATAAACGATTTGACACTCCAGGAACTCGTATGTGTAATGTACGATCGTAGACGACGGCAGGGGGGTGGCGGGAGGTGCGTTGCTGGTTTGCAGCGGGGTTGATAGAGGACGCGGGGGGAAGGGCAGTGGAAGGGGCGGGGGTTACGACGGGCGATGCGTGGCAGGGGGAGGCGAAGAAGCAAAGAGGCGAAGAGCGGGGGAATTGAAGGTGTGGAAGGTGCGGCGAGCGGGGGGTTCTCCAGTTGGGGGATACGGTGTAGCGGGAGTAGACGGCGTGGCGGGGACGTGCGCAGAAGTCGCTGATGGGCGGGGGGGGTGAGGTTCTGCCAGGTGCGGTCGGGAGGTGGGGTCGGTGAAAGGGAGTGGGACAGTGCCGTCGGTGGGAGGAGGCGGAGAGGTGAGGGGTTGGCGAAGGGGAATTTGATCGAAGGGGGGGTCCTGACTGACGGTGGGGCGTGCGGAATTCGCCGTGGATTGGGCGGGGGGTGGTTTGGTTCGTCAATGGCCGTCCGTTGCAGCGAATATTCGCGATGTTTTCAACGAACGACGGCCGGAAAAGGTGGGAAAACAAAAACGTGTGGGGTCCAAAAAACACTGCTGGTGGTCAAGAATTGTGAAACAAGCAACTGCTCGTGATGCAAGGGGAATGTGGGGGTCTGGTTATTGGTTATACAGAGGGAAAGCCGGGGGACGCATGCAATATAAGTTAGGCGTGAATCGAACGTTTTGCTCTGCTACCATGTAATATTGTGAATACGGATATTACGATTCACGTACCTTTAGTATTGGATGCTCGGGTGTAGTCAAAGATGACGAAAAGTAAAGGGGGGGAAAACTGGGTTTATTAATACAATTAATAACTGATGTTATAAATGTACAATCTCTCATCAAGGGGGTACGGGACGAAGTGGCGTCTTGAATTCTCTCTCTCCTCTTCCTGAGGAGAGGGGGGACGAGGAGGAAGGGTTTGGGGGGCATTGGACGGTCACTCCTCAGATCCTGTGTATACGTGACATTCATGTCACATTTCTGATAAGTATACGTTTAATCAAATTATCATAGGCACGTGATGGAATGGAACCCCACTGTTCCCGCCAGACTAGTTCATCTAAAAACTGCTGAATAATTTGAATTGACAGAAGGTTCAGTGTGTTCTGGAACATTTTTGGGACCCAGTTCTTCAGATAGCAAACCACCTCCAGATTATTAGTGCCTGAACTCTTCCGACCACTAACAACCACATTGCCTGCACAGAGACAGGTCAACAGCAAAATCCGTAATGACAGTTGACTGTGGATGAACCCACTCCTCAAGTGCTTCAAAGATGATTCGTTTTTTTATTTTTTTCATAGAAATTATTTGCCTGAATTGTCCAGGGCTTTTAATCTAAAGTGGTTTGTGTCTGTACCCATGACAGCCAAAATGTCAATTTTAACTAATTTTTTCGTTTGTTTCTCCGATTTTCCCAAGCTAATGACACCAACTTGAACTCACCGCCTAACATTCCCGTTTTTTTTTTCAACAGCAGCTGTGCAAACGGATCTGAAAAATGTGTAGTACGTTTTCACTATGAAATTATATACCATCACCCACTGTAACACAATACTGAATAATAATTAAATCTATACATGTGGCTTCATCATGTAAACTCGAATTGTATCACTTAGAAACAGTGGTACTACACATGTTCAGTAATAATTTCAGTTAAGTCATGTCTTTATCACCAAAGTTCTGCTTTATTTACATTCTGCAATGGGGAATTTGGGTCAATTTTTATTTTATTTATTTATTTTGAAGTACAAGCTAAAGGGAATAACGAAATTGATGTTCACCTGACACGTGGTGAGGCCACCCCCACCTATCTGAACCCCAGCGATGTCCTGTTGTGACGTCATACGCTCCCCTCGATTTTCGTGGCTTCATTCAATCTGCGCTAGGCGCTTTTGGAATTTTCTCCTCAAGTAAATTGTTTTTTAAATGAATATCGCTGGTAATATACATTACTCTATGGCCGTACTATACAGTGGGAGGGTGATATTTGGGATCGAAAATTGACGCAAATTCTCCATTAATTTATTTACGTTAATTGCCACCCTTTCAATTGTATTGCTAAGCCTGAATACTTTGATGTGAAAACCTTACAAAAATAATGTAAAAGTGACTTGTTGCAGACTATGAAGGTTTGAAGGTTGTGATAAATCTGAGACGGATCTTCTTGTCTTGGCGTGATTATTGATGGACTACTTCCATTTACTAGATCTCATCTAATAAATCTTGTGCATCTTTTCTGTATTAGTTCTGGTTTAGCTAATCAATATAAATAAATTTGTATTCATCATTATTATCATTCATGAAACCTTCATCATTGTAATGCTCGAAGTATTATACCGAAATAAATATGCTTTGTAGGGTTTACGCTTGAATAGTCAAGTCAATCTGAAGGACCAATGAGATTCTTCTTCGGATTTTGTCCAATTACAGATGGAAGATGAGGTGTGACGACGATCGTTAGTACTTAGCCTCTGTACACACGCAAAATTGAAACTGCCGAGTTTTGGCTCTCTTTAGTCACAACCAAACCCCCCCACCTGAGTCCACTACTGATTGGTCTCACATATGCGCTACCAGAGAATCTTCCAAACGTTAATATTTTTTTTCATGGGTTCCACCAAAGGAGAAAAATTTCTTCAAATAATAATTATTATGAAATTATCATAATTATTATGAAATGAAATTATCATAATTATTATGAAATGATTACAAATATTCACTTCTATTTTGTATAAAAATCCTTCATTCGTAACTAGCTTTCTGTTATCGAGAATTCAACATGTCTGGTACAATTCAACAAGTATAAATACAAGTAGTAGTGTATTTTCATTTCTATTTTGCCTCAGCTGTGACAGAGGTTGTTCATAATCTTGTGCAACAGAAATTGGAAGTTATAGTGTGAGTAATAGTTAGGAAAAAGATGGGGATTATTCGTTTGAATAATGTAAAAACAGTCATTTTTCAATTTTTATTTGAAAGTTGTGAAGAACTGCTCAACTGAGTTTATTAATAGGAGTAATAATAATATCAGAACTGACAGCCTCACTAGACTCTATGCGGAGACCATGGCCGTTGTAAGGAGGAGGGATTTTTAGAGCGATCTAGCAACTGTTTGATGAACTTGGTCCACCTGATGATCGGCAATGCGCATGCGAGAGGACTTTGATTAATTTCTCACTTGCTTTGTAGTTGCCAAGCACTGGCGCTCGCATCTCAACAATTAAAAAAAAAAAAAAATCCCCCAACCTACGGATCACATAAATATAGATTAGTTGGACAGAGAGAACTCTTGATATACTTTTAGTGGACGCATAAATTAAGTTGACGGGGCATAAGATGATAAGGGCCACGACGCCTGGGGATTCAGTCCAGTTTGGGCACCCAGCGTTTATAAGGAAATATCATGTGATTGACGCCAAGAAATGCAAATCATTTTTCCAATAATTGGTTCATGGTTTTATGAAACGTGATAGCATTAATACATCTGATGTATTAATGCTATCACGTTTCATAAAACCATGAGTCCTCAGAAAGAAATATCTCGGACTTCATTTGAAAAATATATTTCAATAACGTCTTCTTCAGGAAATAATGAAAATTAGAAATAGTCTAGCTCGTTTCACCAGGAAACCCCGGAATTTAATGATTCCCAAGAAATTATGAATGAATGACGTTATCAATGATGGTGTCTACTCAGCTGACTACTCTTCTCTGGTTCGCCAGTTGTCCAACGGAGGCGCTGTCGTACCTACTCGTTCAAGTACCAATGGATCTAATATGAAACCCACTGGTAGGTACCCAACTCATGAGACAAATTGATAAGTATCGATTAGACAGATGGTAGGTAAGTACCCGCTCATAACTTGTTTTATACGTTCAACATACAACTTTATCGTAATGAAAAAAATGTAGTCAATCGAGAGAATAATTGAAGCCTTGGGAGCTTGAGAACACATGAGCTATAGAAAATTTACTACAAAAAACGACTCTGGAAACAAAAATTTACAGTTACCTAGTTACCTTTTCTAGTTATTTGTGAAACAACACTAATGACTAGGAAAATGCAAGTTGCAAGAGCACAACATTAAAACAAAAATAGCAATGGGGTTTGTTACGTTTGGGGCGAGTAGGGGAGTAAATGCACGGAATTCAGAATATCTGACTATATTTAATTAACTATAAGAGTGGGATGGCCATGTATCAAGGGTAAGCTAATGGGGAGTAGGGGACTGCTGGTACAGCAGAATGTAGTCCCCTCCACGGCCCATTATAACCAGCTGAGACAGAATAACCTTCCCAGTGATAACATTCCCATTAGGGATGCAAATAAATAATTGGATAATCGATTTATTTGACTCCGATTAATTTTAATCGATGTTTAGCTGCCGATTATTTTTATTGATCTATTATTATTACTGATTAATTGATATTATCACTGATTAATCGGTTTTCGAATACATCAGGATTTGAAATCATTTTTTTAGCATATTAGAATGCATCAAATCCTGATGTGGTATTCGAAAACTGATGAATCAGTAATGGTAATCGATTAATAAAAATAATCGGCAGCTAAACAACGACCATTTGTCTTCAACTACCTAGGTAGGTACTTTTAAAAAGTATCATAAAAAATAGAGATAAGGTGTCAAAAATGACAAAACATTGATGTAATTTATAAACAAATATTTATTGAAAATAATATCATACAACATTAACTCTAAAATATTCACTTTTTACGTTTTATAATTATTTGGTACAGATTGGTAGGTACACGCTTACAATTTCCCCATTTTTAAATTAGGTACTGGAAATTACTACAAATTTTTTCTACATTTACTTATTTTATAATGTTTGCAATCGAAATTACCTATTCAGCATTAAACTTGACAAAAAGTATTTTTGATAACTAGTTCATTTTCATAAGATTTCATCTTTCAGTCATTACTTGCCCAGCTTTGGAAAAAATCTGTTCACACGAAACTGAGCTGGCTGCTATGCAAAGCCTTTTCATGGCTAATTGGTAAAAGTGGGGATATAACAATTTTCTTTGATCCCACCAAATCAAAGGATCAGAAAGTCGATGTAGAAGTGGCTCAGCCAAATATTTGTCCACTTCCATGATACTGGCTGCTTTTGAACTAGATGGAATTAAAGAACTAGATGGAATTAAAAAACTAGATGGAATTACAGAACTAGATGGAATTAAAGAACTAGATGGAATTACAGAACTAGATGGGATTACAGAACTAGATGGGATTAAAGAACTAAAATTTAGTTCTTAGTTCATTTAATGATTCACGTAAACGAAGATCGCTCTTTATAGTTCTTTTTCCTGAACTAGTTCGTTCACGAACTTCCCATCACTACGCGGAACGATTCCAGTTCGAACGACTCGAGTTGGTAGGTACTTGATACCTATATAACCCTCTATAAATAGCTGACGTAGGTACAAGTAAAACCTAAAAGTTGTATGAATAAAAATCATTTGTATAATTATTGAAGTAATAATTCACGCGAATAAATAATTATTACCTACATAGAAAAAATGAAGGCATACCTATGAACCACTGAGCTATGTACAGACCATCTCGTTACCTCCTCGAACGAACACAATATTCTACCTCATTAATCAAATTATTTCGTTCAGTTAAGGACTTACAAGTATTCGAGAAATAATAAACCGTTGTGGTAAAGTTTGCAGCGTTTTTGAATTTCCGTCCTTCACTAATGCGTAGGCGGTCGCTGGGCGTTGCGTCACTGATAACGATAAGGATCAACAGTCGGCCATCTGCATTTATACTCCTTGTAGGTGGTGTATATGTGTCCGTGTGGACTCACAGTTGATAGGCGAGTCTGAACTTCTCGGGAGTTGGGTTGTGTTTTGTAGTACCACCGTTGTGTCAATTCCTTGTGACTATTTAATCTTTCATTGTTTTAATTGAATACTATGTTCTCTCATTTCGTCAGCTGTGAAGTGTGATAAGTTCCGTGTCCCTTGCGTCCTTGTCAGTCTACTTGTGTCTAGGTATAATGAATCGCGGTGACGGCCTGATCCAGAGGCGGAATGTGAATCGGGACGTCGCATCTGCTCAAAAAGATAGCTACAATGCCGAAGAGAAAGGGAATGAAGAAGACAATTCCGATAACGACTCGAAAGAAACGAGGTTGACTTTGATGGAAGAAGTCCTGCTTCTCGGGCTCAAAGATAAGGAGGTTATTATCTTCAGCTTTCTTGATTACAAAACCACTTGCTTACGTATCCAATATTTTCGCAAATCTTTCATTCAATTCATCGTTTTACGTGTCTAACACGACTGCTATTCATTTATGTACCTAATGCCGTTCAGCTCGTGAAACGCTGAGCATTACAAAATAAGTCACTTTTCCATTTGCATTGCGGAGGGACTGTGTCCAAATTCAGCTTATGGAATGAGTCCTTGTAATTTCCGAAATCCTACAATAAATTCTTGTACTGTTTGTTCTGAGACGGTACTACTCAATGAATAATGAAACAGCTAGGTACATTTCTTCGTCCAATGTACAAGAGATTCTATCAACGTACTTAGCGCCGTTGGCCAAGCAGTTTTCCTGCGCCTGTGCTACTGTGCTGGATCTATTTCAAAATGATAATGCTTAACCCGTTCATACTGGATCAAAATTGAACTAATCTAACTTACTAGATGTATGGCGAATATGAAATTGTTCGGGTTGAGTCAATAGGTACCTAAGACTTGTTTTGTCCTAATTATTCTCTGCGAAGGCGCTGAATGATTGGCGCTGGTTTCCACCAGTTAAAAGTGTCTTTCATCAAATATATCAAATATAGGGCCACAACTCGAAATTTTGTGATTTTCGGTTTTTTGGCCTCAAATATTCACCGCAGTAAGCCCAGCCCACTCGACCATTTATTATAATGAAAATTCCTAGTCATCTGTATCCATAAAAACGTCCTTGTTGCACTGTCCTTATTTCCCAAATTATGAATGCAACAGAGCCACAAGTCGACATGTGGCTGTATTGCACTGACAAATGTTTTTATTTTTCTCCATTCACTAGGCCATAAGTCGAAATGCGTCCCTGTAGCACTGACTTGGTTGCCATGTATTCCATCGAATCGCACTCTCAGCGCATTAGGGCCACCACTCACAACTTTTTTTAATTATTAATAATTATTAATTTAAAAAAATTCAATTAGGTATTGAACAAGACAGTGAGTAAAAATCTTCCATCAAGATTTAATTAGTAGGTACCTATCTAATAAAAAAAATGAAATGAATTGCGTTAAAAACGACATTATTACAATATTTTTTGGTTTTTGTAACTGTATCGAGAGTCTTCAGGAAATACTAATTACTGTTCAGTTATACCTACGATGATGAAGCCGTAACTTCAAACATTTGAGATACCCATTTCAATGCAACAAGGTCTCAAGTCGTCTAGGGCATAAACTGCCTTATGCGCATAGAAAAACTGGACAATGCCCGTTTTCAGACGAGCAAGGGAAGGATTTTATAGCACTTTCAAGTTCTGAAAAATTAGCTTGAATTTCCTACACGCCTTCAAAACTTTCAACCAAGCGTCCTGAAAAATTCGAAATTTTGAGTTGTGGCCCTTATTGCACTGTGAGTGCGATAATATATTATACTTCATGTGTTGTTTCTACATTTATAATTTTGGTTATTGTTTTCAAACGAATCTCAAAGCTATTTGTTTACTTTCGTTTTGTTTATTGCAGGGGTATACGTCTTTCTGGAATGATTGTATTTCCAGTGGCCTGCGAGGTTGCATTTTAATTGAATTAGGCCTAAGAGGGAGAGTCGAACTAGAAAAAGCTGGGATGAGAAGAAAATCATTACTGAGTAGAAAAGTTATCCTAAAGAGCGATGTTCCCACCGGCGATGTCCTTCTTGATGAAGCGCTCAAGCATGTTAGAGACACCAACCCCGCGGAAACAGTACAGAGCTGGATAGAATATCTCAGTGGTAAGTTTCAAAATATACGATTCGTCATGAAATAAACTGCTAATAGAGTGGGTATTAATTACATGTGAATTCAATCGTTCCTGATATATTGGTGATGTAGAAAGTAATTCATTCATTGAGACTTCCCTGCCTGACCAATCTTTGTATCAGATCCTTGTGTTGAAACACAACGTACAAATTGCCTAGGCAGGGCCTTGGGGAACAAAGAGTAACTTGTGTTTCAAGTTAGTTTGGGATGCAACTTGAACAACGATTTTATTTTAAAATTTCCACTATGGGATATGCTTAGTGGCTTAAGCCTCCTGGCTGTTTTTATTTTCGTATATTTTTTACACTCACGTTTTCTTCTCATTCTCTCTATTTCAGTCAGTAATAATATAGAAAATGATTTTAATACTATGTACTCCCTACCCAAACTATAAAATGCTATCAATTTTAATTTCTCATTCAGTCATCCATTTATGTGTTACATAATTCTAATTAATCCCTACAAATAAAGTAATAAGCCAAGGAAAATAGAACAGATATAATTATTCAATCATAACCTTGTAGAAATCATAATCTTTGCTTACAAATTGTGCTCTATTACAGATTTATAAATTTGAGCGTGGTGAAATATTTTTTCTTCCTATGATTGTTCTTTGATGTTATGTGGATTCATCAGAAAGCATGGGTTTGCAAAGCTAATGAGTAGACATTTTCAGTTTGATGTTGGACTTGACTGCCTTGTACACAACTTTCCCCAACTTTGGTTTTCACTTGTATCCTAGTAGATCCCGTAGTACATCTCAAAACTGTCTTGTACAAGCTCAAGACCCCTACTGTTTCACTACTTCTAACGGCCTCGTTTGTCATTTGACTCAATTTTCAGGAGAAACCTGGAATCCACTCAAGTTGAAGTATCAATTGAAGAATGTAAGAGAACGCCTTGCTAAGAATCTGGTGGAGAAAGGCGTTCTCACTACTGAAAAGCAAAATTTCCTCTTGTTTGATATGACTACTCACCCATTGACTGATAATAATGCCAAAACACGACTCGTGAAAAAGGTACTTACGCCTGTATATACTTGAGTATTAAATTTAGTATTGAGATCTACTCAACAGTAAATTAGGAAATGCCAGCCATGTATATTTTGGCAATTTATGCTTTGCCTGCCTTCTTCTGAAAACTATAGGAATATCCTAATGTTCTTGTTGTGTAGAAATAGAAATATCGAGGGTGAAGTGGCAACAAGGCCTACCTCAGATAGGGCTGGTCAACATGGCCTACCTCAAATGGTGCTGTACAACTGTTTATTTTTAAAATTTGGGAACATATACGTGAATGTTTGCAACTATTGACACTTCCGGGTGCCAATATACTATACAGACAACTAACGTGATGATGAATGATTTTAATTTGAATTAAAAAACGTCAATATGCCCAAAAATGTCAGTTAGGCCATGTTATTCTGTGCTATTTCAGGTAGGCCATGTTGACCAGCCCTATCTGAGGTAGGCCTTGTTGCCACTTCACCCTCGATTTCCTAAACTATGGAAATATCCTAATGCACTTTCCCTAGGTATTATGCAAAGTGCCTACCCCGAAAAGGCAAAGTATGGAATAAATGTCATATAACTAAAATATGGAATAAATGTCATATACTAAAATAGTATGGAAAGCCTAAGGGCCGGTTTCACCCACGTAAACGAAGGAGTTGATCTCAGTTCAAATCGCGATTCGACTCATGAACGGAGATTACCCGTCAGGTTGGGTTTCACCACGGGCGTTCAACCCTAAACTCAGGTAAACGGGAGTTCAGCGTTGAACGCTCGATTTCGGCTGGTCAACAGGGATAAACTCGGTTCAAGTTCACTCCCCCCCCCCCCCCCATCCGCACCCCGCCGCTCATTCATTCAACAATGTCTCGGGCACAAGACAATGCAGCGAAGCAACAGCTAATTGATAATAACGTTGGTAGAATGACAAATCAATAATTTGATGTAATTGATTAAAATATAAGGGATGTTTTCTTAATTTTTATACTGGTCTAATTCAATGAATAATAGTCTGCAGAATTGCAATAAGGTTCATAACACAACTAAATCCCAGCCTTTTTCAAGACCTCGAAAATTACAAATATAACTTTATTCTATATCTCTTGCTCAAAGTAAGAACCGAACTTGTTACCGTACAGTTAAAACCGTACAGAGATTTTATGAGCTTACATTCCGTTTTCAGTTATGTGGTGGTGATGAAATGAAGCAACGTTATTCAAAATATTGATCAACTTAATTATCAAATAATTATCGAACTAGATCGAACTAGATCGAACAAAAAAGATCGAACTAGATCGATAATTAATTATCGTCAACACTGGAATCAAGGTTCACTTCAGTCCCTTTCAACTTTTCTGTTAACAGAGCGGTGCTTGTATTGAATTTTCAATTCGAAGCGAGCAGTTCGCGCTCACCAGCAGTGAAGATTCTCTCTTTTACTTTGATTCCATTACGAGCACAACACACGGAAACAACTAGAGTCAAAAATGGATAGCTGGAAAAACAGAAACGGATAGCTAGTCTTCTCGTTCCTGCGTCCGTCAAAACAGCTGAAACACGCTGCTCGAACTTGGTTTTCATTGATCTTAGTTCAATGAGAACTGCGATCTTAGAAACTCGCTTAACTTGGTGAAATCCAAAACTTTTCGAACAGCTTGGTGAAACCGGCCCTAAATCTGCCAATGGGGTTAATTCATAATCAACATTCATTCAAGCAAATTGTTCTGATCTCATTAACTGCTCGCTTTGTTCCAGGTTCAAGAAGCCGTGCTGACTAAATGGGTGAATGATCCACAGAGAATGGATAAACGTCTGTTATCCCTGCTTCTTCTAGCTCATGCATCAGATGTCTTGGAAAATGCTTTTGCTCCACTTAACGATGACGATTACGAATTGGCCATGAAGAGGGTTAGAGAGTTAGTTGACCTCGATCTAGAAGCAGAAAGTGCCAAAGGATGTTTCACCGACATTCATTGGGCTGTATTTGCTTCATTCACCAAGTAATTGAATCAATACAAATTTGTCTTCGTTCATTGAATGGCATTGTTGTCCAACGTTTTCGGCAATTAAGTAAGTAAAATTCATCGAAATGAACTCATTTTGGAACTGTACTTCTTTTGATTTCTCTTTTATGAATATCACGGTTAGTGCTCAAAATTGCAAATAATTGCGATGAAATTCAGTGGGTTACCCCTTTCACAGGTAGTCCTGTCATCCAAACAAATTGAAGCGTAATGGACAGAGTAGAAAATAATATTTATTTTATCGGTTTTGTGTTATCATAATAATATATCGATACCTTACTTCACAAAGGGAATATGTCCTTAATAATTTATTATGGACATATTCCCTTTGTGAAGTAAGGTATCGATATTATATCGGTTTTATGATATCATCTTCCATTTAGTAATTTGACTATAATGAGATCATCTATTTCCATGCAGGATGTTGGTCTCTGGCATTGGCTGAATCAGTAACAAATCCTCAGTGGGGGATGGGGTTGTGGGCTTTTTTTCTTAAATCTTGGAATTCAAGCGCATTTTAGAAGAAAATGAATTTGTGAAAACATTTGCGTGAATAATCAGACCCCATCCATAGATTATAAGGAATTCACCAAAACCTTATTACACATTCTAACTCAATATAAAACGCAACAAATTTTCCACTACGGTTTGTTATCTTCTGTCTTGATTACCCTTTTTCTTGATCACTGCTCTGTGTATAGTATCCTTGTGAGTCCTACAACTATACGAAATAATGGGAGTAATGGGCTAAAATGTGAGTAGAATAGGTGAGCACCTGGTCACCTAAAAAACTTTTCTCTTGGCTTATTGCATTAGGGCCTGATAGTTGCAAAGACATTATGTGCAGTTATATGTATACTTAGAGGAGTTCTTTATCATTTTATTTTATAATTCCCTTCTCGATTAGTGAATTAAATTTAGTTGAAGTTTGTATTTTGGGGTTGAGAGAAAGGGATGGTCCACAATTTATTTATACAATTTGTATAAATGATGACGGAAACTTTATTTGTAACAAGTACCTACCACCTATTCGAAAATACCTTCTCTCCCTAGACACAAAAAGTATCTCAACAAGAAATTGGAGTTCACAAAACTATGTGCTATTTGTATCAGCTGTTCCCCAGTATGAACATTAGCCCGGCATGCCACTGTTTGATTAACGGTCATGTTGACGACTTTTCACTCGCTCTATTGTGAGCGAACGACTAGTTGAATCAAGTTGAGTATTTCTGTGATCGTTTTTAAAATTTCAAAATTCATGTTTAACCCTTCCCTATTGACCCTGGGTAATGAAAAGTTTCTATGCAACAAACGAAGCAGACAATTCTAACTTATTTACATGAGGACTGGAATTTTACAGTACACCCCGGCTCTTTAAATTGTTGGCTCCGCAGTGGTGATGCGTGATGAGAGATACATCAGTGATGCTGAATTGATTTTTGAACTTGATAATAATATTGTATCTAATATTATATCTACATCAAACAGTGAAAAACACTCGAGTGATCCTGGTCATCTGAATGAATTGAGTGAAGAATATAATATATTCTTTGATATTATCATAGAAGAGAAGGGGTTATTATTCATCATCGGGATCAGAATCGGAATTATTTATTGAGCGTTAGGTTAGCAATATTTATTAAGTTTGTATTTTTTCGTCGCTCCTTAATTGTGGAATTATTAATTGAAATTAGCATTCTGATGGTGTTCAGTGTCGTTTGCACCCGTGTTGGGACAGTTTGCCTGGATGAGCTGGATAGGCCCAGAGAAAGGAAATAGGTTTTTTTTTAGGACCACCCTACTACCCTAATAGGGTATAGTATAGTATTATACTATTCAGTCTACATAACCTGTACTGATCTAACATATTGTTTCATTACTACGTTATTCATTCAATTTTGGGGGCATCACCATCTTCTACCGTTCTTCAGCTGAACGTCTGCTGGGGGTCCATAGCAAAGAAGCCATATGCACCATCCTTAATCTCATTGCTATAGTCTGTAGTACATTCCTTGGTTTCACATTTTCTTTGGCCCTCCTGGTGTATGATCGGAAACAGTTTCCAGGTTCTCCAGCTTATCCAGTCAAGGCGTCAAAAAGGTCTTGAGTAAGAACTAGCACCTATATACACAGTCCGCCATCTCTAACGTACTGAACATAATATAATATATATAATATTATTATACATTTGAAAGTAACTGACGGTAGTATTGGTGGGTCGATCCAATAGCTTGTTGGCTATTCCAAAAATTTGCTTCGAAAGTCATACCCGAACGTAACAGGCATTTTTCCCCCCCACTCCACTATCCTATCAATTCCACTTCAAAGGTTGAAATACTTGACCCTTGAAAGCCAAGTGATGGCTTTGTGGTCATTGTTATTTGCAAAAACGTTCTTCCTACTTATATCAACATTTTGAGTTGGTGAGATCAGGATTGCTGTAACTTACCGATGATTATATAAACTTACCTACGATTTTTGTCACTGAAAACTCGCCCATTCTCTGGGCCGAGTGTAGAACATGTTATGAGACTTGTGACCTGACCTAAGACTAATTGACGTTCTCCCCCATTCCAACTCGTCTAAATATTTGTTCTTCGTTGTTTTTCAGATAAAATGATACCTTCGTTATATGAAACAAATTCATCATGTCCACTTGATATGATTGGAGTTGGTCTTCGAAAAGCAGTTTTCAGTTCGTTGAAAAAATTGAGTTTTCAATCTTTAATATTTAAAATTGCAGAATTTGAAGAAAAATATGAAGACTTGATGCTGATTTCCATGCGATTCATAATGTATTCATTTTTCGAGTAACGATCTGAAGAGGATGACAGAGTCATATTGATTGCAAGTGCTGAATAAACTGAATTGATGATTTTAGCTCCTCCCGTACCTTACTTCTCACTTTATACCACAAGAGATACTTTGTAAGGTGGTGGTTGCTCCTAAATTATATATCCAATCATCAAGTAACCATATTCATTCCTTCTAGAGCAAGTTCTTTTGGTATTCAAAGAAAAATGAATCAGGTTGCTCCAGGAATAAAAGTTTTGACTTCTATCTTAGGTGTCATAGAGCTGTAGTGAGTGTGTGTTCAGAATCAGAACATACCAACCCAGGACCTTTGTGGCTGGTCTATTTTATCCATTCCAGAGTTTTTCAATTTTTTATACCATTAGTTCCTGCCAGATTTAAATGTACCAGTACTGTTGTATTAATTTCCGGCTGGTTACAACTCAGCAGCATGACTTCCCATTGGTATGATCCGAAAACCCTCTTTTATTCCACCAAACAAGCAGATGATGTAGTGTCGACTGGATTTGATTAGGAATGTTGCGGTTAAACTCAAACGTTTACAGCCGTCATATATCACCGTATTAAGAAGGATCTCACTACCAGCAGAGTATTGTTTGTGATTAAGGGCATGCAGGACCTAGGTCGGGAAGCTGTGATTGACTTAGAGTTTTGAAATAAATTTATAAATTCACTGTATTAGTAAGAAATTGCCCATACGTTGTCCGATTTTTGAAATTCATAAAATAAATTGTGCCTAAATTTTTTTATTGAAAAAACTAGACGAGGGGGCATTTTTCGAAGGCTAATAGACCGCAAAATACAAACATCACAGTGAAAACATGTAAAATGAGCGAGCAGGATCTCAAATAAATTTCGATTTTTTTTTCGATTTTTCGATACCTTCTTCTTATTGGATGTCTTGGCGCTTCTATAGTGGCGGAAAACTCCCCCGCATTTCAAAACTGCAAGTCAATCACATCCTAAGATATCCTTCAAAAACCTTCCAACCCTGGTCCTGCAGGCCCTTAATAGATGTTCAATACACATTGTGTATTGAACACACCCAATAACCATCTAATTTCTTGACTCAGTGGAAGTATCACTCCCCTGTGCTGTATGGGAGCACTGATAATGTAACTAAAACATGAAGCTCCTCACCGAATGTTCTACTAGAACACTACCTAAATGAGTGCTAAGTCATTGTTCCTTCATTTGTATGTTCATCTTATAGCCAATATATTCTGGAATAGGGGAAAAAGTTGATTGATTTCCTTACAACTCGAGAAATGTTGATTTGCTATTACCAAGAGAGCATGGTGCATGCATGAATTTTCCATAGTTTTGTGATAAATAAATTCATTTGAAATTGGTGAGCTGGGCTAACACAATCCCAATACAGGCAGGTGAATTTTTTCACAAAAGAATTCATTATGAATTATAGTCATTGTTGGCAGTGTTTTTGCTCTTTCAATATACTCATTAAATTTGTATTGATTCCAGAATGCTAATCTGATCTTGATCCAATAGATTCAATCCTCCCCTCCTCAGTACTTAATTTGATTGGAATATGATTATTTACCATTCATTGTTCAGAGAATGCTGTTTAACTCTGGTGTAATATGAGATTTACACGAATTTCCCGTGTAGGTTTTAGTAGATCTCTTTTCGATTTCTCGCAGTCTTCTCTCAAGATTCTTGAAGGGCTGTTACTATAAAGTTAGAGTATCCACCTTCTCATTGCTCTACTCTGGAAACATCCTGTGTGGAGAAACATACATAATGGGGAAACATACATAATGGGGAAACATACACTAGTTTCCATGAAAAGAAAAAAGAAAAGAAAAACTTCAAAGAGATTGATAACTACAATTGAAATCTGATCGATTTGAAACTTGGAAGTAAACTTGCGCGCGGTTGTGACGTCACCCACCGTCCGCCATCTCCCAAGTTTCAGGAAGTTTCTACCGTTTTTTGCGGCGTCATTGATTTACCGACCAATCAGATGCTTCAGCGGTTCTGACGTCATCGCGCGCTTTTTATGAACATGATTATGTTTCTCCACCCATAAAAAATAAGGGTAAACTAATTTTGACGAATAGTTCCCATTTTCACGGTTTTGAAGCGATTCTCTATCAATAAAAACTCATGAGCAGACCCCATTTTTTTAAGTTGAACTGAATCTGTAGGGATTGTCAGTTTGCTGTGATGTAATATTTTTTGGTTGAAGTCTTAGTGATGATGCATAATATGCATATAATATACATATTGATAATATGTACTTGTATAATATGCATATTATGCTATCTGAACAATATATACTGAGCTCTCTTCATCAAATAAATATACACGTATTTTTCTCATAACTAGCTTTTTCAATTCAATGGCTTCAAATTTCTCGCCATTTATAATTATCATCCTCTTTCCCTTTTGTTTTAGTTGAAATCAGATCCATTTTAGATTTAAAATTCTATTAAACGATATCTACCATACGATGTTCCCTTATTTCATTCAAGTTTTTTAGAGTCAAATGTATTTTGAAAAATCATGAAAATTGAAAATACCGCGTTCATTAGTCCTGATTGGTTTCCTCCAGAACAATTTCTGCACACTTATGAGATTGTACCGGAATTGTATCCATCTTGACTCCGATTTCCAACTGAACTTTCACACATTGAGCTCGCAGGCGACACAAATAAGCTTTTGTACATTGGATTTGTATATTTTTTGTGATTATATTTATTGTAATTATCAGTTAGAAAAATTATCATTGTAAAATATGTACGTACTGCTACTGCTGTAATTCTAATTTATTGATTTCGATTATCTTATGACAAATTGAAGCAAGTGAAAAATGAATAGATGAAAACATTACTTTGAATCACGTTTTCTTTTGTAATTTTATGTTTCATCTGTGTGCAAGGGCCATATTTCTTTTTGCCGTTGTTGATTGATAAGGACCAGTTATTTCATATTTTATTGGTAATAATTGGTGTTGAATTACTATCAGTTATCTATTTCACATGTCAGTATGATGTTATTAGTAGTTAAGTATCTATGTAATAGTTTTGTAAAAAAAAAAAAAAAAAAAAAATACATATATATATATGACGTTATAAATAATATTTTTATCAACACTCGTGTTTCATTGGTATTATTTTTCCTTTGCATGGCCACGCTAAGATGCTTTGAGTTCTTCAGATTGGTTCAATAATAAGTTGCCTAACCATTGGACTAGTCTATTTTCTTACTTTCTTCCAATAGCCCAGGAAAGTTAGTGCCAGTTTCTAGGTTGTGCTTCAGATTTGAAAGCCTAAAAACCGCGACATTTTCGCACTTGGTAATGAAGAGTGTTTAGGGTTGGCGAGGCTGATGAGATGTGATTCAGTTTGACTGCAACTTCAGCCATTTATTCAGGATTTATGTTTCATAGGATTACATCAAAACACTCGTGAGTAGCGATCATTCTAGAGCCCTGGCACATTTTAAAGACAACTAGAAGGTGCGTATTGGTACTAATTGTTCCACTGTGGTGATGATTTGTTAAAAACTGAACAAGTTCTTTTTTTTCATACTTTTACACAGGTTGAACATACACTCCATATTTCCAGTCTATGGTCCCTTATGTATTCATACCATTTGATGGATTTCTGAATTCTATGTTGGTTGGGCCAAGTAGGTTTGCCTCTATCTCTATCATATGATGGTCAGTTATGCAGCTCCAGTTTGAATATATGAACAATCACTTCCAACTACTGTTAAATCAGGTACTGATTTGAATTCAGAGGATAGCTTCTTGTAGGCACATACCTACAATCCCACCGTTCAGAATTGTCGTCTATTAACCTGGTTTTCCTACACCCATTATTTTTCACTCAGCCAAATTTGTAGATAGTCTTGTCCGAGCTGCCGAAGAGGTAACATCTCAGATAAAACAGTTAACGTTCCGCGGGTGTTTACTCGGTCGCGGCCGCGCGAAATGGAGGTCACAATTCCCGAGTTTGTTACGCAAGTTCGAGGCAAACTGTCGCATCAGCGAGCGCTTGTGAGTCAATCAGCGGAATTCCAGAAACAAAACGTCAAAGGTTTAGTCGGTGAGTTAATTAATATTATTGATCACCTATGTAATACTTTAACAGATATCAATGACGCTGGGATCAGAGAAGCGAAACGGGTTTCCCAGCTGGAAACTGAGTTAGAGCAAACAAAATTGAAAATACTGAGAAAAAATCCTCAGGGTGAAGTAACTTTCCCCCCAGAAGAGGAATATCATACTGATGAGGAAATCCTAGCCGAAGAGACAGGCGAGTGGGAGAACGTGATCCAGAAGGGTCATAAAAGGAAAAAGGCCAATTTACCTTCTCAAAGAAAACATTCCATGGTAAGCTCAAAACCTAAAAAAGTGCCCAAACCACCACCAGTTTACATTGAGAGGGTAACGTCCTTCCCAGCCCTGAAAAAAATGGTTGAGGATCAAACCACTAATGTGAGTTTTACCACCATGTCCAATGACGTAGTAAAAATAAACACTGAGGACTCTGATGGCTTTCGTGCTATCACGAAGTGTTTTGCGGATCAGAAAATTCCGCACTATACATACCAGAACAAACAGGAGAGGCCTATCAAAGTGATGATCAAGGGAATCCATAAATCTTGGACGAATGAAGAGGTCCTTGAAGACTTAAGAGACCAATTTGGTCCCAGCAGTATCCTTCAAGTAGTTAGAAAAATGGAGTGGAAGACAAAAAATCCTCTAGATATGTGCATTGTAGATTTTCAAAAAGATTTGGATATCAACAAAATTTACGAAATTAGTCAAATCCTAAAGGGGCGCGTCACTGTGCATCCTATCAAATTATCAAAACATCCATCTCAGTGTAAAAGGTGCCAGGAGTTCAACCATACCAGAAACTACTGTGCAAGGCCGCCTCGATGTGTTAAATGTGCTAAAGGCCATCTCACTGAGGAATGTCGGAAGCCCAAAGAGACCCCTGCAAAATGTGCCAATTGCAACGGAGATCACACGGCTAACTACCGTGGCTGTCCAGTAGCCATAGAGGCTATGCATAGGCACAAGAGCTTACCAGAGCAAGCCACAAAGGCTAAGGCAGCACCGCAGAAACCCAATCAAGGGAAGTTTGTGCCAAAAAAGCCAATAATATGTCACGAAAAGTCAGTTCAGGGGAGAGATGGAAAAACTTCAAATTCAAATCTGATGTCTTATGCAAACGTTTTGCAGAACCAGCAATTGCTAGCACAGCGGTCAAGCAGGAGACAATCTATCGATCCCAGCCATAATGAAATGCAAGTTAAAATAAATCAAATTTTCGAAATTGTCACAAATCTTACTCAGAGTGTTAACAACCTGAATGAGCGTGTTGGCAAAATTGAACGCAAGGGCTCGAAAAAATCATCATGAAAAGTGTCAAAATACTTTGCTGGAATGCCAATGGCCTCGCGTCACGGAAAAATGAGCTTCAGTTGGCACTAGACTACAATCATGTTGATATCTGTCTCATATCTGAGACGCACTTCACCAAAGAATCTTTCTGCAGACTCAAGGGGTACAAATGCTACCATGCCATTCATCCGAGCAACAATGCCCGTGGTGGAAGTGCAGTGATCATCAAAGAAAACCTGGTCCATCAGGAGTATATCAAAATTGAAAATGAAGCAGTCCAGATGTGTGCTCTTGAGATAAAAACTAATTCATTTCTGATTACTGTCGCAAGCATATACTGTCCACCTAAGTACAAAACTAAATATGAAGAATACAAGAACATCTTGGCCCAACTTGGAAATCGTTTCATTCTCGGAGGCGACTTCAATGCAAAAAACACTGACTGGGGATCGAGATTAACCACCGAAAAGGGACGCAGACTCCATCAAGCAATTATTGATGACAACTGTGAGGCACATTCTACTGGGAAACCAACCTACTGGCCCACTGACCCAAACAAAACTCCAGACCTGATTGACTTCTTCGTTGTAAAGAATATCTCAGCAAACTACCTTCTTGTAGAGGAAAACCATGACTTGAGTTCAGATCATTCCCCAATTGCTCTGACGCTTAGTGATCGAATCATACAGAAGCCACACAAACCGTACTTGGTCAATCATAAGACAAATTGGGAACGTTTCAAACAAGACATTTGCAGGTATATTGATTTGAGCAAGCCTATACACACGCCAGATGATGTGGAAAGTGAGCTCGAACATCTCGTTTGCAGCATTCAGATAGTTGCATGGGACAACACACCTGCAATCTCAAGAAGGCTCAAAGGTATCAATTATCCACGAGAAATAGTCTCTGCAATCAAGAAAAAACGAAAGGCCAGAAAACGATGGCAAGCTACCAGAGCACCACATCACAAGTCTGAATGGTACAAAACACAAAGTGAACTGAAGTCGCTGATGGAGGAGATCAATGAAGAAACTCATGAACACTTCATCACAGAGCTAACGAGTCATCGTGATACCGATTACTCACTTTGGAAGGCTACACAATATCTCAAGAGGCCTGTTACTCATGCTGCACCTATTGCGAGTGGAAACGAGAAATGGGCAAGGAGCAACCAAGACAAAGCCAATACTTTTGCAGACCATCTTGCGAATATATTCACTCCGAATCTCGCAATGGCGGATGAACCGCCGCTAGAGGAAACACCTCCACTTGATCAGGACATTGATATCCCATTAGTTACCATCAAAGAGATAAAACAGGTGATCAGCAAGGATATCAACCCAAAAAAGGCACCAGGCTATGACCTTATCACTGGAAAAATCCTCCAGCACCTACCGCGTAAAGCTATCGCAAAAATAGTCATGATCATCAATGCGGTAATCAAACTTCGAAGCGTCCCTCAGCTGTGGAAGATAGCAGAAGTCATTATGATTCCCAAACCAGGCAAGCCACCAGGGCAACCAAGTTCATACAGACCAATTTCACTTCTACCAGTGTTATCTAAACTATTCGAAAAATTGATACACAGAAGACTAATACCAATTATTGAAGAACGAAAGCTGATCCCACGACATCAGTTTGGATTTAGGCAGAAACACTCAACAATCGACCAAGTCCATCGGATAACACACATCATCGAAGAAGCATTTGAGAAAAATAGAGTATGTTCTGCCATTTTCCTTGACGTCACTCAGGCGTTTGACAAGGTCTGGCATGAAGGACTCAACTACAAGCTGCGTAAGGCCCTGCCAATAAAGTATGCTGAGTTGCTTCAATCGTACCTCACTAATCGTTACTTCAGGATAAAGCAAGATGATGCATTTTCAGAACCAAAACCGATATGTGCAGGAGTCCCGCAAGGGAGTGTACTTGGCCCACTCCTGTACGTCCTGTATACCAGCGATCTCCCAGAAATTGAAATGAACACCACAGCCACTTTCGCAGACGATACAGCGATATTGGCAGTTGGAGACAGCAACATTGAGTCAATGACCAAGTTAAAGCGGTCAATATCTAGCATACAACAATGGACAGCGAAATGGAGAATCAAAATGAATGAAACTAAGTCGGTACATGTCGATTTCACCAATAAAAGGATCGACTATATACCGGCTTATCTCAATGGCAAAGTGATTCCTCATGCCAATGAAGCCAAATACCTCGGTATGACGCTTGATGCCAGGCTTCGGTGGAAAGCCCACGTCAAGAAAAAGAAGGAGGAACTTCTTCTCAAATTCAGAAAAATGTACTGGCTAATGGGGAGGCGGTCAAAACTGTCAATCCAGAACAAGCTTACGCTGTATAACCAAGTCCTTAAACCAGTCTGGACTTACGGAGCTCAGCTGTGGGGCTGCACGGCTCAATCAAACCGGGAAATAATCCAAAGATTCCAGAACAATGTGCTAAGAAATGTTGTCAATGCACCATGGTACTTTCGAAATGAACGACTCCACCATGAACTTCAAATCGAAACCATAAACGAAGCCATCAAGCGGCAAGCCGTACGTCATCTTCAACGGCTAAGGTCTCACGTCAACGAGGAAGCTGTCCGACTCCTTGACACGAGTGATATCACCAGACGATTGAAGCGTACCAAACCGCTCGAGCTTGCTCACGGGTGAAGCAGTATAGTGAATGCAATATCATCATAAAAATGAACAAAACTCAGTGATGTATCTAAGCTTTGAATAGTATGTGCCCTAGTTTCAAAATAATATTGTTAATAAGTTATTACTTGGAGCAATAAAATCTTTCAAAAAAAAAAAAAAAAAAAAAAAAAAATTTGTAGATTGAAGACTTCAATCTACACTTAGTGTACTCTCTGAATTCAAAACGAAAAAGCCTATTTCCACAGGAATAAATGACACTGCAGTTTCGGCTGTTTCACCATCATCAGTGCTACTCAAAATGAGGATGGTTTGAGTATATACGATTCTAAAGTGAAAGGTGCCTCCTGATTGTCTACGAACTGACGTAATTGATTCTATTGACTTCTTCAAAGCCTAGTTACGACGAACGATCGTAGGGCTGATCTTAGGCTTAGAAGAGGGAGGGAGGCATTTGAGAATTATTTATTCCACGATATTATTGTTTAATTCAAATGGCTCACTTCCCCCAAATTTCTCCGAAAAGTCGCTCCGAAAGCATTACAGTATACGGTATATATTTAATGTTAAAGGGATCATATTACCTATTAGAATCATAATAATATTATTATTGATACATATTATGATGCATTTCTAACGGATTTTCATGTCAGCATGGAAAATCATACTGATGTGTTAATCGTCAGTATGTTCCATTTTGATAATTTATGGCTAATCCCCCCACCCCCACCAACAGGTGGGTAAGTGGGTGCCCAAGGTACAATCACACAGATATGACACCATCATAACTACAATAAAGACTGCTGCGATGCGAGGTAGGTACTTCAAATAATAAATGTTCCAAAATTGCCCTCATTTGTATACATTCTGTGAGAATAAACCATTTCTCAGATTTAAAAAAAGTTGACCGGTCGCCGAGAAAAACGATATTTAAAATTGGGCGATTGCACTGCCATCCCTTATCGTAGAATCGCTCTACTAGCCACTGGACATTAGCCACAACGAGTTACAAGCGAAAAACTGATAAAAATCCAAAAATTTCGAGGTTTTTAGGCCCCCAAACGTTTTTCGATTCATATTTTGTTGGATTCGCTCAGTTTCCCACTATTGGGGTGCCAAGACATCAACTAAAATTTAGATACATAACATCCGACCTTTTGTGGGCAAACACCCCTTTTAAGGTCTAGATCAGCGGCTCTCAACCTTTTTTTCACATTTGCACCCCCCAGCAACTCAGTTTCAACCGGTGCACCCCCGACTTACGTAAACACCAACAGGTATAGTAAAGGCGCTGTGTCAGATATTGATTTATAACAGCCTTGAAAAAAAAAGTGTACACACATTTTATTTTATAAGTATATCTATAAAAGTATAAAATATAGTGTATAAGTATACACAAAGATTTTAAAATAAAGTTTGTAGTAAAAACAATGCACATGAGTATCAAGGTAAAAGTAACACAGGTAGGTACCTAACTGAAGAGTAGGAGTTACATAATATGTAACTAAAATATATTATAATATAATATCAAAACATATTATGTTTTGATATTGCAGAATTACATTATTGACAAGAAGACAGGAATGAGACTAAATTAGACTAGCCCGTAAATTTATAAATGAATAAATAAACGAGTAGGTAATTTTGGGGCAAATTAATGAGATCCTTGAGGCTGTATCGTGATACACATTTTTTTGAAATCTGGTTCAATTGTGGACAAGTACCTACACCTTCAAATCCGGAGCCGCATTAAGTGTATTCCGGTATTTATTTTTTATAAACGTGTAGGATGAAAAACTGCTTTCCACGAGCTCAGTACTCGTAAAAGGCAGGAGGAAGGCAAGTGCCCTGTTGAAGATTTCTTCATATTCCACATTTCTTCCTGCCCAGAACGTAATGAGTCCGTTTTCTCTGATGTGAAGTTAGCTCTCAGCCAGGAATCCGAAGCAATGTCGATGAGCATCTCCATTTCTGATGCTTCGTCGGAAGGATGAACGTTGATGGTATTCCTCCAGAAAAGGATTCGAAATCCAGTAGTTTTCAGGTTCAAGCTTGGGAAAGTACTTTTCGAACGATTGACTGAAACCCTCCAAATGCTCCAAGATCCTGTCACTGATAGACAGTTCTCCGATTCTGATAAAAAATGATGGATGGTCTCAAAAACTTCAAGTTGGCCGTTTTTTACACACATGTAAGCAATATTGCTTCCAAAATGTAAGTTTTTTTTTATTGACTCTATTTTGTCGTCGAAGTAAGAGATGCTGGTATTTTTTTGAAGAGACTGGTTGAGGTCATTAACTTTGTTGCAGATGTCACTTGAATAAGAGAGGATTTGCAGCCGCTGAGCATCATAAAATTTTGACGACAATGTAAATGGATACATTGTAGTCCTCTGAAAAAATTGTTACTTCTTGTCGAAGTTGAAACAGTCGTGTCAAAACGTTTCCGCGAGAAACCCAGCGAACAGGTGGCGTGGCAAAACAACGAAAAATATTAATCCAATTTTTTTCCAAAAATGTCCGCCATTACTCTATTTTTTCCACGCACCCCCAAAGGGGCAATCCGCGCACCCCAGGTTGGGAACCGCTGGTCTAGATTGACTGGACTACGTCACAAGCTGAAGGTTGTCAACTTTTTACCCAAGTTCATAAAAATCGCCTGTCGTTGGCGGGTGATTGCGGCTGGACCGATTGTGATGGTTAATACGGCATTCGACGCAGAATGTAATGTTCTTTAAAAAAAGACGCGATTAACATTTTCTGCAGGATGCGTTTTGTTCGAGAAATAAGCAAAAAAACTGAACAAACCTAATATGTCGCGGTTATTAGGCTCTCTAATCTGAAGCACAACCCCACAAACCGTCGCAAACTCATATGTATAGGTATACCTCACAGGTATACTCATAGGTATACCTACTCGTTATTCAGGACCTCCAAGAGGGATTCAAATTTATTACCTACCAGATCTGGAGCGATTTCGGGAACGCAGAGCTTTTTTTTTCACAACTTCCCTGGGCTGTCGAAGGCCTTTTATAACTTACTTGTGGAAAAAAAAGAAGAAAATTTCTTCTTTAATCACCACCAAAAACCCGTGTTGTGTTGCTTGGGACTCCTCGACATCATGGCGGACGAGCGGTTAACTTGAAGCCGGCCACTTCCCATGGAAGAAGGAACTTCCTTCTTCCATGGCCACTTCCATTTACTTCCTACTCCGTGTAGTCTGTTATCACAATGACCTTAGGCGTTATCAGTTATCAATTCCCAATATCAATATCTCCTGTCAAGCACAGTTTCACTGCTTCAGCTAACTGTTACTTAGTGCCTAACTTTGTATTTATTGTGGAAGTCATGTGCCGTTGATTAAGTGTAGTTTTCGGATAGCTCGTCAAGTACCTGATGCCTTCAAGCACTCCCCTTGAAATGGACGAATTTGAAGAAATATCCATAATGGATGTTTACGATATCGTCACCGATTTTGCCAAAGAATTTCGACCTATTATCGAAATGTACGGAGCCGACCCCCTGAATAACATTATGAGTAAAGTCGTGACTATTCTCGAACACCTCGAAGCTCAAACAGTTAAAATTGATCATCTTCACAATATGATCCAAGAACGAGATGCCATAATTGCCAAGCTGGAGAGGGACAAAGCAGATAAAGCTGCCGATCGCCTACGATTTGAGAAGGTAAATAATAACAGTCTCTCCACTACTGTACAATATACTCGTATCATTGAATGGACGATTGAGCCGGAGACTGATTGATAATAATAAATTGATTTGCGCGTAATAAAACTCTTTAGTTCCATATGGAACTGATTCAGACCCCCAGTGACTAATGCTTTCTGAAACTGTTTGTTTAAAACTACGTGAATCTTCACGTCCGGTTCCCATGATTGTAGGAAGAGACGTACCCTGCCCTGCTACGCATTGCCTTGTCATAAATTTAGTTCAGTCAATCTGTACCACCCTGTTCATATTTATGTATGTGTCATTCCAGACGATAACTCTCGATAGAATTGAGATAAAAAAATTCAAATTTGCACAACAAATCTGTCTTGACAATCGAGAGACAAGTTTGTAGATGTGCAGAATTGGACCACTCTAAGGAGGGAAAAATTACCCATACATTATAAAAATGAGACAGTCTGACAAGTGACACCTCATTTTAGAGGGTTTTTAGCGCTAAACACGATGGCGAAGTCAGAATTGCGATATCTCATTCTGTTCTCAAACTGGAGCACTTTGAAGATGAAGAAACCTGGTTGTTTGAGATGCTCTTCACGATTCATCTGCTCTAATCTGATATAATGAGATGTCGCAATTTTGACTTCCCATTGTGTTCAGCGTTGAAAAATCTGTGAACTGAGGTGTTACACGGCAAAAAATCGTTGTAAACAAAATATGAAAACTGTTATGTCCATAGCTCTGCTATTCGTACAGTCACAGAGTGATAGTGAACAAGAAAATTTTCGTTAAATCGAGAGCTTTCCAACGAGTGGTCAACGAATTTTGTACATCCAAAACGGTGAAGATCAATATCTCCAGCAGTATGTTTGGTTGTACCAATTATACCAAGTATAAAATCGGAAATAGATTAGCGTAAAGGACGGGCGCTCGGTTTTGCCAATTTTGTGAAGTTTAAAACGTGTTCCATGTTGAAAAAATCGACCAGATCGACCAACGGTGAGGAGGCTACTTATCAACCAACAGGTTGATAGTGTGAAAGCAAAGAAATTAGCTTTAGGAGCCACTCAGCTGATCTCGGCCTTTTGCTCCTAAGGAGGATTCATGCCAAAAAATGTGAACACGCAAAAATAGAATAAATACTGACGTTTTCGTACAGTTTATTTCGTAACCAGGTACGGGTATGTCATGATGAATTTTGAAACCAATGTTCAGTGAGTTTGCTCAACAGGTTCCACACAATTTGCCTCCGTTGTTCAGATACTACGTGGCGATGTACACGAAAATTTGTGATCCAATAATTTTAAAATTTATTGGCAATTGTGTCCGCTATGTTGTTGCTAGTAGGAATGACTTCTATCTGGTTGGTAAATTAAACTATATCGTTCTTCAGGCTCTTGAAACAAACTCAAAGGTGATTTTGTGTGCCTTCAGATTGTGTTCACATAGGGATGGATGAGGTTTACTCATCCACCCTGATTATGTTATTGAGTATGTAATTATAATTAGTTCTTTAATTTATATCTTACACACTAATGAAATACATGGTGTTCAGGAATTGGAACAAATAGAAGAACACTGGCGGGATGAATCAAAGGAGTTAGTTGCTGTTGTAAATAAACTCCAGGACGAAAATAAGAAGCTCAACAAATCATTAGCTGCTAAACAGGACGCATCATCAGGCAACAATGGTGAGTCCTTCTACAAAGTAACTTAGCTCCATTAGGTTAAATTCATTGACAAAAAGGGGGACTGAGCTGGGGGTTATGGGGGCTCTGGCTTGGCAGTGAATCTAATCGCTCCAGAGGAAGACGTTGTTCAACGTTTGTGGCATACTACGAGTACTGACAGGGTGTTTAGTAAGTACTTGTTGGTTACAAGTGTGTCTACCCTGGTGTTCATCCAGTACGTGTCACAGGAAGACATGGAGAAGTGCCAAATCTCGATTCCAGGGCAGAACTGACTTTCGCATGAGGATATGAAATAAACAGAACAATCTAAAGGAGTGAACCCAATGATACATAGTTGGGTGTGAATTCTACCTGTTGTACAAGTTGTAAAAATTGATTTTTTGGTGAGTTATGTGTATTACTGTAAACAAAGTAAAGTAAAAAAAAAAAAAAAAAATGAAAAGGTAATGACGCTGAAAGCTCAGAGCTTACCTAGTAATTGGCTGTTGGGTTTGAGAGGTGCTAGACAATCAGAGATTGTCACTTATTGCAGTAGAAAGATTTGCTACCGTCGCCAACCCCAATATTTCGTCCACTTGCACTACTTCCACTACACTCTGTCTTCTGTTTGCAACCATTGCCCAATTCCCCTGTTTATTGTTTCTCTTGCGACTTTGGCGTGATACTGTATAGCGGTTTTCCTTTAGGAAGTACTTGCTCCTTCTCATGCAGTGTAGCGCCTTTCCCTAAGGGAGTGCTTGCTCCTATGTTGTGGTGCCGCGATTTTCTTCCTTCAGAAGAGGTACTTGCTCCCACAACCTGTAAAGTGTAGCTGTTTTTCCTTCAGGAAGTATTCGCTCCCATACAGGGGTAGATATATTTCTCCTCAATTGATATACTTACTGCCTTGTATTGTAGCTGTGCCTCGGCTACCTGCTCCTACATCTTAGGGAATAATTGTGGTCAAAACGCAGAATTTGTATTTAATGTAAATAGAAGCATTTAACTTGAATTTAACGATAGTAGATCGTCCCCTTTTGGCAGCCGGTACGTCCAGTTTGAATACCCATTTCCCCATTGGTCCTAAAAATAAGAATTCCCCAAATTGTATTAGTTAAGAAAAAGTCTTAACAGTTTTCAATGGTGTTTATGGAGGATGGATTATACATTGTAACACGCATTGTTACTAAAAGAATTTGAGTAGATAATGAATAATAGAATGATGGTGCCAAATCAAAAACCCTACTGTTTTCTCCAGTATCCACTTCAATAGAAGAGTAACTGATAGAGTTACTCCATATATTCTAGTAACTGATTGAAATAATGTTGAAAGGCAAACTTACCAGGCCGGCCAGTCCAAAATCAGTTGCTGACCAATGTTACTCTGTTACTAGAATCGGTTACTGACTTATTCTTAATCATTCCTCACCAATGACGCCCCCCAAGTATTTCTTGGTTGATTTGTTCTCAGGGCACTTATTAGCTACAGTTTGGCACTTGCTCTACACGTGTAGTATAAATACTTGAATACTGATTATGAAACTGGGGTTTATCAAGTCTTGATGCGAATTGTTGTTATGCAAAATTCTATAATAATCTTCATTGTGATACAATTAGCTTGGTTTCTGAACTTCTCTGTATCATTTCAGCACACCCATTAAGCCCAGAACTTGATATTGCAGTCTTACAGAAGTCAAGAGCTTCCATAGACAAATTGAGAGATCAGCTAAAACTGAAGGAAAAAGAAATCAATACAAAGTCGACAGAAATTGAAAATGTGAGTACCTTCGATCTCTGGTGCATAGCTCGAGGGCGTAGGTATCCATAGGGATGCACATGGGGTCTAATTATTGGTCGTTGGTATGATCCTAGCTACTCAGTGCTAAGCCCTACGTGCCATTTGTCCCACTGTAAGTTTATGAGCTTGTTTTGCTATGAGCGACCAATCTACAATTTTCTCTTCCAATGGCCAAAACACCTTCAAGTCAGCCGTCTTGAATTTGCTGCTTACTAACCACATTGTCAGTTTCATGATTATGAAAAAGAATTTTGCTAGACTTCCTCCATAAAACAAAAAAAAACTAAATAATTTAGTGATCTAAATACGAAAAGATGGATTTGATTCAAACTTGGCAACAGGTCTCTACAGAGCCTATCAAACTTGTGACGGATGGTTTGCTGGGTTGCCCCTGTAACCCGGGGAGGTTTGGCAACTACGTTCGACCCAGAGGTCCACAGACCTACCTATCCCCAGAGCGGTCGAATACAAAACACGAGAAACAAGGGAAACTCTGTAAACCATTACACTCCCACTTTCAAACAACACCTGGTATGCCAGAGTGTTGTTGATAAAAAGGGGGGGGGGGGCTGAAAGTAGTATGGAGTTCCAATCCAGGAATATCAACTGGAAAACTCCAAGGTATGGTTAACCTCCATCGTAATGGTACTACTGCAAATTTATTACTTGTGGTGAACTATGCTCCTACAAGCATCGATATTGGCATGGGATGGAAATAAAGAAAATCGAAAATAGAAGAACACAATGAATAATAGAGGCATAGAAAGTTAGAATGTAGAAAATTGGAAAAGAGAAAGAAATTTAATAATGCCAACATAAATGCTTATACGCAAATGGGTATGATCATTAAATAGGAGTCCCTTCTGGGAAAACTCCTGAAAGAGCTCGTTAAAGCTTCTAAAAAATAGTGGAGTAGGAACCGTGGCATACCCACCAACCACGCTCTTCTACCATGTGATGAATGGTTTGCTGAGGTCTCCCTGTAACCCGGGGAGGTTAGGCAATTACACCCGACCCAGAGGGTCTACCTATTCCCAGAGCGGTCGAATACAAAACACGAGAAACAAGGGCAACTCTGCAAACCATTACCAACTATTATTTCTTCCAAAAAAGTGTAATCATCAGTGTAATTTTCTGGCATAATCTAAACTCATCATCTCATCATCTGTTGTCTTTCTCATTGCATATCCAGTAAAATACATCCATCATATATTGATAATTCTATTGTGGTATTACTAATTTATGTCCTTACTAGAATGTTATTATGGGTTTTCAGCATATCGATCAAGTTGACAGGTTGACTAATGTGAACAAAGAACTGAGAAAGAAACTCAGGATGAGCCAAAGCCAGATAAGGAGTCTCATAGATGAGCGCGCCGATTTCCTTACTCAGCTGCAAGATCAAAATTATGAGCTGAATATTCTGAGGCAACGACTCGGTATGGCTGAAAAAGAAAATCAAGATTTGACACAGTGCCAGGTATAGTATCAATGGGACATTGTATCAATGACGATTTATTGTTAAGTAGTTGTAGCTCTTTTTCGTTTTATGTAACATAATACCTTTTAAGTGCCTGATACTTTTCAAGTAAAGCAGAGGCCAACGGTGTTTCAATTTCATTCAGTTTCATTAGTGGTGAGTGGATTGCTCACTGAGTTTTCATTTACTGCTTGTTCTAGATTATTCAAGGCATTCATTATCTCAGTCCTTTCAACTTGACCGGTAAATTTAATCATCAACTTCGTGAATAAGGAATTTGCGTCCATTTTTGGTTTATTATCTTCGATAATGAACCATTGGAATCGCCCAAAGAAAAAAAAATTTTAACCCCCCCCCCCCTCAAAATTTGTTGGTTTACGTTTCAAAATACGTAGATTCAGAAAATCAAATAAAAAAAAAAAATCCGTCCGTCCGCCGTACGCCGTCCGCGGCACTTTGCCCAGTTAGCGTTGAGTTAAAATTACGAAATTTGGTTTCTGGGTTTGTACCAGCCCCACAATGATCCACGAAACTTTTCATAACCCTAGGTCAAGGGGAAGGGGTTCAAAACGAATTTTGAAAATGTGAAAATCTCATATCTCGAAAAATTCATATAGAACGGTATGTTTTTTATTTCATAATTAGATAGAGTTTGTTCCGTAGAATTTTTTAAGACCATCCGCAGCTTTGTACGACCAGCCGTTCGTTCACAATGACGGCTCAAAGATTGTGCCTCACAACACGATTGTGAATCAAACTGTTGAAATACAGGTCCATTTTCATACTAACAAGCTCTTTGGAACAACATATGGCTTAAGTGATGTCGAGTTTGTTGTTCTGAGGTGCGTTTCGTGCTACGGAAATGAAGGTAATTTCGAATGTCTGTTGGTAGGTACTTCTTTTATAGAAAAATTATTACCGACGTAGTATTAAAATCCCCAGAATTATATCGTATTAATTAATCATAATTAATAATAATTATTATTAATAATAAATACGAATGATTAATACCTAACAATAAATTATAATAATTTTCACTAGGTACTTGATAAAATTATTAATAATTAGTGATAATTGATAATAATAATTAATCTAACATTTAGGATCTAGACATAAAATGTCTAGATCCTAAATGTTAGATTAATTATTATTATGTCTAGATCCTAAATGTTAGATTAATTATTATTATCAATAATATTATCTATATTATAGACCTAGTGATCTAGACAGAAGGGTGATCTGTACAAAGAAGATAATGAACCGTTGTGTCAAGAATTTGCAGAGTTTTTATTTTTTTTCTCGACAGTACAAGCTTGGAGAGTAACGAAAATGATGGTCACCTGTCTGAAAAGTGTTCCCAAAAATTTAGGGAATTTAGAGGAGCTGGCCGCGTTTGAAAAAGCCCGCGGTAGCGAAAAGCTCGTGCAACGTCACGAGGTGACCCCACTAGGACCCAGCACCCCCGCCAATATAAAGTCCGGCGATGTCAGCGCTCCAACCGGGGGTTTCGTCCTGTTGTGACGTCATACGGTCCCCTCGATTTTCAAGGCTTCAATCAATCTGCGCTCGGCGTTTTTGAAGATTTTTCCTCACGTAAATAGCAATACACGTTACTCTATGACCGTACTACACAACAGGAGGATGATACTCGGAATCGACAATTGACGCAACTCCCCCATTGGGGACCAAACGTTGTTATTTCCATCCCTTCAAAGCATCTCTTAGCAATAAAAATCACTGGGGAAATCTGTGAACAACCAGTTATGAGACTGAGAACGTGTTGTCAATTTAATTTTGGTTGCTGAGGGCTTCAAAGCTCTTTGTTCTGTGATTTTTGGCCCACTTGTGGGCTCTAGAGCACTGTATAAGAATACGTGCAAAAGGTTCCTAGGTATTTGTTCAATTCAATGTCAACGCTTGTTTTAGCGAATTTTCGGTGAAAATGTAGAAAGTACATCATTTTTTTTAAAGGTTTTTACACTCTGAATAAGATGGGGAAGTCAGAATTGCAATATCTTATTCCGCTCTCAAGCTGGAGCACTTCGATGATGAAGAAATGTTGTTGATACTTGAGATGTTCTTCATGGACATCATGTTCTTTAATATAGACATTTTACACAAAACCAATTATTTCTTCGAAGATTCGCTCTTATAGCCATGCTGCATGACTGTTTTTTTGTTCCAGTCAGTTAAGTTCGGATCAACTTCAAAAGATTCAGAAGCGGAAATTCAGGCAACTCCCAAGTACAGTGCTGATGAGTTGAAGGAGTTACTGAAAGAACGAAACGATCTCAAAATGCGGATTACTCAATTGGAAGAGGAACTAGAGTCTCTCAAGCCTAAAGTAGAAACTATGTAAGTATAATATCCATATACTCTTCAAAATAAAGAGGAAAATTGTCCGACAAAGTTAATGGTAATGTCGTTTCGTTCAACGTGTTCTAGCGACCCTCCAGTGGTAGAGGACGATGGTGTGTCTGATGAGGAAGAAGGACCAGTTCAGGGGCCTCTTCCATATGAGCCGAGTGATGCACCATGGAGAAAGTCTGAATCTGGAATCAGGAAATTGTAAGTTTTTCTTCTGAAAAGAGTAATAGTTTTTAAATATCTAAACAGTTCATACAGATTGCAGTTGATGATTGTTTGAAGTTTGCACCATTTTTCATTCAATCATGAGGGAATACAATCATTCAAACTCATGCCTTTGAGTAAAAAGCAGGAAACGTCCGTTTGTTTTAATCCATATCAGGGAAGACTAACTGCACCATTTAGTCATTTTCAATGAAATAAAGAAAAAAAAAAAGAAAAAATTTAGGTAATTTCAACAATAATGGTGGGGTTTGGCGTTTAGGACTTCGATTGAAATGTCATATTTGCAGAAAGTAAAAATAGGGCTGACGTTTATCCCTTGATAGGTCATAATTATGGTAAACCACATCAACTGTTAAGCGGTTCGGTGTGAAAGAACGAGCGTAGTTTCCAAGCTTTCGGCTTTCTTAAACCATCTTCAGGGGTTGGTAGGAATCTCCTCCTCGTCCAGTCTCTATTTATTTCAGTCCACTCGTCAGGTTTCACCTGTGGTTCAAGAGTGGACTGAAAGAAGTAGAGACTGAGACGAGGAGGAGATACCTAGAAAGATATATAAAGATTTATTTACAGGAAATAATATTACAAACAATAAGAACATAATCTTATTACTACAGTGATGGCCTTGGCCCTCCACTGGGTTGACACTTTTCACCTCTTACTTCGAAAAATCAAATTAATGGAAAACTCTACTTATAATATATTATGCAATTATGAACTATTATCTACTTATTACAAACGTATTTCTTATTATTTCTTGTTAAATTATAAAGATTTTTCAATGTTCATTCTTTTGTATAAAGTTCTAAGAATTGTTTACCTTCCCCATTTATTTTCACGTCTCTCGAATTTCTGGTGCTCTCCAGTCTAGTATTTTGCAACATATCTTCAGGTAGTACTTGTTCTGTAGCAGTTCGTGCATTGGCATCTCCCACTAGTAAAACATTACCTCTACTACTGCAAAGTTCTATAGCATTTCGAGGGTCTCACGGCAACTTCCCACATCGTCATTTGGGCGACTTTTCAGCAGAGCCAAAAAACCATCTGCCAATGACTATGCTTACTGAGCAATTCAGTAAAACAAATCGTGAGATTTGGTGTTACTTAACTTAGGTACCTAACTTATACTTAGTTAGATCGATCCGCCGGGGGAAGACGCTTCGAATGGTATGCATAACTCATTTTGGTCAAAAGTGACGATGTGGGGTGTTGCCGTGAGACCCTCGATTTGCTATCTCCTCAAAATTGTTACCCCAACATTTTAAATTTAAATACATAGGTACTATGAACAGCTTATCATTCATGATGCAACGCTCTACTTTATCGTACCTCCACTTGCTCTTCCATGAAATAGTTCTCTACTAGCTACTAACTGTTGTACAATAAAGTTGATAGATCTTTATTTTCATAATGTGTCTCACACAAAAATATTACATCAAATTTATTTAGAAAGATTTCCAAATCTATAAAGTTTTTTGCACATTGTGCTAACCATGTACGGAGGAGATATTTAACAACCCGTGAAGATGGCTTAATAATGCCAAAAGCTTGGAAACTACGCTCTTTTTTTCACACCGAACCTCCTACAACCTCCAAATAAAAAACGGTCAATAAGCCAAGGAGGAAATGCACGAAACGTTAACAAATTAGCTGTTAGTTATTTTCTTGGTGTAATATGTTCCTTCTTAACTAATCCGCCATAAATTTCTTTTCCAGATTCCGTAAGTTTTTTAATGAAACCAACATGGCATTTCTCGGAAATAGCCCTAAGAGAAGTTTATCATCTTTTTCACAAATGACTGCATCTCCAAAAGGAAATTCTAATCTGTAATGAAAAGAGTAACAATAATTTTGACTAGTTTGGTAAATTATCCGTAGTCATAGAAAGAAAAACCGAATTGGTTTTTGTATTGCATATATTTACTTTCATTGCCTAAATTTGCTGTAGGATTATTCAAACCAAGCTTGTTCCTGTTCCATAAGAAGTATCACTTTTGTATCTAGTTGTAAGTACTCGTACATTTCATTTCCTTTGCTCTCAGAAAAGAAATTCTTTGTACTAGACATGAAATTTGTGGTTAGGTGATCAGTGATCTTCTTTCCACATACTCGTGAACTGATGCTTGGTTTTTGTTGCTTACCAAGGAGGATACGTTTTTGATTTTGGAAAACACACTAGATTTGCATTTCAAAGTTGAGATGAAGATCTCCATAAGACACCATCGCTTGAAAAAGAAAATAATTTCAAGTTTTCAAAGTTGACCTACTTATGATTGATTGAAATTTCAATATTTTACTCTTGCTTACTGTCTCTATTGATCGATTCACCATGGCTGGTATGGCCTACATTCATTAGTGTAATGAAGGCTGAAGTTGAACTATGTGTATATGTGTAGTTAAGTTCTTGTTGAGCTAATTAGTTATCTGTTACAACATACACTTCTGTGGCTAAAAATCCTATCTTCAATATCGACTAGTAAGAACTTGTTGATTTATTTTTTAATGTGAAACCATATATAGGTATTAGATTTACAGAAATGTTTTGAGAGCTACTAGTATTTTGTGAAATGGACCACATTTGATCTTTTATATAGGTATGTGTAAGTGAATTTTGTTTTGACCCTATTCTGGTCTAAAACATGCCTTTTGAAACACGTATAAAAATTGTTGAAAGGCTGTATATTTTTAATGCATATTATCATCTAATAAGTCTATCTTATCATTCATCATCATCTAGTCATTTAAAACCAGGGTGCTAAAAGTATTATAACTTATGTTTAGATAGGTTGATGTGCTCAGTTAGTTCCCTGCCTGTAGAGTCCTTGTATATCATAGTTTGTCTTACTTCTAAGTTCCTTTCTTGATCATCGTATAGCAGGTATTCATTGATTAAAAAATGAATTTCTATATAATAATCAATGTAGATGCTTATCTGAGTTGAAATACTTTTGAATTTGATAAGTAACGTAATTTTAACTTTGTGGTTTATATGTTACTATGGGTGCGATTGATTGACTACAATCATAGTTTGAGGCGATTCACGTCTTCCACCATAAACAAATAACCTTGAATTTTCACGATACATAACCAGTCGCAAACTTTTGCTCATATAAATGATAAACACTTGATATTTAGGAGATAAAAGCAGCAAGGAGTGCCGAACAGTGGTTCTGCTTTCCCCCACTCCGACAGGCACCGCTGATTGTAATACTACCTGTAATGTCTTTGAAATCATTTGTTTCATAATTTGTATTAAATTATTATTAGGTACACTGGTTTACAAGAGAAAACAAAAACAAAAGGTCCGGACTATTTGACCGGACCATGGTATTCCGAGGTATTTTTGCATCCTGAATCCGATTCCAAGGTCATCTGAGCCCCATCACGTCAGAAAAACGAGATTTCAAGGTCATTTAGAGGTTAGGAGGGACGATCAAAAAACGGGTCGGAGGTGGCGGGAGCGTTGATGGAAGCGCACATTTCAAAAAGCTCTCAAAACCAAACTAACGCCGGAGTCCAGACCTTCCATAAAGGCTCCCGGCGCGCCGGACCTCTTCTTTTCTTCAGGATGATCCCGCCCATAACGCAGGGGGTTCCACATTTGAAAACAAACATTTTCCTGCTGCGCAAAACGTTTTGTATTCTTACTTTTTGATCGTCCCTTGTGAATGAACCTCTAAATGAACTTGAAATCTCGTTTTTCTGACGTGATGGGGCTCAGATGACCTCGGAGTCGGATTCAGGATGCAAAAATACCTCGGAATACCATGGCCCAGTCAAATAGTCCGGTTCAAATGCTTGAACCTTATTCAGATACTGACTCGTGGAATAGAATATATGGGTTTAGGAACTTTTAAGATCTTGTAAAAATCGGTAACGTACAAGGTTTTGACGTTAGACCACCGGTTTCTCTCAAATTGTAAGATTATGTTTGTTTCACTAAGACTGTTCTTTGTCTTAAACGACCCCGAATTTCATCAGCTTAAAGATTATGAAGGTTTCAGTTTGGTAAATGGAGCTGTGCAAAAGTGGCGAAGAACTTACTTAGGGATGGGTACCGAAGCAAAATTTATCGATATTCAGGATATCGATATAATTTTTGCGTTCATATCGATATGCTGATATATTGGCTGCAAAAAGATCGATATATCGATAAATGACAAAAATTGCTTAACACCGTAGTTTATCGGACATTGACCTAAAAATCATTAAAATTTATAAATATATAAATATAAATAGCTCGGTATGGAGAAGAAAAGGTCGTATGCCATAATATGGCATAATATTCCAACAACTAAAAATGTATCATAAATATTATTTACATTTTATACATTAAATAAATATATAAAAGAAGAAAATTGTAATAGAATTAAGATTTTTTTAAAAAGTTACATAGGTACCTACATTTTCAATAGTTGAATATTGATAGAAAATATAGATACCTAAAGAAATTCAAATTAGATTGAAAGAATTGGAATAAAATCACGTTTTTGTCATTATTTCAATTTAATTCACCAAAGGCTATTATCAGTATCCTTGAGGAAAAGCAGCGTATTGGCCATCTCCGATATTAACCGGTTTCTTTGGTCCCTGAGAACAAAGCCGGCCAACAAACCTTCTTTTTCGTTTTTCCAATCTCCAATTGATGTAGGCAGTGCTAAATAAATAATTGTCACAGTTTTATATAGTGGTTGATACTTGAGATGTTCTTCATAGACATCATGTTCTTTAATGGAGACATTTTACATAAAACCAATAATTGGTCATGCAGCATGGCTATAAGAGCAAATTTTCGAAAAAATAATTATTATTTCTTCAAAAATTCGCTCTTATAGCCATGATGCATGCCTGTGGATTTTTATTTATTCTTTTCTGAGCAGTTTATAGGTAATGTAATATCATTATTAATTGAAATATTTCTGGTGACAGGGCTGACAAGTCTCGGCTTTGAAAAAACCGATATATCTTAGGAAAAATATCGATATCCGATATATCAGGCTCGTTCAATATCAATTAAAGAAAGTAATCGATATTTTTAGGGATAATATCGATATTCGATTTATCGATACCCTCTCTATGAGAGAGTGATTGAAATGACAGTCATAATGTATTTCAGCAGATCCGGGCACACCCCAAGTTTGAAACTTCCTTTCATGTACAATGGGAAAACCATCCGACTCACCAACTCAACCAATTACCTGGGAATTCAGCTAAGCGGCTCCTCAACCTTCAGCAAAGCTTGCCAGGCTCAAATATCAAAAGCTAGAGTGACTTCCGGTGTAGCTGTGGACGCCCTAGGTCGCAGCTCATGCTCCTCCTGGGACTCAATCAACAAGATCTTTAGGGCATCTGTTCTGGGAACCCTGTTATACTCCTCTCCCATATGGGCCCTCAGGTACTCTAGGGATATTGAATGCGTACAGGTCCAGTATTTCAAGAGGATTCTTCGTCTCCCACGCTGTACACCTAACTACATGGTCCGGTTGGAGGCGGGGGTGCCCCCGCTGTCCTATGAGGTACTCAAACGTGCCTTCCAGTTCCTCATCAGAGTCCTTAAAATGGAGGAGTCAAGATTCCCCAGAATATGCCTCTCATCTCTCATTGCTCTCGACAAGAAAAAAACGAACAATCTGAGGTTCAACTGGTTCTCCCAATTGAAAACTCTTGCCCGGGATTGTACAGGAAAGGACACGGACATTCCGTCCGAGTTGAGAGCCTTAACTATCTCTGTGCCAGTAATCCTGGACACAGCCAGAGCTGCCCTCTTGGATCGTGACCTAACCAGCCTTGCAGCAACTCACTTTAGCGACGCCTATACTCACCTTTTCTCCCCACGCCCTGGATGTCAGGATTATCTCCTCCTCGACGCACCAATTGCCTACAAACGCCTACTAGCCCAAATAAGACTGATGGGATCATACAATGCGGTCCTTAAATTTGGAAAGAAGAGCCTCAGGATCAACCCAAAAGAGACCTGTGAGGACTGCATGCTTGTGACCAACCAGACGCTCTACCACGTCCTCTTTGAGTGTCCGCTGTACGCATATTCAAGAAGCGCCATATGCCCTTACCTTCTCTACCCCGAAATTGCCATCCCCATCATCCGATCCCCCAGTTTGAAAGATCTCGAACGACTCCATCAATTTATAGGCTCAATTATTAAAACACGCAACCTATGTCTGCTCGACTGATCCACCAAGTAATTGCGTCAGCAATAAACACAATAAAACAGAATGAACAATAACATTAAATGACCAACAATGTAAATATGTGAATGATATATATATTAACGGTGCAGCAAAACTTAAGTGAAATGTGTATAAGCATAAATAACGTAGTATTATGTATTATACCACACTCCACATATATCGATGTTGATTAAAACTGTTTAAAATTAATTTTTAGTCCACAGAAATGATTTCATTTACTATACTTTCTATACTAGCACTTTCTTTTGTTACGATACTTGCATTTTTCACCTTATTTTGTAGGAGCAAAAAGTATGTAATTTACTGTTTGTAACCCACCCTTATGTCAGAAAATGACAAATAAAGGTTATTTTGAACTTGAACTTGAGTGATTGAAATGAGGGTTAATTTTGCCTTGTGAGAAAGGACCAACTCGCCTGCGTATTTATGTGGAACTAAGCTGCTTCTATCTCCTTTATATTCTGTGATGATCACATTTTTTTGTGAGTATCCATAAATGTGTTGGTACCTATATTTATTTGTCTTCCAACAGATTTTATTTTCTGAAATGGTTTCAACTATGTACATTCCAATTCCTCCACTATTGTTAGATTCTGCTATATGCATTAGTTTTCCTAGTTTGGTAATAGCGCCAATAGGACTGGACTGGTTCACTTAAATTAAATATGAAACTTATTTATTCAGCTTTCATTGTTGAACTAGAGCCAGCTCTGCCTTGTGCTTTTCTTTCTATTAATTTAAATAATGACATTTTGGTGTACAGATTTTCAATGATTTGCTAAAGTACCTATTAGCACAACTCTTGGTCAAATAGTGGCAAGTGGATCTTTGATTTTCATTGGCTTACTTGTTACCAATAACAGATCAGTGAAGCCCGTAATTACTACCTAGTCATTCAAATCGAATGGAATTTATATCACTATTTGTACGCTTCTTTCTAATCATCCGTCGCGTTAAATCATAATTGACGTGTAATAATTTTCCTAATAACAAGTAATTCTGACTTTTGTTGGCTAATCATATTAAAACTCAATTAAGTTTTTCCTATCCACGTTTGGAAAATTGCTAAACGTGATCCCATCTAAAAATCTATCTTGATCTCGTCTTCTATACTGATCTTGTAAGTTGAACTATCAAGAGTTCATAGTAGTACATGTAAAGGCAGGAATAGGCAATACATGGTTTGAGGGTTCTGAGAACTCCATGAATCTGACAAGCCACTAAGCTGATTCTCCTTATGTAACAATGTATCCCAATATCAGCGCGTGAAATAGCAGTTTTCCACTCTGAATGCGCATTGAGATGTGAATTAACCACAACCTGTACATGACTAATGAATAGTGTAGATACCTTGTAATCAATATTTATTCATTCTTCTGTAACTCCATTCATTCTATAATTTACCTGTGAAATTGAAAACTTCTTCACACATGGCTCTGCACATTATGGTGGTTGAGCTGTTCGTATTATTAATTGTCATAGTCAGCTTTAGGATACTAATTTGTTTTCCTGTGTAAATTCATAATTATTTGACTCAATGTTTATAATTTGTGAATGGAAACCTCATTCACCTCAGACCGTAGTTACTTTGAAATTTGAAGCTCAAGTCTCATAACAACTCTCGTCTGATTTTGTGGAAAATGTGATGCAGTATTGTTTGAATGTAGTCTTAGTATTATTCTTACTTTCCAACAAATCATGAAGCTGAAATGTGCAACATGCAATTAATGGCCTAATGTTAGTCTACCTGAGAGTTATCAATATTTTACAATACACATCAGTTAATCCATAAAGTAGGTAGATATAGTCATGCTAGAGTTCTTAATTGGGATGTTCATATTAGAGGTGCACCACAATTCTTGTGATATCCAAGAAGATCTTCTTTTCCCTTCCATACACTATACATACAGTATGATACATTCAACGGAAATTGATCATTCATTATAGTGGAGAAAATCCCTCACTGAGTTACACCCCCCCCCCCCCCCCCATGATACATTATCTGGACCCACTAATTGGTCTAGTTTTCTAGAAGTAGAATTAGAAAATAATGCATCATTGTGTTGTCAAGACTTGAAATAGTAGATACAGTTTGAGCTACTGTGTGAACAATCGTTTTTTCTTTGTGATTCATTTTTTCAACCAACTGATTACCTATTATATACTTATTATATTAGGTATTATATTCTCACACGTCATTCAGCAATATTTTATCTCACTTTGTTTGCAACGCGACCAATATAAGACGCTGGGTTTCGTCCGCACAATAGCACTACTTGCACAGCACAATCAAGTCCATGCAGTTATGCTTGAGGCCAAAGTTCCTTTTCATTGTCTAAAACGTTGATCAACTCCAGGTTCTCATTCAAGGCGGTGTTTGTAGTTCCATGCGAACTTGGCAACAGTTGACTACCCCAATCTCAAATGTCGATGAACATGATCATTTCGCATGTTCCATGGGGCGCCAACTGTAGGTACTTCTCAGTTATTGTTCTGTGTGGTTTTCATGTTGAACTTCTTGGCACAGCCCAAAGGCTGAATCCTGTAGGTCCCGATAGGGCAAAGAATCTGCTAGTAAATAGTAGTAAGCTAGTATTTTGCATATTTTATTTTGTTTGTATTTAAATTGACTGATTTATTAATAATTTATCCTAAAAATTAAACGAGACTGATTAGAAACGTCATCTGCCTAGACGGTTTCACTCATTGGATGGAACATAATCTGAAAGCTTAACCAGTTTCAAACCTCATGTTTCAAACATTCATTCTTAGTTTTAAAACGCGGCAAATTGGTTCAGTATGATCATTGACCCAGACAGATTTGACATTGACAGATTGAGGTTTTACATTGACAGATTACCTAGTTCAAATTCAATTTTCTGATTTTACGCATCTTGAAACGTAAATCCAAAAATGTTGAGGGGGGGGGGGGGTTTAACAAATTTTATGTCTTGATCGATCTCAATGGTCCATTAATAAAGGTAATCAACCAAAAATCGTGTTGAAAATTTTGTCCATTTCCAAACGTCACCATCATTTTCTCATAAACTTTCTGACTGCTTGTCTTTATATTACCGCAGATTACCTTCTAAATAATTTTAATGTTCCTATTCCATTCATCTGGGTTTGACCCCTACAAAGATTAATTTGGAGTCACGAAATTGTGAAAATTTAAACTTCTTCTCATTTGATTATCAACATCAAGTGAGTTAAACAAGTACCATTCAGTCTGTCTATCATTGAGTATTCATCGAGAACGAGGTAGCCGCAAGGAAGCAATGGGGTTGCACTTAATTGAATCCCCTATTCAACAAGAATATTCATGTAACCTCTTCCTAATTGATCTCATTACATCAATGTTTTCTGGACAACTTTTGTAGCTGTCGTCGATATATCATTCAAAGTTCTACCTAGTCCTGCCATAAGTTCTGTTACAAGGAAAAATGCATGGAAACATAATGTTATTCTTTAAGCTCAAGTTTTGTTATTTTATTTGGACATTGTGAACTGTTATAACATGGAAAAGCGGCGAGTCACTCAAAATGTCCGCATTTGGCCTTTACACATGCTTGTAACCTACGGGGCCAATCATCGATGACAGCATGCAGCACTTTTTGAGGGATATTGAGAACAGCTTTCACCAGAGACGTCTTCAAGCTCTCCAAATTATGGTGCCCTCTGTAACAAGCCATCAGCCCAAGATGGGACCAAAGCTGGTAGTCCAACGGGTTGAGATCCGGGCTTCCCGAGGGCCAATCGGGTGTCGTTCGACCCTTGTGGGCTGGAACAGAGTCCTGCTGGAAGACCTACCAATTTTTTCTTGAGCCTCCCGAGAGCTACGGGCATAAACCCTGTCGTTTTGGCGGTTGAATGTTTGTTCGATAGTGAACATCTTTTCTATGTGAACAAAATGTTGCGATGTCCGCCGTTTGGCTCTTTCAGTTCTGATTTTTTTTAAAGCCACCGTGAGTCTTTCTTTGCCCTGTCATTCTTCGATAGGCACCCATCTTGAGGTCATGTTTGATGAGCCTGGACATGGATCAGGGAGAAATATTCATCTCCCTAGCCATGATGGGGAAGAACCGGTTTAATGCCTTTCTTCGTCCTTACTGAGCGAAGACGACCTGATCGCGGCCTGTCCTTGACAGACTGAAAGGATGTGGAACGACCAATAGTCCGCCACACGAACATTCAATTTATACCCAACGATTTCAAGGATTGGAAAATCTCAGAATTAGATTTACCTGCCTTATGGAGGGCAATGACAGCGTGACGATTTTGTTCGCATCCACTCTCCATCTCACCGATATAAACAATAAATAAGAACTTAGCGGTGATATCTAGTCCATACTTGAGAATGTTTGCAACAGAACTTATGGCAGGAGTAGGTAGTACTCTGCGTTAAGCCATTAGCGGCAAATTCCTCCTGTCACCTTGATGTGGTGGAGTGAGGCCCGTTCTACAACTTCCTCCTCACACCAAGGAAAATGTTTTTTTCGTCATGTGCTTGCCCTTCTTGCATGATGGTTTCTTCATATATCTTATCTCATAACTATGAAAAACAAATCTATTGAATTTTAGAGTGAACAAGAAAGTAGGAGAAAAAGATTTTTATAGTTTTCAAGATTTTGAAAGTGGTTACTTAACCGTCAGTGAAAAATTAGTAGATGAATGGTCCTTCCTTTGCCAGTGTGTGAACCCCACAATGTCTAGTTCTCAACAGCCCCAACTCTTCCCTACACTGTTTGTCGTCTTTGAGGGAATTTCTCTGCTGGGAAGTTGTGAAGAAATTGACTGTCAAAGGGCTGCCCAATGGGCTGGGGAGGGTACAAAAGCGAAAAGTAGCGGGATTGGGCAGGCACGTTGAAGAACCCATTATCAACTCTTAACTACCGATTGTGGGGGAAACCGTTGTGGAACATTCTGACGGTGATCACCCAGAAACTGGTTCAGTGGATAGGGTGGACTTGTTATTTCTGCAAGTATTAAGGTTCTGAAGGAACCAGCAACTCTTTCAGTTTATATCCCAAGACTTGGTAGATAAATTATTAGTAATTACCACATATACTGAAATTCATCACTAATCTTGCAAATTTTGCAAGAATGACCGTTTCGCTTCAAACAAACGAAAATGTCCGTTCATTCTATTATTAAGCACGTGGTATCTCCAAACATCATGTTTGAACATTGTTGGTGATCAGCTTCATTCTGTATACATGATCTAATACATGTAACATTATTGCTCCTCCTATCGAGATTGTTTGTGTCATGACGTACTTTTCTGTTCCCAACTCAGTTTGATGACAGCAATATCTACGTAATGAACATGTTGAATTATAATTTTTCTTATTTTGACACAGGAAAGATGAATCTCAGAAGACCAACGCCTTGAGGTTCATTGTTTTTGGTGACCACCTGATAATTACCTACCCACCTGCTGTTGCCAATGCCTGCCACTTTGCTAACTTGCTTAGATAAGCGATATTTTGGCATTGAAACATCACTTCTCTATTAACTATAGCCAATTTCGTTTGGTATCGACCTAACTTTAGAGACTGCCAAAGATCAGGATTGTGATGACCACAATAACATCCAGGTGTCTTACTTTCGTATTGTTGGATATTGTTGACAAGTATTCCTGCTAGGTTCTTTGCTTTATTTCATGAGGATTTTCACATTTTAACTTTAAGATTATAGTCACAAAGTAACCCTAGACCTGAATATTTTTCAGATAATATAATTCGATATTTTAAAGACTTTTTTTCCCAGCCATCTTGGTTAATTTATCGATTTTATGCTTATTGTAATAACTATTATCTTAATTGTGGAAAAATATAATGTGATACTCAATACAAGATCAAACTAACATTAATTTTAACCGAATTGTGATACATGCCTGATGATGATTAGGATCGTTTTGATAGGAGTAATATGCTGGAACAAATCCAAGTAATGAAAATTCGTTAAAAAAATATATTAGCACAATAAATGAACTATAAGTAGATAGTCCCAATGTTGCAACACTATTGAATACCTACTTAGGTACTTATTGAACAATTTCACTTCCCATCAATCTTTTAAGAGAGTATTTTGTGATAGCTAAATTATTGTTATTTTTTGTTAGCAATCAAAAATATTGATACACTGTAAAATTTACAGTTAACAAAATATATCTGTTGAGGATTGTTATAGTCTCCTTACCATAATTTGTCATGTTACTTGTGATGCATTGTAAGAAGGTATTGATTATAAATATAACCTTCGCTATAAATGTTTGGTTTTGTCTCCATTAGTTGGTTTCTCCTTTGGGTTCTTATGATTGCATAGTCTGTGGTTCTTTATAGCTCATTTGCTGCAATAGTGTCATATCTCCAAATTGCATACTTCGGGGTAATCGAACTAGGGATGGGACATCGACGTTTCTGAAACATCGATGTTACGGATAGTCGATACTATCGAACATAGATGTTGACACCATCGATGTTTTTCCTCGCAGCATCGATGTTTTCGTTACTGAAGAGAGAGGAACAAATTTTCGCTCCGAGTGCGAAGGAAGCCGTGATTGAAGAAGTATCAAGGGGGGTGAAATTCATTCACCCGGTAAATGCAACGAATGTTTTCGATAATCGAATGCCACGTTCGATTCTTCATTCGGATTCGGAGCCCATCACTAACCTTCCTGGAACTAGGGACGGTGCAAATGGCACCGTGCAATACCGCCCAAGTATCGATACGCGTTTCGATACGATATTTTTCTTGCAGTGAAAATCATGTTGAAGTTTCCGTCTTAAATTTTCGATGTTAATATCGAATCGATATTATAGATGTTCTGCACTGGAACATTAACATCGAATAACATCGATGGTTGGATCAACGATGTTTCACGACATCGATGACCCATTCCTAAATCGAACTCTGAAAGGTACTTTGATTAACTCCGCTACGAATGGCACACAGCCAGTTCTAGAAGTCCGGATAAAATACGAATAGGTATCTGAGCTCCAAGAACTGGTTGTGTAAGATTAGTGGCGGAATACTTTGAGGATATCATTACCCCTAAGCATCCAATTTGGGGATATGCCACGATTGCAGCAAATGAGCGATATGGTCAAATACCTACCATCAGTTTAGTAGTACACGAATCTAGAAGAATATAGTCTTTATTTGGAAAAATACATGCTTTAGCATATACATTCAAAGAAATATACCTATTAAGCATATCGACCGTCTCACAGGAACATCCAATTTCATCATTTTTTGATGAAAATGAGTTATGCATATCGATGACTGCGCCGTCTCGTCGCGCATCGAACTAACTAAGTAGATTGTACTAGAAGTCATTAGGGAGCGCGTTACTCGACTTGTCGGCCATGTTGCCTGCTCCCATAAGGAATCAATGTATTCTTGCGAGCGTCATAAATCCTCGAATTTTGCACCGATTTCCAAATTTGTCTTAAAAATCTTCAAGTTAGACCAATCTCCAGCGATCGGCCTTGGCACGTTTGGAGAAAAATGTCCCTGGAAGCACCAATTAATTACAAAGTCACGGCTAAGCTGCTCTCAAAGGTTAGTTGCTTAAACTGATATGTCTTTGTTAGATGATGAGTTATCGCAAATCTGCCAAAGCCCTCAAACAATAAAATCGGTTCATTTTTCGCAAAGCCACAGTGGTCGGAAAATGGGTTAACGATTCGACAGCTATTAGAAAGGCGCCCGTCCTGGAAGTGTAGGGGTTTGTCGCTAGATGCCACTCTTCGATTACCTCCCAACTTCCCATCCATGCTTTCCCGCCAAAGTGTAAATCGTCGCTAAGAAACAACATGCCTAGCCTAATTCACAATTTAGGCATTATGTAATAAAATTGAGACTGATTGTTCTTGATAAAATTTCCTTTTCTCGTTCATTCATGGGATGATGTTTGATCATTGAAGTATTTTCTATATTAATATTTCAAGTAAGTAGCTGCAGAGGTAGAAATCCTAAAAAGCATAATTTTCACAATGATTTCAACAATAAAATTATACTCGTAGATGTTTAATAATAAATATGCATGTTCAATATTTATGAATGCAAGTTTTCATCGTTTAAATAAATATGTACCACTCAGAATAACATTATGGTCCTATAGCTTTTGGTTTATTATTATTATAACAAAGAGATGAAGGGAAACAGAGAACATTCACTGCTGATATTTCATCTATACAAAACAACTCTCACCTACAACTGTTACCTACGCCTTGGAAATAGGGCAGATATATGAAGGTCAGTGACAGTACGGGATGACACCATAAGCTCTTCATTGTGTCGAACAGTGAATGACCCGTAGAGCAGCTCAAACGGGAGCACTAATCCCCGCCAATTAAAATGTCAAATCCCTAGCTCATCCGGAACTAGAAAAACTCAAGATTCAGATTCACCCCCATGTTGGCGAATTTTGATTTGCTCCAACATTGAGCCTTCATTGTGCACGAACGGCTGGTTGGCAATTTTTCTACGGGTTCGGATCAACCCCACAATGATCCTCGAAACTTTTCATAACCCTAGGTCAAGAGGAAGGGGTTCAAAACAAATTTTGAAATTTTGAAAATTTCAAAACTCAAACAATTCAAGTTCAATGGTATATATTTTAGTTCATATTTAGGTAGAGTTTACTTTTTTAGAATTTTTCAAGACCAATCACAGCTTTTCACGACCAGCCGTTCGTTCACACAGTACTCATACCACGGTATGCATACCATACGAATTTCACAACCCTGAATTTCAGAACGACGAATGGTAAAGAATCCTTTCGTGAACATGTCATATTCAGTTTCGTCCATCCGACCTCGTAGAGCCATCATGTCCTGAATGTAGAGGTGTGCACTCTTAGCATAGGTATAAGGAATGTCCAACTCGTAAGTATGTGTGGTGTAGTATATATCTATTTTATGACTTTTTCCCAAACATAATGTTGATCACAATATTAACTAGGTACCTACCTTGTTTTATGCAAATACATTGTTATTATTCATCTATATAACTAAATTTAGAGACGATTTTCGTCTTCCTAGGGTATTTTCGAAAAATTACACTACAGTTATTCGTTTTGCGTGAAATGGAGTAGAACCAGGCCGATTTTGAATTTGGTGTCTGTTAGTCTGTCTGATTGTCCGTTTGTCTGTCCTTCAATCACGCAGAAACGGCTCAATGGATCGAACCCTTCTCCCGTATTTAAATGTTTCTGCGACCGGGGAAGGACATGGGGGGGTTCACTACCGGATCCGATGCATAGGGGTGTGAGTTTATAGGGAACCGAAATAAATATAAAAATCTTAACTTCTTCCTTCCCGTGAGACAAATGCATATTATTTTTGGTATTTTAGATTGTATGTCATTTGTACGTGTTCTATTGTGTTACTTGAGTAGCCCTACCAGCAATGACTAACTGTTATACGTCCTATATACCCTAAATACGTCCTAATCAATCATCAAACTATCCATAAAATCCACAGATATTCATCAACGCTATTTAAACCATTAAATCATGTTGACCTGAACAAAAGGTTCACTAGACGATATCGTGATGAATATGCATTCGCCCAGTAGTAGGATTTATTTATTACCCCTGACTTTCTTGGGGGATATGGGTGGGTCTCCCGTAATCTGCTTTGATCAAATCAGAGGCTTTTTCTGCTATCATTATAGTTGGAGCATTGGTGTTGCCACTGGTTACCACTGGCATGATGGACGCATCGACAACTCTGATATTTTGCATCCCATGGATCTTGAGCCGCGGTGAGACTACTGCATTAGGATTGATTAGAGGCCCCATCATACAAGTTCCCACAGGATGAAAGATCGTTGTAGTGTACGACTGAACTATGCAAGTGACTTGCTGAAGTGATAAGGTTGGATATTGTTCACAAAGAGGGTAGTACTGAGGTTGGAACGTTGATTGGAACGCCTGCATAGCTGTCGTATTGGCCATCTTAGCAACGAAGTACGCTGCTTCTATATTAGTTAGAAGGTCTTGTTCATTCTGAAAAACAACAACAGTTAACCTCATTAGGGCGCTTCCTCCTTGAAATTCTCCTACTGTTTTAAAATTACAAAAGTCTAATGACATTTCATTTTCTATTTGCTTGTTGCATTGAACCAGCAGCGTCGTTCTTTGACATTTGAATAAAATAGTACCTATCTCTATAATAGGATAAGTTGTTTTGCCTGTTTGTCTTATTGCGCATTTCCTGCATGAGCTTGCCAACTTCACGTCCACGATAACGATCTCTCCCACAATTTACGCATATGACTTTCGCTTCTCTAGGTTTAGTGCACTCGTGAGTGAGATTAAGTTAAGACGTGATACTGTTGAATCACTACCTCAAAGTAATTTGGATTCATGAGTGGAGGCACGCTGATATCCGCTGATGCCAACATCACTCTTCCTCTACTCTTGGGATGAGTTATGAGGCCCAGCCCAAACCAAAGTGACACATCGTTAGTTAGATCAGGGTAGTATGAAGTCCAGTGCACTTCTATATCAGGATAGTCCAGAGTTGGATCGATGAATGAGGAATTGGTAAAACTGATCGCTTCTATGCCTGTAACAAATGAGGATTTTCAATATGTAAATTACTAATTACCCCATTTTTAACCACCCGAAGAAAGAAAAATGCTTCATTGTCACTCTTTCAACAACCCATGTGCGATTTTGAGTATGAGTGAGGTACGCATTGCTTGTTACGGCGGTAGGCCAATGTAGAAATGCGGATGGATTTGAAGAGCTGATACTTGGTGTGTATGCGTGGGCTTTCTGTGACGTAGCCAGAATTTTGGTAGGGAGGGGGGGGGGAAGGATCCTAAACCCACCCCTGGCTGCGTCCCTGGGGCTTTGTCGTCAGATGGTCCTCCTTTCAGAATCATCATGATCTTCTCTAGTAGGCTCGTCCGTGCTTTTTTTATGCATGCACAAATGAGCATCTAGAATCTCTGTACGGCGGGCAGTGGAAGTCTCCATATCCAGAACCTGATATGAAGAGCGTACAGATCGAGGCACGCATCACATCCAAGTTCTGGGTCAAACGACGATTCTGAATATACTTAAATGTAAAATTTTTAATATTTGTTCGATGGGACACCTTGGTGCACTGTTCGAACTTAAACCAAGTGGGAATAGTAGGTATCTACCTATTGCCGAAGTGAGAGGGCCTTGACCGTTCGGTAGAGCATACTCATCTACAGCAATAGCATTCATGTACTGATTCGACACGATGGCAGCAGGTGGATTAGTAGCAAACAACATTGGAGCTCCATAGTGGTCATGTAAGTTGTATCCAACACGTAAATCTTTTATCACGGGTATTCCAAGGGCTTCCAGGTCTTCTCGAGGTCCAACTCCAGAAACCATGAGCAGCTGCGGCGTATTCACTGACCCTAAAATCATTGTGAATGTGAACATCACATGGAAACACTTGTACATGGAAAACATCTGTAAACTAGAAAACTATGTCGTCATGAGAAACTATGATTCCACTCAAGTACAGCGGAAGCTAGAATTCCCTTCGCATCAGAACCTAACAGCACATAACTCCAAAACTCCTTGGGATTCACACATGTTTCAAGTCTTGAAGGGAATATTTATGATCCTTGTACTCTCACAGGCGTTTCAAGAATATCACTATTTGAGATCTCAAGCTAACATTAGCTATAACTAGGGCTTGGTTATTTATTTATCTAAACATGCGAAATATGTTACATAAAAATATATTTAATTCCTAAAAACAAGTACCTACAAACTATGTGAAATTCGTAAAATGTTTTCCAAAATATGTGAAGTGAAACAAACATTTGGTGCTTCAAAATCCGGAAACGAACATTCAGGTTGATACGGAACGCCTGCAAATTGCAGAATAATTAGTTTTCTTCGAAATTGTTGCTCACAACGTGAAGCTTCAAACGTTGAAATGTGAAACTGCGACGATCTGAACTGAGAATCGTTCAAAGGTCTGTATGGAAAGTAGATGAGGAATGAAACTTGATGAGGATATTGACTTCAATAAACTTCAATTTATTGGTTCGAACCAATAAATCAAATTGATGAGCTCCCGTAGCAATGTGCTGAGTGACCTGTGAATAGGGTAAAGAAAAGGATATTTTGAGAATTTCCAGAAAAAAATGGATCGAAAAAAGGACGTCTGAGAACGTTGGGCGCAAGAAACGCGCTTGTCGCAAGCATTGCAATATAATACGTCCCCATCACTCCGGAATTGTTCAGCTGGAATTGTTCACGTAAATACTTGTCAATCAACTTTCTACTCGTATTGGAGGTTTGTCGTGGCATTTCTCACAAAAAGCTTTTCTTTTTACGCGAGGTACTTTTTTTCTAGTATCACTGAGATGCTTAAAACATGAACGAACTCACGAGTCGATCAAAGCACTAGTCAAAATGAACATGTGAGCCTTCCCACCGTAGGTACCTAACGTTTTCTGTGTGCCACTGAACGACAGCCGTCAGTCTGTGGATCACACAGTTGCTGCATCTCGGAATCACCCTGGCACATCGGTCACTCTAAACTTTGATCTTTCCACTATAAATCAGGCCGCTCCCTCTTGTAATACAGCCTTAAATGGAAAATATTAACTTTAATGAATCGACTATGTGGAAATATGTGATTATGGGCGAAATATTTAAGAATATGTAAAATAAATGAAAAACATCGAGATATTGCTTGGAAATGAATACGTAATTACCCGTTTGAACAAGCGACCTCAATTTTCCTCTAGTTTGGTCCAAATTCATCATAAATCATGAATTTATAATCAAATTAAAAAAATTTATTCATCCTTGGTCTTTTGGAAGGTTCCTACCTATGCCGAGCTTTCGCTGCCCCCTGCCAGTCATCATACCATTGAGATGTGAAGAACATGAAACATCTCAATGGTATTATGAAACATCATATTTAATATTTCACGTACATGTTGCTTGTATCAACTGAAATTACCCACCAAAATCTAAATTTTAGATTTCATCCATTTTCAATTCATCGTTCATTCAATTTCATTCGTGGCTTTATATTAAATTTGGAAAATATTCCACGTTTCAGCAAACATTGGGCCAAATAAATAGTAGAAGTATATGGTAACAGTATTTCTGCAAACCAAACATTAAAATTTTTTCAATCAACATCTTCAACCATTCGGCAAAGTGCCCTGTGGCTTATGTTAGCCAAGGTTGACTTTCTCAAAGGCAAAAGGAAAATGAATAATAAGTTTGGATAAAACTAGATGAAAATTGCCGTCCCTAGTTCAAACGGATTGTTTTAGACTATCACACCAGTTTCAATACTAACCATGAAAGGAAACTGAAAACCCTGTGATGTAAATACTGTATATGGAGTAAAAAAATGAAAGAAATGGAGTTTTAAATATTCAACTGGTTTCCCACCTGCGGAAACTATGACTTCCTTTGTAGCGTACACAGTATGTAGTTCGTTTTCTCTGTTAAACTGGACGCCAACAGCCTTGTTCCCTTCAAATAGGATTTTAGTAACGAAAGCTTGCTCGGCCACGTTCAGATTCTTCCTGTTCCTGACGGGTCTCAAAAAAGCTTTGCCGGTGCTACATCTTGATCCGTTTCTCAGGGTTCCTTCCAGTACCATGAACCCTGTCTGAGATCTGAAATCACACAAGTATTATGTGTATGTGCATATGAAAACCGTATTAAGTCACTTACTGAGCATTCGGTGGGTAGTAATACAAAATTTGTAAAATTTACGTATTATTTGTAAAAATTTGTAAAAGTAATACAAAATTTACGACGAGTAGGGGCTATTAATTTAATTAATAGCCCCTACTAGTCGTAAACGTGTATCGTCGGCTTTCAGCAGCACTTCAGTGTTATGCCACTCTATCTACCTAACGTAATGAAGGCGCCTCGGAGAAGGCTAAATACTGTTCAATGCTATAGTATAGTATAGCTTAAGTGCGATCATGACACAACTCAATTTCGGCAACTTTTCAGGAGAGTGAAAAAACATTTTCTCCAGCGGCTCATAATCAGAAATGCCTTGAATTTTTGATATTTTGCTATGCGTTACTATGCGTTTTTCGCCAAACTAACCACACCAATCGATTCAGCGCGAAAATTTGAATCAAGAACGATGTATAACCCAATATGGCCAAAAAGTGAGTTGTGTCATGATCGTACTTAAGCGATCAAGTATTACGTTTATGTGGTTTATTATCTGGTTTTAGACTTCTTACTATTTTCTGTATCAATTCACCAGTCCTTATTATGTACTTTCACGGTAATCAAAGAAAGAGGTTCGGTAATGCAGCATGAATTGATAAACGAATTTTTCAAGAAACGTACCTTCTTAATTGACTGTTCAACCAAAAAAATGTTTGGTATCGGTATTTTACATTTGAATGCAGAATCGAACTTCCAACTACATAGATTATGCCGAATCAGGCCTCAGTGAAAAATACGTAACACATTTTTTCTCCATTCTTTCGCCAAGTAATAATAATAGTAATAAAACCATTTATTGCACAAAGGCCGATTGACCCGTTTAGTACACAAGAATCACAAAGAACGGAAAATTGCATAAAATTAAGTACAAAGGTCGAACAAAAACGTCCATTGTTCAATTATTCTTTTTGATGTCAAATTTCGATATTATTGATAATAAATGAAATAACGATAAAATGAAAACAAAATAGGCACGAGTCCGAGAGATCTGAGAGTGTCACCATTCGAATCAGCGGGTTGTTCATGAAAAATGATTTTGGTTTATTATCTTCGATAATGAACCATTGGAATCGCCCAAAGAAAAAGATTTTTTAACCCCCCCTCAAAATTTGTTGGTTTACGTTTCAAGACACGTAGATTCAGAAAATCGAATAAAAAAAAATCCGTCCGTCCGCCGTACGCCGTCCCCCGTACGCCGTACGCCGTCCCCCGTCCACCGTCCGCGCCACTTTGCCCAGTTAGCGTTGAGCTAAAATTATGAAATTTGGTTTCTGGGTTTGGACCAGCCCCTCAATGATCCTCGAAACTTTTCATAACCCTAGGTCAAGGGGAAGGGGTTCAAAACGAACATTGAAATTTCGACAATGTCATATCTCTAAAAGTTCTCAAGAAACGGTGTAATGTTTAGTTCACTTTTGAATGACCTGAAAAATGACGAATCTTTTAAGACCAATTGGATTTTTGTGCGACCAGCCGTTCGTTCACAGTGAGCGCGCAAAGGTTTAGGAAAAACACTAAACTTCGCGTCGAAAACGGCCGTTAGGTGGGTCCCGGGTAGCCGCCCAGAATAAAACTGCCTTTTTTCATCTTCCAGGTAAACTACAGTCTAGAAATTTTAACCGTGAGTCGGGGATAGACCACATTGCAATATTCACTCGGTTTCTCATCTGTAAAATTGTTTAAATAATACCTTTTTGTAATAATACAAATTAAATTTTGATGCTGAGCTATTGACTTGAAATTTTAAAAATAGGTCAGAACTGGATCACAATGCAATATTCACTCGGTTTCTTGTCTGTAAAATTGTTTAAATAATACCTATTTGTTTAAACCAATTAAATTTTGATGATGAGCTAGATACTTGAAATTTTAAATATACCTAGGTCAGAAATGGATGACATTTCAATATTCACTCTGTAAGCTGACACACCTGTAGCGTGATCAAAATTAGAAAAGTGACTGTGCGTCAGTTACATAAACGCCAACACGGTTACGGGTGACGAAAGGAACAACACTTGTAACAAATAAATGGAAATATATTGACTCAAGAAATACGAAATATGAACAAATGAAATATAAACATATGAAATGCAACTTAAAACTAGAATACGTCTCAAGTGACAAGTAACCGTACTTGTCGTGACCGTGCAAGGTCGGTATCCACTTAGAATGACTTTAAATGAGGCCAGGGCTGTCCATATGAACAGGTCCCTGGGCGAATGAGCAAATGGAAAGATATAAATGAAAGATTTACAAAGGTATGCGTAACCGTCCTACTTGGGTTACGTGTAGCTTAATGGAGGTGACTCCTAACGATTCCTAACTCTTATCTGGCCAGAAAAGGTTTATAACTCACAGTGTTCTCGTACGTTGTCCTCACGTGATTTATGGTTACGCGGAACTACTCTCACCGGCGTGTGTGTAACGCAACTGTTCGGATTCTACTTCGCGGAACTGACGCTATTTAACACAAACACTGTCCTACAAGCAGCACTCGGAGGGGCTAAATCGCTTGTCAGGAGATGTCTGGTTCGTTTGAGGGCTATCTCACAACTGCTAGCACTCGGACGGGCTATTATCGCAAGGAGAGGTTTTGCTGGACTCTGTTGTTAGCCCTCAGCGCTGGGCTTAAATAGGTCGCTGGAGGGGGAAACGTCTGGAGGCGATCTGTGGTGGGGGTCGCCTGGTAGCCCTCATCCAGTGGCGCTCTTCTGGCGGCCGCGCGGTCTATTAGTCTGACGGCTTACACTCCCCTCCCTCCTGGGAGCCGGCGTCCTCGCCGGTAACCATAGATTCCCCGAAGATTGGTGTTGTCGTCGATCAGTGCCCAAACAAGTGAGTTGAAGCGAGTTAAATTTTAATAGGAAGGTTAAATCAAATAGTTAAGTCGCTAAATTTAGTTACAATTGTTAAATTGTATAAGTATATGCACAAAAGGTAAGTACTTTTTACATTAAATTTGGTTATAATTAACAAGTTTTACAAAAAAAATATGCACAAAAGGTAAGTAAAAGATTACAAGAATTACAAGAATTGCAGGTAGCAGAGTAAGATATAAATCAGCAAGTCAAGGTCCCGAGAGTAAGCTACACCAAGCAGTAGATAGCTTAATTTCTTAAAATTTTACTAAATTGTAAAGTGGTTCATATATCAAGAAAAGGGTGTATGTACGTGTAATTAATTACAAAAAGGTGTATGTTAATTAAAAAGGTGAAAAAGGTTAATTAAAAAGGTGGAATTAAAAAAGGTGTATGTTTGTGTAATTAATTACTAGACAGGTTAAAGGTTACCGTCTTCCTTTTTCCTTCCCCGTAGTCTACGGCGTCCCCTTGGGTAAACAGTGTCCCGTGTAATTAAGTTGTCGCAGCGTTGTATGGCTTTAGGGTTACGCGTCATCGTATGCATACCCTGTGTCACCGGTTCGTCATATCCATGTATAGGTGTAGAAGTATGCGTCACTGGGTGCGTCACTTGCGTCACCGTCACCACCGGCGTCACCTGTGTCACGGGTATCTGGGGCGTGTAGGTAGTTCTTTGGGTTGGCGTCACCTGGGGCGTCACCGTCGTCACCGGCGTCACCTGTGTCACGGGTATCCGGGGCGTGTAGGTAGTTCTTTGGGTTGGCGTCACCTGGGGCGTCACCGTCGTCAATGGCGTCACCGTCGTCACCGGCGCCACCTGGGGCGTCACCGTCGTCACCGGGGGCGTCACCGCCGTCACCGGGTGCGTTACTTGCGTCATTGGTCCTTGGTAGGGTTGTATCAACTCAGGAGCAAGCGTCACCGGGTGTGTCACTTGCGTCTCTGGCCCACCATGTGTGTGTGTTGGGTCAGAAGTGACCGTCACCGGCACTCTGAGAGAAAAACCTTGAATGGACTCAATAACCGTCGCTAAGCATTCTTCCATCACCTCCTCGTTGGCTGGATCTTGAAAGGTGATGCTTGCTGTTGAGGCTCGTGACTGTGGGCGTCCTCCTATGGCCAATGGTCCAGTTGACACGTTTCGTACCCCAGGTGGATGTGAAATGGGTAGAAGGCTCCGTTTCTTGATACAGTCAATCTCGAGATGTTCGTGTACCCCACAGTAATTGCAGAAGATAGTCTTCTGTGGGTTGTGACTGCAGTCCACGGGGAAGTGTGACATGTCCCCACAAAACATGCACGGGAACCTGGGGTTAGGTCTTGGCGTCTTGGCGTCACGTCGTCCCGTCATTGTCTTCTTTGGGTCCCATGGATCTATCTCCATGACCATAGAACGTATATTCGTCCCCCTGTAATCACTGGCGTCTGAGTGTAACCTGGGCCCGTGGTCAAACAGGCGTGACAGGCGGATCAATGTAGCATTGATTGTGTCCAGTACGTCGGGTGACGAACCGTTCCCCCCGTTCCTCTGAATTCTGGGCATAGTGAAATGTGTGATTTAAAATGAGTGACTGAAGTTATAGGGTTACTGTCCCCCCTGTTGCAAAGTAAGATTGTGTAGTGTAACAAGGAAAATGTGTAATCAAAAATACGTCAAGGAAATGACGGTGTATGATATTCTGTGTGCTTGACTTGTGTGAGTGACTCTGTTGTTGTTTTGCTTTCTTCTCGTCACCTCGTGTTGGCGTAACTGGATTCGTGCCTGGGCTTACCAGACAAAAATCCCACAAGCTGCCACCAATATGTAAGCTGACACACCTGTAGCGTGATCAAAATTAGAAAAGTGACTGTGCGTCAGTTACATAAACGCCAACACGGTTACGGGTGACGAAAGGAACAACACTTGTAACAAATAAATGGAAATATATTGACTCAAGAAATACGAAATATGAACAAATGAAATATAAACATATGAAATGCAACTTAAAACTAGAATACGTCTCAAGTGACAAGTAACCGTACTTGTCGTGACCGTGCAAGGTCGGTATCCACTTAGAATGACTTTAAATGAGGCCAGGGCTGTCCATATGAACAGGTCCCTGGGCGAATGAGCAAATGGAAAGATATAAATGAAAGATTTACAAAGGTATGCGTAACCGTCCTACTTGGGTTACGTGTAGCTTAATGGAGGTGACTCCTAACGATTCCTAACTCTTATCTGGCCAGAAAAGGTTTATAACTCACAGTGTTCTCGTACGTTGTCCTCACGTGATTTATGGTTACGCGGAACTACTCTCACCGGCGTGTGTGTAACGCAACTGTTCGGATTCTACTTCGCGGAACTGACGCTATTTAACACAAACACTGTCCTACAAGCAGCACTCGGAGGGGCTAAATCGCTTGTCAGGAGATGTCTGGTTCGTTTGAGGGCTATCTCACAACTGCTAGCACTCGGACGGGCTATTATCGCAAGGAGAGGTTTTGCTGGACTCTGTTGTTAGCCCTCAGCGCTGGGCTTAAATAGGTCGCTGGAGGGGGAAACGTCTGGAGGCGATCTGTGGTGGGGGTCGCCTGGTAGCCCTCATCCAGTGGCGCTCTTCTGGCGGCCGCGCGGTCTATTAGTCTGACGGCTTACAACTCGGTTTTTTTCTCATTGCAAACCTGTTCATTGTGTACCCAAGATCCTTCCCTAAAAGACCTGGCAGCGGGAAATATTATTCAACATGGTTTGAAAAGGGAAAAATAAGTTTTGTAAAAAATCCCAATGCTCTAGGTAGTAGTCGATACCAGTGACCAACATTTTCTTCAGTAGTCGACATGGTTTTGCACTAGTAGTCGACCTACATGTGTTAGAAGTCGACAGTATCACTTGAGTCAGTAGTCGACAGGTTTCGTCATTCCATCGTTTTCGAATTTTACGACATCTAAATAAAATACATTCAACTGTGAATCGGAACTTGAAAATAGATTAATAAGATGTAATAAAGTAGTTATCGGACTTTTTATTTGCAAACAGCTCATTATCAGTCTCAAATTGCAATAAGTACTTAAGTAAAAAGGTATGAAAACTATAGTCGAAAACTCATTGTCAGAAAATTGACATTACAGTTGGGCTTAGGTACCTATTTACATATTTTTTTGACATTTTCATGTCTTTGCTTTGGCACATAAACTGAAACGGGAAAAATTTGTTCCCTTGATTCACCCTTTCCCTCAGATCACGTCAGAACACAAGCGACCGACGGGCCATTACGTCAGAGCCTGTGACGCACGAGCGTATGACGTAAGACGGCTGGCAGGAGGCCAACTAGTACGTCAGAGCCTATGACGCACGAGCGTATGACGTAAGACGACTGGCAGGAGGCCAACAAGTACGTCAGAGCCTATGACGCACGAGCGTATGACGTAAGACGGCTGGCAGGAGGCCAACAAGTACGTCAGAGCCTATGACGCACGAGCATATGACGTAAGACGGCTGGCAGGAGGCCAACAAGTACGTCAGAGCCTATGACGCACGAGCGTATGACGTAAGACGGCTGGCAGGAGGCCAACTATTGCGTCAGAGCCTATGACGCACGAGCGAATGACGTAAGACGGCTGGCAGGAGGCTAACTAGTGCGTCAGAGCCTATGACGCACGAGCGTATGACGTAAGACGGCTGGCAGGTGGCCAACAAGTACGTCAGAGCCTATGACGCACGAGCGTATGACGTAAGACGGCTGGCAGGAGACCAACTAGTGCGTCAGAGCCTATGACGCTCGAGCGTATGACGTAAGACGGCTGGCAGGAGGCCAACAAGTACGTCAGAGCCTATGACGCACGAGCGTATGACGTAATACGGCTGGCAGGAGGCCAACTAGTGCGTCATACGACGAGACCTTTTATGTCTCTGCGCCCCCTCCCACACCCACACCGCGTACCTCGTACTTCATTTTGGTTTATTATCTTCGATAATGAACCATTGGAATCGCCCAAAGAAAAAAAAAATTTAACCCCCACTCAAAATTTGTTGGTTTACGTTTCAAGATACGTAGATTCAGAAAACCGAATAAAAAAAAAATCCGTCCGTCCGCCGTACGCCGTCCGCCGTACGCCGTCCGCGGCACTTTGCCCAGTTAGCGTTGAGTTAAAATTACGAAATTTTTTTTTATGGGTTTCGACCAACCCCACAATGGTCCTCGAAACTTTTCATAACCCTAGGTCAAGGGGAAGGGGTTCAAAACGAATTTTGAAAATTTGAAAATCTCATATCTCGAAAAATTCATATAGAACGGTATGTTTTGGTTTATTATCTTCGATAATGAACCATTGGAATCGCCCAAAGAAAAAAATTTTTTAACCCCCCCTCAAAATTTGTTGGTTTACGTTTCAAGACACGTAGATTCAGAAAATCGAATAAAAAAAAATCCGTCCGTCCGCCGTACGCCGTACGCCGTACACCGTACGCCGTACGCCGTCCCCCGTACGCCGTACGCCGTCCGCCGTCCGCCGTCCACGCCGTTTTGCCCAGTTAGCGTTGAGCTAAAATTACGAAATTTGGTTTCTGGGTTTGGACCAGCCCCACAATGATCCTCGAAACTTTTCATAACCCTAGGTCAAGGGGAAGGGGTTCAAAACGAAATTTAAAATTTCGACAATGTCATATCTCCAAATATTTAACTGAACCGTGTAATGTTTAGTTCACTTTTGAATGACCTGAAAAATTACGAATCTTTTAAGACCAATTGGATTGTTGTGCGACCAGCTGTTCGTTCACAGTGAGCGCGCAAAGGTTTAGGAAAAACACTAAACTTTCGCGCCGAAAACGGTAGTTATGTGACCCAACCACCAGACGCCCAGAATAAAACTACCTTTTTTCATCTTCCCGGTAAACTACAGTCTAGAAATTTTAACCGTGAGTCGGGGATAGACCACATTGCAATATTTACTCGGTTTCTCATCTGTAAAATTGTTTAAATAATACCTTTTTGTAATAATACAAATTAAATTTTGATGATGAGCTATTGACTTGAAATTTTAAAAATAGGTTAGAACTGGATAACAATGCAATATTCACTCGGTTTCTTGTCTGTAAAATTGTTTAAATAATACCTATTTGTTTAAACAAATTAAATGTTGATGATGAGCTAGATACTTGAAATTTTAAATATAGGTCTGAAATGGATGACATTTCATTATTCACTCGGTTAGTATGACATGGTATGAGTATGGTATGGTATATTATTGTATGTATGATTTGGTATAATACAGTATGGTATGATAGGAAAGAAATTCGTATGGTATGGTATGAGTACGGTGAGAATATGGTATGGTGCCGATTTGCAATACAGTCTGGTATAGACAGAAGGGTGATCTGCACAAGGAAGATAATAAACCGTTGTGTCAAGAATTTGCAGAGTTTTTTATTTCATATTTAGATAGAGTTTATTCCTAAGAATGTTTTAAGACCATCCGCAGCTTTGTACGACCAGCCGTTCGTTCACAATGACGGCTCAAAGTTTGAGCCTGTCAACACGATCGTGAATCAAACGGTTGAAATATAGGTTAATTTTCATACTAACGAGCTGTTTGGAACATCATATGATTTTAGTGAGGTCGAGTTTTTTGTTCTGAGGTACGTTTTGTGCTACGGAAATGAAGGTAATTTCGAATGTTTGTTGGTAGGTACTTCTTTTATAGAAAAATTATTACCGACGTAGTAGTAAAAATCCCAGAATTATATCGCATTAATGAATCATAATTAATAATAACTATTATTAATAATAAATACAAATTATTAATACCTAACAATAAATTATAATAATTTTCACTAGGTAGGTACTTGATGAAATTGTTAATAATTAGTGATAATTGATAATAATAATTAATCTAACATTTAGGATCTAGACATTTAGATCTAGTGATCTAGACAGAAGGGTGATCTGTACAAAGAAGATAATGAACCGTTGTGTCAAGAATTTGCAGAGTTTTTTAGGTTGGAAAAATGAAAACATAGTTCAATTATTGTTTTTCTTGTCAACACTCCTGCCCTAAAATGAAAAGCGTTTTCATGAAAAACCCGGTGAATCGAATGATGACACTCTCGGATCTCTCAGACTTGTACCTATTTATTTTCATTTTATCGTTATTTAATTTATTATCAATAATATCATTATTATTATCATAATATCATTAATTCATTTTTATTTCCATTATAGGGCACGAGTGTAGACATTAAAAAGAATAATTGAACTATGGAAGTTTTTTTTCGACCATTACTAAATTCAGTTCACAAGCTGCTAAAAATGTCCTCCGTTTTGTCAAATGCAAAGACCCGTTCTTCGGTAAACTCAGCGTGAAAAATTACCACAAACATGACTCAACACTCACTAGTTCACAAAGGGTACATTTTTCATGAAGAATCCAAAATTTAGCCCAAAATCCCGTTTTTTTGCAATAACAACCAAAATAACTGCAACAAAATTTTTGATGAGTCCGTTAGAAAGCTGATCTTTTGGCTCATTTTTTAGCATACCTTCACAATTCTGCTATAAGAACTAATAAGATTACCAAGAGTTTGAAAAACAGGCGATTTTTCAGATTTTGACAAAATTCAATTTTCACTCCTCAGTTCAACCTTAAACAAATTTGTTAGGCATTAAAAAGGCAGGAAATTTAACGCTCTTTCCAACGGTATCCTCAAATTTAACTCTTACTGCAAATAAATGGCTATTTTAGTGAAGTAAGGTCGAAAACACGTCAAAAATCTTAAACGTGGAAAAAGTCGGATTTTGAGGGATTAAAAAAAAACAAAAGTCTACTAGACACTTCTAGTAGGAAATTAAATTCAGAACACGTAGGAGAGGTATCGGACACCACTCGCGTTACACCCTGTATATATTTATCTATGCGTCATTCCAGACAGTAAATCTCGATAGAATTGAGATTAAAAGTTCAAATTTGCACAAAAACTCTGTCTTGGCAATCAAAATGCTAAGTTCGCTGATGGGCAGAATGGAGCCACCCTTTCGATTCATGCTCAAGTTGACGGTTTTTGTCTCAATGCGCAATATTTGGCCTCATTACAGGAGACATGCAGTCATGAGCCAATTATGAAGGGAAGAATGAATTATTATTCCTGGATTATTTATTGTTCCTGGAATGAATTATTGCGTCAAACTTACGCTCCATTGAGATCTTTAACTTCGAAACCCAGTTCCTGTCCGCCTTGAAGATACGCCTGTAAGAGAGGCGTCTCATAGTTTGGGTTGCTAACTGTTAAGTAGCCGCCTGTTCTGTGGTATGACGTTTCCTTCGCGTATTTAGGATTTCGATTGTCTTCACTGAGGAGGAAATACGGAAGGACCTCTTTGTATGACCAGCCATCGTTACCCATTGCCGCCCAGTTATCGTAGTCCCGATGGTTCCCTCTCGAGTAAACCATGAAGTTGAGGGTGCTGCTGCCCCCAATGACTCGACCCCTTGGCCAAGTACATCTTCCCTGGGTACCTGCAATGAAATATTTGATAAAGATGACGAGGGCGATTAGGCACAAAACATGCATGAGACGTTTTATGAGGGATCCTGACCAACTGATTCCGATCACGTTGTTGGCAGGAGCCTCATCAAACTTTACGTCACTGGTGTAGGTAATGAGTGAATCAGTGAAAATAACAGCAAAATAGCGGCTGAGCACGCATTCTGCAGTTGGATTTTGCAGAGGCTAATGAACAGAGGCGAAATGGCTCAACAGCCACAAGCGATGTTTAAAAAGAATCGTCTTACTGTAGCAATATGAACTAATATAATACATGAATGCTAACGGTACAGGGACTTTGCTATGATCAACAATAATACTTACTAAGACATGCTCGTTTTTGAGGCGTTGTATAATATTTCCAGTTGAATGACGTGTTCCAGAGTGTCACTCCCAAAAGTGGAGTGTCGGTTAGGACATTCTCATCTGGACCGGCCTCCAACAATAACACATTCCAATCCGATATTTCCGTAAGCCTATTTGCCAGGACATTCCCTGAAAACGAATAGGAAACCTTCTGTCAAAGGTTGCTTTGTAAATAGAATGGATTATGGTAGGTACTGAGCCTGTAAATTTCCAACGACACATTTAATCACATAAGAATAACAACTCGAGTTGAGCTCTTCAATCGGTCATGAGATTGTTCGGTAAACTAACTTGATAATTCATAATAATAATAATTATTAATCTATCCATAATAATAGATTAATTATTAATCTATCATTTAGTAATATAGACAGGAGGGTGATCTGTACAAAGAACATAATAAACCGTTGTGTCAAGAATTTGCAGAGTTTTTCTGGTTTATTATCTTCGATAAACCAACAAATTTTGAGGGGGGGTTAAAACATTTTTTTCTTTGGATTCCAATGGTTCATTATCGAAGATAATAAACCAAAAGGGGGTTCTAAAGGAGCGTCCACATTATGTCGAATCAAGCCGTTCGACTACATTCGACCTGAGTCGATCGAACAAGTATGGACGTGCCGTTCGACCTCAGCAACATGTTGAAAGTCGAATCGAACGTGTCGAATCCGATCGCTCTCGAGGCGGTCCGGATCAAAGGAAGTCGACCCGACCCAAATCAAAGTTCGTAGTGAGGACGCGTCGATCGACGGTCAGTCGACGTTCGGAGCCTGTTCGCACAACTTGTTGCGTTTTTCCTCTCGTATCTAGTAGATTTAAAAGTGTATAAATATTTTCGTTTTGGTTTTTCTGTGCGACGATCACGATGAATGATGAACAAACGTTGGCCTTCATCGATTTATACCGACAGCGGCCTTCCCTGTGGGACTCAAAAAATCCGGATAACTATTGCAGCAGAAGCTGCTAAAACAACTTCTTCATCATCACTCAACATTATTGGCATTGGAAATTACCGAAATCGCAAATCTGTTCCTCACGCCGCGCCAGATGATTCGATACTGATCGGCAATTCGACACGTACACACTACCAGAGCAGTGTGGACATCTTGTTGAATGTCGAACATGTCGAACCGACTTGTCGAATCGAACGTGTCGACCGGCCTGATTCGACATAGTATGGACGCACCTTAACGACAGAAATATATTCAAGTCGGAAAGGTACAGAAGAAGTTAGCCTTCCTATACAATCTTCACTACAATCGTGCTACGAAATGGTGAGCCATGTTATTCATCTGTTTATTAGGCTTGTGACTCTATTCTGACCTGAGGTCGTCGGTACAATCAGAACATCATTCCCCAAAGTAGTCGTGACTTGGTCGTGGGGTGGTCGCCAGGACGTCGTACCGACTCACTAGTGCTAGTATGAGTCAGTTGCAAAACGCACATCGAGAACTTGAGTACACAAGTCAATCTAATTATAATGTTGAATATTATTTATAATTAAATGAAGATGAAAAAATCAATTTACCAGCACTGCCAGCGCCTATAATGACAAAGTCGTAAGACTGACGGATAGTGGCCGTTGGTACATTGATGGGCCGGAGATTAGGATCGACGTTTGGGTAGTTGTAGTAGGTTACAGCACCAAATAGATACCAAAAGAACGCTCGTATGGCGAAAGACCTCAGTTGCGCCGGGGGGTATATTTGGATATCATTGTTGGGGTTGAGCGGGGAGAACATCTGAAAAAAAGTTCTCAAATTATAAAATTTATATTTAATATACAATTTAATACAGTTGTTATGGGTGAGAGGGAGCGCATTGTCGGCGCAGTCGTCCAAAAAAATAATGATTTCCTGATATAAAATACAATAGCCAATAAACACTCTCCTCATATGGCCTTTGCACTTACAAATTGGACAGAGCGAGTCGCAAGTCAATAGGCTCAACCACTTTCCAAAACAGAAATACCGAGTGAATTCAAGTATTTCATCAAGTAGGTGTAAACAGTGTTCGAGTTGTATGTTTTGTATCTTGGTTTTCGAATCGAACGGAAACCATGTCGCTGAGAACCACCGAAAGACCTACGAAAATCGACCAACATACGTTCCGGAGGCATCTGTTTTCACCAGCAAGCCGATGGGTTATAGTGAAGACTATAAGTTCTATGAATGTAAATACACCATCGTCAGGCATTCAGGAGAATACCGAAGTCAGTCTGTTAGTCTCTATTCATATAATCGTGAAGGGGGAGTTGAATGCGGAAGAAGTGTGTCCTACTCGAAAAAAAACTCTGCAAATTCTTGACACAACGGTTTATTATCTTCTTTGTGCAGATTACCCTTCTGTCTAGATCATTATTAGGTACCCTTCTAATCATATTGGAATGGGGGGGGGAGGGGTACCCCCGGGTTCGAAAAACATTAACTTTCCAATCTCCTCGCCAACAGCATTCATTTGAACCCTTAAAATTTAAGGGAACCCGGAGGTACCGCGCGGAGTGGCGGCGGTACGTCCGGGTTGAAAAAAGATTAATTGCGATATCTGGAAACCATGCGCTGTTAGAATCAGCTGGTCCAGTATGAACATTGACCCGACAGGCTGCGTCATGATTCACCCTCATGTTGATCGCTTTGATATGCTCCAACTTTGAGCCCTCATTGTGAACAAACGGCTGGTCGTACAATGCTGCGAATGGTCTTGAAAAATTCTAAAACATAAACTATATCTAAATGTGAACTAAAAATACACCGTTCCATTTGAATTTTCAGATTTTTGAAATATTCAAAATTTCAAAATTCGTTTTGAACCCCTTTTTCTTGACCTAGGGTTATGAAAAGTTTCGGAGATCATTGTGGGGTTGGTCCGTATCCGTAAATCAAATTTCGGATAATGAACCATTGGAATCGCCCAAAGAAAAAATTTGTTCAACCCCATGTCAAAATTTGCTGGTTTACATTTCAAGATACGTAGATTCAGAAAACCGAATTTAAAAAAATCCGTCCGTACGCCGTCCGCGGCACTTTGCCCAGTTAGCGTTGAGCTAAAATTACGAGATTTTTTTTTACGGGTTCGGACCAACCCCACACTGAATTTCGAAACTATTCATAACCCTAGATCAAGGGGAAGGGGTTCAAAACGAATTTTGAAATTTTGAAAATTCCAAAACTCGAAAAGTTCATATGAAACGGTATATTTTTTAATTCATATTTAGATAGAGTTTATTATTTAGAATTTTTTAAGACCATCCACAGCTTTGTACGACCAGCCGTTCGTTCACAATGACGGCTCAAAGTGGGAGCAGATTGAAAATCGTCAACATGAGAGTAAATCGTGAGGCAGCCTGTCCGGTCCATTTTCAAACTGGCCCAGCTGATTCAATCATCACATGGTTTTCAAATATCGAGTTAATAAATAATATTTAATAATAATTTTTATCCTTCATTTTTAATAATTATTATTTATAGATTTATATATTATTTATATATTTATATATTATTTATGAGTTATATATGATTTTCTTCTCGGGCTGACGACGCTGTAAAGCGAAAATTTCCACTTTCACCTATTTTTTCCAAATTTACGTAAGTGTTTTCTATAATTTTCATCCTCCTGTACGTTCATTCAAGTTCATATATATTATTTATATATTATAAATATATATTTAATAACACTCGATAAATTTCACAGGAGAAGAAAAAAGAAAGATAGAAACACTTTATATATACAATTGTAAATCTTACTGAAATTTTCGCGTTACAGCGGCTTCAGCCCGGGAAGAAACATATATTTAATAATATAAATATATATTCATAATTTACACGGTACTTGATAATAATTAATAATAGTTAATGATAATTCATAATAATAATTAATCTATCATTTAGTAATATAGACAGGAGGGTGATCTGTACAAAGAACATAATAAACCGTTGCGTCAAGAATTTGTAGGGTTTTTTTATTCGATTGTCTGAATCTACGTATCTTGACACGTAAGCCAACAAATTTTGATGGAGGGGGTTAAAAAAGGTTTTTCTTTGGTCGATTCCAATGGTTCATTATCGAAGATAATAAACCAAAATCTGATCGATCAACTCTTTCGTGGGGGAAGATGGTCTAAAACGGATTTTGGTATGAAAACGTTTCGGAAATTTGAGTTTTAGAAATTTTAGTATTTAAGTTTAGGTATTCAATTTATTTATTTTAAAAAAAATCAGTATTTAAAAATCGTCTATTTCCAGTGTATTTTAATTGGTTTTTGTGCGTGTTTTTCTACAGGTTACAGGAATGTTTCAGGCATAATTTTGATGGAAAAGACCTGAGGGCATAAGTATACAGAAATAGAATCGAATTTCATCAGGTCGGGCTGGAATGCAGAGAACCTTGGATTTGAAGGACTTCATATTTTTCATCTCTTCAAAGTTATCTCAAGGCGTCTCCCAACATGTTATATTCTGAAGCGAATTGGGATTCGAGATTCCATGACGATCGTTTCAGTAAAATTAATTTGAAAAAATTAATAAACAAATAAATAATACTACTAAATATGGCTTAAATAACCTACAGCACCTGTTGAAAGTTAATAATTCGGGGATTCACGGATTATTCAGTATGTCGATATTATTGAGATGGAAAGTGCCAACACTTTCGATAGGCGGAAAGCCGGAGATCTGGCGCACACCCACAATTTCATAGTACCTATAGTAAAGACATTTCCGAATTTCTCGGACACGTTCCGTCATTTCTATATGTTGGGTTGAAGTACAGTAACACGTAGTTCTCGACGAAATATAGTAACTTTGGAGAAAACGACAAAGAATATAATATATTTTAAGACAAATATACTATATAAAAATGCTATAATATAGTATGCATAGGAAAAATAAAGTATTTTTTCATTAGGTATATTAAGATAATAAGGGGGCTACATACTATATAGGACCGCATTTTTATATAGTATATTTGTCTTAAAATATAGTATAATACTATATATAAAGTACGTCGAGCAACCCTAGTAACATGGAATCATACCTACAAGGCAAGATAATTTTTTGTTTCATTATTGTCTATGAGAACTTGCCAAATAAGACCCGGTAATACGTTTAATAACCGGATTGAGAAATCCTTTCTTACCTGTAACAGATCAGACCACAGAACTATACAGAACCCGATTCACTGTACTTCACTACTTTTCTCGTCGAAGAGAAGGCACTGAACGGAGGTAGACTCTCTGATACGCTATCTTATAGGCGCTCGAACCTCAGCCATGAATTACATTTTCTACAATCACTACTTATCTCGAGGCATCCAATGTATTCAGTTGGTGATACCACGTTATCGCCGCCCCCAACCGGCGCCTTTGAAGGATATAGGGGACCAGCTCAGTTAGCGAACGACCGGCTATTAGTGGCCGTTCAAATAAATGGCTAAAAGACGGCCTTCTCCTCGTTTCTTTATTAGCGAAGGCAAAGAATTTATGTACCGGAAAACAGAAAAGAAAATTTCAACGCTCAACATTTGTGGGCTTTACGTTTCAAGATAAGAAGATTCGAAAAATCTAATTTAGATAACCCAACCCGTCCGTCAGCCGTAAGCCGTCCGCGACAGTTTGCCCATTTAGAATTGCCCTAAAAATCAAAAACTCGGAATATGTTCTTGGATCAGGCCGAGCATGATTCTTGCAACTCATTATAAAAATCCCATTTTTGGTGAGATATCCTTATGACTTCAACCAATTCAACGGTGAAAAAAACGCGCAAATTAATCGATTTATAACCGACTAATTGCAGTTAAGGCGATTTTAAAATTTCCAGCTTTCGTTTTGGGATTTTGTTTAGGTAAAATGCCTCAACTTGTTCGTGAGGCAGTCACCTCAACAACTCAATTAGACGGATGTTTTGTTAGGAAACGCTTAAATAATGTACATTTTTGTAGGTAAAACGCCTGATCTCAGTATTTTGGTGAGTTGAGGCGTTTTACCTTGACACTAGCGCAAAAATAAATAAGTTTTGAGGTTGAGGCGGTTTACCGTAACAGCGGGTCGTTGAGGCGTTTTGCTCAACATTGACCAAGTTTTGTATGTTTATGGTCAGAATTTCCCCCACTTCCGGTTCGAATTTTGAAATTTGGACTTCACCATCGAAAAGACCAGTCCAAAATAGGGGGATCCGTAAAAACCCCATTTTCGTAAACAATGGACTTGAGGTGTTTTTATTTAACAGGGCAGAACAGGAAGAACAGGAACAGGGCAAAAGGAATTTATAGTTTTCCATTAACATTTTGATAGACCTTGATTCAGATAATTTTCGTCATCGAGTTCCTCGTTACAAGTAAAAGTCTACAAGTAAAAACCCTAGAATTGTATGAATTCTAGGGAAACGAATCATGAATAATTTATCATTTATATGTTATTTTTCCCATAATGTATATACATAAAACATAGACCATCACTGAGGTCGTTACAGACCCCCCCCCCCCCATCACACCCACCGCCATCACCTGGATATCACCATCTGGCCACCTGTTAGAACCACATATATGTCGAGCGTTTATAAGGCATTTCATAACACTCGACTGTTTTTTGATAACTGACTACACAAGGTATATCAGTCACAGTTTATCCGGCTGTAACACACATTCAATAGTATAGAGTGAACCTGCAGGCACCGATGCATAATCTGAACCTTCCTCACATAAGATTTAGCTGCTTCCCCCCCCCCCCCCCCACAAAATGATCCCATACTTGAATATTGATTGTGCCAAGCCGAAATAAATTAAAAGCAATTGATTTTTAAAAAGAAAATTTCTTGCTTCCTTGAAAACGAAAAACAATTTTCTCAAACGCACGATAAGATAATCAATATGGGACTTGAAATTTAAATTATGATCGATTATTATGCCTAAATATTTACAATTATCCGCAAAAGGAATTTGGGGACAGTCACATTCACCATTATGGGTAGAACAATCTCCTGCAGAGGGGAACTTGATTTCGCTATACTTATTACCTGCTCTAAAACGAAGCACAGACGTTTTTTCCACATTCAAAGCCATCCCATTTAAATCAAACCAGCTCTTAACCGCAATGAGACTTTTATTTACGGAGTCAATCAGGGAACAGTAGTTATCACCCCAGAATACTAAAGCTGTGTCATCGGCGAAGCCATGAAAGTTTCCACCTATGTTCAGTTGTAACAAATCATTCACGTATAGCAGAGACAAAATAGGCCCCAATACTGAACCATGAGGTACTCCAATGTTAGTAATAGCCTCACTACTAAGAGAATCACCAATTCTCGTAACCTGTGGACGATCAGTAAAAAAAGACGTAATTAAATTCAAGGGTAAACCGCGTATGCCATAACAGTGCAATTTATTGTATAAGATTTCATGGTTTACTGCGTCAAAGGGCTTAAGCTGGGTTTACACCTAAGTTTCAAACAAAAAGTTGCAAACAGCAGTTGCAAACAGTAGTTTCAAATAAAAGTTTGCAACTCCAGGTTTCATTTCCATGTTTCATGAAAATGTTTGAAACACTTTCGACCTTGATTATGACTCGAATTATGACTCATTCCATGCGTAGTTTTTCAGGTTTTTATTTTTGTAATCAGGAATAGTTTGGTTCCACAGGACTTCCTGCTCTCTGTACAACCTAATTAACTTCATAATGTCTTCATCTCCCCACTCCATCTCACTCACTAAATTTTCCATTCCACCACTGATCTCACTCACAAGATAACTGATAAGAGAAGCAAGGTCGGAGAAGCAGTCCAGACAGGGTGGTACGAGTAATCACGTGAGGTGGCAGCGTAGTGGATGGCGGGGAAATGTTTCTGTTTCGTGTTTCAACGGCACATAATGACCGAAACCTGTGTTGCAAACAAAAGTTTGCAACTCCCTTTGATCTTTACCGACTTCTGATGGAAACACAAATTTCTGTTGCAAACACTGAAAAACTGTTTGCAACAGCGAAATGTTTCATCTAAAAATGCGCGTTTTCAAAGATGTTTGCAACTTCTGTTTGCAACTCGTGTTTCAAACTCCGGTGTAAACCCGGATTTACGAACATCAAGAAATATACCTACCACATGGAAACCTTCATCAAGCTTTTCAGATGCGAAGTTATTGAAATCATAAAGAGCATGATCTATACAAATATTTTTTTGAAAACCATATTGATTAGGAGCTATAATGTTATGAGCATTAAGAAAACTTAAAAGTCTTGACTTAATACATTTTTCAAGTATTGTAAACATCGAAAAAGTCAGTGAAATTGGTCTATAGTACCTCATACATTTCCTGTCTCCTTTCTTATATAGCGGAATGACCACAGTACTTTTGAAAGAAGTCGCTTCGGTTTCCAGGGCTTTGGTTTTCTTGGCGGGCGGGACGCTCCTTCGTCCCTAGATAGGTAATTATCCGTTTCTATGTTTTCCTTTAGTTTTAGTTGAGTTACGGCCAACCGAAATTTGATTCGGTCGAAGGGGCGCGTTGTAGGTGAGTTTCTCTTTCTTCAAAACTAATAAGCGCCGTCTGTCGGCATTTCGTCACAAAAAGATAATGGAACAAAAGGCGAGAACAATCCTGGAAAGGTGTTCACAGAGGCTGCCGACTTGGCCTCGCCCCTCCACCGTATTATACCCACTTTCAGTCCCCTTCAGATCCCCCTAGTTATTATTCCGGAAATATGAATAAAAACTGAGGAGACCGCCTCCGCTATGATTGGCACATCCTTTTCTTGTATGGAACTCGTGTTCAACTATTATACGGCTGGCCACGTGGTAATTAAAGAAGGAAACCACTCAACTAGTTCTATAACTGCCGCCCCTTCCAACCATATCTCACTATTATGAACCTAATTTCGATTTCCGATCTCAAAATTACCCTTTATTCAATTCAATTATTGTGCCTTTAACTTCAACGCTACTGGGGGTCCGCATTATTCCTGAGGCCGTAGCCATGAAAGGAGCCGAAGTCTGTAGGGTCCTTTTTCGGGAGCCATTGAAAACTCCGGTATTTCTCAGGTTATTACGTTATGAGAATGGGAATGAGGATTTTTTTAATTACAATATGGGAATGAGGATATTTGGTTTACTATGATCGGCGTACAAATTCAAAATTGGCCTATCTCATTTAAGTATAGGCAGCGAAAAAAAACAAACCTTGCATACGAGTCTGCAACACATTGGGACATTTTATGTCAATATTAATAATATCCAATCTTAATAAACCGTTCAGTAACACATTTATTTTTGATCACATTGATATGGTCAATTAATCACTTTAAAACCAATTACACAATTTAATACACAAATAAAATATGTAAGATTCGGAGCACACATGTATATGTATTCACTCTGATGGCTAAATCAAAACTAACAATAACAAAACAACGAATCCCAGTTTCCTATACGACCAACTTTGTTAGGAGGTAGTATTAGTAGTAGTAGGTAACCTCAACCTGAAGCAATTGATCACAAAACAAGCGGCAGTGTTCACTATATCTATTTATAACATAAAAATATATATAAGTCTGAGATTCTGAAGTCTCGTTATAATTCGAGAGCTTTCGATCGAATGGAGAACGATTTTTGTCCGATGAAAACTACAGAAGTTTCATTTCCCTAGCAACGGCTTGGTTGTAAGTGAAAATTATCGTAAAATGTAGGTAACGCTTTTCGAGGACACTTTTTCGTGACAGTTTTTTATTTAATGTGCCAAAGCAAAGACATAAAATGTCAATATTTTGTGCCTTAAATTGTCACTTGGACATTTTATATAGAGCTTTCATCTATTTTAATTAGAATACCTGCGCTTACAGTAGACAATTAATCGGTATTCTATTCTAACTATTTATGATGCCGTAACCTATTTATGATTTAGAAACCTATGATGGCGTATTTAGAAACCTATGATGGCGTAAACCTATGAGTTTCCCTTTGGAGTAACGAAGGTTTTGGGAGTTTCCCAATTAGTGGCAACCCCTACTTTCCCTAATTTGTCATCAATTTTCTCGTTTTGCAGCATAATGTTCGTTTTAAATGGGTAAGACTCAAGTAGGTAAGTCGATAATAAAAGCTACACTTATTTCAGATGGATTTATTTGAAACCGATCTTTTTTCAACAGTACGAAATTCCAAATCAGAATAAATATTTTTTCTTTGGTAAGGAACGAAGCGTCGACGGTGTTGCACTGTGTACCATCCTATTGAGGAGTCTTGAAGACTGTCTTTCTACCTCCTCACCTCCAGCCAAATGTGTTCAACCCTGTACCATCCTATTGAGGCGGTCTTTCCACCTCCCTACCTCCCGCCAAACATGTTCCACCCGCCAAACATGTTCCCGTCTTGTTCCATCTACTGAGGAGTCTTTCCAGACTGTCGTTCTGCCTCCTAACCTCCTGCCAAATGTATTCCACCCTGTACCATCCTATTGAGCAGTCTTCAGGACAGTCTTTCTACCTCCTTACCTCCTGACACATGTGTTCCTCGAGGCAGTCTTTCTACCTCCCGCCAAACATGTTCCCGTCTTGTTCCATCTACTGAGGAGTCTTTCCAGACTGTCGTTCTGCCTCCTTACCTCCTGCCAAATGTATTCCACCCTGTAACATCCTATTGAGCAGTCTTCAGGACTGTCTTTCTACCTCCTTACCTACTACCGAACATGTTCCACCCTGTACCATCCTATTGATGAGTCGTCGAGGCAGTCTTTCTACCTCCCTACTAGGGATGCAACATTGGAACCAAATAATCGGTTATAGCATCAAATGATTAATCGTAAGCTAATAATCGATGTGACCGATTAATCGGTATTGAATAATCGATTAATCAAATAATTCGATTAATTGAAAGCAAATATTCGATTTTAAGTACTATGTTATGTTAAGTTTATGTTATATTATACTTCATATTATATAACAATATAACATTATGTTATATTATACTTCACCTATAGACGAAGAAAACCATCGGAACGTTATATTATAACGTTCCGATGGGTTTCTTCGTCTATAGGTGACGACCTATTGTTAAATTACAATGCTAATGAACATAAAGGAATGCCAAAACGAATAAAATTGCATAAAATATTTTGTATTAGAAATTAAGGGAACCATAAATTAAACCGATAAAAAGTTTATTTAAAATAACTAGAGTTTTGGGACATCTTGTAAAAATAAAAGTTTTGAGAGGACCTTTCCGCTTTTGAGAATAATCTCAATATAAAATAATTTGTTAACCCCCCTCTACAATGCACCCTTCTGTCTAGATCACTAAAAGATAGATTAATTATTATTATAAATTATAATTATTTCTTAATAATTATTATCAAGTAGTGTAAATTATTTTTAGTTACCAATTAATAACATTTATGAATTATTATTATTATTATGAATTATACCTACATCTGATATTATGAACTGTGAAGTGTTAACGACAAGCGTGAATTTCAATGTTGCTCTTCAACTCAAGGATTTCTGATGAATGAGAAGACAACAGGAACTATATTCACGGAGGATGGTGGTTAATATCATCAAATAAGAGGCTATCAGCAATTATGTTATGTTCTAATCAGAATCATTTAATGGAAACATGTAATTGAAATTGCTTGCAAAAATGTGATATCTGCTCCTCTACCGAAATTTGAGTGAACTGTGAAGTGATAACAAGAAGGACGGTTCGTCTTAATTTGTATTAATCGATTAATCGGTTTTCGAATACATCTATATTTTGAAATCATCTTTTAAGCATATTAGAATGCATCAAATCCTGATGTATTGGAAAACCGATTAATCAGCATTAATATCAATTAATCAGTAATAATAATCGATTAATAAAAATAATCGTCAGCTAAACATCGATTGAAATTAATTGATTGATCGGGGTCAAGTAATCGATTATCCGAATATTTATTTGCATCCCTACTCCCTACCTCCCATCGAATGTGCTCCGCCTTGTTCCATCCTACTGAAGAGTCTTCAAAACAGTCTTTCTACCTCCTTACCTCCTGACACATGTGTTCCTCAAGGCAGTCTTTCTACCTCCATACCTCCAGCCAAATGTGTTCAACCCTGTACCATCCTATTGAGCATTCTTCAGGCCTGTCTTTACCTCCTTACATTCCAGCCAAATGTGTTCAACCCTGTACCATCCTATTGAGCATTCTTCAGGCCTGTCTTTACCTCCTTACATTCCACCAAATGTGTTCAACCCTGTACCATCCTATTGAGGAGTCTTCAAGACTGCCTCAGGATTAGCTGAGTGGCTCCTAAAGCTAATTACTATGCTATTCACACTATGAAGCTGTAATTTGTCATGTAGCCTCCTTAGGACATTAACTGGACGCTGTCCAGATCCCGGATCAGTTGCTAGAGTACGGTCCATGTTTATAGAAATTTAGCAGTGATCAAATCAAAAGGTTTAGGGATGGTCCAAGGGGGCCGAGTATTATGTACTTTTGGTAGTTCAAGTCTATTTGTTTTTTTTTTTAATTTCTTCTACAAAGTGTCGATTCCAAAGGTTTAATATTGAAAAAATGAACCAAAAATTCGTGCGAAAAACGTGTTAGAGGCGAAGAGATGGTTCCAGAGGGCGTCTTGATATGTGTCGAGCTGGCAGAGGTCAAACCCGATCAGCGATGGCGAGGTGGGTGGGGGCGGCGGCGCGGGGGCGGTAGAGAGTTGGGGGCGGTAGAGAGTTGCGGGGGCGGCGAAAGAGAGGAGAGAGGATGAGTGTGAAAGCACCGGAGCCAGGTCGCCCGATTGTCACTAAGTCTGTAAGATCAATAAATGACCAACGCTGCCACCACCCCCTTTGCAGGTTGTCATGGCGCGGGGTTTCCATGGACACGGCTCACCTCCTCCACCACCCACCACCCTCACCGCCCCCACCATCCACTCGCCCCCCCCCCCCCCCACCGTCCCCTCGCCATTTCTTTACAACGAATTCTCCCTCGTATTTCTTATTTCTTCTCTAACCCCCCCCCCCACCCACCACCACTACCAGCCGCTCGAAAGCGCTGCCCAATACGTCCGTCCCTCCACACGAAGAAACCCACACACACATACACTTGAATCTTCTTCTTCATCATCCTCCACTTCTATTCTTTCCCCAAACTCGCCTTTGTTATTCCAAGTAAACCAACTTTATCCGAACACTTTCTCATCTTTAAACCTTTCGGTTCCCGCTCGTGTTTTCCCTCCGCCGAGTCGAGTTCTGAAAAATCCGTCGCAGCCGCGCAGAAATCGGGGACTGACTCATCAAAACGGTCGTTTCATTGACCTTTGACCCGAGCTCGAATTGAGTTGACCCGAGAAAACTTGAGCTAGAGATGGGCGAATTTTCAGTACCTAATATGTTCTATTGGTACTGCTGCTGTGGAATAATAGGGTTAAATAACACTGGGAAAAAAAACCCCACAGCCATGCAGCGTGGTTATACAATGAGCGAATTTTCGAAGAAATAATAACCTCTTCTTAAATGCGTCCAAATGCCATGTTATGTCCCTAAATTGTTCAGCACAGTCGATCAACTTTCAATGTTTCATTCATGGCGTCCAGCTTCAGCGCCCTTCTCTGATTAAGGAACTTGGATTGTTTGACGCAAGCCTTTCTTTCCCCGCCCACATTGCTTGTCGAGCAATGCGTGCCCTTGCTTTTCTCAAACGGAACAGCGCTGAATTCACCAGCATCCCAGCTCTATATTCCGCCTTAGTAAGGCCGGTAGTGGAATGTGGTTCTGTGGTTTGGTGCCCATATTACCGGACCCACATAGAGCAGCTGGAGAGGGTGCAACGCAGATTTTTACGATATGTGGGGTTCAAGCTGCGCATTCCATACCAGGATTACAGTGCTCGGTCGACAGCTGCACAGTTTAATATCGAGTCACTTGCCACCCGTCGTCATATTGCCGACAGTATGTTTTTATACAATTTGCTGAACGGCGTGATCGACTGCCCTGCCTTGCTGTCTGAGATCGGTCTGAACGTCCCATCTTTCAACATTCGTACTGCGTCTCTGTTTCATGTCAACTTCTCTTCAACAAACTACTTATACCATCAACCACTCAATAGATTACCCTGGCAAGCCAACCTTCTGCTCCAGGACCACTCGAATTCGGACTTCTTCCAGCGTCACTTGCAAAATGTATTCAAGACTACTGCGTAGTATTCTGTCCAGTGTTCCTTAAGTTCCCTAAATCTACGGTTTTCAGTTTACAGTTTTTACTATTAATTTATTTACTCTCTCTCTGTAGTAATTTTAATTTCATACTATTGTTCATTGGGCATTGCGTTTTGTGAAATAAAGGAAAAAAACTTTTTTTTTCTTTTTTTTTTTTTTTTTTTTTTTTTTTAGCGAGGGCATGGGTATTTTAAGGGGCTTGTGTAACATTTCATATTATGAAATTAAAAAAAAAAAAAAAAAACCATACTGTTGTGAACAAACAGTTTCTCAAAAACTAACAAACTAACTGTCGGTCTCTTCGTCCGATCCAAAATGCCTTATATAATATATGGGGTCTGAATGTGAAATTAACTAGCTTTTAGAAGAAAAAAAAGGAATTTTGGATCGGACGAATAGTTTTGGAACTGTAGCCAAAAGAGACCGACAGTTAGTTTGTTAGTTTTTGAGAAAAGCTTTCGTTCTAGGAGCACCATTCTGATCTTAAATCGAACCGTAATAAATTGTCTTCAAATTATTCTCGCATGACCTTTTTGTAGGAACAGTAGTTTGGCCGGTAGGAGACTAGAAAAATGACCGTAACATAAAATTTGCACTTTTGGGAAAACATTGCCTGTTTTGCAGACTTATTAATTTGAATTAACAGCGAAGGATCATAACAAGATGTTGTGGCTGTGTTCGGTGAGGTGAAGAAAAAGTGAATAAGAAGAACTTGGAGTGATAAGTGATATCAAAGAAAATGATAAAGATAACCTGTAAAAACTAATCATTCAGTATTCAACTTATGTTCATTGCAACACGTGCTCTTCCGATTTAATTAAATCAATTAATTCCAAAAGTGTGATCATTCAAAACCCCACAAGTGGTGACCCCTGTTCATTTTGTTCACGCGTAAAAGTCGGTTACTATGACAGAAGGCAGTAGTACGTTGCCGCCAACTCCGCGACCTACCGATCAAGGTAACGACGACGAAGCGCAGATTTCTGTCATTCGAATCGGGCCGATGTGGCGAAATAAAGTTTCGATTTGGTTTTTACAAGTAGAAGCTCAGTTTTTTAACGCCAAATGCTTCGCCGAAACTCGTCGATATAATCATTTGCTTGCCGGTTTGGAATCCGATGTTGCTGATCGAATTTCGGACTTCTTTTCGAAACCATTGTCCGAAACGCCGTACACTGACTTAAAAGCTCGCATCATCAATGAGTTCGAGGAATCCGAGGGTCGTAAGGTAACAAAACTTCTATCAGAATTGGAATTGGGTGATCGAAAACCGTCAGGTCTACTCCGAGAAATGCGGTCGCTCTCGGGAACAAATATTGCCGAGGATTTTCTCAAATCAATGTTCCTCCAACGATTACCCCAACACGTTCGCTCGATTCTTGCTACGAGTAAGGACGATCTCGATGGAATAGCAGGCATGGCTGATAAAATAATGGAGTACTCATCTAATACAAGTAGCCCTGTTTATGCTGTTGCCGATAACCCACCTCGTCCGACCCCTTCTATTGACGAACGCATAGATCGACTAGAGAATATGATAGCTGAACTCTCAACTTCTATTCATCGGAATCGGTCTCGTTCAAGGTCAACGCACTCGGAAGGAAGAAATTACCGTTCTCGTTCACGCTCACGCAATAATAACAGAAATAAAGAAGCACATAAGTTCTGCTGGTACCACCGCACTTTTTGGAAGGACGCTCGTAACTGTGAGCAGCCGTGTAAGTACGACCCCGGTTTTAAGAAAACTGGTTCAATGGGTGCAGATAGAAAGGAAAACTAGAAAACATTGCTGTCTATGCGGCCGACAGTGGTGTTGGAAAGATCTCAAGCCGCCTTTTTGTTTTTGATAAAATAACTAATTTAAAGTTCCTTGTAGATACCGGTGCAGAAATAAGTTGTTTACCCGTTACAACTAGTCAAAAACGCCGTCAACCAATTCGTTATTTAAGGCCTGTTTTCCTAGCGACAGGTTTTTTGCGCCGCTGACAACGTGATACGCCAGGCGTATAACGTCGACCACTGGATCTCTTGAATTTAGTTAGGGTGTTTTCCTAGAGAGCGCATCACGTCGGCGCAGAACGTGTTGCGTTGACGCGGTCTGCCCGACTGGTCAAGAATGAGTCTACTGCGTAGTGCGCTGGCGTGATTGATTTGGATTCCAGTGTTTGTGTTGCTCCAATTTCCGATTTCCGAGGTTTTCAAGATGTCCCAAAGCGGTAAAGTGCTCAAATGTTCAGTAAATCGCACATCTAACTTTGACCTACTTTTCAGGAGAGCATTAAAACCAAAATGTTCAACAGTTATAGAGATTTTAATATCTTCCTTTTTCATTTTATCTCGATTTATTCTTTGCTAATATGAGGTTGCATACAGTTGGACAATAAACCTCAGTGGTCAATAAATCTTGTAGATGTGCTATGCTGTTGAAATTTTCCCTCCCACTTGTGCTATGATGTAACTCATCATTCTCTGTTGTGCCATGATGACATATCGCTCTTGGTATATGTGCTATGATGCAGGTACTGAAAATGAACGAAACTTATCCTTTAAAAGGAAAAAGTAAGGTGCATGTAAGGATGATGCATCATAAGCTACGAAATGTTCAAAATGAAGAAAAACCTTTTTCTGGTCAGTCTAAAGTATCTTTGGAATTTCTCTTCATCGCCAAGAAGATGATTCTTGATTAAACTGCTGAACATTCCTTCATTTCTGCGGTTTGAGAATATATCACTCACACGTTTCCTTACTTTCGCATATTTTGTTAACCCTCTCTTTTCTTCTTCGTCACCATCTATTACTTCTATAATTATAATTAAAGACGTATCATTATCAATGCAGCAATTACATTTCTCTTTCTCATCGCGTTCTCCATTTCAGCAGTAGGTACCTAAATGTTACCACACACGTGCTACCTTCAACACAATTCAACGCCAACTGAACAGATAATAAAACGGTGCTAGGAAAACACTTTTACTCAGCGCAATATATTTCACGCTCCTGCCGACGTTTTTCAGGCAAATTCGGTTCCTGCTGCGCAAAAAACCTGTCGCTAGGAAAACAAACCTTTATATGCCGCCAACGGAACTCAGATCCCTGTCTACGGAGAACATCTCGTTCAAGTTGATTTTGGGTTTCGAAGACAATTATGTTGGCCTTTTCTCATCGCACAGGTAGAAATACCTATAATTGGAGCGGATTTCCTCCGACACTTCTCACTTCTAGTCGACGTGAAACGAAGAAGACTGATTGATTCTCATACAAACCTTCACATTTCTGCACTGCAAACTAATATCACTCACCCTACTCTGCATGCTGTTGATCCAAACCATAAATACATTGAACTTTTGAAAAGTTACCCACACTTATTAAGAAAAAACCCTGTGTATCAAGGAAACACCAGTGAATTTCAGCACACCATAAGTACAAATGGACCACCTGTTACCTGTAAACCTCGCCGTTTAGCTCCAGACAAATTACGCCAAGCAAAGATGGAATTTCAAAAAATGATCGACCTTGGTATCTGTCGTCCGTCTAAGAGCTCGTGGGCCAGCCCTCTTCACCTGGTGGAAAAATCCGATGGTTCCTGGCGTCCATGCGGCGATTTCAGATTACTCAATGCTGTCACAAAACCCGATCGCTATCCAGTTCCAAATTTACAAGATTTTAATTGTCAACTCGCTGGAAAGCAGATTTTCTCCAAAATCGACCTGGTACGCGCATTCCATCACATTGCCGTGGACCCTGAGGATGTTCACAAGACGGCAGTGATAACTCCATTTGGCCTCTTCGAATTTGTGAAAATGCCGTTTGGCCTGCGAAATGCTGGCCAATCATTCCAGCGTTTTTTGGACACTATTCTGCGGGACTTGGATTTTGCCTACTGTTTCCTGGATGACATTTTAATTGCTTCAGATTCAATTGAAGAGCATTACGTACATTTGCAGAAACTTTTCGAGCGCCTCAATCAATATGCAATTAACATCAACCTCCAAAAGTGTGTCTTTGAAACACCTGAGGTTGAGTTCCTTGGCTACCATGTAACTCCAGATGGCATAAGGCCAACACCAGCCAAGGTGGAAGCTATTATGAAGTACGAAACACCCAAGAATATCGTCGATTTGAGACGGTACTTGGGAATGTTGAATTTCTATCGTCGCTCAATCCGTCACGCTGCGCAAAGTCAACAAGCTCTCTACAAATTATGTCAAGACACTCGCAAAAAAGATAAGAGACCTGTTCAATGGACACCCGATGCTATTGCTGCTTTTGAGAAGACAAAAGAACAACTCGCCAATGCAACTCTTCTAGCCCACCCATGTGCAGACCTACCATTGATCTTAATGGTAGATGCATCGGATAGTGCCATGGGTGCTTCACTTCATCACCAACGTGGAAACCATTTTCAACCGTTGGGATTCTTTTCAAAAATATTTACACCAACGGAAACCAGGTACTCTACCTACGACCGTGAACTGTTAGCGTGTTATTCGGCTGTTAAATATTTCAGGCATCTCATAGAAGGTCGAGAATTTACTATATACACTGACCACAAGCCGTTGACGTATGCATTTCAACAACGTCCTGAGAAAGCATCGCCCCGTCAGCTGAATCAACTCGACTTCATAAGTCAATTTTCTACTGACATACGGTACATTGCTGGCCAAAACAACGTTTCTGCCGATTTCCTCTCGCGCATTTCTTCAATAACGATTCCACCATCACTCCAGTATGAAGACCTTGCTGATGCCCAAAAAGACGACCAAGAATTGTGCGAGTTGAGGAACTCGACCTCTTGTTCTCTCCAGCTCAAGGAGTTGACTCTCAAAGGGGGGCAGACTCTTGTTGTGGACTCCTCTACAGACCAACTCCGACCTTTTGTGCCAGAAAAGTTCCGCAAACCAATATTTGAATCACTGCACAATCTTGCCCATCCTGGTGTGAAAGCAACAGTAGAAATGGTTCGGAAGCGATACATCTGGCCTTCTCTCACTAAGGACGTGTCATTGTGGTCTCGATCATGCATTTCATGTCAAAGATCAAAAGTACATCGTCATACATCAAGCCCAGTTGGATTATACAGACCAGTTCAGAACCGTTTCTCACACATAAACATTGACTTCGTTGGACCTCTTCCACCCTCCCAGGGATGTTCATATCTTCTCACAATGATAGACCGCTACTCGCGATGGCCAGAAGCTGTTCCAGTTCCCGACTGCACTGCTGAAACTGCTGCAAATGTGATAATCACAACGTGGATTGCCAGATTCGGCATTCCTGAGGTTATCACATCAGACCGTGGCAGGCATTTTGATTGTTCACTGTTTGAACAACTAACCAAAGCGTTGGGTATTCAACACAACAAGACCACAGCGTACCATCCTGCCTCAAATGGAATGATAGAGAGATGGCATCGTGTACTGAAGACTTCTCTCACAGCTCAGCTCACAGACAATTGGGTTAGCAAAATTCCTCTTGTATTATTGGGACTCCGATCATACATAATGCCTTCCTGCAATGCTACCCCAGCTGAAATGGTATATGGAAGTGGAATAAGGCTCCCATCAGACTTTCTAAGCCCCTCTCAGGATACAACGCTTCAAAATGCCTTTGTAGCCCAACTGAAACACAATTTACGAAGTCTGCAACCCGTTCCACCAAAACACAATGCAGTTTCCAAGATCTTTGTGCATCAGGACCTGCAGAGTGCTTCACATGTTTTCCTACGACGTGACGCCTCCCGTAGAAGCCTCCAACCAGTTTACGATGGGCCATTCAAAGTTGCAGAACGCAGTACCAAGACCTTTGACATCATCTCACCTAGAGGGACGCAAACGGTGTCAATCGATCGGCTCAAACCAGCCTACATCCTAAATGATGACTGCAACCCTCAACGCCCACCAACAAGCAAGCCTGAGAAGCCTGAGCAAAAGAAACCTTCAGATGTGCAGCAGCAGCTGCCTGCTCAGCAGAGCCGCCAGACGCGTTCTGGACGTTTGGTTCGATTCCCTGCTCGTTTCCTCTCTACCGTTTCCACTGGGAGGGGAGTATGTGGCTGTGTTCGGTGAGGTGAAGAAAAAGTGAATAAGAAGAACTTGGAGTGATAAGTGATATCAAAGAAAATGATAAAGATAACCTGTAAAAACTAATCATTCAGTATTCAACTTATGTTCATTGCAACACGTGCTCTTCCGATTTAATTAAATCAATTAATTCCAAAAGTGTGATCATTCAAAACCCCACAATGTACTGAAAAGATATTTAATTGAGGAATAAATTTATTTCAATTTATGAGTACCTAAGTGAAACTTACCTTACCTTAGTTGCTTGTCATCTTGGAAAGAAAAGGTTCTTCCAGTTCCGTCAATGTCTTATTAACACTATAATCATGAAAAGTTTTGGTTCCATTTTTTTGCCGAGTAACACCTCAGTTTATAGATTTTTCAACGTTGAACAATATGTTGAAGACAGAATTGCAATGTCACATTGACGCAGATTGGAGCAGATGAATCGTGTAGAACGTCCAAAGTACCTAAAAACCACGTTTCTTCATCTTCAAAGTGCTCCAGTTCAAGAACGGAATAAGACTTGACCATCGTGTTAAGCGCAATAAAACCTTTAAAACGAGGTGTCAGTTGGTTTAATTTTTGGAATTTATGGATGATGAATGACTCAGTAGTCCATGCAACAATGTGAGAAAATGATTGTGAACTAATATTGAGACCTCTGTTACTGCACAAATCTTCGTTCTCAACGTTGAACTTATGACCCAGCACGGTGCACATTTGTTGGTTTACAAGAATTATTGTAGTTATTTTAAAAATTGAATGTGTTATTTTAGGAACGTCACTTGTCACCAATCCCTACTTTTGGGAAATCGAAAAAACCACTATAACTTCTGAAATGTTGAGTTAAAAATTTCGTACAAAATCCACCTTTATTCTGCTATACAAAAACAGATGTTTTCATTGTATCTGGTTTCAAAAATTTGTATTTCATGCACCATGGGAGCCATTTTAAAATTGTGGACAATTGTGGACTTTCCAAAATAACTTTGCATTTCCAGGTGTAAAACAGTGAATAAAATCAAAATCAACATTCCATATATTATTAAAACAGTATTCAAACATAAATCAATAGTAGGGAACCTAAATGCCATTGGAAAATGGCAAAAAATTTACAAACAAAACGATTTATGAATAGCCTATGATTAATTGAAAGTAGGCGTGTAATTGATTATACAAAAGGCACAGCAGGGTTCTTATGATTTAAAATAAGGCAAGTCATCAGTACAATTCACAATAATGGGCCCGATGGACCCATTAATTTTAATGATATATACAATTTTATTTAATTCTTCTAGTGAGTTTACAACACAATATATAATAATTGCCAATTCCCTTAACACAAACCAAACATAATGGATATGGTATATATTGTGTTGTAAACTCACTGGAAGAATTAAATAAAATTGTATATATCATTAAAATTAATGAGTCCATCGGGCATCTCTTTTTACTTATCTATGTGAGGGAATAATGCAATATCAGTAGATAACTAACACAGCGCAATTTCATAACTGCCATAAGTGAATACTAATGGTTCCTACGTTCCGTTGTAACTGAACCAAAGCGATCAGAGGCCAATTTAGGCTAAAATAGGATTGTTTTGAAAACTGAATTATTGGGCTAAATATCAATTTCTTTCGATGAGATTTTTTTTCGACTTTGTTCAGTAACTGAAGGAGCCTGGAGAGATGAACCAAAACGACTTTTTGCAAGAGGAATCAACTGGACGCATCTTGCAAGAGCAGGAACATCATCAAGAAAAAATATAGCGTCTTCAGGAGTGAGAACTCTCCAGTATAAAGAATGAGTGACATCTAACTGGTGTTAATTCCTCATGTGACTGAATGGTAACGTTTAATATGATGTTCGTGTGTTTCATGTAGCTTTGAAATTTAATAGAGCCTTCCACCACAATAACAAGTGGTCCTGTAAGAGGTCAAGGTGAGGGACTTCGGGCTCGCTGAACGGCCTCTAAGCTGATAATTTGTGCCCTTGCTCGTCAACCTACGTCAACCTATCCTATAAGGTTGACACAAACAAAACAAAATAATACTTGTACTTAACCCGTCGTCCACTATGTGGGGTCCAGCCGGACCCCAGGCGTACTGTTTTCTTTCTGCGCATGCGCCATCTCGGAGCTACCTAGGTACCTTTTTTTCCAGTTGTTCTCCAGCAGTTGGCAATAAAGCGTCTGTCTATGAGGTCCTTTTTCTCGAGTTTTCTGAAAAGCTTATTAGAACCCCACCTGCTCATTTGTGTAAGAACAAAATTGCGTGATAGGAAACGTTTTCACCCACTATTTTTCATCATCTGGGTTTGCCAACTGCTGGAGAACAACTGGAAAAGAAGGTACTCAAGATAACAAGCTCAAGCTCCTAGATGGCGCATGCGCCAAAAGAATACATTCAGTATTCTAACAGAAACATTAAATATTAAGCATTAACATTAACATTTAACATTGAATATTAAGGATGAAACATTAAGCCTTAAATATTTTAAGGTAAAAACAAAAACTGGAGACAAAAAACAGTCTTAAATTGAGCTAACTTATTTGGTACAGTTCAATAAAAGGTTCAAGCCTTTGAAATATTTTCAATAAGGCTTTGAGCCAAGCTCTCATAGAATTGCACAATTGCTGATTGGTCTAGAAAAAGAATGTTTGAAACTAATAATTTGAAAGTTATAAACACAAAAATTGAGTAATATTAATTAGGTTATCAACATTTTTGAAGTTATCTTTGGAGTTTTGAGGGACTGTCGATGACGTACTAGTGAGCATCTGAAATAGCAAAAATCATTGAGAATTTAACCGCATAATGCAACATGAAGAATTGGGAAATGTATTTTTTGCTTATTTTGACTAACGTCGAGTCAAATAACTCCAACCCCCAGGGCCGTCAAAATCTGTGGGTTAAAGTTTCGAGGTACCTACGTAGAATCCGAGCACGAAATAAATCCGTCCGTCCGCCGTACGCCGTTAGTGCTGTTTTGCCCAGTTAGCGTTGAGCTAAAATTGCGAAATTCGGTTTCCGGAGTCGGACCAGCCCCACAATGATCCTTGAAACTCTTCATAACCCTAGCTCAATGGGAAGGGGTTCAATACAAACTTTGAAATTTCGACAATGTCATATCTCGAAAAATTTAACTGAACGGTGTAATTTTCAGTTCAATTTTGAATGACCTGAAAAATTACGAATGTTTTATATGAATGTTTCAAGACCAATTAGATTTTTGTACGACCAGCCGTTCGTTCACACTGAGCGCGCAAAGGTTTAGGAGAAACACTAAACTTCGCCTTTAAAACGGCCGTTAGGTGGGTCAACCCCCAGCCGCGGAAATTTCGTATTTTTAGCTGAACGCTAACTGGGCGGACGGCGTACGGCGGACGGAAGGACGTTTTTGGTTTATTATCTTCGATAATGAACCATTGGAATCGCCCAAAGAAATAAATTTTTTAACCACCCTCAAAATTTGTTGGTTTACGTTTCAAGATACGTAGATTCAGAAAATCGAATAAAAGAAAACCCAGTTAACGTTGAGCTAAAATTTTTATTACGGGTTCCGATCAACCCCACAATGATCCTCGAAACTTTTCATAACCCTAGGTCAAGGGGAAGGGGTTCAAAACGAATTTTGAAATTTTGAAAATTTCAAAACTCGAAAAATTCAGAAGTAACGGTATGTTTTTTATTTCATATTTAGATAGAGTTTATTTCTTTGAATTTTTTAAGACCATCCACAGCTTTGTACGACCAGCCGTTCGTTCACAATGACGGCTCATAGTTGGAGCAGATCAAAAATCGTCAACATGAGAGTGAATCGTGAGGAAGCCTGTCGGATCCATTTCCAAACTGGCCCAGCTGATTCAAACAGCACATGGTTTTCAAATATCGAGTTGATAAATAATATTTAATAATAATTATTTATAATGAAGCATAAAAATTATTAATAACCAACAATGAATATTAATAATTTACACTACGTGATAATAATTATCATTAATTATTGTTAGATCACTAAATGATATCAATTAATTATTGATATCATTTAGTGATCTAGACAGAAGGGTGATCTGCATAAAGAAGATCATAAACCGTTGTGTCAAGAATTTGCAGAGTTTTTAGCTTACGGTTAGGGATGATGATCATCTTCTGCCCAAGCGAAATGCACCCAATGAATTTCAATACAATTCCGTCAACTCTAATTCGGCTAAATGTACCCCACGACGTACGGATATTTTATTAAATGAACGATTCAACGAACCTCGCCTTGATGAACAGATTTGACATTTTCTACTTACCCATCTCCCAAGGTTCATTGTAGAATCTAATAAATACAAATCTCTGTATTTCATTTCTTTAATGTGATAGGATATCTCATGTATTGCTTACCGATGTCAGTAATGTCATCAAAGGGTTGGTGGGTTGGAGCTCCATACGAATCGAGGCCATCTGAAAGTTTGAATATATGTACAATATATTATTTTTGTGGAATTGTGACATAATTTTGCTCACATCATGGTCCTAATTGGAGTTCTGAATACCTGGTCTCAAGGTATTTCTTAGTGGTTTACGCTGAACACTGAATTATGTATTATCTGTAATTATGTATTTATGTATGTATTACTCTTAACGAGAAATTACTCAGTTTTATTTCAAGTTTATACTAAGATGAATAATTTCTTACCAGAAGACTTTTGAGGATTTGCTGTGGGCAAGGGCGCTGAAAGCCAATAACCAGTTATTACCTATTAGCACGTCATACGAGGATAACGATCCATGTAAATTAAACATGGACTCGGGATTGCTGGAATTGTGAATTGCTGGATATTGGGATTGCTGGGAATGGATAGATGGAATTTTAAGAAATACGCTTGACACACAGAAGATCGACCAAATTGCCTTGTGTTTCAACGCTTAACCGCAGCGACCTACGTTCGAGTACAATTTCGGAACTTTCGATTATCCAAGGAGACCGCTCTCGTTGGAAGCTCATGTGAAGACCACCAAATTGGAGACCGTCTCAAGCCGACGAAGGCCACCTGGACAAATCGAGATCAATTGAAGAGGAGACCGTACTCATCAACCTTTGAGGACCACCTATCCAATTTGATCATACGCTCAGGAAATTACACCGGGACACCGTGCTCGCACCACCCAGTGGAAATCCAGTGAAGACTTCGGAGACCGTATCCACCAGGAAACCACCGAACGAATTCACATCCAACACGGCTGACCTACCAGAGAAGCCGCCCAAAGAAGAAGAGGTCGGACAGACTCGCCAAAAGTACACAACCGAACTACCATCCTTCAGGAGACCTGCCCAAAAACTCTCACATGTGGACAGCACTCATACTCCTGGCCCTCGGGCTTACAACGACAAGATCCACCGATGTGAGGAACATTAGGGGCAACCCAGGAATCCTCCCAATAAGGTTGGGAACTGCGAAAATTACGACTACAGACCATACTTTAGTGCACTACTACAAAATAGACAAACTGCAGCCGGAATTTAACAAGGTAAGATTTAAGAACGATCAATTATTCAAACAACTCAGCGAAGATCGAAAAATCACGGACGAACTAGACGAGTATGCTAGGATTATAAAATATACGACTGAGCTGATACCGGAAAAGTTAGATAGCATAACAGCAGTAGATTATAGAAAGAAAAGGGGACTAATAATTGGATTAGGCAGTATTGTAAAGGCCATTACGGGAAACCTCGACGCTACAGACGCAGAAAAGTATAAGTTGATGGAACAAATAAAAGACAATGAATCCAACCTACAAGAACAACTAAATGCACAATTTTCTACCAATAATGGAATGATAGAAGATTTTAATGAAACCATTAAGACTATACAATTTAATAACAAAGAAATACAGGACAAAGTAATAGAAATCAATAACATAATTAGAACAAATGCACTGCAAATTGAAACGGAAACGGTTAAGAAATTAGTAAACCATGGGCAGCTTGTTTTCAGTTTAATCTTAAACGTAGTGCAAGACATAGAGAACTCGTTGAATTTTTGTAAAATTGGCTCTCTCCATCCAAGTATTAACCACCAAACAATTATATGAAGAACTCAAGAAATTAGAGAATCATTATCAGAAGAAGTTGCCTCTAGAAATTAAATACGAAAATATGTTAGAACTAGAACCGCTAATTAAAGTCAACTGTAAAGTTCGACCAGACGAAATAGTTTATTTCTTATCACTGCCATTGACAAATCCAGAAGAGTTAGAATTATATTATTTGAGACCCATTCCTTCCGAATCAAGTGACGGACTTTTATCCATCATACCAGAATTTGCATACCTATTAAAAAGCAAAGATAATTCCACAGTTAAACCTCTTAAAGGGTCATGCACATCAGACAACACATATCTTTGTTCAAGTCAATTACTTTCAACGAGAAATAGTACGTGTGAGAAAGAAATTCTTCTGGGTCGAACTCCAAAACGTTGTCATTATGTAAAAGTGGAAGTCGATGATAACGAAATTGAGTTTATTCCCGAAATTAATCAATACCTTGGTACATTCGTGAAGGAAGAAAGTATAGAAATTCGAAGGAAACAGGAAACTAAAGTCAGAACGTTAAAAGGGATATATTTGATAAGATACGAAGAGAAGACGATTTATTTTAGAAATAATCAACTAATAGCTTCTAGCTTTTCAGAAGGTCAACCTAAAATTATTCCGGATATTAAAATAGATATGAATTTAAACCATCCTCCAAATGTTGTGTTAAACCTTAAAGATATTAATCTTAAAGATATTAAATTGAGTCGCAGGCAACAAAAAAGTCTTTCGATTCCTCACACATAGTAATTCCTAGTGGTTGGACTGTTGTATTATATAGCATACTAATAAGTTATGTACTTTATTCAATTTAGAAATTTGTTAATAATTATAATTCAAAAGAATTAATAATTTCTCCTCAGGTAGAACCTCGGACTTGTATTGACATCAACCTTCCCGGTGATTCTAGGGGTGGAGGAGTAAATGCAGAATGTATAAAAAATAATAGCTGATGTAGGACAAAACCCCGGCGAGCGCCCTGCAGACCCTTGTACGGGCAGTTCTGTTCCGCCCTTCTTCAAGTGTATTAGTCTCCCTTGTGCTCATATAAATTTGTTGTAACTTGAATTAAAGTTTTTTTAAAAAGCGAAATTACCAAACAAGTTATTTAACTTATATATATATAGATTATACGTTGAGAGCGCCTCATCTAGGGACGCGGGAGCGTCCCGCCCGCCAAGAAAACCGAAGCCCTGAAAACTGAAGCGACTGAGACACTGATTACGCGACGGAACAAGTTGGGGTTTTCACCCTCCCGTAGCTCGGCCCCTGAGTGTCTCGAGAGTTGATTTTTTGTACACCAACTCTCCAGGGGCACGTGAGGACGTAAACCAAATTTCAGCTCTCGGGAACATCAGGTGTCGGGGGTATAACAGTTTTAAAACCGCTATTTTTCACGTTTTTCGTGTTGTTGATGTTGTTTTTGTTCATTGACGGGGCTACAGCCCAGCAGACAAATCGGATCGAGCTGAAATTTTGCACACACGTTTGTTATGCTCCAAGGGAGTGCCTTTTGAACATTTTGTCTCCCTCCCACCATTTCCCCCCCCCCCCCATTAGGGGGGAAATAGTAATTTTTAGGAATTTCAAATGGTCATAACTGCTTCAAAGTTAAAGCTTTTCCAGATTTTCTTTTTTAGTCATTCAACTTTCAAAACTGGGGGGGGGGGGGGCTGTGAGGGCTGTGGAGGGTGTAGAGTTTAAAATGGAGGGTTGTGCCCATTGAGACTTTTGGTCAGCATAATGTGAACTACATATCTTTCCGCAAAATTTCAGCCAATTTAGCCGAGAGCCATTTTTCATAAGGATTTTGCGGGTTCGTTTCAAGTTGATCGGTCAAATAAAAGCCGAGAGATGGATACCAGAAAAACGCGTTTTGTGACGTCCGGTAAACATACACTTGGTACCGTTCGTTTTTTTTTTTTTTTTTTTTTTGCTATTTAACTTGTTTGCTTGGTGGGGAGGAACGCTACCTCACGCTGTAGGCCCTAGCCTGGACACCCCCCCCCCCCTCGATCGGTTACGGAAATTCCGGCTACGTCACTGTCTAGAGCATCAGTTTAATTGATTCTGTTAGTACGAGTATACACTTCCAAGTGGAGTTCCGTGAGTCCACCGTCAACTAAATTGTTCACTAGTCCTGGCCTGAGTTCATTTTACGAAAAGAAGTAGCTTATGGTTTGAAAACATCCTAACAAGAGACAGTATTTTCTTAGCTAACTAACTAACTCCCAATGTTCACTGTCAATGGGATGAAAATCACTATATAAATACACATCCTATCACATCCTAGGAAATCAATTTACTTATGTGATAACTAGGGCCAACTGAGATTAATGACCGCGTAATCATGGTAATTTATTCAGTGAGTAAACTGCTAATATACGAATAACGTGCAGGTGACGTCAGCACGGACATAATGAAGGTAATCTATCGGAGAATAAATAGGTAGCACTTACAGTCGATCATGTCTTCGCCGAGTTGACCCCAAAAGTTCTCGCCTGAAAATGAGAATAAGATAAGAAAAAAAAAAAAAAAAAATCCACAGTCATGCAGCATGGCTATAAGAGCGAATTTTCGATGAAATAATTGGTTTTATGTAATGGAGACATATTAAAGAACATGATGTCCATGAAGAACATCTCAAGTATCAACCACGTTTCTTCATCTTCAAAGTGCTCCAGTTTGAGAGCGGAATGAGATATAGCCTGACTTCTGACTTCACCATCTTATTCAGCGTGTAAAAAAAACCTTTAAAATGAGGTGTCACTTGTCAGACTTTCATTTTATGGTGACCCCCCCCCCCCGCCCACAACTCCCCAAAACCCCCCACTGCTTTTGGACATTTCAACTCCTAATATGACGGTGAAGTCAGAATTGCGATATCTCATTCCGTTATCAGATTACAGCAGACTTAACATGAACATCTTCAAAGTGCTCCAGTTTGAGGACGGAATGAGATATCGCAATTCGGATTCCACCATCGTGTTCAGCATTAAAAAAACCTTTAAAATGAGGTGTCATTGTCAGAATGTTCCATCTTGGGAATTCATGAGCAATCCCCCCCTCCCCCCCTTAAACTCCCCAAGACCTCATCTTAGTGTGGCCCGATTCTGCCCATCTACGAACTTAGCCTTTTGATTGCCAAGACAGATTTTTTGTGCAAATTTGAACTTTTTGTCTCAATTTCATCGAGAGTTGTCGTCTGGAATGAAACATACATGACACATAGGTACATCTTTTGGCAGTGGATTCAGGATGGTCTGAAACGCATTTTGGTATGATAATTTTTCGAAAATTCGAGTTTTAAAAATTTAGGACTGAGAACAATAGCTACATTTTCTTCGAAAATTCGCTAAAAAAAACGTGCGGGTTACGTCAGCACGGACATAATGAAATTATTGCGCCATTCTCGCGTATTCTAGTGGGGAAAAAATAATACTTACCGCCGTACCAATCTGTGAAGTATTGGGTGTAATCGGGTTCGCCTGAAAATATGAATATATATTATAATAATGTCTTTGAAGTAGTGAAATTGTGGCATGAGTAGAAATAGGCACGTGGTGCTTTTTTCCTTCATTAGAAACTGTTAACATTTACTACAATTCTACAATATATTCTACAATATATAGGTGTATATATACACCTTGGTGGATTTTAGTGGTAAAACGAGCTTAATAGAGGAACTCATTTAATGCTTACTATTATGTGATAACTAGGACAAACTTGTCAAGCGGGATATTTAATTATGGTACGTGGGTAATTTGTCTCTTCTACTGGCAGCACTAATATAATTCAATTGCCTTCCAGCACTACCATTGTATTGAAGTAGGTGGCTCCCGATGTGTATCTCGTGTTCACCTCGCTTCTAACAATAATACCATATTAATCAAGACTTGTGTGCCTATTTATGAACCGTCCTTATTTTATTAGGTTATCGGGCCCAGTACGCAAATTAAATTTCACTTTGGTGCGTACGGTAGACAGTGGATATACAACCATATGGTTGTACGGTAAAGTTTGTTGGTGTCGCAGATTTACCGTATTGTAGGTATTCGAGTCAGAAGCCGTACGGGGCAGACGTCGCAACGAACCCGTTCAGATCACGGAAGTTAGACGACGTCGGGCGTGGATGTTACTTGGATGAGTGACCGCCGGTAAGTGGGTCTCCCGTCCAAGTAATCTTTCACGCTTCTGCACGGCCATCCCCTCTCAACTCAAGGGGGCGAGGCAATGAGTAGCTTTAAGCGAAATCATCGGAACAATTCTGATCCACCTAGGTGGACAGCCGATGACGTCCGCGACGCCTAAAAAACGGCAGTCGGACGGAAATCCAGCCTGAAATGGTTGCTCACTTTACTTACTCTTTACTATTCGAGTCAGAAAGTAGGTCACGCTAAAATGGGTCCATAAAAGGAACTTTTTGCCTTCAATTTGCCCGGGCTGTCAGCAGCAACGTTCAATAATTGGAAGTTCAGGGTTATGGCGATTCTGGAAGAAGATCAGCTTGAAGATTGCGTGACAGGCGAAGGGATCCCACAAGTCGACCCAGTAGAGACCGACAAAAACAAGTTAGTTAAGGGCAATGCAGGACCTAGGTCGGGAAATTGTTGAAGGATATCTCGAGCTGTGATTGACTTAGAGTTTTGAAATGAATTTCTAAATTCTATGTATTAGTAAGAAATTGCCCCTGCGTTGTCCAATTTTGAAATTCATAAAATAAATTTTTTTAAATTGTGGCTAAATTTTTTTATTGAAAAAACGCGACGAGGGGCTCCAGTCGAGGGGCTCCAGTCGGCCGAATAGGTTTGGGAAAAAGTTGGGTCGGCAGCTCGATTATTCTGCCACGTGGTGATCACACGTTGCATATTAACACTATTACATAATATGTACATATTACACTACTACATATTATGTAGATGTGGTTCGAATTTGGACGTAATCAGAACTTGATGTGAGATTGAATTCAAGTGATGGTGACATCCAAATCCCACAGCTCCCATAATTTGCGATCATTTACCATACTCCTAACCCCAATCCCGGCTACGACCGTTTTGTTTCTCACTTTATTCCATATACACACTTTCTTCAGGTGAAGAAAGTGTGTATCAGCATCGTTCCATTGCTGATCTGACCTCCGAAGTGAATGTGTTCTTCCGCGTTTGTACGATCTGTTGTCATGGGCGAAGATTCCCTTTTATACTACGCAGCTATTTGCCTCTGCATCAAAGAAAAAACCGAAAAAAACCGAAAAAGAAAAAACCGAAACGTAAATGGGTGAAACAATGGCTGCTCAAGAGAGGCCAGTTCACTCATTTGAACTTATTGAACGAACTAGTACTTGAACCTGCTGATTGGAGGGATTATTTGAGGATGGATGAGGAGTCGTACCTCCTCCTACTTTGTTCAGTATCTCCCCTGATTGAAAAAAGATACTCGCATGAGGAAATGCATTCGTCACAGTGTCTTTTGTAGCATCAGGATGTACCGTTTTAAAAAGTTCAAGAATCTTTTCGAGAGCCATGTTTCGTTTATTTCTGTCGTGGTAATCTTTATGTGTAGTTTGCCAAAGGCATGGTAATCCCCGATATAGTTCAATGACTGACAGTATAAAATCTCGACCGGTACTCGAAAAAATATATAACAAAAACTCGAGAACGGACAAAGGAGCGCAGTAGTTGGTAACTACCAACTGTCGGAAAGCTGATAAGAGATCCATTCGGCTGTTTGGAGCGATAGATAATGACCAGCTTAAGCAAACATCGCAAAATGCAAACATCTCAGTTAAACATGTAAAATGAGCGAGCAGGATCTCAAATAAATTTCGATCATTTCCTCGATTTTTTGATAAATGTCTCGTAACCTTCTTCTTATTGGATGTCTTGGCACTTGTAACTGCAAGTCAATCACAGCCCGAGATATCCTGCAACAACTTCCTGTATGGTAACGGCAATCATGTTAGCTCCTGTTGGCTCCTGAAGGCCGTGGAGGGATGGAACGGGGGGGCTGGTAATCAGAGAAGGTTCTTACGACCTTGAGGTTCATAAAATTAGAGTAAACTATTCCATAATATATTATAACCCTCAAATGAACCCAAAATCTGAGAGGATGAATTGCGTTATATGAAATTCGATCCGAGTAAAACTAATTGAATCAGGGATTCCTAAAGAAATGTGGGGGCAGGCAGGTCCATGTTCCAGTTATGAAATTAACCGTCAACCGACACCAGCTCAAATCTGGTATGGTTCAACAGACTTGAAATGTAATGATAATGTATTCTGATAACATCTATTGAAGTGGACAGAGGTATTGTGCAGAGGCTGAGGTAACAATAAGGCAAGCAACTCAAGTTATGTTGGGGACAACTAGGCGTTTGAAGTCAGGAGATCGCCCTCGTTTCTCTCCAACCAAAGGCCTAAGACCCTTGTGAAATGTATTTGATAGTTTCAAGAAATATATGTTAATAGAATTCAAATTGGTGTATGTTCATCACTTGAGTAGTCATCGAAGGAACCTGCTCTGAAGGGCAGGGAACAACAACTAGGGCACATAAGGGAGGTTGAAGGGACAATTATGATTTCAACTACCAACCAGTTATCCAGCTCGTTAGGCACACAATATTAGAGTTGAAGACAGATGAATTTAAACCTGATGTCAAGATGTTTAATAGATATTGGAAACCAATTTCGGAATTAAAATTATGTTGTTTCAAGCAACGGTTGAAACAATTAGTTTATAATACGAGTACATTCTGCTAGCTACACATTACGAAGCTTACTTGAGGCTGTCAGTGGAGAGCAGACCATAGCTGGAGCGACCAGAGATTGAGATGAGGACGAAGCCTCGCTACTACCAGGGGCAGGGGCCTTACCAGTGGCAGGGAGAGGGCTCGTTTTGCGTTTTCTCTTCTTTAAGGCAGGTTTACCGGAGGTAGTTTGTTTCGCTCTCCGCTTTTTGCTTGAGGCAGCTGCTGTAGGTCTGAGATCCCAATCGCAAACTTCAGACCATTTACCGCTATTTTTTCTTTTTTTCTGCTGGTGTGATCTTACTCCGTCTTGAGCTGTAATTAGAAAATTAGTTTTCAGTTATGTAACTAACTTAGATGAACTGAGGCTTCTATGGAATCCCCTAAAAGACACTCCGGGCCTAGCAATTATCATTCTACAGCGGCGGGAAAAAAGATATGATATCCACTTTTCACGCCAGGGTTGACTGTAACAGCAGTAGGTAGTTAGGTAGGAGTATTCAGCAGATAATAATTATTAGTCTTTAGGTGAGGAAAGTGAGTATCCGAAAAATGAAGGATGGTTCGACGATGCGTAACTCTTACATACCTAGATGTGAAAGAAAGAGAAGCGAGCCCTGATCCAAACAGCGACCGGACCAACAGACGAACCTTATTAAGCAAGCCGTCGACAGGTCCACCTGACTATCTGAGAGAGGAATATTTCAAGATTTGCTCATAACTAGTGGATATGAATTTTAATTCCTCATTGTTAGGGATTTTGAAAAAACTGAAAAACCCGTGTTTCCTATTGACGCCAATTAGAGAAAATTCTCAAATCTGTAATCTGTAAAAATCTGTAAAATACAAGCATCTGTGATCCTCTGATGCAAAACCTCTTCGCTGGTAATAGGTGGAAGATTAGCTGCGTACACTGTGTTCTTCAAATAACCCCAAAAAACTCTGCAAATTCTTGACACAACGGTTTATTATCTTCTTTGTACAGATCACCCTTATGTCTAGATTACTGAATGATACGAGTAGATTAATTATTATAATGAATTATCATTAATTATTATTAATTATTATCAAGTAGTGTAATTAAAGTAGTGTAACTTTAAGTTGGAGCCGATCGAAAATCATCAACATGAGAGTGAATCGTGAGGCAGCCTGTCGGGTCGATTTTCAAACTGGCTCAGTTGATTCAAACAGCAAATGGTTTTTAAATATCGAGTTAATAAATAATATTTAATAACAATTATTAATAATGAACCATAAAAATTTTCATGAGAACGGTAGTAGTGGTCGGAAGAGTAGATCATCGCGTTATTCTGCGGGCGGTTCGGCGTTTGAATGCTACGGGGAATGTAGCTGTCACGTCACGCGCCGGTAGACTTTATTACATTTGTGCGAAGTTTCGATTTTGGTCTCGATGTGCTACTCTACGTCCGCGAGCACCCTCACGCGTCACTTAGTGAAACGGGGAGAATTTTCGGAGCCTCGAAAAAGACAATTTCTAGAATTTTGAGGACAAATCACCTAAGGGCCTACTGTACGCACGTTGTGCACGGCACGAGACCAGGGGACCACCGCTGACTGGAGATAAGAAATAAAACAGCTTCACTTAGTAGGATTGGAGACAATGATTTTCTTATCCGAGGAAAAGTTGAATTTAAATGGAGTTTAATTTAAATTATAAAATTTTCGGTTATAAGTGCCATTTTCCTTCTAAATTTGGAAAAATAAAGATCAAATCAGAGAAATGACTTTACCACGTGATTCAGTGTCGAAAAATTATGTAATTTCATGAGCCACACTGGGGGTTTTTCCGTCTTATTGAAATTACGTGCAAACGCGGTTAGTCCAACGTTGAGAGCTTCTGGACGCTCCTGGGTGCGCCCAAAAAAAAAAAAGTCGTCGAAGCAAAAAGTTCATGAAATTGACGTAGAATCCAAATTTGAAATAAAAAATGGGGGTTCCCATTTGAAATAACAAAGTTAGTGCGCGTTACGCTCAATTGCGCGCATGTTTCACGCGCGAAAGTGTGATAGTCGAATTCCTCGCAATAAATTAAGGGGGGTTACTGATTGAAGTTTTCTTCTAACCCTCCAAACAACGGAGATAAAAAGGGTGGACCATAACTTCTGACACACCCTCAGTCATTGTATTTCTTCAGTCTTCTATACAATCCTCATATTTTTTCGTCACGGTTGAATGGGATTTGCAGATATTCTTCCGATAGTTGAAGACAACATCTGCCGGGGCACAAATGGCACATTTTTTTTTTGGGGGTATTTGGGTGCGATCCTGGTTGATCTCGAGCGTCTATTACAAGGACTTGTGAATCAGCGAGGCATAGTCCAATTATTTATTCTCAGGGAGTTCAGTAGCTATATGCTTGTTCTGGGAGCGTTCAACAACATGAATTCAGACGAATTGGTGGCCCAACTCTTTCAGGAATGAGGCTCAAGTTATGCTGATATTATTATTCGTTTTATGAGTTTATTATTTGAATTTATGCCTGCGACATTCTCAAGGTGGAAGACCACAGCTATCGGCCACCTATTGGATTTTCTCCGTGACGAAATGAAACGAAAAATAAATTACTACATCATTAGGGTATAAAAATCAGGAACGGTCGGGTCAGAACCAGGTCAGCACCGGGTCAGCACCAGGTCAGCACCGGGTCAGCACCAGGTCAGCACCAGTTCAGTCACCAGGTCAGCACCGGGTCAGCACGCGTCGGGTCAGCACCAGGTAAAAAAAACTTAGATTACTAATTGCGTCGGGTCAAGTTTGAGTCACATGGGTGCGGAACCGCGGATTGCAGCATGCGTAAAACGATGAGAAGGGGTAAGGAGAGTCAGCTGTTCCGGAGGATGCCGTTCACATGGATGCGGAAGTTTGCGCAGATCAGCTTTCCCGCTCTTATTCAACAGTGATCTTCCCGACGTATTATCGATTTCTGGGTGCTGCTTCACTAACTCAATAAGAACTTGGTTGTTCATTTTGATTATTTTGATGATTGAACCATTCAAATTTTGAAGTACGGCAGTAGAACAGAGAACATATAAGGTGAAGCGCAGATTATTGATAATGAATGATAACAAGAAACTGCGCAGTGGTCTACTGCGCATCTCCGGAGTGCGGATTCTCGAGATAAATATTTGTGCGGAAATGTTACGTTTCGGTAGTAGGGAAGTACGGTACTTCCCCACCTCACTGACTTTCTCCACCAATTACCTGATCGTACGCATGCAGCAGTCCTCGGTTCCGCATCCATGTGAATCTAGCTTCAGATTGGCGATTTTTAGCGACGTGTACCCTGTTCAATATTCCAAAGGTAACAAAACTTATCATTTCCAGAAGCTAGGAGAATACAAGGAGGGGTGGGGGCAAAAACGATAGGAAGACGTTAACATTTGAACTTGAAAGTTGACCGGGTCATCAGGGACCCGACGCGAGCACTGAAGGGTTAACGTGGCATTTGTGTTTGGTTTTTTCCTACTCACATTTACGAATAAGGTGTGAATAGAAATGGTCATTCTATCTAAGTACTACGTTGTATTATATTCTACCAGATTCCAAATAAGTCAAACCACTCTACCTGGTTTATCAGCGGGAGTTGAGGAATGAGGCTGCTGTGAAGAGCAGGCAACAGGGAGAGGATCAAGAGATGTAGATCCAGCCGTCACACCTGCAACTGTGAAATTATACTTCGTCGTAATATTGATCATTATCATTATTATTTTTGGTTTATTATCTTCGATAATGAACCATTGGAATCGCCCAAAGAAAATTTTTTTTTAACCCATGTCAAAATTTGTTGGTTTACGTTTCAAGATACGTAGATTCAGAAAATCGGATAAAAAAAAAAAAAAAATCCTTCCGTCCGCCGTACGCCGCGGCGCGCCGTCCGCGCCACTTTGCCCAGTTAGCGTTGAGTTAAAATTACGAAATTTTTGTTATGGGTTCTGACCAACCGCACAATGGTCCTCGAAACTTTTCATAACCCTAGGTCAAGGGTAAGGGGTTCAAAACGAATTTTGAAATTTTAAAATTTCAAAACTCAAAAAATTCCCATCAAACGGTATGTTTTTTGTTTCATATTTAGATATAGTTTATTCCTTAGGAAGAATTTTTCAAGACCATCCACAGCTTTGTATGACCAGCCGATCGTTCACAATGAGGGCTCAAAGGTTGAACCTGTCAACACGACCGTGAATCAAACGGTTGAAATACACGTCAATGTTCATAGTAAGGAGCTGTTTTGAACATCATATGCTTTTAGTGATGTCAGGTTTTTTATCCTGAGGTAGGTACGTTACGTGCTACGGAAATGAAGGTAATTTCGAATGTTTGTTGGTAGGTACCTACTTCTTTTATAGAAAAATTATTGCCGACGTAGTATTGAAAACCCCAGAATTATATCGGTACCTACATTTTATTTGTAATTAATTCATCATCTCTATCATTCAGGTTCTGCACAAAGGAACCCAGTCGATTCCAAAAGCCGGATATCGTATGAATTAATCATAATTAATGCTAATTATTATTAATAATAAATACAAATGATTAATACCTAACAATAAATTATTATAATTTTCACTAGGTACTTGATAAAATTATTAATAATTAGTGATGATTCATGATAATAATTAATCTAACATTTAGGATCTAGACATTTAGACCTATTGATCTAGACAGAAGAGTGATCTGTACAAAGAAGATAATGAACCGTTGTGTCAAGAATTTGCAGTTTTTTAAACCAAGTTTTGCGCCAAGTATATACAAGTAAACTTATAAGCAATATTCGTATGTTGAAATAGCGGTAATAATATAGAAATAAATGCTGAATTCATGGATTACATCGAGAACAGATGGCAGAACTATAAATTAGTGTTCACAGACGGTTCAAAAATAGGGGTTTTGGTGGGTTCGGCAGTTTTGGATGTGACCTCCGGGATAGTCTTGAGCTTCAAGCTGCCACAGGAAACTAGTAGTTATACGTCTGAGGTGATTGCAATAATTCAAGCTCTAAAACTTCTCCTTTTGCCAGCTCAACCTTCAAGTCAAAATGCCATAATATGCACAGACTCCCTCAGCACCTTATAAACCCTTTCCTCCCCTTACCTCGCTAAATTCAAAAACCATCTCATTGTTGAGGTAGTGAATTTAGTCAACAGTTGCAGGATCGCTGGGATAGATGTTGAATTCGTGTGGGTCAAGTCTCACGTTGGGTTAATTTATAATGAACGAGTAGATCAGGCAGCGAAAAACGCTGCGCATGGAGGGGAAACAATGAACCCGCAGCTGCCAAAAGAGGAATATTATGCAATTTCAAAACGTGAAACTCGTGCAAGCTGGCAAAAGCTTTTTGAGCAAGGGAGCAAGGGTAAATTTTATAAAGATATAAATCCCAAAATTAATTTTATACCGTGGTTCAAAACTATAGACAAACCGAAACGAGAGATTCGAATAATATGTAGACTTAGAGCCAACCACGGAATCTGTCCGACGTTCCTATACCGAATCAGTCGGAGAGAGGACGAAACTTGCGAATGCGGTCACCCTACTGGGGATCTGGAACACCTAATTATGAGTTGTCCGATATTTAATGACGCCAGAGATGTTATGTTTGAAAAGGTACATGAAAATATCAAGGTAAACCCGTTCAATTACCAGACCTTACTTAGGAGAGAAAATGGGGAAGTGTGGGAGGACCTTTGTACATTTATAAATGAGACCGGAATACGGATTTAATTCACCCTAAGTAATCCACTTTTATTAGGAAATTTTATATATTATTATAACCAGATCACAGATGTTATTATCCATTTCAATGTATTTTTATAAGGAAAATTTGATTTATTATATTATGCAGTTGTAAATTACATTATTTGTAAATTAATTTAAAATACATTTTTGTAAAAGCATGGCTTAATGCAAATAAACAATGCCAAAAAAAAAAAAAAAAAAAAAAAATAGATCATTATGATGTATCAAACTAGTGCAACAATAATTGGTCAAAAAAGTATAATGAAATGAACCTTGAGTGTCTGGCGTGCCTTCAATCCCTGAATGGCAACTCGTTGTTTTTGGTTTATTATCTTCGATAATGAACCATTGGAATCGCCCAAAGAAAAAAAATGTTAACCCCCCCTCAAAATTTGTTGGTTTACGTTTCAAGATACGTAGATTCAGAAAATCGAATAAAAAAAAAAAATCCGTCCCTCCGCCGTACGCCGTCCGCCGTCCGCGGCACTTTGCCCAGTTAGCGTTGAGTTAAAATTACGAAATTTGGTTTCTGGGTTTGGACCAGCCCCACAATGGTCCTCGAAACTTTTCATAACCCTAGGTCAAGGGGAAGGGGTTCAAAACGAATTTTGAAAATTTGAAAATCTCATATCTCGAAAAATTCAAATAGAACGGTATGTTTTTTATTTCATATTTAGATAGAGTTTGTTCCGTGGAATTTTTTAAGACCATCCGCAGCTTTGTACGACCAGCCGTTCGTTCACAATGACGGCTCAAAGATTGTGCCTCACAACACGATCGTGAATCAAACTGTTGAAATACAGGTCCATTTTCATACTAACAAGCTCTTTGGAACATCATATGGCTTTAGTGATGTCGAGTTTGTTGTTCTGAGGTGCGTTTCGTGCTACGGAAATGAAGGTAATTTCGAATGTTTGTTGGTAGGTACCTACTTCTTTTATAGAAAAATTATTACCGACGTAGTATTAAAAACCCCAGAATTATATCGTATTAATTAATCATAAATAATAATAATTATTATTAATAATAAATACGAATTATTAATACCTAACAATAAATTATAATAATTTTCACTAGGTACTTGATAAAATTGTTAATAATTAGTGATAATTGATAATAATAATTAATCTAACATTTAGGATCTAGACATTTAGACCTAGTGATCTAGACAGAAGGGTGATCTGTACAAAGAAGATAATGAACCGTTGTGTCAAGAATTTGCAGAGTTTTGGTTTATTATCTTCGATAATGAACCATTGGAATCGCCCAAAGAAAAAATTTTTTTAACCCCCCCTTCAAAATTGGTTGGTTTACGTTTCAAGATACGTAGATTCAGAAAATCGAATAAAAAAACCTACCAACAAACATTCGAAATTACCTTCATTTCCGTAGCACGAAACGCACCTCAGAACAACAAGCTCGACATCACTTAAGCCATATGATGTTCCAAAGAGCTTGTTAGTATGAAAATGGACCTGTATTTCAACAGTTTGAGTCACGATCGTGTTGTGAGGCACAATCTTTGAGCCGTCATTGTGAACGAACGGCTGGTCGTACAAAGCTGCGGATGGTCTTAAAAAATTCTACGGAACAAACTCTATCAAAAAAAAATTTCGTAATTTTAACTCAACGCTAACTGGGCAAAGTGGCGCGGACGGCGTACGGCGTACGGCGGACGGACGGATTTTTTTTTATTCGATTTTCGGAATCTACGTATCTTGAAACGTAAACCAACAAATTTATGAGGGGGGGTTAAAAAAAATTTTTCTTTGGGCGATTCCAATGGTTCATTATCGAAGATAATAAACCAAAACTCTGCAAATTCTTGACACAACGGTTCATTATCTTCCTTGTGCAGATCACCCTTCTGTCTATACCAGACTGTATTGCAAATCGGCACCATACCATATTCTCACCGTACTCATACCATACCATACGAATTTCTTTCCTATCATACCATACTGTATTAGGTATACCAAATCATACATACAATAATATACCATACCATACTCATACCATGTCATACAAACCGAGTGAATAATGAAATGTCATCCATTTCAGACCTATATTTAAAATTTCAAGTATCTAGCTCATCATCAACATTTAATTTGTTTAAACAAATAGGTATTATTTAAACAATTTTACAGACAAGAAACCGAGTGAATATTGCATTGTGATCCAGTTCTGACCTATTTTTAAAATTTCAAGTCAATAGCTCATCATCAAAATTTATTTTGTATTATTACAAAAAGGTATTATTTAAACAATTTTACAGATGAGAAACCGAGTAAATATTGCAATGTGGTCTATCCCCGACTCACGGTTAAAATTTCTAGACTGTAGTTTACCGGGAAGATGAAAAAAGGTAGTTTTATTCTGGGCGTCTGGTGGTTGGGTCACATAACGGCCGTTTTCGGCGCGAAAGTTTAGTGTTTTTCCTAAACCTTTGCGCGCTCACTGTGAACGAACAGCTGGTCGCACAAAAATCCAATTGGTCTTAAAAGATTCGTAATTTTTCAGGTCATTCAAAAGTGAACTAAACATTACACGGTTCAGTTAAATATTCGGAGATATGACATTGTCGAAATTTTAAATTTCGTTTTGAACCCCTTCCCCTTGACCTAGGGTTATGAAAAGTTTCGAGGACCATTGTGGGGTTGGTCGAAACCCATAAAAAAAATTTCGTAATTTTAACTCAACGCTAACTGGGCAAAGTGGCGCGGACGGCGTACGGCGTACGGCGGACGGCGTACGGCGTACGGCGTACGGCGGACGGACGGATTTTTTTTTATTCGATTTTCTAAATCTACGTATCTTGAAACGTAAACCAACAAATTTTGAGGGGGGGTTAAAATTTTTTTTTCTTTGGGCGATTCCAATGGTTCATTATCGAAGATAATAAACCAAAATTCGTCCGTCCGCCGTACGCCGTCCGCCGTCCGTGTCACTTTGCCCAGTTAGCGTTGAGCTAAAATTACAAAATTTGGTTTCTGGGTTTGGACCAGCCCCACAATGATCCTCGAAACTTTTCATAACCCTAGGTCAAGGGGAAGGGGTTCAAAACGAAATTTAAAATTTCGACAATGTCATATCTCCAAATATTTAACTGAACCGTGTAATGTTTAGTTCACTTTTGAATGACCTGAAAAATTACGAATCTTTTAAGACCAATTGGATTTTTGTGCGACCAGCCGTTCGTTCACAGTAAGCGCGCAAAGGTTTAGGAAAAACACTAAACTTTCGCGTCGAAAACGGCCGTTATGTGACCCAACCCCCAGACGCCCAGAATAAAACTACCTTTTTTCATCTTCCCGGTAAACTACAGTGTAGAAATTTTAACCGTGAGTCGGTGATAGACCACATTGCAATATTTACTCGGTTTCTCATATGTAAAATTGTTTAAATAATACCTTTTTGTAATAATACAAATTAAATTTTGATGATGAGCTATTGACTTGAAATTTTAAAAATAGGTCAGAACTGGATCACAATGCAATATTCACTCGGTTTCTTGTCTGTAAAATTGTTTAAATAATACCTATTTGTTTAAACAAATTAAATTTTGATGATGAGCTAGATACTTGAAATTTTAAATATAGGTCAGAAATGGATGACATTTCAATATTCACTCGGTTTGTATGACATGGTATCAGTATGGTATGGTATATTATTGTATGTATGATTTGGTATAATACAGTATGGTATGATAGGAAAGAAATTCGTATGGTATGGTATGAGTACGGTGAGAATATGGTATGGTGCCGATTTGCAATACAGTCTGGTATAGACAGAAGGGTGAGCTGCACAAGGAAGATAATAAACCGTTGTGTCAAGAATTTGCAGAGTTTTTTTTTTGATTTTTGTTTCAAAATGTTCAACTTCTGAAGCCCCTTCTCGCAATCTTGGATGGCTATATACAAAATGAAATTTTAAACATGGGTCGCAGATGGATGACAGTGCAATATTCATTCGGTTTCCTGACTGTAAAATTGTTTAAACAATACCTATTTGTTTAAACAAATTAAATTTGGATGTTGAGCTAAAGTTTCATCTATCATTTCGTTAATTGGATTAGGGTGATCTGCTCAAAGAAGGTAATTTTTAAGGAGTTTTTGAAAGCATCAATATTTATAGAAAATTCTCATTTTGTTTCTTAATAAAATGAATTTTCGATATCGATACCGTGGATTGAATTTTAAATTGGATGACATCATGAATAACCTCGAATATATTGTTGAAATCACTAGGAAATATTAAAAATATTGATTTGTTCATAATATGAACAAATTAATATTTTTAATATTTCCTAGTGATCTCAACAATGAAATTTCTATAACTGACTCAAACACCACAATCGTGGTTTTGTTTTATCTTGTATATCGGGGTTGTGAGATTTATTGATCAAGAAGAAGAGTTTATCGAAGAAATATGTTTTCTGAATAAGAAACATATTGGACAACAAAAAGAAAGGTATCCTATTATTTTGTGATTTGTCAAAATGTTTTGACACAATTAACAGACAAATCTTATTAAGACGAATGGAGAATATAGGTATACGGAGCAAGGCCCTCGTTTGGTTTGCGAGTTATCTATCGGACAGAAAGCAGGTTGTCTCAATTGGGGAATTCACCAGTGAAGTGAAGGGAATTGATTATGGTGTGATTCAGGGGGGAACCTTAAGTGCAACATTGTTTTTGATATAAATCAATGCGTTACCCATAAATCTACCTTATCACAAAACCTATTTATTTTCTGATGACACGGCAGAATTAGTCACTAACGACACATGGGATGGAGCATTTGATGAAGCGCAGCGGGCCTTGAATGTGTTGGGAGATTGGTTTTCTGCCAGTCAACTTACTAGCTTGACTACTTCAGATTACAAATTAGTGTCGCTCATTTGTAACGATCCTTCAAGTTGTACGTGTCAGCCACTAGCGAGGGTCCAGAGCTATCGTTACCTGGGAGTTGTTATGGAGGATGAACTGTCGTGGAGAAAGCATATTGAAATAGTTCATCGAAAACTGAGAAGTTTGTTATATGTTTCTACCATGCTAGGAAAGTTTTCCAACGCGACAAGCTTAGGTTATTATACATGGGGCTGGTCCAATCGATCTTGCAATACGCCATTGTAGTATGGGGAGGCACATACACGACGCACTTGGATAAAATAAATGTTATACAGTGTGATATTATAAAGGCCATCCTGTTTAAATCACGTCTATACCCAAGTGTGAGGCTATATGAGTAATTCAAAGTCCTCACCCCGCGCCAAATATTTATAAAACAGTTGTTGCTGATATTCCACCGTAACCCGGAAATAGTAACTAACAGTTCAAGTCACCAAATATTTGACCCGGTTTCGCCTATTGGGAAATGTCGTTCCACCCAGACCCGCTTTATCAGCTACTACGAGAAGCCCACAATATATGGTTTATATAGTCCATCGGGGCGTTGACTCCCCCTTAAAATCCCCACTGCTGTACTCTAAAACTGTGTACAAAAGAAAAATTGTCAATTGGCTTCTTAAAATCGGTACTGCGGCTGTAGAGAATATTATTTACAGTATGTATATTGAGTCAGATAAACGGAAGGCTTTTTGTTTTTGTCATTGGATCATAGTTGTTGTTATGTTACAGAAGTATTTAATTAAGTACCTAAGTCAGTATAATATTTATTTATGTTCAGATGAGTAGCTTGGGACTTCTCTTGTGAGACGCCACAGGCTTGTTGCCTATTGTCTCACAATAATGTTGTTTGTATAATTGTAATTAATATAATTTCATTTTATAAATAGTAAAATGTACAACATACTAAATGAATAAAGAAATAAAATAAATAAGAGTGTCAATGAAAGAGAAATGAATTTACCTACGAGAAATTTGGAATTATGAACACTTGGGAACGCCTGACGAAATGATGGTAAAGAGTCAAACTCACCTGGGACAGAAAAAACAAGATCATTAGGTAATTCATAATGTAGAGACGTGCTGCTAAAGCGAAAAAGTCTGAGTATCTGATTTTGGTTTATTATCTTCGATAATGAACCATTGGAATCGCCCAAAGAAAAAAATTTTTTAACCCCCCCTCAAAATTTGTTGGTTTACGTTTCAAGATACGTAGATTCAGAAAATCGAATTAAAAAAACTCTGCAAATTCTTGACACAACGGTTTATTATCTTCCTTGTGCAGATCACCCTTCTGTCTACACCAGACTGTGTTGCAAATCGGCACCATACCATATTCTCACCGTACTCATACCATACCATACGAATTTCTTTCCTATCATACCATACTGTACTATACCAAATCATACATACAATAATATACCATACCATACTCATACCATGTCATACAAACCGAGTGAATATTGAAATGTCGTCCATTTCTGACCTATATTTAAAATTTCAAGTATCTAGCTCATCATCAAAATTTAATTTGTTTAAACAAATAGGTATTATTTAAACAATTTTACAGACAAGAAAACGAGTGAATATTGCATTGTGATCCAGTTCTGAACTATTTTTAAATTTCAAGTCAACAGCTCATCATCAAAATTAAATTTGTATTATACAAAAAGGTATTATTTAAACAATTTTACAGATGAGAAACCGAGTGAATATTGCAATGTGGTCTATCCCCGACTCACGGTTAAAATTTCTAGACTGTAGTTTACCGGGAAGATGAAAAACGTAGTTTTTATTCTGGGCGTCTGGAGGTTGGGTCACATAACGGCCGTTTTCGACGCGAAAGTTTAGTGTTTTTCCTAAACCTTTGCGCGCTCACTGTGAACGAACGGCTGGTCGCACAAAAATCCAATTGGTCTTAAAAGATTCGTAATTTTTCAGGTCATTCAAAAGTGAACTAAAAATTACACGGTTCAGTTGAATATTGGGAGATATGACATCGTCGAAATTTTAAATTTCGTTTGAACCCCTTCCCCTTGACCTAGGGTTATGAAAAGTTTCGAGGATCATTGTGGGGCTGGTCCTAACCCAGAAACCAAATTTCGTAATTTTAGCTCAACGCTAACTGGGCAAAGTGCCACGGACGGCGGACGGCGGACGGCGGACGGGGGACGGCGGACGGGGGACGGCGTACGGCGGACGGACGGATTTTTTTTTATTCGATTTTCTGAATCTACGTATCTTGAAACGTAAACCAACAAATTTTGAGGGGGGGTTAAAAAATTTTTTTCTTTGGGCGATTCCAATGGTTCATTATCGAAGATAATAAACCAAAAATCCGTCTGTCCGCCGTACGCCGTACGCCGTCCGCCGTCCGCGCCACTTTGCCCAGTTAGCGTTGAGTTAAAATTACGAAATTTTTTTTATGGGTTTCGACCAACCCCACAATGGTCCTCGAAACTTTTCATAACCCTAGGTCAAGGGGAAGGGGTTCAAAACGAATTTTGAAATTTTGAAAATTTCATATCTCGAAAAATTCATATAGAACGGTATGTTTTTTATTTCATATTTAGATAGAGTTTGTTCCGTAGAATTTTTTAAGACCATCCGCAGCTTCCTACGACCAGCCGTTCGTTCACAATGAGGGCTCAAAGATTGTGCCTCACAACACGATCGTGTATCAAACTGTTGAAATACAGGTCCATTTTCATACTAACAAGCTCTTTGAAACATCATATGGCTTAAGTGATGTCGAGTTTGTTGTTCTGAGGTGCGTTTCGTGCTACGGAAATGAAGGTAATTTCGAATGTTTGTTGGTAGGTACTTCTTTTATAGAAAAATTATTACCGACGTAGTATTAAAAACCCCAGAATTATATCGTATTAATTAATCATAATTAATAATAATTATTATTAATAATAAATAAGAATGATTAATACCTAACAATAAATTATTATAATTTTCACTAGGTACTTGATAAAATTGTTAATAATTAGTGATAATTGATAATAATAATTAATCTAACATTTAGGATCTAGACATTTAGACCTAGTGATCTAGACAGAAGGTGATCTGTACAAAGAAGATAATGAACCGTTGTGTCAAGAATTTGCAGAGTTTTTTTTTATCAAACTGAGTGGATGGTTTTGAGGGAGGTTTAAAAAAAATTTAAAAAAAATCTAGTACCTCGGGCACCGATTTGGTGCTGAAGAGCTGCACCCTCTACATCATCATTTAAGAGCCATTCAAGATGAACTAATACACCAGAACACACAGATGCTAAAGTCATTCCTTGGCATGGTAACGTTTTACCTCAAATTTGTTCGGGATTTGGCTAGGATACTACACGACGCTTCAGGAACTGCTGTGGGAGTTATTTCATCCCATGTATTTATTTATTTTTTTAAGAACGGGCAAGCCCAATTACAAAGCAGCAAGAATTATATACATAATCTAGGGACGCGGGAGCGTCCCGCCCGCCAAGAAAACCGAAGCCCAGAAAACCGAAGCGACTGAGACACTGATTACGCGACGGAACAAGTTCGGGTTTTCACCCTACCATAGCTCGGTCCCCTGAGTGTCTCGAGAGTTGATTTTTTGTACACCAACTCTCCAGGGGCACTTGAGGACGTAAAACAAATTTCAGCTCTTGGGAACATCAGGTGTCGGGGGTATAACAATTTTAAAACCACTATTTTTCACGTTTTTCGTGTTCTTCTTCTTCTTCTTCTTCTTCTTCTTGTTCATTGACGGGGCTACAGCCCAGCAGACAAATGTTTCTATTTTCAACAATAACTGCCGCCAAAATTGATGAAAATTGGTGCGGTTGGTCTTAAAATGTCCGCTAGGTTGTATAGTATATGCTCAATAATTTTGAACTAAATCTCAATCGATTCGACTAATTTACAGCCAAAAATACGTGAATAAATTCCACATCTACTGATTTGGCTAATTTCCGAAAACATCAAAGTTGAACGGTGGTCAGAAAAATTGTCGTAAAGTGGCGCCTGTTTAAGGATCGATAGGAAATTTTATGGGCTTTCGAATGAGGGTAGCGCACTTTTGCACTTTTCCCAACGGTTCTCGAGTTATTCGCGATTTTTGGTATAAAAACGTGCGTTTTACCTTTTGCAAACATTCTCTTTCCACTTTCTCTTCGACACAAATAATTACAATTAATGTAATGATTCTCAACAACAAAAATTTGCACAATCCCCAAGAAAAAATGCAACAAATTTTCAAAAAATTTCTAATTCAAATTCATTCAAATTTCTAATTCTTTCTATTTTGGTTTATTATCTTCGATAATGAACCATTGGAATCGCCCAAAGAAAAAATTTTTTTAACCCCCCCTCAAAATTTGTTGGTTTACGTTTCAAGATACGTAGATTCAGAAAATCGAATAAAAAAAAATCCGTCCGTCACCCGTACGCCGTACGCCGTCCCCCGTACGCCGTCCGCCGTCCGTGCCACTTTGCCCAGTTAGCGTTGAGCTAAAATTACAAAATTTGGTTTCTGGGTTTGGACCAGCCCCACAATGATCCTCGAAACTTTTCATAACCCTAGGTCAAGGGGAAGGGGTTCAAAACGAAATTTAAAATTTCGACAATGTCATATCTCCAAATATTTAACTGAACCGTGTAATGTTTAGTTCACTTTTGAATGACCTGAAAAATTACGAATCTTTTAAGACCAATTGGATTTTTGTGCGACCAGCCGTTCGTTCACAGTAAGCGCGCAAAGGTTTAGGAAAAACACTAAACTTTCGCGTCGAAAACGGCCGTTATGTGACCCAACCCCCAGACGCCCAGAATAAAACTACCTTTTTTCATCTTCCCGGTAAACTACAGTGTAGAAATTTTAACCGTGAGTCGGTGATAGACCACATTGCAATATTTACTCGGTTTCTCATATGTAAAATTGTTTAAATAATACCTTTTTGTAATAATACAAATTAAATTTTGATGATGAGCTATTGACTTGAAATTTTAAAAATAGGTCAGAACTGGATCACAATGCAATATTCACTCGGTTTCTTGTCTGTAAAATTGTTTAAATAATACCTATTTGTTTAAACAAATTAAATTTTGATGATGAGCTAGATACTTGAAATTTTAAATATAGGTCAGAAATGGATGACATTTCAATATTCACTCGGTTTGTATGACATGGTATGAGTATGGTAAGGTATATTATTGTATGTATGATTTAGTACAGTATGATAAGACAGAAAAGAAATTCGTATGGTATGGTATGAGTACGGTGAGAATATGGTATGGTGCCGATTTGCAACACAGTCTGGTATAGACGGAAGGGTGATCTGCACAAGGAAGATAATAAACCGTTGTGTCAAGAATTTGCAGAGTTTTTTTACATTTAATAATAGGAATAATTGTTTTAAATTTTAATAATTTTTTCAATTGTTAATTGTTTTAATTAATCGAAAATTTTAAAACTAATACTTAACCAATTCGCAAAATTTTTAAAACTTCTTATTTTTCAAACACATTTCAGATAACAAACAATAATTTCCAAAAAATAATTATTCTTGTCACAAAAAGAAGAAACAAAAAGGCAAATTAGTAGGCGTACTAATTTTTTACTAAATTTTGACTAGGATAAAACTTCATTTAGGAAAAAATTTACTAGTTACCTCGTAGGTACTTTTGTTAAATTGAACCGTATTGTATAAGTACCACTCAAAAACTAGCCATGCAAAAAGATGTGATATCCCCCCAAAAACAACTCCGTTGTAAAAACTGGCCCGCCAAAAAACCTCAGCCGCAAAAAGGAATGATATCCATTTTGCCCGCCAGCCACATATATAGGATGCTCGGTGCTTCGCACCTCACTGTTGAGTGTGCATATAGAAACCTGATCCTCCTACCCCTAACCTCCACCGTCAATGTTTTCCTGTTCCCTGTCTCCTTCCCACAACCCCCTCTCACCCTTAGTCACCCTCGGTTTCACCTAATATGTTTCCTCTGTTACACCAGCAGGGAGCTTTACGCTTCTTTCAATGCTGTTGGCGGGAAATTTTTGCCAGATGAACAAGCCTGAATTGAAGCATTACTTCATTATAGGTGTACCACCACTGATTACTCGTGACCACCAGTAATACATATAATATAGTAATGCTTCAATTCAGGCTTGTTCATCTGGCAAAAAGCTCCCGCCAACAGCATTGAAAGAAGCGTAAAGCTCCCTGCTGGTGTAACAGAGGAAACATATTAGGTGAAACCGAGGGTGACTAAGGGTGAGAGGGGGTTGTGGGAAGGAGACCGGGAACAGGAAAACATTGACGGTGGAGGTTAGGGGTAGGAGGATCAGGTTTCTATATGCACACTCAACAGTGAGGTGCGAAGCACCGAGCATCCTATATACGTGGCTGGCGGGCAAAATGGATATCATTCCTTTTTGCGGCTGAGGTTTTTTGGCGGGCCAGTTTTTACAACGGAGTTGTTTTTGGGGGGATACAATTTAGACGAGTTAACAAAAAAGGAAATAATATAAGACTTTGGTAGGTACGGTCGTATTAAACAAAACAAAAGGGAGAAGGAAAAATGAGGCACTTGAGGGCATTCTGGGAGTGAAGGAAAAAGTCAAATTCTGGGTGAACACTAAGAAGAAGATTCGCTAATAGGGGCATCCGAGGATTAATTTAAGGCCCGGTAAGACGACAAACACCTGTTCAGCAGAATCGGCCGACTCCCACCTATATGATAAGTGCTCCCTTGAGACCGCAAGCAACATTCCGCCCGCTAATGACTTGTCGCAGTTGTTGGATGATGATCGATCAGTGCGATAAACATTGTAATTAGTTAGACGAAGTTATTTCCTGATAGAAGTGAAAGGCCAATCGCCTACGCGTCAAAGATGCTGAGTGAAGTTCAAAAATGGTATCCACAGATTGAACGTGAAGCATGGAGTACCTATTGTATTTGGAGTTTCCACATGCAAGGTCAATCTTTCACCTATTTGGCGAAAGATTTATCCTCATGACTGATCATCGCCCCGTACTCCACACCATTGGTAATATTCGCAGCAAATCGACTCCACAGAAGGGCATATCTGCTGTTCAACTTTAATAATTAGTTACACTTTAACCTCCGTGTCAAGTCCGAAGATAATACCGATGACTATCTTTCTCGCATCGAAACCTCTGGCCCGCGCATCAAGGACGAAGACAGAAAGGTCTCTTACATCAATTTCATTCATGAGCAAGACCCATTTCGAATCAATAGGAAGGGAGTCGGACGTATCACACGAACAGACACAATTCTCTCTAAAGTTGTAGGGAAAATCTGCACAGGTGAACCCTTACCAAAAGAGAACACGGCATTTACTCCGAATGTACGCCGTTAACGTGAGCTGACCGTTGACCATGACAGTTTGATGTGTGGTTGCCGTGTGGTTATACTGTCAAGCTGCGCAAGGTAGTCCTACGTCCACCGAACAGTAACCACCTTGGAATCACCAAAATGAAGTCGTTGGCTCGGTCCTATATTTATTGGCCCAAAATGAATCGCCTCAAATTGCCTTACTTGCAACCCACTTTGCAAAGACCCACCAAAATCTAGTCTTAGGCCATGGGCAAGGCCCATGACAGCATAGACTCGACTCCATGTGGACTTCCTTGGACACATGAGGCTAAACGTCTACCGACCCGGTCACCCAAGATGCAACCAGTAAATGGATTGATGCATTCTTGGTCCGAACTCCAACAGCCTCTGTCCCCACAGACAAACTGGCAGAAGTTTTGGCACGTTTTGGTGTTCCTCACTCCATCTCAACTGATGGGGCTAGCTACATTACGGGAGCTGACTTTACCGCTTTCCTACTACGACTGGGCTATAACGTAAATTAATCCCGTAGGTACAGCGCTCTCGGTGGATGCGGACTGCACCCAGAGCTCCCGACGGCCGATCAAGAAGTTCACGGCCTTATCATTTTAGGAGAAACGTGCGGCTAATTGTTATTTATCATCTTGTACTGCTCCGTCTCTGCCAAAAAAGTCCGGCCGCCTCCCGATCTCGAACACTCGGCCAGATAAGCCACAACAATTTTTCCACAAAAACCATATTCACTAACCTCCACGTTTTCGCTCTTAACCTCACTATCCCGTTTCAATTCAGAGGCAATATTTATTTTCTTACGAATCCAGTTAAGTACATCCCCCCAAAAACAACTCCGTTGAAAAAACTGGAGCGTATGAATCTTCAAGAACAGAATTTCATTACAGATGTGGAGAGTGTTTAAAAGTAAAAACGATTTTACCATATGGTGATGCAGGGGGTGCATACGGCTGCACTGACTGAGGGCCGAAGGAGGAGGTAGATGGAGGAGGTAGCGAAGATATGTCGTCTGGAAAAGTAAATAATAACAATGTGGAATAATCATGGTTCATATTGTAATTCAACCATGATGATAAGAAGTGCCTAACTTAATAATAATACAACTAACATCGGATAGGATGCTTGGGAGATGGAAGGACTTCTCCAAGGGAGAACCGCTGTTGGATCGCCCGAAATAAGAAAGGGGCAAATATATATGTGAGTTTTGGCTTTCTCACTATTAACCCCAGGAAGAGAATATTGAGTCCCAATGCTGGAGGAGTAAATGCAAATCGCTCCTCATTTATTGGCTCCTATTAATTTCATTGGAAGTAATGAGATGACCTCTGCGTACCTACTTTCGTCAGTCAAATACCCGTTTAATTTTGCTCGTTATCCTCGTAATTTTCAAAATTTGCCAGTCATGCAAAAACCAATATAACGATCATTGTTTCAATATGTTTTGTTGTCAGTTTGGTAGGGCGAGACAACACTAAATATGAGCGATGTTTGCAACATTTGATAAATCATGGCAAACAGGACTTTGTTTTGTAGATAAAGAGCACATAACTCTGATTCATTTAGAGAAGAACTACTCAAAACATTATAATTCAGAATGAATTAACTAATATTTGGAAACTTCTCCTTCGGCAAATTGTTCCAATATATGACCAATGAAGTTTGTAAACGCTTACATGAGAAATAGGGCGATGAATGGAAACGCAACTTACCACAGGTAGGCCATTTTTTTGGAGCCTTACGGGATTTCCGGGGAGCCGGCCTTTTCTGTCCTTTTTTATCAGGTTTTCTTGTGACTGGAAAAAACCCGATAAAAATTTAATTCTCAATAAGTCAAAATAAGTGGAACGATGTATTTTAGAAATGTTTGAATTACTTTGCTCATTCTAAATTCTTGTTTTCCAGCTGAATCCAGGGCACACGAGCTCACTGAGCACACTGGGATCTCACAACGCACATTTTCATACATTCTCAGGAGGAATCATCTGATAAATACTTCGGTTATGAAAAATCTAGTTTGTTTAGCAATTGAATAGGCGTGTGGAATTCTGGGGTAATAGGTGAAATGGTCAGTTCAACTACTGAAAGCCTGAGATATAATCTGTGAAGGGCCGAGAAGTGAGAAGTGGATTGATGCATTCTTGGTCTGAACTCCAGCAGCCTCTGTCCCCACAGACAAACTGGCAGAAGTTTTGGCACGTTTTGGTGTTCCTCACTCCATCTACATTACGGGAGCTGACTTTACCGCTTTCCTACTACGACTGGGCTATAACGTAAATTAATCCCGTAGGTACAGCGCTCTCGGTGGATGCGGACTGCACCCAGAGCTCCCGACGGCCGATCAAGAAGTTCACGGCCTTATCATTTTAGGAGAAACGTGCGGCTAATTGTTATTCTTCATCTTGTGCTGCTCCGTCTCGTATATACAACTTTGTTCAAATTGCTATTTAAATTACCGTTTTGATACCTCATAAAGTGAAGTTGTCGACTCCTTCGGACAATCTACTCCTTCGGACATTCTACTCCTTTGGAAAATCTACTCTTCGGCAGTTTTCCCTCTCAAGAACTCTATTGTTCTTGTGGATATACCTACTCAATGCTCTGCCAAAAAAGTCCGGCCGCCTCCCGATCTCGAGCACTCCGGCCAGATAAGCCACAACAATTTTTCCACAAAAACGATATCCACTAACCTCCACGTTTTTGCTCTTAACCTCACTATCCCGTTTCAATTTAGAGGCAATATTTATTTCCTTACGAATCCAGTTAAGTACATTAGTTTCTTTATTCCCGTTTATTTGTTAAGTACAGCAGTAGTGTACCTCTCCATAATTCATTTGAATCTCAGCTTGTCAGTAACAAATATATTCTAGTGATCTAATTTCAAAAGTTGTTCAAGTTCTTCGTTCTTTAACTTCACTTCTTCAATCAATTACCGCGGGTTCATCCCCTCAATAGTGCTGTACAGTGCAGGGCATACATGATTTGGCTGGGGCTCCATTTCACCCCCATCAGTGATGGAAACGATTGCATCAGAAATGATTACATCAAATAGAACTACACAGAATAAATTGAAAGAATAACATTATACTAATGAGGACGTTACATACAGCGCATATGAGTCTGATGACACCCTTGCTATATAATCTATTTCTATGTAGGTATGAAGCTTAGTTTGACTCACCTGTTATGACATTGGCTGGCGGCAAATCTCCTAATGCCTCCGCTGAAAAATGATTTCAGTTTGTTAGGTTCCGTGAGAATTAATTCAATAGCGGGGGTAAGGAAAATCGAGATGGAAACCAAGTTATTTGGGTGCAATTAATAAGGTTGCCTGCGGTTTTTGTGAATGTATTCTGCGGAATTATGAATGCGGCTTGAACCACCGTCCAACAGAATTATGGAAGCTACCTACGTTTTTACATTTTTATTCATTTATTTATTGTTATTTTTTTCCTTGGGCATTTCGCATTCTATCGATAAATACGTTTACAATGTTGAATTGTATGACTTCATTGTTTGACAGCTGAGTGTTTAAAAGTTAAAACGATTTTACCATATGGTGATGCAGGGGGTGCATACGGCTGCACTGACTGAGGGCCGAAGGAGGAGGTAGATGGAGGAGGTAGCGAAGATATGTCGTCTGGAAAAGTAAATAATAACAATGTGGAATAATCATGGTTCATATTGTAATTCAACCATGATGATAAGAAGTGCCTAACTTAATAATAATACAACTAACATCGGATAGGATGCTTGGGAGATGGAAGGACTTCTCCAAGGGAGAACCGCTGTTGGATCGCCCGAAATAAGAAAGGGGCAAATATATATGTGAGTTTTGGCTTTCTCAATATTAACCCCAGGAAGAGAATATTGAGAATACTTTCGTCAGTCAAATACCCGTTTAATTTTGCTCGTTATCCTCGTAATTTTCAAAATTTGCCAGTCATGCAAAAACCAATATAACGATCATTGTTTCAATACGTTTCATTGCCAGTTTTGTAGGGCAAGACAACACTAAATTTGAGCGATGTTTGCAACAGTTGATAAATCATGGCTAACAGGACTTTGTTTTGTAGATAAAGAGCACATAACTCCGATTCATTTAGAGAAGAACTACTCAAAACATTATAATTCAGAATGAATTAACTAATATTTGGAAACTTCTCCTTCGGCAAATTGTTCCAATATATGACCAATGAAGTTTGTAAACGCTTACATGAGAAATAGGGCGATGAATGGAAACGCAACTTACCACAGGTAGGCCATTTTTTTGGAGCCTTACGGGATTTCCGGGGAGCCGGCCTTTTCTGTCCTTTTTTATCAGGTTTTCTTGTGACTGGAAAAAACCCGATAAAAATTTAATTCTCAATAAGTCAAAATAAGTGGAACGATGTATTTTAGAAATGTTTGAATTACTTTGCTCATTCTAAATTCTTGTTTTCCAGCTGAATCCAGGGCACACGAGCTCACTGAGCACACTGGGATCTCACAACGCACATTTTCATACATTCTCAGGAGGAATCATCTGATAAATACTTCGGTTATGAAAAATCTAGTTTGTTTGGCAATTGAATAGGCGTGTGGAATTTTGAGGTAATAGGGGAAATGGTCACTTTTACCTACTGAAAGCCTGAGATATAATCTGTGAAGGGCCGAGAAGTGCAGTAGATGTCACTTGTGACATTGGAGGCAATTTTGTGCATGAAAACTTTAAAAATCGTGTACCACTTATATTGCTGTGAGCAGCCAAGCTGACGCAACATTACACAACGTGTGCATCATATCAACAATTTTGGTGTCAAAGGAAAAACGTCTACCGAAATTTTCCCTCGAATTATCTGTTTAGTTGGTTTGTGGGAAAAAATGTATCGGTACGTATTAGTAAGGCTGTGTGCTGGTGACGTAACACAAAAGTTGGTTGTGTCCCTGCATGAAGAGAGGGTCACGTTGTCTATTCGCCCATTTCATTCAAAACGATTTCGGATGAACTGCGGTTGTGGATTGATATAAGGAAGGAAGAATTTGCTTAAACTTGGCTGTCGGAGACATCCAAAGTAATCTGAGAACACGTTATTTGATTGGTCAAAATAACAATGAGAGATTTAATTGTGCTCGTGTTCCCAAGAATAAGCTGTAAAACAAACATTTTTGTGTAACCCCCCTTCACCATTATCCCTCCTCACAATGGCGAAAGTCTCAACCTTTTGATTTTTGTATGGTCCAAGACGAAACTGGATATCGGTAAATCTGAATGATGATATCTGTGTGAGGATACCGGGGATATAATTTTTCTTGTGTCATCTTCCTGTTTTCTTGTCGTACCTTTCAGTAGAGAGTCTACAGAAAAGGCCTCCAAACTTTCCCGTCCATCGTGCCGGAACCCCGCGATTATCTAAAGCTTGCCGCATATTGTTTTCCCACATAGTTCGCGGTCTTAGACAGGATTTCATCCCTGCATACGTGATTTCCAACGTCATGACGTTCACATTCATCCGCATGGTTTGGTATCTACATTTTCCATCCTCATTTACGTTCTGACCTTATTTATAATAATTATTATCGATGTTGAGGGATGTCGAAGGTCGGTCCTCAACATCCTTAACATCCCTCAACATCATTCTAACTGACGGTCAACAAATCACACACAATAATTATTATTGATTATTACTAATTAAGTCGATAACTGAATACCTGAGGCTGCATTCGGCTCCAGATCTGTTTCTTGCTCTGGCGCTGTTGCCATCTCTTCAGCTGTTTCGAGCTCTGGGGCTGGCTCTGGCGTCAGCAAGAAGATCACTTCAAAAATCCCACAAAACAATTCAGTGACAAAAGCGATTGCATCAGAAAAGATCACATCAAATAGAGCTACGAGTACATAGAAATAATATTATTATACTACTGAAGTTGTTACCGCTCATATGAGTTAGTTGACACCCTTGCTAAATAATCTATTTCTAAGTAGGTATGAAGCTTATTTTGACTCACCTGTTATACCATTGGCTAGCGGCGAATCTCCTAATGCCTCCGCTGAAAAATAATTTCAGTTGATTAGTTTCCAGAATTCTTTAGAATTAATTCACTAGCGAGAGTAAGGGAAATCCAGACGAAAACGGGTTTTGGGGATGTTAAGGGGGGGGGGGGGGGTTCACCCATAAATTCCGAAAATGAAACGGTCTGTCAAGTGACACCTCATTTTTAAGGTTCTTACACGCTGAATAAGATGGGGAAGTTAGAATTGCTATATCTTATTCCGCTCTCAAACTGGAGCACGTTGACGTTGAAGAAACGTGGTTGATACTTGAGATGTTCTTCTTTGACATCATGTTCTTTAATGAATACCATTTACATAAAACCAATTATTCCTTCGAAAATTCGCTCTTATAGTCATGCTGCATGACTGTTTTTTTAGATTTTTATTCTTTCTTTATTGTTATTTTTTGTCCTTGGGCATTTTGCATTCCACCGATAAATACGTTTACAATGTTGTGTTGTATGACATCATTGTTTAAAGTATTTACAGTTTACACGAGATGAAGCACAAATAAAATAAAACGACGCTCCGGTGATTCTGAGCAATTACTTGGTCAACCCCAAACTTTTTCATATTTTACTACGGTCGTAAGGATGTTCTCAGAAAGCAAGAAACATATAATTCAAGCCCCGTCAGGCCGTCGTACAGGTTGCCGAGCGATAAGAAGGTTCAAAGTCCACGCGATAACAGTGGCTTGCAGGAGACGCGCGGAAGGCCAGATGTGACAGTACCCTATATGGTACTAATCAGTTGATTGGGGGATGTTTTTATTCTGCAACCCCCTCCACTTGATCTATATGTCCAACTAATCTATGTGGTACTAATCAGTTGATTGGGGGAGGTTTATCGGAGGAACCACTAGCCATAACGGTACTGTCACGACTGGCCTTCCACGCGTCTCCCGCAAGCCACTGTCATTGCGTGGACTTTGAACCTTCTTATCGTTCGGCAACCTGTACGATGGCCTTGCGGGGATTGAATTATATGTTTCTTGCTTTCTGAGAACATCCTTACGACCGTAGTAAAATATGAAAACGTTTGGGGTTGACCAAGTAATAATTACTTGGTCAACCCCAAACGTTTTCATTATTTCAATTATTGCTCAGAATTACTGACGCTCCTGCTGTCTCTAGTACGTCGTACAGAATGAGGCTTTCCGAGATGACCAAGTGCGCAAGGTATGGAAACGTGTTCCTCAACGTAGGTGACTGCTCTGTTTCCACCTTCAGCCGTTAATGATTATTAATAATTATTCAAGTCGATAACTGAATACCTGAGGCTGCTTCCGGCTCCCCAACTGTTTCTTGCTCTGGCGCTGGTGGCATCTCTTCAGCTGTTTCAGGTTTTGGGGCTCCCTCCACCTCTGAAGCTGTCTCTGGCGCCACCAATGAGATCACTTTGAAAATCCCACAAAACCATTCAGTGACGAAAACGGTTGCATCAGAAATGATTACATCAAATAGAACTACATAGAATACATAGAAATAATAACATTAGGCTAATGAGTTGCATGCGTTTTTGGGAAAAGTACTGTACGGAATAATGATAGCGGCTTGAACCTCCGTCCAACAGAATTATGGAAGTTACCTACTTTTTTACATTTTTATTTATTTATTTATTTATTGTTTTTCTTTGGGCATTTCGCATTCCACCGATAAATACGTTTACAATGTTGAGTTGTACGACTTCATTGTTTAAAGTATTTACAGTTTACACGAGATGAAGGACAAAATAAAATAAAACGACGCTTGCTGTCTCTAGTACGTCGTACAGAATGAGGCTTTCCGAGATGACCAAGTGCGCAAGGTATGGATACGTGTCCCTTAACGTAGGTGACTGCTCTGTTTCCACCTTCAGCCATTAATGACTATTAATAATTATTCAAGTCGATAACTGAATACCTGAGGCTGCTTCCGGCTCCCCAACTGTTTCTTGCTCTGGCGCTGGTGCCATCTCTTCAGCTGTTTCAGGTTTTGGGGCTCCCTCCACCTCTGGAGCTGTCTCTGGCGCCACCAATAAGATCACTTCGAAAATCCCACAAAACCATTCAGTGACGAAAACGGTTGCATCAGAAATGATTACATCAAATAGAACTACATAGAATACATAGAAATAATAACATTATGCTAATGAGTTGCATGCGTTTTTGGGAAAAGTACTGTACGGAATAATGATTGCGGCTTGAACCTCCGTCCAACAGAATTATAGAAGTTACCTACTTTTTTACATTTTTATTTATTTATTTATTTATTGTTTTTCTTTGGGCATTTCGCATTCCACCGATAAATACGTTTACAATGTTGAGTTGTACGACTTCATTGTTTAAAGTATTTACAGTTTACACGAGATGAAGGACAAATAAAATAAAACGACGCTTGCTGTCCCTATTGCGTCGTTCAGAATGAGCCTTTCCGAGATGAGCAAGTGCGCGAGGTATGGAAACGTGTTCACCGGCAACATTGAACAAGGCTCACGGTAGAGGCTCTGAACGGTGCAAATCATGATGAGTTGCTCAGCGTCCTCTTCCTCGCACAGGCTGCTCGAAGCTCTCTCTGCCAATCCCTGCCAGATACGATGTTATGGAGCAGTGGCCACTCCACTCTCTTGATAGCAGAAGGCGGAACGTTTTGTTATTGTATGACGTATATTTGGAGAGCTCTGCCAATCATGGACTTAAAATATTCGAATGCAATGTTGCCTGGCGTAATATAGTTTGTAAAATATTTCTCAATCTTGTGTTATATCAGGTCAGAAATCTCTCGGTACAAATAACCAATTTTCTTAGAGGGTGTCATTGTTTTGTTTTTGGTTGCGGCGGATTTAGAATCGGAGAAATTGACAGCTGAGTTGCCTAGACCTGGACTATATCCAAGTGATTCTTTAATTACGTCGGATTCTACCGAGTAAATAGATGCATTGTCCAATAAGCAAAACTGCCTGCCAGGATCGTATCAATAATTTTATCCATGATAGAAAGCGGTGTTCGATCATGGTCGATGAGACAACTGAATTACTGTGAATCCTGCAGATTTCTTGCGAAGAATCAAAAAGTAATTATTCAATCAGCGTTCGCCCGGCGCAATATGCGTAACGTATCTTTAAATTTTTCATACACTCCGTAAATGAATAATTTGATGTTTTAAATATCCGGGTTTCAACTTTCTTTCTATTTTTATGGACCTTTTTTTCGCAATATTGTTTTTGGGTCGAGTTGCGTATGAATCTTCAGGAACAGAATCTCATTACAGATGTGGAGAGTGTTTAAAAGTTAAAACGATTTTACCATATGGTGATGCAGGGGGTGCATACGGCTGCACTGACTGAGGGCCGAAGGAGGAGGTAGATGGAGGAGGTAGCGAAGATATGTCGTCTGGAAAAGTAAATAATAACAATGTGGAATAATCATGGTTCATATTGTAATTCAACCATGATGATAAGAAGTGCCTAACTTAGGTAATAATAATACAACTAACATCGGATAGGATGCTTGGGAGATGGAAGGACTTCTCCAAGGGAGAACCGCTGTTGGATCGCCCGAAATAAGAAAGGGGCAAATAATATATTATATATGTGAGTTTTGGCTTTCTCACTATTAACCCCAGGAAGAGAATATTGAGTCCCAATGCTGGAGGAGTAAATGCAAATCGCTCCTCATTTATTGGCTCCTATTAATTTCATTGGAAGTAATGAGATGACCTCTGCGTACCTACTTTCGTCAGTCAAATACCCGTTTAATTTTGCTCGTTATCCTCGTAATTTTCAAAATTTGCCAGTCATGCAAAAACCAATATAACGATCATTGTTTCAATATGTTTCGTTGCCAGTTTTGTAGGGCGAGACAACACTAAATTTGAGCGATTTTTGCAACAGTTGATAAATCATGGCTAACAGGACTTTGTTTTGTAGATAAAGAGCACATAACTCTGATTCATTTAGAGAAGAACTACTCAAAACATTATAATTCAGAATGAATTAACTAATATTTGGAAACTTCTCCTTCGGCAAATTGTTCCAATATATGACCAATGAAGTTTGTAAACGCTTACATGAGAAATAGGGCGATGAATGGAAACGCAACTTACCACAGGTAGGCCATTTTTTTGGAGCCTTACGGGATTTCCGGGGAGCCGGCCTTTTCTGTCCTTTTTTATCAGGTTTTCTTGTGACTGGAAAAAACCCGATAAAAATTTAATTCTCAATAAGTCAAAATAAGTGGAACGATGTATTTTAGAAATGTTTGAATTACTTTGCTCATTCTAAATTCTTGTTTTCCAGCTGAATCCAGGGCACACGAGCTCACTGAGCACACTGGGATCTCACAACGCACATTTTCATACATTCATGTTATATCACCAATTCTCCTCATTATTGCTGATACTACTGAACCCAGCGCCCGACTCTATAAATACTCCGCGCTCGACTCCCGCTGGTCAGTCTCTTCACGCCGTTCTGTCCGTCACGTCGTTACTCTGCCCGATTTCCGATTGAATATTCTCACAAGTGTTAACTGTAACTTTGATCATTTCAATTGTTTAAGTCGTGTGAATAAAAATAACATTTTTTAAAAACCAAGTTTTACCAGCTCCCGACTTAACTTTCATACATCTAGTTTGTGTCTCGCCAAGGAGGTTCAGCTATCCTTGTAAAGCGAAGCATTTCTCATGTTGAAATGCTCCCCATTTGCGAACATGAAGCCCAAGTGGCCCGAATCGGCATTAAGATTGGTGGAGTGGATTACCTCATCGGTGCCTTCTATTCGGCACCTGATAGGCAAGATCACAGATTACTTTTGGGTACAGTATGGGCCATAATCCACGAAATGAAGCAAACATTTCTCATGGGTGGTGACTATAATGCGAAACACGCCCGTTGGGCCTCTGCCACAACCAACCCTAGAGGAAGGCTCCTCTGTGACGCAGTACACCCGTTGAATCTTGAGGTCTTTTACCCATTAGAACTGACTCATTTCCCAGCCAACATAAGACATTCTCCTGATATATTGGACATTTTCTTAGGAAAAGGGATCGATAATATGACGCCAAATATATGTGTACTGCATGCCTTATCATCAGACCACTACCCCGTCCTGATGAATCTGACCAGTGGTACTATACCCTATAATAACTATAATTCGAATACACTGATACAACACCCCTTCGATTGGAAGCTCTACAGTGATACTCTAAACAACGTGACAGATCTGGCAGTGCCTCTGAAAACTCCCCAGGACATTGACAGAGCAATAAGCACTCACCCATAACATACATTATGCTGCCTCCGAAGCTAGTACTACCCGTGGGAGTCTTAACCACAGAACAGTTTCATATACACCCCCCCCCCCCCCCACATCTCTCAACTGTTAGACGTAAAGAAAAGAGCTCGTAACTTGTGGCAACAAACACGATATCCTCCACATAAACGTGCTTATAACGAAGCCACGTACGAATTAAAGACGGCACTAGCTAAATTGGACGGTGACAAACAAAGGAATTCACTCCAGCTATTGGATAGGAGGGACGGCTCGCTCTACCGGAAAGCAAAAATGTTAACAAAATTACCAAATACTATACCCCCCCTCAAACATAACAACAGCCGAAGAAAAAGCATCATTATTCTCCGACCTAATCGCTGATCAATTCACTCCAAATCCAAGTCACCTACCTGAATTCCATAAACACGTTGAAGAGGTTGTCACCGAGCCACTTGCTTTGTCTCCATTTAAAGAATTTTTCATCCCCAACCAAGTAAAGAATACCATCAAAAAGTCTCCAACCAAAAAATCTCCTGGCCCCGATCGGATCACACAGCCTCTCTTGAAGAACATTCCCAGGAAGACACTTGTATTCCTGACGCAAATATACAATGCGATCCTTCGAACTACCTACTTTCCTAGACGCTGGAAACATGCTGAAGTAATTATGGTACCAAAACCAAAAAAAATCAGCTAACGACCCAACTGGATACCGCCCTATAAGTTTGCTGTCCATATTTCCAAAAATCTTCGAGAGGCTTCTACTCCCCCGGCTACTACCTCTGCTGACCCCGGCCATACCTGATTTCCAGTTTGGTTTCCGCCATCTCCACTCCTGTCAGCAGCAACTACACAGAGTCGTGGAAGAAATACTGGATTCTTTCGAAAGGAAGGAGGTTTGCCTCGGATTATGCCTAGATACGAAGCAAGCTTTCAACAGAGTTTGGCACCCAGGTCTACTCTTTAAACTGAAGCCGCTACTCTCCGACACCTACTTCAGACTGATCCAATGTTTCATCACTAACAGATCTTTTCACATAAAGTGCGATGGTGTCCAGTCACGAAGCTGTGGTGTATCGGCGTCTGTGCCCCAAGGAAGCGTGTGGGGACCCATCCTCTACCTAATGTACGTAAGTGTCATTCCAACTTCCCATGAAACCAGTGCAGCAATGTTTGCTGACGATTACGCAATAATTTCTCGCGATCCATCCGGTATAGTAGCATCTACAAAACTTCAGCTCCACCTCAATAACATCCAAGAATGGACTAACCAGTGGCGAGTCGTAATGAATGCTGAAAAATCGTGCGTGACCACATTCACCCTGAAAAGAAATTACCAGACCAGCCAAATCGTCATGAACACCAAAACTATCCCTGAAACAAATGTGGTACGCTACTTAGGTGTACATCTCCAGCAACGGCTCACATACGATTCTCACATAACTGAACTAGTGAAAAGACTCCGTTCCCGCATTAATCTACTCAAGCCCCTTCTCAGCCAAGTTTCACCATTATCGTTGGACAATAAACGCCTCCTATACTTAACCATGATACGTCCTATCTGGCAGTATGGCTGTTCCATATGGGGGCTGGCCAGCAATACGCAGATCAAAAGAGTCCAAACCCAGCAAAATAGAGCTCTTCGTCTAATTACCAATGCTCCATGGTTTGTGAAGAACTCTGTTATCCATCGAGATCTAGATGTACCACTAGTGGAGGAAGTCATAAATGCAACTATGAATCGCATGCACAGAACCATAATTTCCCACCAATCCTCAGCTTTTGGAAACCTCCTCAACTCATGGGACAGGCTACTCCAGCCCCGACGCCTCAAAAGAAAGAGAACGGTCGACCTGTTGGACTGAAACGAATGGATCTCAACTCCCGTGTTAACTAATAAATTAATATATCTTACAAACTATATCAATAACTGAACAATCTAACTTATTATATGTTGCTATCATACAGTGTTTGTATTGAGAGGGCCTGTTAAAGGACAGCCACCCTCACTCAAGTTCCATTACTCTATATTATTTATTAGCAAAACAAAAAGTATTATATACAGAAAGTTTCAATAAATAAATTTAAAAAAAAAAAAAAAATAGTTTGTTTGGCAATTGAATAGGCGTGTGGAATTTTGGGGTGGTAATAGGTGAAATGGTCAGTTTTACCTACTGAAAGCCTGAGATATAATCTGTGAAGGGCCGAGAAGTGCAGTAGATGTCACTTGTGACATTGGAGGCAATTTTGTGCATGAAAACTTTAAAAATCGTGTACCACTTATATTGCTGTGAGCAGCCAAGCTGACGCAACATTACACAACGTGTGCATCATATCAACAATTTTGGTGTCAAAGGAAAGACGTCTACCGAAATTTTCCCTCGAATCATCCGTTTAGTTGGTCTGTGGGAAAAAATGTATCGGTACGTATTAGTAAGGCTGTGTGCGGGTGACGTAACACAAAAGTTGGTTGTGTCCCTGCATGATGAGAGGGTCACGTTGTCTATTCGCCCATTTCATTCAGAACGATTTCGGATGAACTGCGGTTGTGGATTGATATTAGGAAGGAAGAATTTGCTTAAACTTGGTTGTCGGAGACATCCAAAGTAATCTGAGAACACGTTATTTGATTGGTCAAAAGAACAATGAGAGATTTAATTGTGCTCGTGTTCCCAAGAATAAGCTGTAAAACAAACATTTTTGTGTAACCCCCCTTCACCATTATCCCTCCTCACAATGGCGAAAGTCTCAACCTTTTGATTTTTGTATGGTCCAAGACGAAACTGGATATCGGTAAATCTGAATGATGATATCTGTGTGAGGATACCGGGGATATAATTTTTCTTGTGTCATCTTCCTGTTTTCTTGTCGTACCTTTCAGTAGAGAGTCTACAGAAAAGGCCTCCAAACTTTCCCGTCCATCGTGCCGGAACCCCGCGATTATCTAAAGCTTGCCGCATATTGTTTTCCCACATAGTTCGCGGTCTTCCACAGGATTTCATCCCTGCATACGTGATTTCCAACGTCATGACGTTCACGTTCATCCGCATGGTTTGGTATCTACATTTTCCATCCTCATTTACGTTCTGACCTTATTTATAATAATTATTATCGACGTAGAGGGATGTCGAAGGTTGTTCCTCAACATCCTCAACATCCCTCAACATCATTCTTACTGACGGTCAACAAATCACACACAATAATTATTATTGATTATTACTAATTAAGTCGATAACTGAATACCTGAGGCTGCATTCGGCTCTAGATCGGTTTCTTGCTCTGGCGCTGTTGCCATCTCTTCAGCTGTTTCGAGCTCTGGGGCTGGCTCTGGCGTCAGCAAGAAGATCACTTCAAAAATCCCACAAAACAATTCAGTGACAAAAGCAATTGCATCAGAAAAGATCACATCAAATAGAGCTACATAGTAATAATATTATTATACTAATGAAGTTGTTACCGCTCATATGAGTTAGTTGACACCCTTGCTATATAATCTATTTCTAAGTAGGTATGAAGCTTATTTTGACTCACCTGTTATACCATTGGCTGGTGGCGACTCTCCTAATGCCTCCGCTGAAAAATAATTTCAGTTGATTAGGTTCCAGAATTCTTTAGAATTAATTCACTAGCGAGAGTAAGGGAAATCGAGACGAAAACGGGTTTTGGGGATGTTAAGGGGGGGGGGGGGGTTCACCCATAAATTCCAAAAATGAAACGGTCTGTCAGGTGACATCACATTCGTAGGAACGTGGAAGCGTTCCGCCCCGCCAAGCAAAGAAGTTGAGAAAACGAACGGTGCCGAGTGTATGTTTACCGGACGTCACGAAACGCGTTTTCGAGGTATCCATATCTCGGCTCCTATTTGACCGATCAACTTGAAAATTAGTGTGGGTATTAGAATTTTAGTGGATATTAGAAAGCCCTGAACGTTTCAAATCGATAGGTCTAAAGGGAGCCGAGTTACATAACTTCAAAAACCTGGTTTTTCGGCCTTAGGTTGTTCTTCTTTTCCTTCTTCTTCTCCTTCTCCTTGTTCAGACAGGCAAGGCTGGAGCCTCTCCACGTTCACCGATTGACTTGAAATTTTGCACAGAGCTTCATTTAACCTTGAGACACAGCCTTATAAAAGATTTAACCCATTATCTCAACCCAAAAAAGTTTTAGAAACAAAGAAACAAAAACTTTAGGAAAATTCTGTCCACTAAGACGAGCCTACAGCCTGGGTAAAAGGACCAATCGACTTGATTTTTTTTACATACCTTCTTTATAGCATGTCTCAGTGCAATTTGAATGAAATAACCCATTATCTCAACCAAAAAAAAATTAGGGACAAAAAACTAAAATTTAGGGTAATTTAGGCTAATTTTGGTCATATTTCGGCTCCTAGTGAACCGATCAACTTGAAATTTGGTATGGATCTTTTTGGTGTGGATAAAGAAAGCCCTGAAAGTTTCAAGTCGCTAGGTCTGAAGGGAGCCGGGTTATATAACTTCAAAAACCTACCATGCCGATCTGCTGGGCACCCGACAATAAGATAAGATATCGATCTATCACTTTCTACCTTCACTCTTCTTTCTTATATAATCTTTGCTAACGATATTCTGTCACTGAATAAGTATTCCACTGCCTCCGACAAATCTATTTGAAATTCAATAATCGATGATTACCGAGGGAGGGGGAGGGGTGGCACCTCTCCCCCTGGACGATACGCCTAAAAATTCTGATCCGAAATCCATCACAGAGCCTAAACTTCCACTGGAGACTACAGAATTCAATGAATTTCAAAAACGCATAGTAAAAAACAGATTTCGACCCGATGATAAAGGTCCGTTCTTCCTTTTTGTTGAGAGTTTGAAGGATAAAATTGGAAGAACTCACCCAATGTCCCTTGGCCGTTGGCTGTTCCAAAGCAACGTCATAAATAAAAGCTCCATAACAAACATCTCAACTGTTGGAGGCAACCGAATCAAAATTGAACTCGATTCTGCCAAATCAGCTAACTCACTCTTAACCTTCACTGGTTTTCAGACGAAAGGACTTATAGCTTACATTCCGGATTCTCTCATATATAGAACAGGGGTAGTTTGTAATATCGATGTAACCCTAGAGGATCATGAAATCATTAGCGAAATAGTAACCCCAGTTCCGGTCGTAAGAATCAAGCGACTATCCAGAAACATTGTAGGTTCGAACGGTTCGACTTCTACAACGAAAATACCTACCTGCTTCATAGTTTTCAATGCACAGCAGTTACCGGAATATGTTTCTATTTATGGAGCCCGATGCAGGGTGGACCCGTACATCCCCCCCGTTCGCGTGTGCACTCTGTGCCACAGAGTAGGACACATCAAATTCCAGTGCAGGGATGGTGTGAGATGCTTGCACTGCGGCGAAAGACATGAGGATAACACATGCGGCTCTCCTGACAAATCCCGTTCGTACTGTATCAACTGTAAGGCACATGACCATAAAGCAGACAACAAAAACTGTCCCTTATTATTAGATCGCCAAAAACAAATGAAAAATCGCTTTTCGAAGGATTCTTATGCCACAGTAACTCAAAATCGATATTCCGTCCTCAGTTTACAGGATGAACCCCAATGTGAACAATTTCCGGAACCTACTGTAACCTCTCACATTCCCCAAAAGAAACAAACACGAAGATCCGCTCGCTTACTCCCTTACAGTCGGCCATCCCTAAACAAAAAGTCAGACAGACCAACGAACAGATCTGATGATTGGTTTACCGAAAGTCAGGAATTCAACTTCAACCTGAAGAACTCTCAGGCTAATTCACAACTAAGTAGTCAGTTATCGGAAAACACACACCGTCGCAGTTCGGTGAACGGCAACAGACGTAGCTGTGAACCGATGGAAGCAGAAAATTCGGAAGCTATACAACTTACCATGGAATCCATCACCAACCTCTTAAAAAACCCTCAACTACCTCAAAACTCTGAGACATTTAACCAATCTCTGGTATCTATTCTAGAAAACCTAATTGACCATCATAACATCTCCCGTCAATCGGACAATTAACTCCGACAATACATAATTAAAACTATACGATGAATACACATAACACAATTCATGAAAATACCGTGCAAATTCTACAGTGGAATCCACGATCATTGGTTAAAAACAAAGGGAGTCTGGAGCATTTCGTTTCAGGTCATCCCGTGACAGCTATAGCTGTATCTGAAACATGGTTTCATCCATCAAGGCAGTACTCCCTAAGAGGGTACGATCTATTGCGCCATGATCGAAACGACGGAAGGGCGGGCGCTGCTCTGCTCATTCGCCGAGGATCGCACTATGAAAGGTTACGAATAAGCTCCCAAATAAACGGCCTTTTTCTAGTCGTAGCTACCATCCGGCTGCCAAATAATACTAATCTCACCATAGCAGCTATCTATAATGTTCCAGGGAATCCAATTACAACTAACCAATGGGAAAATCTTTTGACAAGCATCCCACAGCCCTATATCATAACCGGAGATTTCAACTGTCACCATACTGCAGTTGGTAGTTCGTATACAGACTCCTACGGCTCCGCTCTATTTGACGCTTCATCCAATTGTGACTTGGTATTCCTTAATGATGGGTCACCAACCTTGGTACCTGCAGCGAACCAACAAACCCAATCTGCAGTAGACATATCTTTCGTAAGTGCCAGTCATGCCTCATACTTCCATTGGAGTGTGCTTGATGATGCCTGGGGATCCAATCACTGGCCAATTCTTATGACTTCTGACCTCCCAGAGGAAACAATTGCCCTCCCACCTTATAAGAAATGGAATTTCAGAAAAGCAGATTGGGATAAATTCCACAACTATCTACTAACCCACATTGACGCTATTCAAAGACCTGAACTCAATTTTGACGAATTTATAAGTATGATTTCTCTGGCTTGCGATCATGCCATACCACGGTTTCGTATCGGGCAAAACAAAAAGCAGAATTACTGGTGGAACCAAGACTGCGCTAAAGCTATTGAGGAGCGAAAAAGAGCATTTCAAGTGTACAAGTTCCATTCGAATCTGTCAAACTATTTGGAGGTTCTGAGATGTTCAGCCCGAGCGAAGCTAGTAATAACGCAGGCAAAACGTGTATCGTTTAGAACTTATTGTGATACTCTCAACAGGCTGACTCCTATCAAACAGATTTGGGATCAAATTCGGCGAATACAGAGGGGTACATCACCTACCCCTAGGACTCAGATCGGAAGTTGGACGGACGAATTCTGTAGAAAATTAGCTCCCGAATGGTCTCAATTACCACCAATTCCACCAGATTTGACTTATAACAACTCCTTTCACGATCATTTCATGAGTCCCTTCACAACGAAAGAGCTGAGGGATGCGATTAAGGGGCATTCGAATACGTCACCTGGGTTGGACGGTTTGACTTATGAAACTCTTCACCACCTAACACCGGCATTTCAACAAAAAATTCTCGCTTTCTACAATCAATTTTGGCAAACATCCACGTTTCCTAGCAGTTGGAAAGAATTTGTCATAATCCCGATTCTTAAACCAGGGAAATCACCCCGCGAGGCCACATCGTATAGACCGATTGCTCTAGCTTCATGTCTATTAAAAACATTGGAACGTATGGTGAAGGCTAGGTTAATGTGGTGGCTTGAGTTGGAACACATTCTGCCTAATAGTCAGTTCGGATTCCGAACAACTCGCTCGGCTACCGATGCGCTAACTACGCTAGTGACAGACATCTATCAGGGTCTGACAGAAAACGAAACCACCCTGGCCCTATTCCTCGATGTTTCGTCTGCGTATGACAATGTGGAATTGCATATTCTGAGCGCAAAGTTGGGAGCAATTGGTCTGCCGGAACCTGCAGTGAGAAGCACTATCCAACTCATACAGGAACGGAGCCTTTACGTATGGTGCGGGGGACGACTTCTGGGACCGCGGGTGTCTTGGAGGGGGCTCCCCCAAGGGGCAATTTTGAGCACAGTACTCTACATCCTTTATGTTGCCGATTTGGAAAACATCCTACCTGACCGAATAAAAATTATTCAGTACGCCGATGATATTTGTCTTTACTGCACTGCCTTGGACCCGGCTGATTGCACCGCTCTGCTGAGCTCTGCTGTCGCTGTGGTCATGAATTACTTCAACAGTTTGGGCTTATCGATCTCTCCTGAAAAATCAATAGTATGCCCGTTCTCTAGGAGATACCGTCTACCATACCAGCAGAATGTTACACTGGGAGATGTGGTATTCCCTTGTGCCCGTAAAGTAAAATTTCTCGGATTAAATATGACCTCAAGGATGAATTGGAGCCACCACATTTTGGAAATGAAAAGTAAGATCGAACCATACCTCAACTTGATGAGAGGTTTTACCCATATATCATGGGGCGCAGATCCTCAAATTGCCTTACTTTTCTTCCGCTCGACGGTCCGAAGTATCTTTGACTATGGATGCCAGTTTTACGGAGCAGCAGCAAATTCTTGGCTTGTGAAACTCGACAGAGTACAATACGCAGGGTTAAGAATTGCTCTTGGTGCCATGCGTTCAACTCCAATAAATGTTCTTCAGGCAGAAGCAGGTGAGCCTCCTCTACATCTCCGTAGGAAACTACTATCCGATCGGTACGTAGCTAAAATACATAGCAAAGATCAAGACGGAATTCGCCGCATCCGAATCCTCGCTATAGACAACCTAGTCTCACGTTATTGGATGAATAAACCGTCACCGCTCCTTGGTATCAGTTTCACAGACCTGAGCTCCGAGCTACCTTGGATTAGCCAATCCCCAACGCCGCATATCTACACAATTCCATACAATGTTTTCAAGTCGCCGCTTACGATCACTTCATTACCCCAATCTTTATACGATTCAACGGCGCCACCATCTATTGCTGAATACATACGAAACCGTTGGCCTAACAGTCTAATAATGTACACCGACGGCTCGGTCCATCAAGATGGGGTGGGTTGTGCATTCGTCGTTCCCTCAAACACCGTCATCCAGCGTTTCCGGCTGTGGAATCACGCCTCCATCTACGCTGCAGAGACGTATGGGATACTGAAGGCCCTTCAATTCATCCAAAACGAACAATCGAGGCTCCGATCAACTAGCATAGTTATTATGACTGATTCTAAAAGCGTCACTACCAAATTTGCAAACCTGTCCATCTCATCCGAATTATCACATAATGAAGCTACCTCACTCCAGATCCTATACCAGCTGAAGCTGGAGTCCAGTATTCGTGTGGCGTTTTGTTGGGTCCGAGGCCATCGTGGTGTCGCTGGCAATGAGGCGGCGGATCGAGAGGCCAATTATGCCGCTTCACTTCCCCAAACACAGCCCAAACCAGACTTCTCACACACTGACTTGAAAAGACATCTGGCAAAAGGCCTCTCCCTTAGATGGAAGAATGAGTTTATGGCATACCATTCAGGGAACAGGTACAAGTCATTGTTCCCAATGAACAGTACAAAACCTTGGTTCAAGGACACTCACAATTATGTGCATAGAGCATTTTATAAGACTATGATGAGACTAAGGAGTGGACATTGCTGTGTGAATGCCCATCTCCACAGAATAAATGTAATCCAATCTCCACAGTGCAGATTCTGTGAAGCGGAATTGGAAACTGCCCAGCATATCCTCCTGGAATGCAACCAACACTCAATCGCCAGAGAAGAACTACTGAGAGAAGTTTCGAAACGAGTAGAAAAACCTTTTAACCTCGATACCGTACTGGCAACTTCAAACATCGAAGTGTATGAACTGTTATTTGAATTTCTGGAATCTATTAATGTTCATTTGTGATATAAGTTTATATATTTTTATTATTACTTCTCTGCTTTAAATATTATGTTTACTAAGTAAGTGATTTTTATTTTCTAAACTTGTAACGGCTGTATTTTTTTTGAGAAGCCAATAAAATGTATAAAAAAAAAAAAAAAAAAAAAAAGGCTACAGCTTCTCCACCTTCACCGATTGACATGACATTTTGCACTGTGGCCGCCGGCAAGAGAAGGAATAAAACAGAAACAGACAAGACGAATTCAATAAAACGTATTTAATATAAAACGAAAAACCCCAACCCCAACGTGTTTAATATTAAGATTTAGCAACAAAACGTATTTCTAGCAACCAAACGTATTACTTCCAAAACGTATTTCTTCAAAACGAAAAGAATTTAGCAGACGAAAAGATTTAGCAACAAGACGTATCTCTAGCAACAAAACGTATTACTTCTAAAACGTATTACTTCTAAAACGTACCTCTTCAAGACAAAAGAATTTAGCAAACGAAAAGATTTAGCAACAAGACGTATCTCTAGCAACAAACGTATTACTTCTAAAACGTATTTCTTCAAGACAAAAGAATTTAGCAAACGAAAAGACTTAGCAACAAGACGTATCTCTAGCAACAAAACGTATTACTTCTAAAACGTACTTCTTCAAGACAAAAGAATTTAGCAAACGAAAAGATTTAGCAACAAGACGTATCTCTAGCAACAAACGTATTACTTCTAAAACGTATTTCTTCTAGACAAAAGAATTTAGCAAACGAAAAGACTTAGCAACAAAACGTATTACGTCTAAAACGTATTTCTTCAAGACAAAAAGAATTTAGCAAACGAAAAGATTTAGCAACAAACGTATCTCTAGCAACAAAATCTATTTCTTCTAACCGTATTTCTTCAGAACAGTAAAAGGATAATCTACAGTAAATGATAGTAGAATAGTAAATAGTAGATTATTAAACAACCGCACCAGTAAACAGTAATGATAGTATGATTAAACAAAGTTTGAAACAGTCCTACCTGTGTCCCTTTCACTACGTCCGATGACGCGCCCGACCGACGAATTCCGGAATTCAGGAGCGCAAATGTCCTTATGTCCCGGGATATTTTCCTGTTCCTTCACCACAATATGCACGATACCGCAAAATAATATACCGTACTTTGTGCCGTAACTATTCGGCGCGAAAGAGTCCGTACTTCACGTCCTTCACTTCGAACCCTGTCTCAATTCGATCCGTCTCCCTTCTGCAACCTCTTACTTCCACTCGGTCCCGCAATCGAATGAATCTTTTCCAATAAAAATCCTACAGCCTCTCCACCTTCGCCGATTGACTTGAAATTTTGCACGGAGCTTCGTTTTAAGTGTAGCAAGTGCCTTTTGAAAGATTCAAGTCGATATCTTTAAAGGGAGCCGAGTTATATAACTTAAAAAATCCGGTTTTTCACCCTTACCTGTTCTTCTTCTCCTTAATCAGTTAGGCATTTCCACCTTCACGGATTGACTTGAAATTTTGCACAGAGCTTCGTTTCAACATCAGACAGTGCCTTTTGAAAGGTTTAACCCATTATCTCAACCCAAAAACTTTTAGAAACAAAAAACTGAAATTTAGGCTAATTTTGGCTACTTTGACGAGTCTACAGCCTGGGTAACCGGACCAATCGACTTGAAATTTTGCTTTGACCTTCTTTATACAATGACCCACTTCAACAACGAAAAGATGTGATATCCCCCCAAAAAACACTCCGTGTAATCATCGCAAATATCATTCTTCAGAGGCCGGAAAAAGTTATAATATCCACTTTCCCCGCCTGCCCTTTTACTCATTAAGGAGCTAAGTATAATGAAAAGCTTAACCACTTCACACGCACCGTACCCCTTTCGAAATCTCCCCTTGGCGCTATTGCGAGACGTTTTTATTACTTCCACAAGCAACTAATACTTGTATAAAAAGTTTGTATTTGTAGTACTGTTATTACTTTCACTACCTACAAACCTGATCCTCCTTCCCCTAACCACCACCATCAAGTATTAGTTGCTTGTGGAATTAATAAAAACGTCTCGCAATAGCGCCAAGGGGAGATTTCGAAAGGGGTACGGTGCTTGTGAAGTGGTTAAGCTTTTCATTATACTTAGCTCCTTAATGAGGAAAAGGGCGGGCGGGGAAAGTGGATATCATAACTTTTTCCGGCCTCTGAATGTTTTTTGGGGGGATTTAAGGTTTTTACACGCTGAATAAGATGGGGAAGTTAGAATTGCTATATCTTATTCCGCTCTCAAACTGGAGCACGTTGAAGATGAAGAAACGTGGTTGTTACTTGAGATGTTCTTCATGGATATCATGTTCTTTAATAAATACCATTTACATAAAACCAATTATTCCTTCGAAAATTCGCTCTTATAGTCATGCTGCATGACTGTTTTTTTTTAGATTATTATTTATTTCTTTATTGTTATTTTTTGTCCTTGGGCATTTCGCATTCCACCGATAAATACGTTTACAATGTTGAGTTGTATGACATCATTGTTTGAAGTATTTACAGTTTACACGAGATGAAGGACAAATAAAATAAAACGACGCTCCTGCTTGTCTCTAGTACGTCGTTCAGAATGAGGCTTTCCGAGATGAGCAAGTGCGAGAGGTATGGAAACGTGTTCCTCAACGTAGGTGACTGCTCTGTTTCCACCTTCAGCCGTTAATGATTATTAATAATTATTCAAGTCGATAACTGAATACCTGAGGGTGCTTCTTGCTCCCCAACTGTTTCTTGCTCTGGCGCTGGTGGCATCTCTTCAGCCGTTTCAGGTTTTGGGGCTCCCTCCACCTCTGAAGCTATCTCTGGCGCCACCAATGAGATCACTTCGTTAATAATCCCTTCAGCTGTTTCGAGCTCTGGGGCTCCCTCCACCTCTGGCGCTGGTGCCATCTCTTCAGCTGTTTCGAGCCCTGGGGCTCCCTCCACCTCTGGAGATGTCTCTGGCGCCACCAATGAGATCACTTCGAAAACCCCACAAAACCATTCAGTGACGAAAACGGTTGCATCAGAAATGATTACATCAAATAGAACTACATAGAATACATAGAAATAATAACATTAGGCTAATGAGTTAACTGCGTTTTTGGGAAAAGTACTGTACGGAATAATGATTGCGGCTTGAACCTCCGTCCAACAGAATTATGGAAGTTACCTACTTTTTTACATTTTTATTTATTTATTTATAGTTTTTCTTTGGGCATTTTATATTACATCGATAAATACGTTTACAATGTTGAGTTGTACGACTTCATTTTTTAAAGTATTTACAGTTTACACGAGATGAAGGACAAATGAAATAAAACGACGCTCCTGCTGTCTCTAGTATGTCGTACAGAATGAGCCTTTCCGAGATGAGCAAGTGCGCAAGGTACGGAAACGTGTACCTCAACGTAGGTGACTGCTCTGTTTCCACCTTCAGCCGTTAATGATTATTAATAATTATTCAAGTCGATAACTGAATACCTGAGGGTGCTTCCGGCTCCCCAACTGTGCCTTGCTCTGGCGCCATCTCTTCAGCTGTTTCAGGTTTTGGGGCTCCCTCCACCTCTGAAGCTGTCTCTGGCGCCACCAATGAGATCACTTCGTTAATAATCCATTCAGCTGTTTCGAGATCTGGGGCTCCCTCCACCTCTGGCGCTGGTGCCATCTCTTCAGCTGTTTCGAGCTCTGGGGCTCCCTCCACCTCTGGAGCTCTCTCTGGCGCCACCAATGAGATCACTTCGAAAACCCCACAAAACCATTCAGTGACGAAAACGGTTGCATCAGAAATGATTACATCAAATAGAACTACATAGAATACATAGAAATAATAACATTAGGCTAATGAGTTGCCTGCTTTTTTGGGAAAAGTACTGTACGGAATAATGATTGCGGCTTGAACCTCCGTCCAACAGAATTATGGAAGTTACCTACTTTTTTACATTTTTATTTATTTATTTATTGTTTTTCTTTGGGCATTTCGCATTCCATCGATAAATACGTTTACAATGTTGAGTTGTACGACTTCATTCTTTAAAGTATTTACAGTTTACACGAGATGAAGGACAAATAAAATAAAACGACGCTTGCAGTCTCTATTGCGTCGTACAGAATGAGCCTTTCCGAGATGAGCTAGTGCGCAAGGTATGGATACGTGTCCCTTAACGTAGGTGACTGCTCTGTTTCCACCTTCAGCCGTTAATGATTATTAATAATTATTCAAGTCGATAACTGAATACCTGAGGCTGCTTCCGGCTCCCCAACTGTTTCTTGCTCTGGCGCTGGTGCCATCTCTTCAGCTGTTTCAGGTTTTGGGGCTCCCTCCGCCTCTGGAGCTGTCTCTGGCGCCACCAATGAGATCACTTCGAAAACCCCACAAAACCATTCAGTGACGAAAACGGTTGCATCAGAAATGATTACATCAAATAGAACTACATAGAATACATAGAAATAATAACATTAGGCTAATGAGTTAATTGCGTTTTTGGGAAAAGTACTGTACGGAATAATGATTGCGGCTTGAACCTCTGTCCAACAGAATTATGGAAGTTACCTACTTTTTTACATTTTTATTTATTTATTTATAGTTTTTCTTTGGGCATTTTATATTACATCGATAAATACGTTTACAATGTTGAGTTGTACGACTTCATTTTTTAAAGTATTTACAGTTTACACGAGATGAAGGACAAATGAAATAAAACGACGCTCCTGCTGTCTCTAGTATGTCGTACAGAATGAGCCTTTCCGAGATGAGCAAGTGCGCAAGGTACGGAAACGTGTACCTCAACGTAGGTGACTGCTCTGTTTCCACCTTCAGCCGTTAATGATTATTAATAATTATTCAAGTCGATAACTGAATACCTGAGGGTGCTTCCGGCTCCCCAACTGTGCCTTGCTCTGGCGCCATCTCTTCAGCTGTTTCAGGTTTTGGGGCTCCCTCCACCTCTGAAGCTGTCTCTGGCGCCACCAATGAGATCACTTCGTTAATAATCCATTCAGCTGTTTCGAGATCTGGGGCTCCCTCCACCTCTGGCGCTGGTGCCATCTCTTCAGCTGTTTCGAGCTCTGGGGCTCCCTCCACCTCTGGAGCTCTCTCTGGCGCCACCAATGAGATCACTTCGAAAACCCCACAAAACCATTCAGTGACGAAAACGGTTGCATCAGAAATGATTACATCAAATAGAACTACATAGAATACATAGAAATAATAACATTAGGCTAATGAGTTGCCTGCTTTTTTGGGAAAAGTACTGTACGGAATAATGATTGCGGCTTGAACCTCCGTCCATCAGAATTATGGAAGTTACCTACTTTTTTACATTTTTATTTATTTATTTATTGTTTTTCTTTGGGCATTTCGCATTCCATCGATAAATACGTTTACAATGTTGAGTTGTACGACTTCATTTTTTAAAGTATTTACAGTTTACACGAGATGACGGACAAATAAAATAAAACGACGCTTGCTGTCTCTATTGCGTCGTACAGAATGAGCCTTTCCGAGATGAGCTAGTGCGCAAGGTATGGATACGTGTCCCTTAACGTAGGTGACTGCTCTGTTTCCACCTTCAGCCGTTAATGATTATTAATAATTATTCAAGTCGATAACTGAATACCTGAGGCTGCTTCCGGCTCCCCAACTGTTTCTTGCTCTGGCGCTGGTGCCATCTCTTCAGCTGTTTCAGGTTTTGGGGCTCCCTCCGCCTCTGGAGCTGTCTCTGGCGCCACCAATGAGATCAATTCGAAAACCCCACAAAACCATTCAGTGACGAAAACGGTTGCATCAGAAATCATTACATCAAATAGAACTACATAGAATACATAGAAATAATAACATTAGGCTAATGAGTTGCCTGCGTTTTTGGGAAAAGTACTGTACGGAATAATGATTGCGGCTTGAACCTCCGTCCAACAGAATTATGGAAGTTACCTACTTTTGGTTTATTATCTTCGATAATGAACCATTGGAATCGCCCAAAGAAAATAAAATTTTAACCCCCCCTCAAAATTTTTTGGTTTACGTTTCAAGACACGTAGATTCAGAAAATCGAATAAAAAAACTCTGCAAATTCTTGACACAACGGTTTATTATCTTCCTTGTGCAGATCACCCTTCTGTCTATACCAGACTGTGTTGCAAATCAGCACCATACCATATTCTCACCGTACTCATACCATACCATTCGAATTTCTTTCCTATCATACCATACTGTACTATACCAAATCATACATACAATAATATACCATACCATAATCATACCATATTCTACAAACCGAGTGAATATTGAAATGTCATCCATTTCTGACCTATATTTAAAATTTCAAGTATCTAGCTCATCATCAAAATTTAATTTGTTTAAACAAATAGGTATTATTTAAACAATTTTACAGACAAGAAACCGAGTGAATATTGCATTGTGATCTATCCCCGACTCACGGTTAAAATTTCTAGACTGTAGTTTACCGGGAAGATGAAAAAAGGTAGTTTTATTCTGGGCGTCTGGGGGTTGGGTCACATAACAGCCGTTTTCGACGCGAAGTTTAGTGTTTTTCATAAACCTTCGCGCGCTCACTGTGAACGAACGGCTGGTCGCACAAAAATCCAATTGGTCTTAAAAGATTCGTAAATTCAGGTCATTCAAAAGTGAACTAAAAATTACATGGTTCAGTTAAATATTTGGAGATATGACATTGCCGAAATTTCGAAGTTCGTTTTGAACCCCTTCCCCTTGACCTAGGGTTATGAAACGTTTCGAGGATCATTGTGGGGCTGGTCCAAACCCAGAAACCAAATTTTGTAATTTTAGCTCAACGCTAACTGGGCAAAGTGCCACGGACGGCGGACGGCGTACGGCGGACGGACGGATTTTTTTTTATTCGATTTTCTGAATCTACGTATCTTGAAACGTAAACCAACAAATTTTGAGGGGGGGTTAATAAAATTTTTTCTTTGGGCGATTCCAATGGTTCATTATCGAAGATAATAAACCAAAAATCCGTCCGTCCGCCGTACGCCGTCCGCGCCACTTTGCCCAGTTAGCGTTGAGTTAAAATTACGAAATTCGGTTTCTGGGTTTGGACCAGCCCCACAATGATCCTCGAAACTTTTCATAACCCTAGGTCAAGGGGAAGGGGTTCAAAACGAAATTTAAAATTTCGACAATGTCATATCTCAAAATATTTAACTGAAACGTCTAATTTTCAGTTCACTTTTGAATGACCTGAAAAAGTACGAATCTTTCAAGACCAATTGGATTTTTGTGCGACCAGCCGTTCGTTCACAGTGAGCGCGCAAAGGTTTAGGAAAAACACTAATCTTTCGCGTCGAAAACGGCCGTTATGTGACCCAACCCTCAGACGCCCAGAACAAAACTACCTTTTGTCATCTTCCCGGTAAACTACAGTCTAGAAATTTTAACCGTGAGCCGGGGATAGACCACATTGCAATATTTACTCGGTTTCTCATCTGTAAAATTGTTTAAATAATACCTTTTTGTAATAATACAAATTAAATTTTGATGATGAGCTATTGACTTTGAAATTTTAAAAATAGGTCAGAACTGGATCACAGAACTGGATTCACTCGGTTTCTTGTCTGTAAAATTGTTTAAATAATACCTATTTGTTTGAACAAATTAAATTTTGATGATGAGCTAGATACTTGAAATTTTAAATATAGGTCAGAAATGGATGACATTTCAATATTCACTCGGTTTGTATGACATGGTATGAGTATGGTATGGTATATTATTGTATGTATGATTTGGTATAATACAGTATGGTATGATAGGAAAGAAATTCGTATGGTATGGTATGAGTACGGTGAGAAATATGGTATGGTGCCGATTTGCAATACAGTCTGGTATAGACAGAAGGGTGATCTGCACAAGGAAGATAATAAACCGTTGTGTCAAGAATTTGCAGAGTTTTTACATTTTTATTCATTTATTTATTGTTATTAATTTTCTTTTGGCATTTTATATTACATCGATAAATACGTTTACAATGTTGAGTTGTACGACTTCATTGTTTAAAGTATTTACAGTTTACACGAGATGACGGACAAATAAAATAAAACGACGCTTGCTGTCTCTATTGCGTCGTACAGAATGAGCCTTTCCGAGATGAGCAAGTGCGCAAGGTATGGATACGTGTCCCTTAACGTAGGTGACTGCTCTGTTTCCACCTTCAGCCGTTAATGATTATTAATAATTATTCAAGTCGATAACTGAATACCTGAGGCTGCTTCTGGGTCCCCAACTGTTTCTTGCTCTGGCGCTGGTGGCATCTCTTCAGCTGTTTCAGGTTTTGGGGCTCCCTCCGCCTCTGGAGGTGTCTCTGGCGCCACCAATAAGATCACTTCGAAAATCCCACAAAACCATTTAGTGACGAAAACGGTTGCATCAGAAATGATTACATCAAATAGAACTACATAGAATACATAGAAATAATAACATTATGCTAATGAGTCGCCTGTGTTTTTTGGAAAAGTACTGTACGGAATAATGATAGCGGCTTGATCCTCCTTCCAACAGAATTATGGAAGTTACCTACTTTTTTACATTTTTATTTATTTGTTTATTGTTATTGTTTTTCTTTGGGCATTTTGCAATCCATCGATAAATACGTTTACAATGTTGAGATGTACGACTTCATTTTTTAAAGTATTTACAGTTTACACGTGATGAAGGACAAATAAAATAAAACGACGCTTGCTGTCTCTATTGCGTCGTACAGAATGAGCCTTTCCGAGATGAGCAAGTGCGCAAGGTATGGATACGTGTTCACCGGCAACATTGAACAAGGCTCACGGTAGAGGCTCTGAACGGTGCAAATCATGATGAGTTGCTCAGCGTCCTCTTCCTCGCACAGGCTGCTTGAAGCTCTAGGATTCTACCGAGTAAACATTGTCCAATAAGCAAAACTTCCTGCCAGGATCGTATCAATAATTTTATCCATGATATGAAAGTGTTGTTCGATCATGGTCGATGAGACAACTAAATTACCGTGAATCCTGCAGATTTCTCAATCAAAAAATTAATTCTTCAATCAGCTTTCGCCCGGCAAAACATGCGTAACGTATCTTTAAATTTTGCATACACTCTGTAAATTAATAATTTGATGTTTAAAATATCCGGGATACAATTTTCTTTCTATTTTTAGGACCTTTTTTCGCAATATTGTTTTTGGGTCGAGTTGCGTATGAAACACCAGGAGCAGAATTTCATTACAGATGTGGAGAGTGTTCAAAAGTTAAAACGATCTTACCATATGGTGATGCAGGGGGTGTATACGGCTGCACTGACTGAGGGCTGAAGGAGGAGGTAGATGGAACAGGTAGCGAAGATATGTCGTCTGGAAAAGTAAATAATAACAATGTGGAATAATCATGGTTCATATTGTAATTCAACCATGATGATAAGAAGTGCCTAAAAATACAACTAACATCGGATACGATGCTTGGGAGATGGAAGGATTCCAAGGAAGGACTTCTCCAAGGGAGGACCGTTGTTGGATCGCCCGAAATAAGAAAGGGGCAAATACATGTGTAAGTCTTGGTTTTCTCACTGACAACCCCTGAAAGACAATGCTGAGTCCTAATGCACAATTTGGGTCCAATTCTATTACCAATACCGGAGGAGTAAATAGAAATCGCTCCTCATTTACCACCTACTTTAATCGCAGTCGGAAACATATTTTCTCTTTTTGTATAAAATAAAATTAAGCTGACTGAAGTACAAACATTTGAACACCTGCTCTTGGATCGCGAAGTGGCACGATGATGCTGATTAAGGTGAGCACTTCTATTGACTTTATGGGATGTTACGACAACCATTCCCGTGTAAGGCATTTCGTCGGCCTTGATAAAACTGCTTACTATTGAGGTCTATTGAGTAAGTAACAGATATTTTGGAGGCGGCACTGACAGTGTCTGTTCGAGAAGGTGATCTATAAATAATATTATATTTGATTAGTACTGCTCACGGCTTATGTAGATGCAAGCAACCCTAAACTTGCATAAGAAAAGCTTATAAACATAAATTAAGCAAAAGTTAGGTGAGCACAAGAATCAAACTGATTTATTAAATGTTTATCTATCCCAATTTTCATTCCCCATAGCAACAACCAGGGCAATAATAACATATGGTCGAATACACTGAAGTTAGGTAGTTACATCCCCCGACTTAGGGGAATGAATGAATATATATTTATTGCCACTTTTTATAGTACCTATTTTACAAAATAATTACCTTATATTATATAATTTAACAAAAGTTCACAACAACATATATCTACAGTGCACAAACATAATAAATTAATGGAATATTAAATACAACTATTATAAATATATTATAAATTTTATAACAACCTAGGAACATCTAGTGGACGAAACCGCGTAGCTCGGCTAGTGTGCGGTCCGTTCTTGGTTAGCCGTACTGTATTTTTAAATCGTTATTGAATGTATTAAAGTGGTCTCAATTGTGTAAGTGTAAGTTTATTTTTACTAGTATTGTCATTTTAATTATTATCATTATTTATTTATTTTGTTTTATTTATTCATTTTTTCTTTTACTTTCTATTATATTGTATAGTATGAGTTGATTAGCTTTGAGTGGAATAGGTCTTCATTCATATGTGAGAAGTGTGCATCAATATTTCTAGAGATTATTTTAGGAGTTAATTTGAATTTAAGTTGGTTGTGGTAGAAGTTGAAGAAATTGTTAACCACAATGAGAGTTTTGTAAAATGGTGCTGACATGGTGGACGACTTTTTTATGATGGGGATATGTATCCTATGGGGGTGCCCCCTTGTGTATCTTATGTTTTGGTCTATTAATTTTCTCTTTTTATAAGCAAACATGATTAGGCTTTTTACATATAATTGATAAATGCTTAAAACTTGGCATCTATTAAATAAGTCTTTCGTAGGGTAACTAGGTGGTAACTTATGAGCGATTTTAAGTATTCTTTTTTGTATGGTATAAAGTGGATTTATCACAGATCTGTATGTACCTGCCCAAGCAATAATGCCGAATTGCAGTATAGATTGCACAATGGCCATGTAGACAACTCTTTTTAATCTATCTGGTAGGAACCTCAAGTTATACATATAATATACACATTTCCTTAGTTTATTAGCTGTGTTTTTGGCATGAGTTTTCCATGATAAATTACAGTCAATAGAGATTCCTAAGTATTTAGCTTCATTCGCTCTGGATACTGTTAGGCAGCCTGCGCATCCAGTTGTGGTTCTACATGTGTCTTCATGTGCCACTATCGTCATATTACTCGGACCTTCATCCCGATTTTTGCATATAGGTACAAATACACATTTGTTTGAATTTAGTGTTAAATGATTCTGAACCATCCACTGATTTATGATTTTTATGTCTTCTTTGGCTTCATTGTAGCATCTCTCCCAACTCTTGGCATGACTCACTAAACAAAGGTCATCCGCAAACAGAATCAATTTACCTTTAGTATTTAATTCACAAGCTTCATTTATATAAATTAAAAATAAAATTGGCGCTAGTGCCGTACCTTGGCTTATACTATATTCTTCTAGTTTTCCTACATCACTATATACATCTTCGATGGCTACCACCTGCTCACGATCAAATAGATATGACGAAAACCATTCGTGAGTTATCCCTCTTATACCAATAGATTCTAGTTTTTCCAATAACAGTTTCTTATTTATGCAATCGAAGCATTTTGAAACGTCCAGAAAGCAGTTGATTACTTTGTTTTTCGAATCTATAGCTTTATGGACGAAATTAGTAAATTCGTATAGTGCATCATCCACTCCCTTCCCGTTCTGGAAGCCGAACTGACTTGGGTGAATAAAGTTAATTTTCGTCAGGTAGTTCATCAATCTATTCTTTATAATTTTTTCTAGAATTTTTGAGAGAACACTAATGAGAGAAATAGGCCTGTAGTTTTCAGGGTTTGAGCTGTCACCAGTTTTATAAAGAGGAGCGATTTTTGCGATTTTGAAGGCTTTTGGAAAGGTCCCGGTTGTAATACTTAGGTTGTAAATAAATGTTAGAGGCTTAACAAGAATATCTCTGTTATTTTTAATTACATTTGCAGAAATATTGTCTATGCCTGACGCTGTATTTGTTTTTAGTTTTTTGCTTATTTCTAGTAATTCTGTTTCACATATTGGTTGCAAAAACATAGAGTCTTTTTGCCTATTTCTGTGTACTGGAGGAGTCCTGTATTTTATTCTATTGGCTAGGTTATTTCCTACGTTTATGAAGTAGTTATTCAATTTATTTGCTATATCTTTCTTTTCCATTTCTGCACCGTTCGCATCTATCCATTTTTCAGTCGCAGTTCTAATTATGCCTACTTTATATCGGGAAGGGCCCCTATAGAAATAATGGTCGATACAGCTCTTGCTATTGTCCGCAACGCGTGTTGGTTTGAAGTTCCCGCAAATGAAACCCATCGAACTTAGCATATTTAGATAATCCTCAGCTACGTTATCCATTTGGCTTTTTTCAATGTTTATATTCATATCCCCTAATATCATACATGGTCGTTTATTTGGCTTTGATGCAATTATATTTTCTAAGGTTTCGATAAATTCGCGCATCGTAGCCCTGCCTCCACTGGGGCTCCTGTACATACTGATTATATTGACCTCCTCATTCTCCTTCGATATGATAATGTCTATAAGACTACAGGACTTAGTAGATATGATTTTAGTCTCATCTATTTTAATATTAGTTTTTAAGTATATTATGATACCGTCAGCTTGATTAATAGTGGCACTTTTACGTACATACGTGTAGCCTGAAATTTCCTCAATCGGCTGCTCATCCCTCAGCCAGCATTCCACCAGTATGATCACATCCGGAAGTGGATTGAATTTACTCAGGAAGCAAAATAGTTCATTCTTGTGTTTAAAATAACTCCTGATATTCAGACACAAACAGCTAATGTCGTTGGTAAATGCAGGCTGCAGGCTGTTCACATCCGATGTTGTATCAATATAAGCAGAGTTTTCCATCTCATAGTACCCTTCGATTTCTTCAATAATATCATTTCCGAAAGCCATGTTGATTTTTTTTTGTCACGACTTTAAATTTCTATCCTGTTTTTGTTTTTTGTAGCAGCCTATACAATTTTATTTAAGTCTTCCACTTTTTTGATAATTAAAGCGTGTTTGGTATTTTCATCTTTCTTAACCATAACGTTCGAGTGTTTTATCCAAACAAATTTATAGTTGTTTTCCTTGGCGCGTTGTTTGGCTTTGTACAGCAAATCCTTGGTGTAGCTTGTAAGGTAGTCGCCAACGAAAATGGGTTGGTTGGGCCATGAATCATTGCTCCTGCAATGGTACGGGAGCGTGTTCCGGACTGCTGCTTTTTTAATATGTCCTTTTTCGTCTTGGTACACCAACGTCTTTGGGTAATTATCCATCCATATGATTTTCTTCAAAGTGAACGGACCTTTAACAATCGGTTCCTTGCCCTTGAATCCAGCTTGAACCAGGATTAATCCTCCTTCTACGAATTTTGGTATATGCTTGGCGTGTCTTCGATCAAAATGTTCCTTCATACGCTCATTGTAGGTTTTTTGTTCTTCTGGTGATAAGGGGGTTTCTTGACCTAAATCATTATCAGTTATGCCAAATTTGGAGTCGGCTGGAAATAAAGGAACTTTGCTGAAAGCCTTGAATTGTGGGGAGCAACCTAATGCTGAAGTGTGGGAACGGTTGAGATGTTTAACGCCTGCGTCGAGACATTTTTTCCAACCACCACTGAATGATGGGTATAAGACCAGGTACTGCTTTAGATCACGTACTTTACGTTCAGCCAGTCAGTTTCCCTCGGGGTGGTAAGGAGCTGATGTGACCCACGAAATTCCGTTTTCACGTGCAAATTTGGCGACAGCTTTGGACACAAACTGCAACCCATTATCTGTGACTATTCTTTTCACTTTATTGACACCATAATTCAAAAGGTGTCTTACCGTCAAGTGCAGATGAAGGGCATCTATTACGTAGACTGCCGTTGCAGCTGCTTCTGCCCAAAATACTTTAGGTAAATTGGATTCAATCAGGAAGCACCTCACCATGTCCAGGATTGTTCTGTTCATCCGTTCAGCAACACCATTTTGTTGAGGTGTTCCTGGGACTGTGAGTCTTCGCTCAATTCCTGCATTAACTAAAAAATCATTAAATTCATTAGAGAGGTACTCCCCTCCATTGTCTGATTGAAGACACTTAATTTTTGTACCCTTTTGGTTTTCGACGAAACACTTGAACTCTTTAAATGCCTTCAAAGCATCTGATTTCTTTTTCAAGAATTTAACCTCGCACCAGCGAGTAGCATCATCGATGAATGTCATGTAGTACAATGATTGACCAAAAGACGAAACTTGAGCGGGCCCCCAAATATCTGAATGTACTATATCTAAAGGTTTTGAAACCCTCTGGCTACTTTTGGGGAATGGTGACTGACTCATTTTTCCTAACATGCATACTTTACAAGTTGAAATATTTCCTGCAATGTTGAAATTCATACCTAGGGCCCCATTGGTTTTCCTCAACATTTTTAGGTCCTTCTCATTCAAGTGCCCATATCGTCGATGCCATATTTCTAATTTTGGATCAGTTTCTTTTATGGTGAATGATGTATGACTGTTTTCCTTAATGTAGTACAAACCATTTTCTCTTACAGCAGAACATATAATGTTATTGTTTTTGTCCATGATATCAGCTCTCTTCTGTGTAAATACTACTTTATAGCCATTGTCAGTCATTTTTCCTACCGACATCAAATTACTTCTAAGGTCTGGAACATACAAAGCATTATTCAAATGTAACATCCATTTCTTACTACCATGACGTGTAGGTACAGTCACGGTTCCTTTTCCATTGACGCTGGTAGATGACATATTCGCCAGTTTCAGCTTTCCATTTTCGGCAGATGTTAGTGCTTCAAACTACTGGCATTCCCACACATATGAGATGTAGAGCCGCTATCGAGGCACCATCTACTTGGTTCCTCTTGATCACACATAAATGATGCATGGTTTGATTCATCAGAGTATTCTTCGTCGTCTCTAACAGTTCTTGCAATCTCCTTTGACGGGGATGCGCACTTTGCCGCAAAGTGTCCAACTCCTCCACAATTATGACACTTCAACTTGGCTTTCTTACTATTTATTGAACTTGTCAGATTATTCCACTTCTTTGGCTGATTATTCTTATTGAAATTCCTGTAGTTTTTCTTCGCAAGTAACGCATTTTGTTCTTCTTTTCTTCCAAGATGGTTTCTAGCATCAGTTTCTCCCAATATCTTGGTTCTCAGTTGCTCGGAGTTTGGTAAATTATCTCTTGATTCAATAGCTACACGAAAACTTTCGAATTCCTCGGATAAACTGTACAATAACATTGTCGTAAGAAGGTTATCAGGGATCTCAGTTCCCATATCCAATAGGTCATTTGCGATATCAAAGAATTCAGCTACGTGGTTGCGAACATCGCTCCCTGGTTTCATTTTGCACAGCACAAGACGTTTTCGTAGAGTCGCCGTTCTTGATGGACCACGGGATTGAAAATGGTCGTGCAGCTTCTTCCAAACTTCATGAGAAGTTTTGCATCCTTTGACAACCCTCAGTTCTGTAGCCCCAATTGCTAGTATTATATCAGATTTTGCCTTCTTGTCATTCTTTTCCCAATATCTTACTCGTTCGTGATCTCTATCTCCGGCTCCTTCTGACACAACTGGTTTCTTGATTGTTCCGTCAACGTATTCAAGTAGTTCACTTCGGGTAAGGAGTGCCTCCACGTGGATTACCCATGTCTCAAAATTATTTCGTCCCAAAGGGTTAATCTTCAGGTCAGTGCTTGCCATTGTCTTTCTTTAAGTGCGGACCGATAACCTGTTCATTCGTGTCTGTTCCATCAACAGTGTTGATTGTCTTAAAACTGTAATGTGATTCATTTTTTGTGAACACCACTGCAGATAAGCAGTACTCTGCAACAAGATGCTTATGTCCTATGTCTGGCTTGTAGTAGATCATCAGTGATATAGTCGGGTCAGGTCAGTAGTTGTAAACACCTTAATATAATTTCACTGGCGTACGAAGGCTAGTAGGAGATGGGATTTCGATCGTACACGATTTCGCTTTACCTAACAATTTAAGGGAGTTAGAACCATTTTACTGAGACAATGTCAAAAACACGAAAAAATCTTAAAAGTGTGTGAGGGTGTTTTTGATGATGGGGGGGGGGGGGGGGGGTTCACCCATAAATTCCAAAAATGAAAGGGTCTGTCAAGTGACACCTCATTTTTAAGGTTTTTACACGCTGAATAAGATGGAGAAGTCCGAATTTCTATATCTTATTCCGCTCTCAAATTGGAGCACTTTGAATATAAACAAACGTGGTTGATACTTGAGATCGTTAGTTCTCTTGTGACATTGGAGGCAATTTTGTGCATGAAAACTTAAAAAATCGTGTACCACTTGTAATTGCTGTGAGCAGCCAAGCTGACGCACATTACACAACGTGTGCATCATATCAACATTTTTGGTGTTGAAGGAAAGACGCCTAGTGAAATTTCCCTCAAATCATCCCTTTGGGTGGTTTGTGAGAAAAAATTATCGGTACGTATTAGTAAGCCTGTGTGCTGGTGACGCAACACATGAGTTGGTTGTGTCCCTGCATGATGAGAGGGTCACGTTGTCTATTCGCCCATTTCATTCAGAGCGATGTCAGCGGTTGTGGATTGATATAAGGAAGGACGAATTTGCTCAATATTGGCTGTGGGAGACATCCAAAGTAATCTGAGAACACGACATTTGATTGGTCAAGAAAACAATGAGAGATCTAATTGTGCTCAGTGTGCTCTTGTTCCCCAGAATAAGCTGTAAAACAAGCATATTTACCACCCCCCTCCACCATTATCCCTTCTCACAATGGCGAAAGTCTCAACCTATTGATTTTCGTATGGTCCAAGACGAAACTGGATGTCGGTAAATGGGAAAGATGATATCTGTGTGAGGGTACCGGGGATATCATCTTTTTTTTTCATCTTCCTGTTTTCTTGTCGTACCTTGCAGTAGAGAGTCTACAGAAAAGGCCTCCAAACTTTCCCGTCCATCGTGCCGGAACCCCGCGATTATCTAAAGCTTGACGCATATTGTTTTCCCACATAGTTCGCGGTCTTCCATGGGATGTCATCTCTGCATACGTTCACGATCATCCGCAAGGTTTGGTTTCTACATTTTTCCCTCCTCATTTACACTACCAGTTGAACTCAGAAACTCTGCGATACCGACTTGCCACAACACCATAACGGGCCAAGGCGCACCAGTCACCCTCGTCCTGCATGCTGATGATCCTCCCGCCGGACATCTCTTCAAGACGGACGGGGAAAGTGGATATCATATTTTTTCCCGCCGCTGCAGCATGATATTTGCGAGGATGACATTTCGAGGAAAATGATATTCTTACACGGAGCGTTTTTTGGGGTATGAACCGTTGTGTCAAGAATTTGCAGAGTTTTTTCATTCCAACTCAAGCACCGTAGCCGTTTCAAAATCTGCGCTTGGCGCCATGGCGAGAAGATCGTTTACCATATTATAACAAGCTAAAATTGTTTAAAAAGCCTCCTTCTGTGTTATAGCTTTTTAAGATTCAACACAAATCGTAATAAGCTATAACGTTGATGTAAACCATCTTATCGCCATGGCGCCAAGGGGAGATTTCAAAACGGGTACGGTGCTTGAGAAGTGGTTAGGACATCTCTTCAAGACGGTCGGGGAAAGTGGATATCATATTTGATGATGTCATTTGATGATATTTGCGAGGATGTCATTTCGAGGAAAATGATAATCTTACACGGATTGTTTTTTGGGGTATTTACTTACCAATGTCGACGTCCGCAAAAATTGCATAATTGATGGGTCTCGTTCTCGGTCTCAAGCGGCTCAAAACACTGCTTGACTCCGCAGTCTGCTCTGCACCTTAATTTTCAAACAAAATATTATTATCGAATGTACATTTCCAACAGTTTTTCATTGAATGTCAGATGTGCGGGTGAGGTATGCAGTGAGTTGATGGTGTTAGCAATACATTTCACCTTATTTTATAGTGGAGTTAGGATAGGAATGACGAATACTAGACTGGGAAGAGAAGAATTGGTGCCGTTTATTAAAAAAAGAATTGGTAGTGGCGGGAAGGGGAAAGAAAAGTACGTAGTGTGAGTATCTATGAACAAAACACAATTACTAGCATCAAGACATGAATTTTATGCTTTGCGAAATGAGGAGACTTTCTCCGACTAGTTGAATAGAATCCTAGTCCAAACTAACGCGAAAAAATCGCGGACACCAATTTCATTACAGAACGTACTAGTTATCGAACCATTTTCCATTTCCGTCTGCCAAGTGCCCCAGTTAGCGTTGTGCTTGCATTACAAAATTTGGTTTGCGGGTACGGACCAACCCCAAAACGATCCTCGAAACTTTTCATAACCCTGGTAAAGGAATAGGGGTTCAAAACGAATTTTGAAATTTCAAAACTCGAAAAATTCAAATGGAACGGTATAGTTTTTAGCTCAAGTTTATATAGAGTTTATTTTTTGGAATTTTAAAGACCATTCGCAGGTTTGTACGACCAGCCATTCGTTCACAATGAGCCCTCGAAGGTTAATGATTTTTGAACAAGGGGGTACCCTCCCAGCCGTACCCCTGGATGGGGGGTCTAGATTGTACGATTATAATTAAAGACCGGATTTCTATGCAGCAGATACGCCCCGAATATGCTATAGAATATGCAGTAAAAACTAATGGAATATGCGACGAATATACAAGAAAAAATATTGTAAAATCGTGGTCACTGGGTACATACTCTCCCACTAAAATCTTGGTAACATTCTTTAATGTTTCCTGATCATTATTATTCTGCAAATTGTGGACCACTTCTCTTGTAATTTTGTCGCATTTGGACCATAAATGGCCTGCATTTTTGCGGAGATCAACTCCAAACTTTGTCTCAACTCAACACCACCTTCCTCCAACGTAGTTAGTATCAATGGTATGAACGACAAGTGGGTTTAGATGAAGGCTAAGGAAACGCGGGGATTTCCGACCAAATCCAAGACTTTTTCAACATTTTGTTATTCTACTCAAGTCATCAACGATTTTCCTGTGAATAGGTATGCAAGAGTATGCAGAATAAAATTCAAACCAGAGCATCTACAAAAGCCAATTCAGATAAAAGAAGAATTTGCGCTCGTCTAACATGAAGCGAAATGGATATGCAATTGCATAGAAATCCGCTCTTTGGGTTCATAATCTATGTATGTGTTCAAAGGAAAGTTGAACCCCCAAATAAAAGCGGAAATGACCATCGGAATTGCGATATCTTATTCCGTTCTCAAACTGGTGCACTTTGAAGATGAAGAAACGTGGTTGTAACTCAAGATGTTTTCATGGACATCATGTTCTTTAATGGAGACCTTTTACATAAAACCAATTATTTCTTCGAAAATTCTAAGTAAGTAAAATTACCAATGAATTGGTCCAGTCTGTCACTCTCAGTTGAAGCACTTCAGGGTTTGTCTTAAAACTGATGTCATTAGTGCTATGCCGGCAATTAAAATTCGCTCTCATTGAGAACATAATGGTTGCGGAAAATTTTCAATAGAACACGACGTCCCATTACAGCTCCCTCGGGAAAAAAAGAAAGGATAGAAAAAGTCTCTTCAGTTGGACGGGTACCTCATACCTTAGCCCTGTGGGAATCACTTATTAGTAATTTTTCAATAATTTATAAAATTAGTAATTTGTGTGAATCACTAACTAGGGAGGCAGCATCGAAATCCCTTTGAAGTTGATAGCTGTTATTATCATAATTATTTTCCATTCATCAGTGAAATTCACCCCCTAAAAAAAATCCTGACTATAGGTTGGCCACTGAAACTTTGCGTCCGTGTGGCGCCCCCCAGATAGCGGATCAGCGAACTATAACGATCGAGTCTACCTTCCATGGTGAACCCTACGCACGGAAATTGGAGCGGTGAGAAATTTGATGTTCGTGTAGTGGCTGCGCTGTGAACGAAATGGCGTCGTTTGTTGTTTTGAATCAAAAATGTCACTTTTGAGGGGAGAAATGTCCGAAATATAATCGCACGCACGGGAATCTGGGACGGGGAGAGACAATATCTGGGATAGGGAGAGGTCATGTAATACCTATCTGACGTCGTGAGGTAGTCAGGTAGCAATTTATAAAATGAACCCTAAATTTTGCGAGAAAACAAAAAACGCGTTTTCCGACGGGGAAACGACATTTTTTCCCTTTTTTTCTATGTAAATTCAAAATTGTGAATACACATTCTCATTCAAAGCCACGTAGAAGATTGCGCAGAACTTGTCTCCTAGCGAGAAGAAAAATTTCCGTCGTACGGTAGTCATTTTTCACCCCACAACCCTCAATTTCGCGTAAAAAAAAACACGCGTTTTCCGACGGGGAAACGACATTTACTCCCTTATTTCCCTGTGTAAATTCAAATTTGAATATACCGTTGGAAAGCTGAGCGATTTGCAGTTACAGTGCGAAACTTTCAAGTAGGAGTAGTAGGTTTTACAGGCGTTTGAAAAAACTGGAAATTTCCGGGATTTGACAAATGTTTCTTTTTAGGCTTAATTTCCATTTCACCCAGTAAACCTGAACACAAGATTTTATCAGAGAGATAGGAAATTTAATGCTCTGTCCAACAGTGTCGTCAGATTTGAGATTACCTTGAAAAATAAGGGAGTCATGTCCGTCTTAATGATGTAAGATTGAAAACACGAAAAAAGTTCAAATGTGAAAAACTCGGGTTTTAAGTGGAGTAACAAATATGAGCCATAGAGAATTTTTAGTTACAAATTAGTTTTAGAATTCATCCCCGGCGGGATGTCCGCCCTTACGTGAGACTCCCTGTATATGAGAAATGATGAATGGAAATGTAACTTACCATAGCTAGGTTTCTTTTTTGGAGTCTTACGGGTGCCTTGGTGTACTTTTTTGGAGAGCTTCTGTCCTTTTTCAGGTGTTCTATCGACTGGAAAAACCGATAATAATTAAATTCACAATATGTCAAAATAATTGGAACGATGTATTATAGAAATATTTGAAATTTCTTTGCTCATTCTAAATTCTTGTTTTCCAGCTGAATCTAGGGCACACGAGATCACTGAGCACACTTGGATCTCTTGCAGTGATCCAACAGATCCCTTACAGTGCAAATTTTTATACATTCTCAGGCGGAATCATATTAACATTCTTGGTGTTAAAGGAAAGACGCCTAGTGAAATTTTCCTCAAATCATCCCTTTGGGTGGTTTGTGAGAAAAAATTATCGGTACGTATTAGTAAGGCTGTGTGCTGGTGACGTAACGCATGAGTTGGTTGTGTCCCTGCATGCAGAGAGGGTCACGTTGTCTATTCGCCCATTTCATTCAGAGCGATGTCGGATGAACCGCGGTTGTGGATTTATATGAGAAAGGAAGAATTTACTCAATATTGGCTGTGGGAGACATCCAAAGTAATCTGAGAACACGACATTTGATTGGTCAAGAGAACAATGAGATATCTACTTGTGCTTAGTGTGCTCGTGTTCCCTAGAATAAGCTGTAAAACAAGCATATTTACCACCCCCCTCCACCATTATCCCTTCTCACAATGGCGAAAGTCTCAACCTATTGATTTTCGTATGGTCCAAGACGAAACTGGATGTCGGTAAATGGGAAAGATGATATCTGTGTGAGGGTACCGGGGATATCATCTTTTTTTTTCATCTTCCTGTTTTCTTGTCGTACCTTGCAGTAGAGAGTCTACAGAAAAGGCCTCCAAACTTTCCCGTCCATCGTGCCGGAACCCCGCGATTATCTAAAGCTTGACGCATATTGTTTTCCCACATAGTTCGCGGTCTTCCATGGGATGTCATCTCTGCATACGTTCACGATCATCCGCAAGGTTTGGTTTCTACATTTTTCCCTCCTCATTTACACTACCAGTTGAACTCAGAAACTCTGCGATACCGACTTGCCACAACACCATAACGGGCCAAGGCGCACCAGTCACCCTCGTCCTGCATGCTGATGATCCTCCCGCCGGACATCTCTTCAAGACGGACGGGGAAAGTGGATATCATATTTTTTTCCCGCCGCTGCAGCATGATATTTGCGAGGATGACATTTCGAGGAAAATGATATTCTTACACGGAGCGTTTTTTGGGGTATGAACCGTTGTGTCAAGAATTTGCAGAGTTTTTTCATTCCAACTCAAGCACCGTAGCCGTTTCAAAATCTGCGCTTGGCGCCATGGCGAGAAGATCTTTTACCATATTATAACAAGTTAAAATTGTTTAAAAAGCCTCCTTCTGTGTTATAGCTTTTTAAGATTCAACACAAATCGTAATAAGCTATAACGTTGATGTAAACCATCTTATCGCCATGGCGCCAAGGGGAGATTTCAAAACGGGTACGGTGCTTGAGAAGTGGTTAGGACATCTCTTCAAGACGGTCGGGGAAAGTGGATATCATATTTGATGATGTCATTTGATGATATTTGCGAGGATGTCATTTCGAGGAAAATGATAATCTTACACGGATTGTTTTTTGGGGTATTTACTTACCAATGTCGACGTCCGCAAAAATTGCATAATTGATGGGTCTCGTTCTCGGTCTCAAGCGGCTCAAAACACTGCTTGACTCCGCAGTCTGCTCTGCACCTTAATTTTCAAACAAAATATTATTATCGAATGTACATTTCCAACAGTTTTTCATTGAATGTCAGATGTGCGGGTGAGGTATGCAGTGAGTTGATGGTGTTAGCAATACATTTCACCTTATTTTATAGTGGAGTTAGGATAGGAATGACGAATACTAGACTGGGAAGAGAAGAATTGGTGCCGTTTATTAAAAAAAGAATTGGTAGTGGCGGGAAGGGGAAAGAAAAGTACGTAGTGTGAGTATCTATGAACAAAACACAATTACTAGCATCAAGACATGAATTTTATGCTTTGCGAAATGAGGAGACTTTCTCCGACTAGTTGAATAGAATCCTAGTCCAAACTAACGCGAAAAAATCGCGGACACCAATTTCATTACAGAACGTACTAGTTATCGAACCTTTTTCGTTTATTATCTTTGATAATGAACCATTGGAATCGCCCAAAGAAAAATTTTTTTTAACCCCCCTCTCAAAATTTGTTGGTTTACGTTTCAAGATACGTAGATTCAGAAAATCGAATAAAAAAACTCTGCAAATTCTTGACACAACGGTTCATTATCTTCTTTGTACAGATCACCCTTCTGTCTAGATCACTAGGTCTAAATGTCTAGATCCTAAATGTTAGATTAATTATTATTATGAATTATCACTAATTATTAATAATTTTATCAAGTACCTAGTGAAAATTATTATAATCTATTGTTAGGTATTAATCATGTGTATTTATTATTAATAATTATTATTATTAATTATGATTAATTAATACCATATAATTCTGAGGTTTTTAATACTACGTCGGTAATAATTTTTCTATAAAAGAAGTACCTACCTACCAACAAACATTCGAAATTACCTTCATTTCCGTAGCACGAAACGCACCTCAGAACAACAAACTCGACATAACTTAAGCCATATGATGTTCCAAAGAGCTTGTTAGTATGAAAATGGACCTGTATTTCAACAGTTTGATTCACGATCGTGTTGTGAGGCACAATCTTTGAGCCGTCATTGTGAACGAACGGCTGGTCGTACAGGGCTGCGAATGGTCTTAAAAAATTCTACGGAACAAACTCTATCTAAATATGAAATAAAAAACATACCGTTCCATATGAATTTTTCGAGATATGAGATATTCAAATTTTCAAAATTCGTTTTGAACCCCTTCCCCTTGACCTAGGGTTTTGAAAAGTTTCGAGGACCATTGTGGGGTTGGTCGAAACCCATAAAAAAAATTTCGTAATTTTAACTCAACGCTAACTGGGCAAAGTGGCGCGGACGGCGGACGGACGGATTTTTTTTTATTCGATTTTCTGAATCTACGTATCTTGAAACGTAAACCAACAAATTTTGAGGGGGGGTTAAAAAAATTTTTTCTTTGGGCGATTCCAATGGTTCATTATCGAAGATAATAAACCAAAATCCGTCCGTCCGCCGTACGCCGTACGCCGTCCGCGCCACTTTGCACAGTTAGCGTTGAGTTAAAATTACGAAATTTTTTTTATGAGTTCCGACCAGCCCCACAATGGTCCTCGAAACTTTTCATAACCCTAGGTCAAGGGGAAGGGGTTCAAAACGACTTTTGATATTTTGAAAATTTCATATCTCGAAAAATTCATATGGAACGGTATGTTTTTTATTTCATATTTAGATAGAGTTTGTTCCGTAGAATTTTTAAGACCATCCGCAGCTTTGTACGACCAGCCGTTTGTTCACAATGACGGCTCAAAGATTGTGCCTCACAACACGATCGTGAATCAAACGGTTGAAATACAGGTCAATTTTCATACTAACGAGCTGTTTGGAACATCATATGGCTTAAGTGATGTCGAGTTTGTTGTTCTGAGGTGCGTTTCGTGCTACGGAAATGAAGGTAATTTCGAATGTTTGTTGGTAGGTACTTCTTTTATAGAAAAATTATTACCGACGTAGTATTAGAAACCCCAGAATTATATCGTATTAATTAATCATAATTAATAATAAATACAAATTATTAATACCTAACAATAAATTATAATAATTTTCACTAGGTACTTGATAAAATTGTTAATAATTAGTGATAATTGATAATAATAATTAATCTAACATTTAGGATCTAGTGATCTAGACAGAAGGGTGATCTGTACAAAGAAGATAATGAACCGTTGTGTCAAGAATTGGCAGAGTTTTCTATTTCGGTCTGCCAAGTGCCCCAGTTAGCGTTGTGATTACAAAATTTGGTTTGCGGGTACGGACCAACGCCAAAACGATCCTCGAAACTTTTCATAACCCTGGTCAAGGAGTAGGGGTTCAAAACAAATTTTGAAATTTCAAAACTCGAAAAATTCAAATGGAACGGTATAGTTTTAGCTCACGTTTATATAGAGTTTATTTCTTGAAATTTTAAAGACCATTCGCACATTTGTACGACCAGCCATTCGTTCACAATGAGCCCTCAAAGGTTAATGATTTTTGAACAAGGGGGTACCCTCCCAGCCGTACCCCTAGATGGGGGGTCTAGATTGTACGATTATAATTAAAGACCGGATTTCTATGCAGCAGACATGCCCCGAATATGCCATAGAATATGCAGTAAAAACTAATGGAATATGCGACGAATATGCAACACAAAATATTGTAAAATCGTGGTCACTGGGTACATCCTCTCCCATTAAAATCTTGTTAACATTCTTTAATGTTTCCAGATCATTATTATTCCGCAAATTGTGGTCCACTTCTCTTGTAATTTTGTCGCATTTGGACCATAAATTGCCTGCATTTTTGCGGAGATCAACTCCAAACTTTGTCTCAACTCAACACCACCTTCCTCTAACGTAGTTAGTATCAATGGTATGAACGACAAGTGGGTTTAGATGAAGGCTAAGGAAACGCGGGGATTTCCGACAGCATCCAAGACTTTTTCAACATTTTGTGATTCTACTCACTTGAGTAGAACTATGACTTCATCAACGATTTTCCCATGAATATGCAAGAATATGTAGAATAAAATTCAAACCAGAGCATCTACAAAAGCCAATTCAGATAAAGGAAGAATTTGCGCTCGTCTAACATGAAGCGAAATGGATATGCAATTGCATAGAAATCCGGTCTTTGGGTTCATAATCTATGTATGTAATTCATAATCAAAGGAAAGTTGAACCCCCAAATAAAAGCGGAAATGACCATCGGAATTGCGATATCTTATTCCGTTCTCAAACTGGTGCACTTTGAAGATGAAGAAACGTGGTTGTAACTCAAGATGTTTTCATGGACATCATGTTCTTTAATGGAGACCTTTTACATAAAACCAATTATTTCTTCGAAAATTCGCTCTCATAGGCATGCTGCATGACTGTGGATTCTTCTCAAATTGTCTTCAGAATTGATCAAGTCCGTAAAGAAAATGCCGAGTCTGTACTTTTTCCACTCTATACAATCCCATAATGCCACTAAGTAAGTAAAATTACCACCGTGAAGAGGTTCACCTGCTCTAATCTGATTACGGAATGAAATGTTGAGCATCATCAAACGAGGTGATGAATCTCTAGTAAACCCAATGGAGCTTGGCTCGTTCACACAATGTGTGATACAGTTGGTTCACAGTGGATATATTACGTATTACAAAACTCCAGTGTTCAAAATCAGGGTGGTCCTGTAGTACGATGCAGGAAAGTGGTATAACAGTAGTTCAATTCTGCTGTAAAAATCAAGTGACGATCTCAATAATTGAGAAATTATTGAGACAATTGTGACAATTATTGTCGGGCATTGTTTCTGCTAATACTGCTAATTCGTTTTAGTCAATATTTGGAACGTTACGATGACAGCGAATCGTGTCTCAATTTGGACTGCATACATTTTAGCAGTTGGATGAAGTTTGTGAAACTGAATATGTGTAGATGAGAATGTAGTTAGGTAGGTTAAAGCTGGGGTAGAGGGTGATGGATGGATGTAAAGTTGCTTGGGAAGGGATTGAATCCCTTCGCCGTCCTCCTTGCACCACTTCGGTTTGGGAGTGCTCGTATACTGCGGGGATGGGAAATGTATTATTCACCACTAGTAATGCTACTGACCAACTAAGCCGCTTTATTCTATACAAAGTTTATCTGAAGGTGGCGGTAGGGCTGTGCAGCGGGCGGGAGGTCTACAAACTGATGAGTCATTCATAAGATCGATCCTGACCAGGAGAGGGGGACAAACCTGGTCCAGGAGCCGCCATTTTTACCACCCCCAACGGGATAGAGAACGGACGGTTTTAGCGGTGACGAGCAGTGGAAAACTCTCGAGAACTGGGATGCGAGAGATGAGCCACGATCCTTCCCCTTTCCCGGTTAATTGAAATGACGGAGGGTAATGGGGTCTGTTGTCATTGATGGGACGCGAGGGGTTGTCACCGTAATCGAACTCTTCATTATCTACAGCTTTGCAACATTAAATCCCCGCCGCAGTCTCTTGCTCGGTTCGTCGCCGTTCTCGGTCATCTGCTACTATACAACCAAACAGTCTTCGTCCTCGCGACACCACTCAAAAATTCTTGACTAATCGGACCAACCCTAAATCAATACATTTACCTACTCAATTCGATAGGAAGCGTGTATTCTCATGGGAATACGAGCACGGATGGATGAGCAGAGAGATGCTGGATTTTATGTTTGGAACTTCGGACGGATCGTGTAAAAATTCGCACTACAAATCCACCGTGAATTTTCGTTGAAGGACTCGTGATTGACAGTTTGGTCTTGGAAGAGATCGCAAACCTCACAGAGGGAGTGAGTTTCACAGGCGTTGAAGGTTGTTCATGAGGGGAAAGGAACTTCAAGTTCTGATTTCACCATCGTGTTCAGCATAAAAAAACCTTTATAATGAGGTGTCACTTGTCAAAATGTTCCATTTTGGGAATTTATGAAGAATTCCCCCTCCCCTTAAATTCCCGAAAACCCCCCCTTAGGCTACTTGCACACACACCGATTTTGGACGGCCGGAAAAAAATCGGCCGATATTTTATCGGTAGTCGGTGCTTGCAGACATAACGGATTTTTACCGGTCAAACAATCAGTTGCTTGGTTGTTGTGACACGAGATTATTGAATAATAATGAATCCTAAAAGAGTGGTTGCTATGTGGTTATTGTATCGTCGTATTAAGCGCCGTAGAATTAAGCGTAAGTGTTGGATTCATCCAATCAATCAAAGCAGAGAAAACACGGGAACATTCTACACACTTTTTGAAGAACTAAGGCTTGATAGCAGTAAGTTTTTTAACTACTTCAGAATGTCTATTGCATCCTTTGACGAACTCCATGAGAAGTTGAAAAATGAAATCCAACATCAGAATACTAAAATGAGAAACTCTATTCCTTCAAAAGGAACCAAATGCATTTTGGTTTTTATCTTCGATAATGAACCATTGGAATCGCCCAAAGAAAAAAAAATTTTAACCCCCCCTCAAAATTTGTTGGTTTACGTTTCAAGACACGTAGATTCAGAAAATCGAATAAAAAAAAATCCGTCCGTCCGCCGTACGCCGTCCGCCGTCCCCCGTCCGCCGTCCCCCGTCCGCCGTCCGCCGTCCGTGGCACTTTGCCCAGTTAGCGTTGAGCTAAAATTACGAAATTTGGTTTCTGGGTTTGGACCAGCCCCACAATGATCCTCGAAACTTTTCATAACCCTAGGTCAAGGGGAAGGGGTTCAAAACGAAATTTAAAATTTCGACAATGTCATATCTCCAAATATTTAACTGAACCGTGTAATTTTTAGTTCACTTTTGAATGACCTGAAAAATTACGAATCTTTTAAGACCAATTGGATTTTTTTGCGACCAGCCGTTCGTTCACAGTGACCGCGCAAAGGTTTAGGAAAAACACTAAACTTTCGCGTCGAAAACGGCCGTTATGTGACCCAACCCCCAGACGCCCAGAATAAAACTACCTTTTTTCATCTTCCCGGTAAACTACAGTCTAGAAATTTTAACCGTGAGTCGGGGATAGACCACATTGCAATATTCACTCGGTTTCTCATTTGTAAAATTGTTTAAATAATACCTTTTTGTAATAATACAAATTAAATTTTGATGATGAGCTATTGACTTGAAATTTTAAAAATAGGTCAGAACTGGATCACAATGCAATATTCACTCGGTTTCTTGTCTGTAATTTTTCTCTATCCTCCAGATCCTCAAAACCGTTTTTCAGAGCGCAGCAAACTTCTCTCCATGCATCCCTGGTAAGATTCCTGCCTTTAAATGTCTGCAAAGTCTTATCCCACAACACAGGTCTTGCTTCCACTAACGAAATAAGGACATCGTTATCTATGGAGTCACCCATTTCAAACGTAATTAGCACGCACTACCAAAACTAGTAAAAATTATAGCTCTTATGTCAGCAGAGCAGTTGGCTGTAATGGAGGGTGGTGTAGCGAGAACTGCCGCGGACGGTCGGAAAAGAATCGGTGTGTGTGCAAGCGTGTATTTAGTGACGTACGCCACTGTATCGCCGGCACGTCCCCGGCACCGGCGGTATACAGTGGCAGTGGCCCACCGGCTCACCGGCATTGTACCGGTGCCGATCAGCGGTCGGCGTGTGTGCCAGGTCCCATTCCCACCTGCGGTTCACTATTGGAATTTGGACGGCCGGTAAAAAATCGGCCGTCCAAAATCGGTGTGTGTGCAAGTAGCCTTAGAATTGCCCGATTGTGCCCATCTACGAACTTAGCCTGTCGAAAACCAACACGGATTTTTTGTGCAAATTTGAACATTTTATCTCAATTCTATCGAGAGTTATCGTCTGGAATGACACATACATAAATATATACCCATATTGTGTTGATGGGATTGACTAGTGTGAAGAAGCAGGTTGTATTCAAATGACCAAGCTAGTCTTTTTTTCCGTGTTTATTTTCTCACGACGTTTCGGCAATGGAACAAAGCCCTATTCATGTGAGGTTACCTACAATAAGATGAGAACAGAATTAATACTTACATGCTATGTCAGGAATATTATTTATAAGATACGTTGGGAATGCTACTTACATGTAGAAGTTAAAATTTTTAACATTAAACTGAAGAACCGTTGTGGAGAAGTAAACAAATGGAGGTGGATCAGTTTGTGGATAATATAAAGATCTAGGGACGCGGGAGCGTCCCGCCCGCCAAGAAAACCGAAGCCCTGAAAACCGAAGCGACTGAGACACTGATTACGCGACGGAACAAGTTCGGGTTGTCACCATCCCGTAGCTCGGTCCCCTGAGTGTCTCGAGAGTTGATTTTTTGTACACCAACTCTCCAGGGGCACGTGAGGACGTAAAACAAATTTCAGCTCTTGTGAACATCAGGTGTCGGGGGTATAACAATTTTAAAACCACTATTTTTCACGTTTTTCGTGTTCTTCTTCTTCTTCTTCTTCTTGTTGTCGTTGTCGTTGTCGTTGTTGTTCATTGACGGGGCTACAGCCCAGCAGACGAATCGGATCGAGCTGAAATTTTGCACACACGTTTGTTATGCTCCAAGGGAGTGCCTTTTGACCATTTTTTCTCCCTCCCCCCATTTCCCCCCCAATTAGGGGGGAAATAGTGTTTTTTAGGAATTTCAAATGGTCATAACTCCTTCAAAATTGAAGCTTTTTCAGATTTTCTTTTTTAGTTGTGTTCAGCTTTTCAAACTGTTTAATTTGAGATCAAAAAATGCTCCCTAAAAGGAAAAATAAAGGAGTTATGGTGATTTTTCTATTTTCAACAACAACTGCCGCAAATATTGATGAAAATTGGTGCGGTTGGTCTTAAAATGTCCGCTAGGTTGTCTAGAATATGCTCAATAATTTTGAACTAAATCTCAATCGATTTGACTAATCCACAGCCAAAAATACGTGAATAAATTCCACATCTACTGATTTGGCTAATTTCCGAGAACATCAAAGTTGAACGGTGGTCAGAAAAATTGTCGTAGAGTGGCGCCTGTTAAAGGATCGATAGGAAATTTAATGGGCTTTCGAATGAGGGTAGCACACTTTGCCACTTTTCTCAACGGTTCTCGAGTTATTCGCGATTTTTGGTATAAAAACGTGCGTTTTACGTTTTGCAAACTTTCTGTGGCCGCCGGTAGCCTCGTGGACAAGCGCGTCTGTCCGCGATGCGTAAGATCTTGGGTTCAATACCCGCTGGCGTGAAAGGATTTTTCACATACTTAGCCGTTGCGGCGGTCACCTGGTGGAATAACAAACAATAATTTCCAAAAAATAATTATTCTTGTCACAAAAAGAAGAAACAAAAAGGCAAACTAGTAGGCGCACTAATTTTTTACTAAATTTTGACTAGGATAAAACTTCATTTAGGAAAACATTTACTAGTCACCTCGTAGGTACTTTTGTTAAATTGAACCGTATTGTATAAGTACCGCTCGAAAACTAGCCATGCGAAAACATGTGATATCCCCCAAAAACAACTCCGTTGTAAAAACTGACCCGCCAAAAAACCTCAGCCGCAAAAAGGAATGATATCCATTTTGCCCGCCAGCCACATATATAGGATGCTCGGTGCTTCGCACCTCGCTGTTGAGTGTGCATATAGAAACCTGATCCTCCTACCCCTAACCTCCACCGTCAATGTTTTCCTGTTCCCTGTCTCCTTCCCACAACCCTTTCTCACCCTTAGTCACCCTCGGTTTCACCTAATATGTTTCCTCTGTTACACCAGCAGGGAGCTTTACGCTTCTTTCAATGCTGTTGGCGGGAGCTTTTTGCCAGATGATATAGTTGTACCACCACTGATTACTCGTGACCACCAGTAATACTTATAATATAGTAATGCTTCAATTCAGGCTTGTTCATCCGGTAAAAAGCTCCCGCCAACAGCATTGAAAGAAGCGTAAAGCTCCCTGCTGGTGTAACAGAGGAAACATATTAGGTGAAACCGAGGGTGACTAAGGGTGAGAAAGGGTTGTCGGAAGGAGACAGGGAACAGGAAAACATTGACGGTGGAGGTTAGGGGTAGGAGGATCAGGTTTCTATATGCACACTCAACAGCGAGGTGCGAAGCACCGAGCATCCTATATATGTGGCTGGCGGGCAAAATGGATATCATTCCTTTTTGGGGCTGAGGTTTTTTAAAATTGTTATACCCCCGACACCTGATGTTCCGAAGAGTTGAAATTTGTTTTACGTCCTCACGTGCCCCTGGAGAGTTGGTGTACAAAATACCAGACTGTGTTGCAAATCGGCACCATACCATATTCTCACCGTACTCATACCATACCATACGAATTTCTTTTCTGTCTTATCATACTGTACTAAATCATACATACAATAATATACCTTACCATACTCATACCATGTCATACAAACCGAGTGAATATTGAAATGTCATCCATTTCTGACCTATATTTAAAATTTCAAGTATCTAGCTCATCATCAAAATTTAATTTGTTTAAACAAATAGGTATTATTTAAACAATTTAACAGACAAGAAACCGAGTGAATATTGCATTGTGATCCAGTTCTGACCTATTTTTAAAATTTCAAGTCAATAGCTCATCATCAAAATGTAATTTGTATTATTACAAAAAGGTATTATTTAAACAATTTTACAGATGAGAAACCGAGTGAATATTGCCATGTGGTCTATCCCCGACTCACGGTTAAAATTTCTAGACTGTAGTTTACCGGGAAGATGAAAAAAGGTAGTTTTATTCTGGGCGTCTGGGGGTTTGGTCACATAACGGCCGTTTTCGACGCGAAAGTTTAGTGTTTTTCCTAAACCTTTGCGCGGTCACTGTGAACGAACGGCTGGTCGCAAAAAAATCCAATTGGTCTTAAAAGATTCGTAATTTTTCAGGTCATTCAAAAGTGAACTAAACATTTCACGATTCAGTTAAATATTTTGAGATATGACATTGTCGAAATTTTAAATTTCGTTTTGAACCCCTTCCCCTTGACCTAGGGTTATGAAAAGTTTCGAGGATCATTGTGGGGCTGGTCCGAACCCAGAAACCAAATTTTGTAATTTTAGCTCAACGCTAACTGGGCAAAGTGGCACGGACGGCGGACGGCGTACGGGGGACGGCGTACGGCGTACGGCGTACGGGTGACGGACGGATTTTTTTTTATTCGATTTTCTGAATCTACGTATCTTGAAACGTAAACCAACAAATTTTGAGGGGGGGTTAAAAAAATATTTTCTTTGGGCGATTCCAATGGTTCATTATCGAAGATAATAAACCAAAATCAACTCTCGAGACACTCAGGGGACCGAGCTACGGGATGGTGAAAACCCGAACTTGTTCCGTCGCGTAATCAGTGTCTCAGTCGCTTCGGTTTTCAGGGCTTCGGTTTTCTTGGCGGGCGGGACGCTCCCGCGTCCCTAGATCCCCAGTATTCATGTTTGGCGTTGAAATCACCCCCTTAAATAAATTTTCGTCCTATCTCATTGCATCTATTCAATTTGTAATCTTCTTCTGTCAGTGAGTACCTACCGTGGTGGACAGTAAATTGCAGCTACACTTATTTCATGATTTTTTATTCTCAATTTTATTGATACTACCTGCATTACAGATAACAACTCGTAAAATGTTAGGTGCGCTCATATTAGCAAATTTTAGAAAATGTTAGCGAATTTTTGAAAAAAATGTACCTACCTAGGTGTTGTTAAAATTTGTAAAACTTGAATTTTCGAAAATTTTTCATACCAAAATCCGTTTCAGACCATCCTGAATCCACTGCCGACAGACACCAAAAATTATTTGTAATCTTCTTCTGTCAGTGAGTACCTACCGTGGTGGACAGTAAATTGCAGCTACACTTATTTCATGATTTTTTATTCTCAATTTTATTGGTACTACCTGCATGACGAAAAAAATAAAAAATGAGACTCTGCCCAGGTATCTGTACAGCCTCACTCCTGAAAAAGATACTGAATACTCTTTATGGCGAGCTGGAAAAGGTCTGAAGCGGCCGAAAGTACCAGCCTATTAGATGTGCAGATGGTACATGGGCAAGAAGTGCAAAGGAGAAGGCAGATCTCTTTTCCATGTACCTGGAGGACATTACATACATACTGAAGACAGTGATGGCCTGATGTCAGATCTTTCGCCAGTAATAATGTCACTTAGTGAAACGGTGATACTGAAAGAAACAACACCGAAACTAAGCAGCGAATACACAAACTGGCCATTGTTTAGAGAAATACTTGACGAAAAAACTGTGTAGTGTGTCACTACGTTGGTTATTTCGAGATATGTTTACGGGTAACTAACGGATGGGCAGAGTTGAATGTTCGAGTGTGACGATTCTTCTTATGTTCTAATTATATGATTATACTTCACGATTCAAGCCTACTTATTTACGCAGAGGACATCATCACATCCTCCAATTTAACGGAGGAAGACCAAACGATTTATGAAAGAGTCAAAGAAACTTTCGATTCTGTTTTCATAGGTAAACGTAACGTTATCTATGAGAGGACAAAATTGAATTCAAGATATCAACGGGAAGATGAATTATTTGAAGAATTTGATATAATGGTATAATATTATGTACAATGGCAGAACATTGTAATTTTAGGACCCTTCGTGATGAATCGGTACGCGACCGAATAGTGGTGGGCATAAACGACAAAGAGCTGTCCACACAACTCCAAGAAGATTCAGAGTTGACACTCACAAAAGCTGTTCAGAAGTGCAAACAAAGAGAAGTTATAATGAAACAGGCAGCAGAATATCAAGAAATGAGCTCTAGGCTTCCAACTACAGCTGAATTAGATCGTGTCAAATCTTCTAAATCGCCTTATATGAAATATAACAAGGATTCTCCATCTGCATCTAAATCTGCAAGTTGCAGGAACTGTGGACAATCTCGCCATTCTCGAGATATGTGTCCTGCTAAGGAGGCGATTTGCTCGAAGTGTAATCGAGTAAGTCACTTCATGAAACTTTGCCGAAGCTACCAGAAGCAAGCTTCCAACCAATTCAAGAAAATCAGAGAAGTACGGCAGTCAGATAGCGAGGATGAAGGGGACAGAGCAGAGGTCGCGAATATGGGTACGGTTCATGTGCCGAAAAAGAATTGTCGGCCCTGGATTGTCCCAGTTCATGTCAACAACCACCAAGTCAACTTTACATTAGATTCAGGAGCGGAAGTGACTGCTGTACGCTGTAGCGTTCTTCCCAGATTCCCTTCCTTGATAAAACCAGGTAGGGTATTAAAAACCACAAATCAGCAAAAAATGACCGTCATGGGTATGTTTCTTGCCGACCTTCATTACGGTGGACTACAATTTCAAGAGAAAATAATATTTTATATATTATAATATAATATATATTATGTTGTACCAGACTTGAAAGAGCCACTCTTAGGGGTTCCGGCTATCAAAGCGTAGAAGATAATAAACATTCGAAAAGAATCGGAGTCGATCATCGCAGCTATAAAGTTGGAAGATGTGGAAACTGAATGCCCTGAGCTCTTCAAAGGAATTGGGAACATCCCCGGTGAGTACAATATTGAATTAATTTAAAACGCCGTTCCATATTCAGTATAATATACAATACAGTACTATATTAATTCAATATTGTACTCACCGGGGATGTTCCCATCCTTTGAAGAGCTCAGGGCATTCAGTTTCCACATCTTCCAACTTTATAGCTGCGATGATCGACTCCGATTCTTTTCGAATTTTTATTATCTTCTACGCTCCAAGAAATATTTCAATTCCCCTTCGCCCAAAAGTCGAGTCAGAAATTAATAGAATGGTGAAACTTGGAAAAATTGAAGAACCTACTCAATGGTGCGCTCCTATTGTACCAGTAATGAAACCTATTGGCAGTCTCAGACTCTGTGTGGATTTTTCGGAACTGAACAGAAACATAAAGCGACCGAAAATTATGTTGCCCGATGTCGAAGAAACTTTAGGCCAAATTGGTCAATCAAAAATATTTTCGAAATTAGATGGACTTACGGGATTTTGGCAAATTTCAATTTCGCCGAGCACTGCAAAGCTAACATGCTTCATCACTCCCTTCGGAAGATTCTTCTTCAAACGACTCCCATTCGGAATTTCCTCAGCCCCCGAATTCTTCCAAAACGCTATGTTCAAATTACTAGAGGGCACTGAAGTAGTATTATGTCATATGATCCCTCCTGATCCATGGTAAGACGGTTGAGGAACATGATAGGAGACTGCGTAAAGTCCTAAATCGTTTGAGGACTGCTAAGGTGGTTCTCAATAAAGAAAAAGGCATATTCTTCGTACCCTCAGTAAAATTTTTAGAGAATATAATAGAGCACGAGGGAGTAAAAATTGATCCCGATCGGGTCCTAAAGCCCTTGAGGATTTGCCTCCCCCAAAAGATGTATCGGGAATTAGAAGGCTCAACGGAATGATAAACCAATTAAGTAAATTCGTCCCTCATTTGGCCGGGAAGACAGAAATTTTTAACAATTTAACCAGAAAAAACGTCAAATTTGAAAGGTCTCAAAATCATCAACATCACCTGAAAGAAATCATATACATAATCAAACAGGATATAACTTTAACCAGGTACGATGTTTCAGCAGAATCAACTGTGATTGCTGATGGATCAGCGTATGGATTGGGTGCAATGCTTCTACAGAAGGTGAATGGGCAACAGAAAGTGGTGATGTTCGCATCGAAACGATATGCGCAGATAGAAAAGGAGGCGCTGGCTCTGGCCTGGTCTACTGAAAGGTTCTCCAAATAGTACTATCAACTGAGCAGGTGTTCTACAAGACAGTGTCCTTGGCCCCATACTGTATCTACTGTACACAAGAGACCTACCACAACCAGTTACCACCTACCACTTACTGCAACTTTTGCTGATGACACTGGTATTCTTGCAGTTGGAAACTCAGCTGTAGAAGCCACCAGTAAACTACAATCTGCTGTCAACAATGTCCTAAACTAGACTAAGCGATGGAGGATGAAGTTGAACGAAACGAAATCTATCCATATGAACTTCACGAATCTAAAGACAGACGTAATCCCATTAAAAATTAACTCGCAAACAGTGCCTAATGCGGACGAGGCAAAATACCTTGGCATGACTCTCGACTGTAAGCTGAGGTGGAAAGCCCACATGAAGAAAAAAAAGGACGAGCTCAACTTAAGATTCAAAAAAAAATTTAAAACATTTAATGTATTGGTTGATAGGGAAACACTCTGAATTACCAACACACTATAAGTTGCTTCTATACCAGGAAGTAATCAAACCAATCTGGACTTACGGGTGCCAACTGTGGGGTTGCACAAAGGAAAGTAATATACAACTTATACAAACGTTTCAAAACAAAGTTCTGCGGTTTATTGTCGAGAAACCTTGGTACGTACGAACAGCTGATCTCCATCGTGACCTATAGATGGAGACTGTTGATGAAACTATAAAAAAAACCTTGCGATGGAGCACGAGAGCCGGCTCCACAAACATCCAAACGTCGAAGTAGTGAATCTACTGGACAACAGCGGAGCTTGTATCAATTACCATGGCGCTTTTGGTTCCCTCCCTCACGGCATTATATCGTGTGTGCTTTCTCACTTGGGTGTCAGAGGAAGTATACTCGATGTTCTGAGGAGTCTGTATGGAGTAGCAAGAGTTGCGAAAGGGACCAATGAAGGCATGGCTGATTTCTTCCCGGTACACAAAGGTATCTTGCAGGGAAATTTTTGTAGCCCTTTGCTATTCTCGCTGTTTCTCTCTGGTCTTGAAGACTACATAAAAGAAAGAGGATTCAGCGGTATGAATGTGGATGGCGCAAAATAAATGTTGACACTCGTTTTGCCGTTGACCTTTGTCCGCTAGGTTCCTTAAAGTGTGACATTAGGCATGAAATGTATTTATACATAAGTTCTTATAAGTTCTCCGAATCAATGGGACTTGCGATCAAACCCTCAAAAACGAAGGTAGTGTGTTTCTCCAAAAGATTAGGAATGGACTTGAAGCATGAATACGACGTAGGTAGGGATGGGGAACAATTTACCGATTCTTTAAAAAATCGATTTTTATTGTTTACAAAATCGATACTATTTTTGTCGATTTTTATCTGAATCGATTCTTTAATAACGATTTTTTTAAAAATCGGCGAATTTTCTCAAAAGGAAAATTCATTTTTTGTTCTCCATCGTAAAATAGGAAATTGGAAACATCTGTACAGGTGAATGGTTTTGGACATGGATGAATCCATGGAAGTAGGAACTTTCAGGAAGTAGGACGGACGTTCAGATGAGGAGTTATGTAAGCCTAACAACACATTATTTTGATTATGTGGCAAACCAAATGATCAGCAACTCACTGGGGGTTGGATCATATCGTTTCAATAATGTAAACCAAGATTAGCGAATCTGGTCTAACCAAATGTTATAATTGCATTTACGAATGTATACCTGGAAATAGGCTTTATTTGGCAAGAATATCACGAATGAAAAATATATGAAAAGTTCTTGAAACTGGTATGAAAACATATGGTGTGTTCAACTCATGTGTGCAATTAGAATGTTATTAGGAGTATCACCACACCAAACAAGATACGAAAGTCCTAAAATAAATGCTCCAGGAACAACTTGTGAGGAGGTTCGACTTCATCGAACAGGTGAGATACGAGTACTTAGGGTTCGCAACATTACTGGATCCTAGATTGAAGAAAATGTATTTTCAAGGCCAAGCTGCCTGTTCAAGACACATTATACGTTTGAATGACATAATGAGAGTACAGATTGAGATGACGGAATCAGTGGAAGACATTTCTCCTGCGCGTTCTTCCAGTTCTGACTCGGATCATCCAACTAAAAAAAGGAAGGGCATCCACAATAAGCGACCACAATAAGAATATCCAGCACAGATTCCGGAAGTAGGGAGAAGCATCTCGAAAAAATAAATTGCTTAACGAACTATCTTTGTATTTAAACTCATCAGTGGATAAAATACATGAAAATCCTTTCCTGTAGGTACTGGAAAAATATGAGAGACGCATATCCTGTAGTGTTACAATTTGCCGTACAATACCTGCCAACGGTTGCTACTTCTGTCCCCAATGAGCGATTGTTTTTAAAATCTGGGAAAACCATCACTCCAACCAGGAATCGTTTAAGCGGCAAGTTTGCATCAATGCTCATATTTCTGTCATAAATTGATAGAGAGTTTTGGGATATGGGAATATTTCGTTAATACGAGTAATTCAAATTATTTGACCTGATGTTTTTTAAATAAATTTTTTTACCGATGAAATTTTAAACATGGGTCGCAGATAGATGACAGTGTAGTATTCACTCGGTTCTTTACCTGTAAAATTATTTAAACAATATCTATTTGTTTAAACAAATTAAATTTCGATGTTGAGCTACAGACATGAAATTTTAAACATGGGTCGCAGATGGATGACAATGCAGTATTCACTCGGTTTCCTGACTGTAAAATTGTTTAAACAATACCTATTTGTTTAAACCAATTAAATTTGGATGTTGAGCTAAAGTTTCATTCATCATCTTGTTAATTGGATCAGGTTGATCTGCTCAAAGAAGATAGTAAACCGTTGAGTCAAGAAAATGCAGAGTTTTTTTTCTAGAAATAAGACACCTTTTTCACTTTCAATTTTTTCAAAACAATGAAAAGAACAGTAATATATTTTATGAAAAATCGAGTTTATGCCAACAATTTTTAGAAAAATTGATTAAGGTTCAAATTTGGAATTTTAAAACAAATCGACACTTGTACCGACTTCCCATCCTTAAAACCTATTTACCTTGAACATGCTAGCATTATTATCATTACGATAATTATTTAAAAAAATAGGATCTCATTAGAAAAATAATAACTTTTTAGAAGCCGATTTTTAAAATTTCACTTTTGTGACGATTTTTCGGTAAATCGATGTTTTGGATTCGATTTTGAATCAATTCAAAAAATCAAAAGGAAAATTCATTTTTTGTTCTCCATCGTAAAATAGGAAATTGGAAACATCTGTACAGGTGAATGGTTTTGGACATGGATGAATCCATGGAAGTAGGAACTTTCAGGAAGTAGGACGGACGTTCAGATGAGGAGTTATGTAAGCCTAACAACGCATTATTTTGATTATGTGGCAAACCAAATGATCAGCAACTCACTGGGGGTTGGATCATATCGTTTCAATAATGTAAACCAAGATTAGCGAATCTGGTCTAACCAAATGTTATAATTGCATTTACGAATGTATACCTGGAAATAGGCTTTATTTGGCAAGAATATCACGAATGAAAAATATATGAAAAGTTCTTGAAACTGGTATGAAAACATATGGTGTGTTCAACTCATGTGTGCAATTAGAATGTTATTAGGAGTATCACCACATTAACCCCTTCCCTATCTTGAAACATAGTCCTTTAAATACGCGGGTTCTTTTCGGACTCGTGATGATCTTCTTAAAGATTCTTCTTGTGAGGGACTTGATTCTGGTGTAGGTAGCAGCGGTTGGATCGACTGGGGTTGTGAAATGGGCTCCTCTTCTTGCAGTGGTGGTTCTATGTCGAATAGGGGTGTAGATTGTTGCTCTTCTGACTCAGCGTTTCTCTTGGAGCTAGGTGTTTTAGAGAAACGGTAGTTTCTCTTCCATCCGCTAGTTTTACCCAGGCATATTCTGGGTTCGCTTCCAGGAGGTCCACTTCATCCACCAGAGGTTCAAATTTGCTGTTCCGCACATGTCTTTTCATGAAAACTTTACCTGGAGCGAGTAACCAGGGCGGTAGCGAGCTACCTTGGCAGGACCTGCGTGGGTGTAGGAACATCCTGTCATGAGGCGTAGTGTTCGTCGTTGTGCAGAGTAACGATCGAATTGAGTGTAAACAAGTCGTTTAAAACAAGCATCCACTGGTTAGGGCTAAGGTTATTAGTGCGCAATGCCAATTGGATAGACTTCCACAGTACCCCATTATATCGCTCAATGCAGATTTTTTTTTTCTAGAAATAAGACACCTTTTTCACTTTCAATTTTTTCAAAACAATGAAAAGAACAGTAATATATTTTATGAAAAATCGAGTTTATGCCAACAATTTTTAGAAAAATTGATTAAGGTTCAAATTTGGAATTTTAAAACAAATCGACACTTGTACCGATTTCCCATCCTTAAAACCTATTTACCTTGAACATGCTAGCATTATTATCATTACGATAATTATTTAAAAAAATAGGATCTCATTAGAAAAATAATAACTTTTTAGAAGCCGATTTTTAAAATTTCACTTTTGTGACGATTTTTCGGTAAATCGATGTTTTGGATTCGATTTTGAATCAATTCAAAAAATCGATTTGTCATATCAATTCCCCATCCTTAGTAGGTGGTGATATTATTGAGGGCGCGAGTGAATATGTCTATTTGGGAGTGTATTTCGGTTCGGCGGGGGTGTTCTGCAGGGCCGCTCAACATTTCAAGTCTGGGGAGCAGCTAGACAAATTCTGGTTAGAGACGGATGTCAAAACTGGGATGTCAAAAACTAAGTTGTAGATGGGCAGAATCGGGTCATTCTGAGGGGGGTTTTGGAGAGTTTGAGGGGAACAAATTACCCATGAATTCCCAAAATGATGACAAATGCCACCTCATTTTGAAGGGTTTTTCTACGCTGAACACGATGGTGAAATCAGAATTGCTATATCCTATTCCTTTCTCTAACTAGAGCACTTTGAAGATGAAGAAACGTCGTTGATGTTCTTCATGGACATCAAGCCCTTCAATGGGTACATTTTATCATAAAACTCGTTTTTTCTTCGAAAATTCGCCCTAATATCCATGCTGCATGACTATGGCTTTTTTTTTTTTTTTAAGACTAAGTACTTCCCTAGTATAGTTTTATGTAATTCGTAATTGCCAATAAAAATGTTATTCTTTCTTTAATAAATATCAACCGCCGAAATGCTATAGCTTTTGATTATTTTGTCTATTGTTACCAGTCTTTTGAATCGTCGGAGTGTTAGTCGAGCCCTTCGCATGAGAACGGCCGGGCTTTTTATCGATAGTTGTAGCGATGCTTGCCTCAACACTTCGGTCAAGAGCCTCACTAAAAACAGATGAATTGGCTACATTTCGTTGAGAGTCTTATCTGTTAGCTCTCCAGCCCACGGTCCTATCCCATCTTAGACGCGATGAAATATTTTTTTCAGAAAAATATTTTTACACTGAATTCAATACCTATGTACAATCCTGACTTTCGTACCTATGTGAAGAGGTCATTTCAATAAATTCAGTCGTTCACGTTTGTAAAACGGTTACATCAACTTATAATATCGCGTATCGACTTAGTGCCGCATTGGTAATTATTTCGTTTGCAATTTACTTAAAACAGTTCTTACTGACGCAAAACCTAAAGTCGTCTTCCCCACTCCTCAGCCGCTCACCTTAGTAGAATACGATTATGATTATGAGATCCATATTGATTTTGATAGGGTAGTAGAGACCGATATATAACCAGTTGAAAGTTGGAGGATGAAGAATGTAAAGTTTTTCGACCATTCCACATTACCACAAAACAACGGTTTATCATCTTCCCTGAGCAGATCACCCTAATCCAATTAACGAACTGTTAGATGAAACTCTAGCTCATCATCCAAATTAAATTTAAAATACCATACGCATTTCTTTCATATCATACCATACTGTACTGTACCAAATCATACATACAAACCATTTGTATCATGTCATACAAACCGAGTGAATATTGCATTGTCATCCAGTTCTGACCCATTTTTGAAATTTCGATAGCTTATTATTACAAAACTATTACAAAAAGGTATTATTTAAACAATGTTACAGATGAGGAACCGAATGAATATTGCAATGTGGTCATCCCCGACTCACGGTTAAAATTTCCAGTCTGTAGTTTACTGGGAAGATGAAAACAAAGTAGTTGCTGTAGTTGGGCGTCTGGGGGGTTGACCCACCTAATGGCCGTTTTAGACGCGAAGTTTAGTGTTTCTCCTAAACCTTTGCGCGCTCACTGTGAACGAACAAAAACGTGGCTGGTCGTACAAAAATCCAATTGGTCTTAAAATATTCGTAATCATTCAAAAGTGAACTAAAAATTACACCGTTTCTTGTGAATTTTTAGAGATACCTATGACATTGTCGAAATTTCAAAGTTCGTTTTGAACCCCTTCCCCTTGACCTAGGGTTATGAAAAGTTTCGAGGATCATTGTGGGGCTGGTCCAAACCCAGAAACCAAATTTCGCAATTTTAGCTCGAAGCTACCTGGGCAAAGTGCCGCGTACGTCGTACGGCGGACCGACGGATTTTTTTTGTATTCGATTTTCTGAATCTACGTATCTTGAAACGTAAACCAACCAATTTTGATGGGGGGGGTTAAAATTTTCCTTTGGGCGATTCCAATGGTTCATTATCGAAGATAATAAACCAAAAGGTCATACCCCTTGTTGAAATCTCAATCAGTGGATGTTTGAAATAGTTTGAAAATGTTTAAAACAGTTTGAATAGATGAATAAAAGCGGTGGAAGTATAACTGGACTTGACTTAATAGTATACATAAGCATCAAGGAAAATACTAATAGAATATCAAATGCGAATATTTACCGGTTTCCGGGCCTGAGTGATTAGGTGGAGGTGATGAAGACTGGTCCATCTTGAGAGCGACGTGAACTCCCGGAAAGAACTACTTCAGATGACGATTTTTTAGCTATTGGTGGTGGAAGAATGAGTTTGGGATTTAAAGAAGGGACAATCCGAATAGTGGGGGAATACTGATGGTGCCTTTCGTCTGATGGTGCCGGTCCCTATCTGTTCTGAGTTAGCAATTTTCGGCTACAAAAGGCGTTGCGACATGGCAATCTTGTTTCTAGAAACATTCAATGTGTCTTTTCATCGATCGATATAACTTTGTCGCCGTTCTTATACTTAACAAATTGTATGACAAATGAATAATCTCAATTTATATTTAACACCGTTCTTATATTTAACAAATTCTATGACGAATGAATAATCTCAACTCACCACCTGCGTAGGTACCCGAATGAATACCGCCACCACGAATTGCTCACTTGACTTTACTTTTTGTGTGTTACAATTTGTCTTTTATTATTGAACTAGCTGTGTACCCGTGCTTCGCAACGGTAGAACAGACACCCCCTTTATTCACTTCTCTGCTTCCAATTACTCCCTTTTCACTCCAATTCGTCAAGTAGTTTTTGGATTGCCGGTAGATCCTCCTCCCCCCACACACACACAACAAGTACCCCCCCCCCCCCTCTCCTAAATTGGTCAAAAACCTTCCCCAAAGTTCACTCAACATTTTTCTTAGTTTCATTCAGATAGGTCAAGTAGTTTTGAAATCCCGGTAATACCCCCTCCCCCTACCCTAACTGCCTTTAATCCCCCCCCCCCCAATACTATTGACCCACCCTACCTGTTTAGAAACATTCCTCAATATTCACACAACAAATTCCCAAAGTTGCACTCCAACTGGTCAAGGAGTTTTGAATGCCTGTAGACCCTCCCCCCCCCCCACCACCACTAACATCCTGCTTGAAGTACCACTTGAAAGTACTCGTCGAGCTGAATCCAGAGACTACTTACAATCGGATTTACGTTCAACCGTTCAAAAGTTATAAGCATAAACGTCCTCATACAAGTGACTATAACACGTTTTTTAGTAGTATTTCATTCATAGCGTTTCAACAGATGGACAGATTTAAACGCAAATTTTTCATAAACTTCCCAGATAAATTCTGCGTCAAATGGTACCAGCCGCAACTTTCTACGTTCAGCCGTTCTCAATTGACGATGAGACAAACAAACAAACAGACAGACACGATTTTATTATATAGTATAGAGTATAGATATAGATAAGTTTTGGTTGATTCTTTTTTTCCCTTGATGTTTTTCCCAAAAATGTTAGGAACTCTTAGGCCCAACTGTTTACGATTTAAGACACTCCAAATGTTACTTTACTACATCTTTCAACATGTGTGTTGATTTTCTAATCAATGGTTCATTGTACAACATGAACACCTTCTCAAATTCTGTTACATTCACGGAAAACATTTAAAACAAGTTAATAACTCGAGGGCGGATTTGTATACAACTGCATATTTTCTCCCTCGCCGAATTTCGAAGAAATACCTAGTGATCTGCCCGTTTCACGTCTTTCTGTTTCCAAAAACACCCATTTTTGTTGGCATTCAATTGCATATTTTGCCTACCTACGTGGCCCGCCACTCGTTTTGAGGAAAAATATGCAGGAGAGCATACATTTCAAATCAAACCGAAAAGCTCAATTTTCCTCCAGAATTGTTTTCTTAAGAGAATGAAGGAGCGTCTAGTGTTTTTCTATCATTACATATAACGTTTACTAAATGAAGCAAATGTTTAGTGTAAAAAATAAGAAATGAACGACTTAGCGAGAGTACAAGCCAATTTTTTAATGAATATTTTGAGTGAAATGAATGAAATATTTTTTCAGTGGTACTGGTTTGCATTTTTTATTTGTCACCAATGAAACTTGGGTAAATAAGGCTAATTCTGATTTTGTAATTGCATATTGTTTTACCGCATATTCTATTAAATAAAATGGTTTTTTTTACTGCATCAGAATCCGCCCTCTATTATTAACATTTCGAAAGCCGAATGGAAGCAAATCACAGAAATGTGTTTGATAATCAATCCCAAATAGCATTAAATTAACAATCCCGTCATGCAGCATGACTATTAGAGCGAATTTCCGAAGAAATAATTGGTTTTACGTAAAACGTCTCCATTGAAGGACTTGATGTCCATGAAGAACATCTCATGTAACAACCTCGTTTCTTCATCTTCAAAGTGCTCCAGTTTGAGAGTGGAATAAGATGTAGCGAGTCTGACTTCCCCATCTTATTCAGCGTGTAATGACCGTTTCCTTTTTGGAATTTATGGGTGAACCCCCCCCCCCCCCACCACAGCCGCCCCAAAACCCCCTTCAGCTTTTGGACATTACAACGCTGAACACGCTAAGTTCGTAGATGGGCAGAATCGCACAACTATACGGGAGGGGGGGGGGGGGGAATCCCTCATAAATTCTCAAAATGGAACATTTTGACAAGTGAGACCTCAATTAAAAGGTTTTTACACGCTGAATAAGATGGGGAAGTCATAATCGCTATATCTTATTCCGCTCTCACACTGGAGCACGTTGAAGATGAAGATTCGTGGTTGCTACTAGATATGATCTTCATTGTTATTCTGCTCTAATCTGATGACGGAATGCGATATCGCAATTCTGACTTCACCGTCGTGTTTACAATTGAAATATCGAAAAACTGAGGGGGGTTTGGGGTGTTGGTGGAGGGGGGGGGGGGGGTCACTCAAAAAATGTAGGTCTGACGAGTGACACCTCATTTTAAAGGTTTTTACACGCTGAATACGATCGTGAAGTCGGAATAATTCCGATGATTGCGATCTAGGGACGCGGGAGCGTCCCTCCCGCCAAGAAAACCGAAGAAGAACACGAAAAACGTGAAAAATAGTGGTTTTAAAACTGTTATACCCCCGACACCTGATGTTCCCAAGAGCTGAAATTTGGTTTACGTCACCACGTGCCCCTGGAGAGTTGCTGTACAAAAAATCAACTCTCGAGACACTCAGGGGACCGAGCTACGGGATGGTGAAAACCCGAACTTGTTCCGTCGCGTAATCAGTGGCTCGGTCGGTTTTTCTGGTTTTCTTGGCGGGCGATAGTAAAGCACTCGCAATTTAACTGGGTGTCAGAGCTGAGCCGTCTTGTCGTCGTGTCTGGGGGGAGGATTGATTGGGGTGACCGCGATATGAGGAGCTGAGGGCTTCACTGAACGGCTTGGTGGAATCTTACAGAAACCATCTTCATGGTCTGGATGTGGAACGAGTCATCAACTCGTAGTACAACTCATATTTCCGATTAAGTCTGGATTTTGGTAGCCGCCAGTTATACCTTGGAAAATGTGGATCAATACATGCCGAAAGAGTAGTGGCCCAGTTGCGAATGGCCCCCAGGTCTGAAGATGTAAAAGTAGTATTTTTCTATCATAGAAGTGAATCGTATTCACTTCGGACCTCGGAAATTTGCACGATCTGCCACATTGAGAACGAGAGCCTGTGTCACTTCCTCCTCGCTTGCCCCCTCTACGCTCCTCTTCGTGATCACTACCTGGCGCAATACCTGGCCGGTGCGGTCAACCGAACGGATGACGTCTCCTCTCTGCTTGATTTGGACCAGGACCTCCATAGGATCACAGACCTCTACAACTACACGACCAAGTCGCTGAAGATCAGAGGACTATTTGTTCAGTGAGCGTGCTCCAACTAAAGTGGTGATCACCTGTTTTATTTCAGGAAGAAATTGCATTTTGTTTTATGTCAAAAAATTGAACTTGTTTGAATATTTTGTCGTACCTATGTAAAAAATTTGAACTCTTGTAACAACCATTTTTGGTTAGTACAATAAAAAATCATTTCTTTTCATTTCATTTCTATAGTAAAGCGTAATTCTACACCTTCCAGTGTGTGAGAAGGAGCAACTAACGACAACTAGCAACTAACGGTGCTCTTCGTACATTTATCGAATTCCAACAACCAGCACGTGCTACTTCCACCGTCGGTCGGTACATTATTTTGGAATAGGAATAAACCCCAATGAACTCGGCTTAACAAAAGATCCTTTTATTTGTTTTTGGGAACATTGTACTTGGTCGTTTAACCCAAAACAACACAAGGTCTGTGTCCATGAACATCGGAAGCACCAGGAGTTAATACACTTCAGGATCACTATACAATTGTTTAGCGTTCGAAGTACTCTCAGATTAGAGCTTCTTTCATTTATCTCTTCACGGTCAATCGCTTTAGTATGAATTTGAAAAAAGTGGTACTTTTCAAGACAGCTTTCTGCAGTAATTCGAAAAATTGTGATTTATATTTAGACTAGCTGTGTACCCGCAGTTCGCCACGGTAGAACAGACTCCCCCTTTAGGACAGGCCCCACTCATAACAGATACTACCTCAGGATTGCCAATTTCAATGTTTCACTCCAATTCGTCAAGTAGTTTTTGGATTGCCTGTAGACCCCCCCACCCACCCACAACCTGTACCCCCCCCCCTCCTAAATTGGTCAGAAACCTTCCCCAATGTTCACTCAATATTTTCCCTAAGTATCATTCAGATAATACCCCCCTCCCCCTACCATTACAACCTTTAACCCCCCCCCCCCAATACTATTGACCCACCCTACCTGTTTAGAAACATTCCTCAATATTCACACAACAAATTCCCAAAGTTGCACTCCAACTGGTCAAGTAGTTTTGAATACCTGTAGACCCTCCCCCCCCCACCACCACTAACATCCTGATTGAAGTACCACTTGAAAGTACTCGTCGAGCTGAATACAGAGACTACTTACAATCGGATTTACGTTCAACCGTTCAAAAGTTATAAGCATAAGCGTCCTCATAGAAGTGATTATAACGACTTCGTTTTTTAGTAGTATTTCATTCATAGCGTTTCAACGGATGGACAGATTTGAACGTGAATTTTCCATAAACCTTCCCAGATAAATTCTGCGTCAAATGGTACCAGCCGCAACTTTCTACGTTCAGCCGTTCTCAATTGATGATGAGACAAACAGACAAACAGACAGACACGATTTTATTATATACATAGATTTCAAGTGTCTAGCCCATCATCAAAATTTAATTTGATACCTAACAATAAATTATAATAACTTTCGCTAGGTTTGTGATAAAATTATTAATAGTTAGTGATAATTCATAATAATAATTAATCCAACATTTAGGATCAAGACATTTAGACCTAGTGATCTAGACAGAAGGGTGATCTGTACAAAGAAGATAATGAATCGTTGTGTCAAGTATTTGCAGAGTTCTTTGTTTTTTCGATTTTCTGAATCTACGTATCTTGAAACGTAAACCAACAAATTCTGAGGGGGGGTTAAAAAAGTTTTTTTCTGTTGGCGATTCCAATGGTTCATCATCGAAGATAATAAACCAAAATCAGTTGAGAGGTCAAATTTTCATAAAATTTCACGTAGAATCCAAATCTAAAATAAAAAAAGGGGATTTTCATCTGAAAAAACGAAGTTGGTGTGCATTGCACCAATTTGGGCTTGTCGGAAAAAATTGAAAATAGCGCAGTTGAATGCAGGATAAAAAAAATAGAAAACATGGGTTTTCAGTTTTTTTTTTTTCAAAATCCCTCACAATAATGAATTAAAATTCATATCCACTAGTTAATGTCACCCAGCATAAACGTTTCATCTATCATTTCGTGATATAGGCAGAAGGATGATCTGCACAAAATAAGTTAAAACGTTATGTTAAGAATTCGCTGAGTTTTTTCAGAGACGACTGGCCAATGCCAACAGCATAATATGCCAATATGGTCCGGTTGGATTACCTTGCGTTTCGCAGATTACGGCGCAGGTGGCCGCCTCTACGTACATGAAGACCGATCAGTTATGCGGGTTTTTGCATACACGCTCCGCGATTCCTGCCCCCACTGTCAAACCAGATGAAATACGTGATACGTGGTGTGGGTGTGGGAGGGGGCGCAAAGACATAAAATGTCCCTCGTGGTTGCGTACTCGTACGAAAGCTGTACCCACTTTATGGTTGCTTTGAATCACGAATCCAATGGCTATGACTGACATATGACGTACGTGGACCGGCAGGGGGTGGATGACGTCAGACATGTGGCTGGTAAGAACACCTCAGAGGATATGACGTACGTGGACCAGCCGGGGTTGGATGACGTCAGACAAGTGGCCGGCAAGAACAACTCACAGGATATGACGTACGTGGACCCGCAGTGGGTTGGATGACGTCAGACAAGTGGCCGGCAAGAACATCTCACAGGATATGACGTACGTGGACCGGCAGGGGGTGGATGACGTCAGACAAGTGGCCGGCAAGAACACCTTACAGGATATGACGTACGTGGACCGGCAGGAATGGATGACGTACGTGGACCAGCAGGAATGGGTGACGTCAGAGGGGTCAAGGGGAGCCAAATATTTTAAACCTCCATTTCTTCCTTACTAATATTAATAAGCATTATGTAAATACGGATCGTAATCTTGAATCTACTTGTACTCTCAACAGTTCCATTATATAAAATATCAAATTACCGGCGAGTTAAGTATTTTATAACAATTCCTATTTTCATCATAAAAAAATTGTTTCTTCATACAAAAGTTGCTTAACTCAACACTTCCTTCGTTAAATACATTTAAAAATAAATTGTGTCTTCCTTAAACATAACAGTTTTAAAATCTTTGTGCAGATCACCCTTCTGTCTAGATCACTAGGTCTAAATGTCTAGATCCTAAATGTTAGATTAATTATTATTATGAATTATCACTAATTATTAATAATTTTATCAAGGAGGTACCTAGTGAAAATTATTATAATTTATTGTTAGGTATTAAAAATTTGTATTTATTATTAATAATAATTAATATTAATTATAATTAATTAATACGATATCCGGCTGTTGGAAATTTACTAGTTATCTCGTAGGTACTTTTGTTGAATTGTATAATTTGAATAAATTGATTTTGTTGGGGATGTGGTTTTGACCATGGAAAAAATGGTCTACTTGCTGAACCATGGTGAGCACTGGTTGGGGGTGGGACAGTTTGGCCGTCAGGCGTGGAAGTACCGAAATTCCCTGGTTTCTGAATTCAATTGGTGAAGTGAATTACTGAATAAAATTGCCCATTTCTGCTTTGTGTTCAACTCCAAAGTTCATTTTCTGAAAAATTTAAATTTAAAAAATCCAAAATTGTAGCCCAGGTTGCCCGGGCAGACGGATGAAAAATCATGTTTTTTTTTATGTTGTGTGTATATACGTATATGAAACCTGCATACCAACTTGTATTTAGTTTACACAATTGTAATTAATTATTTATTCATAATAAACATGTTTTCTTCTTCTTCTTCTTCTTCTTGTTAAATTGAACCGTATTGTATAAGTACCACTCGAAAACTAGCCAATGAAAAAGATGTGATATCCCCCCAAACACAACTCCGTTGTAAAAACTAGCCCGCCAAAAACCTCAGCCGCAAAAAGGAATGATATCCATTTTGCCCGCCAGCCACGTATGTAGGATGCTCGGTGCTTCGCACCTCGCTGTTGAGTGTGCATATAGAAACCTGATCCTCCTACCCCTAACCAACACCGTCAATGTTTCCTGTTCCCTGTCTCCTTCCTACAACCCCCTCTCACCATTAGTCCCCCTCGGTTTCACCTAATAATATTATGTTTCCTCTGTTACATCAGCAGGGAGCTTTACGCTTCTTTCAATGCTGTTGGCGGGATTTTTTTGCCAGATGAACAAGCCTGAATTGAAGCATTACTTTATTATAGTTGTACTTACCACCACTGATTACTCGTTACCACCAGTAATACTTATATCATAAGTATTACTGGTGTTCATGAATAATCAGTGGTGGTACACCTATAATGCAGTAATGCTTCAATTATATTATAATTATATTTTAGAATTATATTATAATTATTTATAAATATAAATATATTAATACATAGATATATTGATTTAATTATAACTATAATTAATTTAATTATAATTAATTTAATTATAATTATATTTTATAATTATATTATAATTATATTATAATTATATTTTATAATTATATTATAATTATATTTTATAATTATATTATAATTATATTTTATAATCTATATCTATACTATAATCTATACTATACAAACAGACAGACACGATTTTATTATATTATAATAAAATCGTGTCTGTCTGTTTCTTTGTTTGTTTGTCTTATCATCAATTGAGAACGGCTGAACGTAGAAAGTTGCGGCTGGTAACATTTGACGCAGAATTTATCTGGGAAGGTTTATGAAAAATCCGCGTTTAAATCTGTCCATCCGTTGAAACGCTATGAATGAAATACTACTAAAAAACGTTTTATAATCACTTCTATGAGGACGCTTATGCTTATACTTTTGAACGGTTGAACGTAAATCCGATTGTAAGTAGTCTCTGGATTCAGCTCGACGAGTACTTTCAAGTGGTACTTCAATCAGGATGTTAGTGGGAGGGGGCAGGGTGCAGGTTGTGAGTGGAGGGGGGGGGGGTCTACAGGCATTCAAAACTACTTGACCAGTTGGAGTGCAACTTTGGGAATTTGTTGTGTGAACATTGAGGAATGTTTCTAAACAGGTAGGGTGGGTCGATAGTATTGGGGGGGGGGGGGGGGTTAAAGGCAGTTAGGGTAGTGGGAGGGGGGTACTACCGGGGTTTCAAAACTACTTGACCGATCTGAAGGTAACTTTGGGAATATGTTGAGTGAACATTGGGTTTCTGGCCAATTTACGAGGGGGGGTACAGGTTGTGGTGTGGGGGGGGGGGGGGGGGTCTACCGGCAATCCAAAAACTACTTGACGAATTGGTGTGAAACTTTGAAATTGTGTTGTGTGAACATTGGGGAAGGTTTCTGACCAGTCGCGGAGGGGGGGGGGGGGGAGGGGTTCAGGGATTTCAAAACTACTTGACCGATCTGAATGAAACAAAGGGAAAATGTTGAGTGAACAATGGGGCCTGTCCTAAAGGGGGTGTCCGTTCTACCGTTGCGAAGCGCGGGTACACAGCTAGTTATATTATAATTCTTAGACGCCTTGCTTTTGCAATGTCAGGCAGCCTAAAATGGCTCATTACTTTACTTTTGTACCAGCAGTACTCATTATCACCACTATATATCTAATTCTCAGAAGTCTTGCAAAAAGCTCCCGCCAACAGCATTGAAAGAAGCGTAAAGCTCCCTGCTGGTGTAACAGAGGAAACATAATATTATTAGGTGAAACCGAGGGGAACAGGAAAACATTGACGGTGGTGGTTAGGGGTAGGAGGATCAGGTTGCTATATGCACACTCAACAATGAGGTGCGAAGCACCGAGCATCCGATATATGTGGCTGGCGGCAAAATGGATATCATTCTTTTTTGCGGCTGAGGTTTTTTGGCGGGCCAGTTTTTACAACGGAGTTGTTTTTGGGGGGATAATCATTACTCAGGTATTCATTATTCAGGTTCTGCACAAAGGAACCTAGTCGATTGCAACAGCCAGATATTGCATTAATTAATTATAATTAATAATAATTATTATTAGTAATAAATACAAATTATTAATACCTAACAATAAATTATGATAATTTTCACTAGGTACTTGATAAAATTATTAATAATTGGGCGACTTTAATGGTTCGTTATTGAAGATAACAAACCAACCGCTCACGGAATATTAAACTCTGAATAAAACTGCTTAACAGTGCGTTTCAACGGTTCAACGGGATGTGGAAGAAATACTTGTTGCTATCGAGTCCAACGGATGTAACCAACTTGAATCAGCGACTCTAACAGATTCCTCCGTCTTTGGGAAGCGGCATTTGTGGGCGACAAACGAATGCTGACGTTCGCAATGCTTCACACTTTTTGTGACCAAAGACTTTTTTCGCCTTCCTCAACATTGATTGTGAATCGTATAAACTTCCCTCACCATTTCGGTTACATCAGAGACCCTTATAGTTCTAATCTCTTGTAGGAATTCGGAAGACAGTCAGTGTCAGAACTCAGTCATTGTCAGAACCTCAGTTGCTCACCAGACCCTGCCTGCATCGCTCCTGTTCAACATCTTTCTACCGACGTTCAACGTTCAAGCTCGTTCAACTCGGACTTTTTTGAAATCGAGGTACTTGTGCTCTGTTACTCAATAGTATATAGTAAACATTTAAGGCAATTGAATTAAATGCAAGAATACATAGGTACTGCTAGACCATCACTGATATAGTAGCTATATTGGATGCCATTCATGAACTTATAGGGAACTTACTTATCCATCAAATACAATGTAATGCTATTGCTATATTCATAACATTCGTATTCCTATATCGTATTATTAGAGATACCTAAGTCATAGAAGATGAGCTCAGACTTATCTCAACTGCGCATGCGTTCTGCTAAGTTTCTCCATCCAAATGTTGCTCGCCATAGATTAGGCCACTGGAAATAGGAACAATCTATTAAGTGTGTGGAAGTAGGTTATTGGAACTTGAGTTTGCGTGGCTTCGATTGCATTTTTTTTCCTAGTTGAAGGTATTATGTTGAGCAACCTCAACTTCTATTTCAGTGAGTGTACTAATATAACTGTGTTCATAAATTGGATATGTTCATTGATGTAACACACCAACACAATATACCATGCCTATCAAAAACCCCTAGGCACCTTGAGGTGACCAAACTTGGTAGTCACAAACACCTTTGCGGGGATGTCAGATGAGTAGGGTGGCATTTTAGGCATTTTTTGGTACATCAGGTTGGGCGTTTCACCCCAGGTTCGAAAAACACTTATTCAAATCGCCTCGTCAACAGCTTATCTTTTTACCCATCGGTTATAATCGTAAATCTGAACCCCCCTCCCCGATAAACCTGAAGGGGGGGGGGGGTAACCCCAGGGTTCAAAAAACATTAGTTTTTCAAATCTCCTCACCAACAGCTTTCATTTTTACCCGTACATTATAATCGTAAATATACCCCCCCATCACCTGTTTGAGGGGGGGGGGGGTAACCCCCAGGTTCAAAAAACATTAGTTTTTCAAATCTCCACGTCATCAGCTTTCATTTGAACCCATCGATTAAATGGGTTATAATGGATTATAATCGGCATATCTAGACCTCCCTCCTATTCACTGCAGGGTACTCCTGTGCTCCCCCACTAATAGGTACCCCCCGGTTCAAAAAACATTATTTTTCTCTGAACATCATGCGCTGTTCGCATCAGCTGGGCCAGTATGAACATTGACCCGACAGGCTGGAGCATGATTGATTCACCCTCATGTTGACAGCTTTTGATATGCTACAACATTGAGCCATTCAAAATTTCAAAATTCGTTTTGAACTCCTTCCCCTAGGGTTATGAAAAGTTCTGAGGATCATTGTGGGGTCGGTCCGTACCCGTAAACCAAATTTCGTAATTTTAGCACAACGCTAACTGGGCTAAAAGTGTTTCTTTGGTCGATTCCAATGGTTCATGATTGAAGACAATGAACCAAATTCCATCAGTACGCCGTCCCCGGCACTTTGCCCTGTTAGCGTTAACCCGACAATTATCCTCGAAACTTTTCTTAACCCTTGGTCAAGGGGAAGGGATTCAAAATGAATTTCGAAATTTTGAACTTTTCATACGACGAAAAATTTAAATGGAACGGTAGGTAGAGTTTTTTTTTTTTTTTTAATATTTTAAGGCCATCCGGAGGTTTGTACGATCAGCCGTTCTGTCACAATGAGGGCTCAAAGTTGGAGCAGTCCAAAGTCGTCAACATGAGGGTGAATCATGCGGCAGCCTGTCGGGTCAATGTTCATACTGTCCCAACTGATTCGAACAGCACATGGTTTTCAGATATCGAGTTAATTGATAATTATAATTATTAATAATACCTAATTATTCAAATTATTAATAACTAACCCTTAATTAATAATAATTTACACTACTTGGTAATAACTATTAATAATTGATGATAACTCGTAATAATAAATAATCATTCAATGATCTAGACAGAATGGTGATCTGTACAAATGACATAATACACCACTGTGTCAATAATTTGCCGATTGTCACACATTGAATACATCTTTTTTACCTCACATGCAGTGAAAAATATTTTCGCACCTCTGAACATATTATTAATATTAGGTATTATTAATATTAATTTATTAGGTATTATTATTTCCTCTGAACATATTTCCCTACAGCTATGGTTGTAGCAACTGCCAGCCGGAGGACACCACACTCAAGCTACATAAAGAAAATTAATAATACACAGAGTAGTATGACGCAGCAATTCCGAACATCAAAGTAATATATTTTGGGAAACTAGTCGAAACGTGTGGAATTTAGTCATCTTGAAAATGATAATAACTATTAGAAGTATCAAATCGTACTTCCAATACTTCCCCTCGATTCGATCTCACAATCCATTCTGTTGCGATGACTAACTCCAACCTGACTTGTAAACAGTTTATGTTTGTTGGTTGTTAACGGTTTTGTCAACATATCTGCCGGCATCTCGTCCGTCGGGAGGTACTTGAAATCGACAACTTTTTCTTCGATGCAGTTTCGGATGAAATGGTGTCTGATGTCGATATGTTTAGGCCTGATATGGTAGGCCTGATTCCTCACGAGTAGTTGAGAGCTTTGATTGTCATTGAAAATTACTGTTGGCTCTTTAGTTTTAATTCCCAACGAGTTCAAAAACTGTCGAAGGAATATTGCCTCCTTTGTTGCTTCTCCAAGTGCCAAGTACTCCGCTTCCACGCTTGACAAGGCGACAGTACGCTGCTTACGAGCTTCCCACGTGATAGCTGCTCCTCCTAGGATGAATGCATATCCTGAATAGGAGCGTCTATCCAAGATGCAATTTCCCCAATCCGCATCAACAAAACCAAATAAAGGTTTTCCTGTCTTGTGGAATGTGATGCCGTACTCCAGTGTCCCTTTCAAATAACGTACCACTCTTTTCGCTGCCATCCAATGCTCCTGAGTGTAGCAGTTATTGAACTGGCTGAGGGAGTTCACAGCAAAAGCTATGTCAGGGCGTGTGGTCACTGCGAGATACATGAGAGAACCTAAGAGCCGCTGATAGGGGTATTTGCTGAGTTCCTCTTGGCTAATCTTTTCGGGCTTTTGCAATTTTACGCCAACTTCCAGTGGAGTTTTCACGGGTTTACAGTTTTCCATTCCGAAACGCTTCAACACATCTAACGCATACTTTCGTTGCGACATGCGTATCTTCCCCTCGTTGAGGTTTTGGACAAACTCGATACCCAATCCGTAATTGATTTTGCCAAGATATTTCATTTTAAATGTCTTCATTAACATTTTCTTCATTTCCTCCGTCCACTCTTGGTTCGTTGAAGCCAACCATAAATCATCCACATATATGGCCAATATTAGCAAATCTTTACCACGTTTTGCGTGATAAACGCATGGTTCAGATTCCAATGGTTTCATCCCTAACTTCCTGACTCTTTCTGTCAACTTGAGGTACCACTGTCTGCTCGCCTGCTTCAAACCATAAAGCGCTTTCTGTAGGAGACAAACTTTGTTCCCTTTCTTCAATTCTTGCATCATGTTTTTAGCATCAGTTTTGATGGTGTCGGAAGATGTTCCATCACTGATGATGTTGCTTAACACTGACTCAAATTCTTCTGGAACATTCATATATATCTTCTCATACAGATCACCGTTGAGAAACGCGGTGACTACATCGAGCTGATGAATTTCCATGTCTTTTTCTACTGCCAAGGCCATGATTGTTCTAATTGAACTCATACGAACGACCGGAGCAAAGGTTTCGTTGTAGTCTTCCCCTTGACGTTGGTTGTATCCTTGTGCTACCAACCGGGCTTTCTTCCTTTCTACTGTACCATCTGGTTTCAGTTTTTCTCTCAGAACGACTCTACATCCAATCACATTCTTTAGGTTATCGGTCCTTTGGCTGAAACGTACAAAATTCCGAATAGAATGAGCGGGAATAAGATTCAGGTCTTAGGGAAGGAGAATTTCGACACCTGGAAATTTCAAATGGAGGCAATTCTGGTGAAAAATGATCTTATCGGGTACGTGGATGGTACAATGCGTTGTCCAACCACAAACCACGATAGCACGCCAGAGCAACGCCGTGAAGAGGTGGAATGGAAGAAATTCGACCGTAAGGCGAAAGCTGAACTTGTTCTGTTCATCTCACCTAAGACAGGTGAAAGATTGTAACACATCACGAGAAATGTGGCAGAAACTCGAGTCTATTTACCAATCGAGCGGACCTGCCAGAAAAGCAACTTTGCTTAAACAGCTCATGCTACGAAAAATGAATGAAGACGATGATGTGCGGGAACATCTCATGAAGTTTTTCGATACAGTCGACAAGCTGAAAAACATGGAAGTAGACATTAACAAGGATTTGTTAACGATTATGTTGCTCTATAGTCTGCCAGAAAGCTTTGAAAACTTCAAATGTGCAATTGAAACTCGAGATGATCTTCCCACTCCCGAAGCACTGAAAGTCAAAATCATCGAGCAAAGTGATTCTCGTAAAGAAATGGTTGCAGGTCAAAGTAATGCAATGATGGCGAAAAAGAAATTTTTCAACAAGAAAAAAGGAAAACAGTCATCAGAAGAAGAGAAGGTTGAAAAACCATTCCCTTACAAATGCAATGCATGCGGTAAAAGGGGACACAAAGCTGTTGATTGCCGAAAAAAGAAACAAGAACAATCCGTAAATAAAAGTACGGAAGATAACATGTTAATGACAGAAACAGCCATGAACGTTTCAGATTCAACGAAATGGTGCCTTGACAGTGGTTGTAGTTCGCACATGTGCAGCGATGGTGAAAGATTTGAAACACTTGAAACTGCAGGCTGCAGCAGAGTGAACCTCGCTAACACATCCTCGTCAGGTGTATCAGGAAAAGGCATTGTAAAGCTGAATGTGTCGAGAGGTGAAGGAACCAGAATAGTGAATCTCAATGAAACTCTGTATGTGCCAGATTTGAGGTCAAATTTACTCTCAGTCAGCAAAATGACAGAGAGAGGCTACACAGTGATCTTCACAAAAACGTCTGCAGAAGTTCTGGACATAGATGGAAATGTTTCACTGGCGGCAAAACGAATGAATGGTCTCTATTTCGTGGAGGAAACTACATCTGTTGAAGCTAGAACAACAGAGGAAACCAAAGCAAAGTCGAAAATTGATTTATGGCATCAAAGATTTGGACACTTGAACGGAGTGGATCTAAAAGCACTTCAAAACAAGAATAGAGCATCAGGATTGAACTTGAAAGGAAATGAGAAGTTGACTGATTGTACAATATGTGTGCAAGGAAAAATGTCACAAACACCTTTTCCAAAGAAATCCAATCGCTCAACTGAAATATTGGACATCATCCATACCGATTTGTGCGGACCAATGCGTGTTCAATCAAAAGGAGGTGCACGGTATTTTTTGACCCTGATTGACGACTCTTCTAGATGGTTTGAGGTCAGATTTCTCAAAAAGAAAAGTCAAGTCCTTGAGGAATTTAAGAAGTTTAAAAGTTTAGTGGAAAATCAGAAAGAAAGAAAAATTAAGTGCATACAATCGGACAATGGAAAAGAATATTGCAATCGAGAATTTGATGCATACTTGGAGAGCTGTGGTATCACCAGAAGACTGACTGTCCCTCATACTCCAGAACAGAACGGGGTAGCAGAGAGGAAAAACAGAAGTTTGGTCGAAACAGCCAGATGTATGTTGATACAAGCCAAATTGCCAGCATCTTTTTGGGGAGAAGCAATTTTTGTTGCGAACCATATTCGGAACAGATGTCCATCGCCAAGTATTGATGGAAACACTCCTTTTGAACTGTGGACTGGTAAAATACCAAACGTATCGTATTTTAGAACCTTCGGATGTAAAGCATATTTTTTGAATAAGGAATCCGGAAAAGACAAATTTGCACCCAAAGCAAAGCCTTGTGTCTTCATAGGATATTCCGAGCAATCCAAGGGATATAGATTATGGTCAGTAGCAGAACAGAAGGTATTTGTTTCAAGAGATGTTAAATTCCTTGAACAGCACACAGAAGGAGAAGGTTTTGAAGAATTTATGTCAACAAAAATAGAAAAATCTTCTATTGAACAGCAAACTGAAAATCCACAATATCAGAATGTTACAAGCCCTAGTCAAAGAATGGAAAATGGGATAAACAATGAACAAAATGAAAGTGATGAATGTGAAAGTGACGACCCAGACAATGTTCTAAATCAGAACGAAACTGTTTCGTCTACCACGACAACGGTACGAGGTAGAGGAAGACCGCGGATTGTTCGTTCAGGAAGCAGAGGAAGACCACGAAAGGTTTATAATGATGTTCTAGTACCGATTCAAGCTCCAGAATTAATTCAAGAATCGAGTCGTAACTTGGAAGCACTTCCAGGAGTTTCTGAAGAACAAGCTGGAATTGCGGAGCTAACATTAAAACAGGCATTCGCTCAACCAGACGGAGAAGGATGGAAAGACGCGTATAAGTCAGAATTGTCATCCATAATCGAAAATAAGACATTCACTCTAGTAGACCATCCAAAGGAGCAGAATGTGATTGGATGTAGAGTCGTTCTGAGAGAAAAACTGAAAGCAGATGGTACAGTAGAAAGGAAGAAAGCCCGGTTGGTAGCACAAGGATACAACCAACGTCAAGGGGAAGACTACAACGAAACCTTTGCTCCGGTCGTTCGTATGAGTTCAATTAGAACAATCATGGCCTTGGCAGTAGAAAGCAATCGGCAGTAGTTGGCAATCGTATTGGAAGTACGATTTGATACTTCTAATACTACATCATATGCAATATTGAATATTATTCACAACATAATTTGAATACAATTGAGCACCATATGCAACCAAACATTACACAACTGAACACAACAATATAATTTGTATATACAATTGAATACAATATTATAATCCACAATAACATTATAGTACAATATAATACTACCGTATATGACCTGAATCCACCAGAAACCCAATCCGAATTCACCGAACAATATTATTATTCAATAAATCCAGACCAAGCCCCCAGCAAACCCAAACCAATATTCTATTACATTCAAAAAAATTTCTTTTAGATGAGAACAAATACATTTCTTCTAGCTCACTATACCATTACACTCACATAGCAACAGCATGACCAACAACATACCTAAGACGGATAACAGAGTGACATGGCAAATCCCAATGCTTCCACACAGCTCGCCATCCTAACAAATGAAACACAACAACAGTTTGATCAACAACAGAAGACTAATAACCGAAGGAAGATAAAAGTGACCAGACAAGGGTGGCCAGGTATCCAAGTACATATCTAAGGGAAGCATGTTTAATACACACCTGCAATCTTGCATTTAACTAATAGTTGAATTGAGAGACCAGTTAATTACGGTATGGGAGAGCACTTTTTAGGTACCTACTTACACAATCCGTCCAGATCCTCACCATCCAACACTCGTACAATCCAGTCCAGAGTGAGTTCACTTTCTCCGAAACAGCTCAAGTGATGTGCTTTCAATACTGGACATCTGCCCAAAAAGTGCTCGGTAGCATTCAGGTAGTACAATGAGCACCACCAAACATGCCCATCATCCCATGGCTTGTAATTCAAGTGCAACATTTCCACCCAAGTTTTAAAATCAGACTAATATCCCTCATATTTTTCCCATCAGTGATATATTGGTAGCTATTGTTTAACTTTGTGTACAGTAGTTGGTACTGCCCAACCTACGCCTCTCTGTAAACCTTCCATCTTTCCCAGTACTCCGTCTCTACCTTAACAAAAATTTCCCTGAGTTGTTTTTTTAAAATTAGTTTTGGAGCCTCCCAGGTTAAATCAGAGCCATATGCGGCAGCCAGTTTTTCCCAACTCAAAACCCACTTCAGCTTTCTTAGCCTTGCTTCTCTAGCACTCATATTAGTGAATCTCGTCGCCTCCTGGCCGAGGACTTTCACGATGTACTCCGCATACATTCCCAAGTTGAACACGACAACATGTATAATGTATCGACAGATTCATGTATGTATAACCAACAGTATCAAGTTAATAGCTTGATATTGCCTTCTCCGACAGAGGTGGTTCACTTGTTATTATTATTATCCTCTGTCATTATTTACCTATTCGAAAACATGTTCCACCTTTCCTTGCTTTGATCCTTGATTCAAACTGTAATAATCTGGGGGTGCCCCCTGATTTCATTCTACAATAAATTCACCATCATGAACACATACCACTGGCGGTTAGACACCCCCAACGGCAACGCATTGGTTTTTTCCAATGTAAATACCTATATTACTCGTGCTGTTCTTCTTAGTTAAAACGGTAATTTGTAAAATATACAAACATAAAATACAATACTTACATTATTCACTTCTGATTCATATCCTTGTCATCGTGGTTTTATTTCCAGTCATGGCTAACTACTACGTGGAAATGGTGAAGTGCGACCAATGCACGAAGCTCTGCCATCCTTGTGGAGAGATTACTCTCGTCCGGTGTGGACACAAGCTCTGCTGGCCCTGTATTGGCAGTGCCGATGTAATTATAAAATACTTTTTCAACCGAACTCATATTCCTTGAAACAGCATTTTGCTTTTATATATTTATCCCTTTACTATTTATGCTTCCTCATTATCGCTAGTAGGGAAGCTTTGTATTTGTGCAAAAAGTGGAAAAAGGTAAATTTTGCTATCTACCAGCAATTTAATATCAACAACTTTGGTGTCATTTTGTCAAATATATGTCCTTGGCATAATTCCGAAACCATTGGGCCAATTGGATAGACAGGTAATACTAATCCCTTCACGTTGAAATTGAAAGAGTATTTGAAGAATAATCTAAAAAATGTCCCTTGAACAAATCGTTAAACAACCGATATAGGATGAATAAATTGATTGTATTCTTCCGTGTTATGGTGCGTGAGGAAGCCTATGTTCTGTCTCCAATCGGCAGACGTTTTTTTATGTGTGTGTGATTACAGCTAATTTTATAACTCAAAAACATTCTGTAAACCGATGTCCTTCACGAGATACCTGCTCTTTGGATACATCCTAACTTTGGGCAAAATGTGTGTCTCACAGGAGAAAGAATGTGATTACAAAAAGGCAATTATGGAAAGTGTAACATTTGAGTTCAAGAATACCCAAATACCGTGAACTAATTCTCCATATTAACCTTAACGCCTACCAACACTGTGGCGATTCCTCACTTACGAGGAAACACACAGTTAAGACAAAACACGTTTATTTACGAGGAAACTATTATTATGTCAATTATTACCTATGTTGAAAAGCTGAAAAAGCTTTTAAAGACGAGGAGTTTTTTCACAGTAATGAGATCTGATCAGATCGACGCGGATGGTTTTTCTGAATCCAACGGTACCAAACTCATAATAATTTAGGCAAAATTTACAACGGGGAACCGAGGGAAATTCCGGAAAAGTAGGGAAACTTCACAGTGAGTCGACAACTACCTATAGCTATATATCCTAACGTTCTGAAGCGTATACACCCAGCCGCTGCTGTCGCCTCGCCAGAGCGCTCGGGACTTTACAAAGTTAAAGTCAGTTACTTTCTTCTATCAAACCAATAGTAGGTACATTGATAATATTTATACTTAGTATTATTGCTTACAACGGCAAGTAATGTGCAGTATTGCAATGTACTTAAGCCAATGAGCAGATTGGTTAAAGCATTAAACAAATCACTATGTAATTTTTACTGTATTCAGAGTAACATGTTTGCGAATCACAGCAACCAAGGTTCAAGAATTTACTCGTAGTTTTAATGTTTGCATTGATTAACTGGTATTTTTATGATATAGTTCACAATACATTTTTCTAGAGTTTGTCGGTCATTTGCAAGAGATGTGCTCCGCCAGCGCCTGATAAGAGTATTTCTTCCAAACTGGAAAAGAGCATTTTTGACCCCCCCTCAGGCTCCAACAGGTCTCCACCTTCGGTAAGATGAACATTGCAGTATCTAAATTGTACAATATATTTATTTGTATTTATTGAGAACCCTTCAGACCCTACAGTGGGTACCCAATACTGCTTACAACGGCTCAACAACCATACCTCAATCTCCTCCTGATATCTATACATAACGTTTGTTAGCTAGAGATGTGGCATAATCTTCCCCTTCACCATTTGAACAGGTTTACGAGTGCTTTTCGGTTGTCTTTCTTGTGGCCGTCTATTTGTTCAATGTTTGGCCCAACCGTTTGGTTGGTGAGTTTGTGGTCAGGTTGTTTGATGATTTTGATAACTGAAAAAAGTAATTATTTTATTCTCACTCAAATACTTCTGCCAAACACTAAGCAGACAAGAGAGGAATTATTGCGCTACCCGTCGTGAACCGTTAGCAGTAGTACGTTGTATAAACCATTTCCACCAGTACTTGTATGGCAAGGAGTTCTGTCTGCAAACAGATCATGCAGCTCTCACATGGCTTACGTCTTTCCATCGACCAGAAGACCAGTTGGCTAGGTGGCTCGAGAAGCTGCAGAGCTACAATTTCAAAATAGTACATCGTGCGGGAGTAAGGCATGGAAATGCTGATGGATTGTCCAGACGCCCCTGTGGTGTTGACTGCAAGTACTGCCAATGACGAGGAGAAGCAGTCGAAGTGGAAGCGCAGTTGGTTCAGCTCACACCCGAAGAAGAGGGATTCCAAAATGACCCGGGTATAGAACAAGTAAAATTGTGGAGAAACCAAGGGAAATGCCCAGATAATGATGAGCTCACTGGAGTGATCCCACAGTGCGCCAACTGGTAAATAGATGGGAATTACTCGAAGTGAGGGAAGGAAAATTGTACCATTTGTGGGTGGGACGAGCTGGAGAAAAAATTGCACAGCTAGTTGTCCCTCAGGGGCGGCGTGAGCAGGTATTGGCGGAGTGTCATGACTTTGGCTTTTCGAAGAGTCTGGCCAGGATCAGGCAGAGCTACTTTTGGCCAGGCATGACGTCTGATATCTGTTCCTGGTGTCGCACGTGTCAAGTCTGCAGAAAATTTAAAGGGCCAAGCCGCCGGAATCCTGCACCATTGCAGCAAATGACAGTTGGCGCGCCGTTTGAACGAATAGGGGTTGATATTCTGGGACCCTTCCCCAGATCTGACCGGGGCAACCGGTACATGCTAGTGGTAGCTGATTATTTTTCCAAATGGCCTGGGGCAGTAGCGCTCCCAAATCAAGAGGCATCTACAATAGCTTCAGCTCTGGTTGAGCAGGTCTTCAGTCGTACAGGCATACCATTAGAGATACTCGTACATACGGACCAAGGGCGAAACTTCGAAACTGCCTTGGTGAAGGAGGTGTCCAAACTGTTGGGCATGCATCGTACTCGATCCACAGCATTGCATCCCCAATCAGCTGGTTTAGTGGAACGGCTGAACAGGACATTGACAAAGCACGTGGCCATGTTCGTGAACGAATGCCAAACTGACTGGGATGAGAAGATCCCCTTATTCTTGATGGCTTACCGGTCAACACCCCAAAGTTCTACAGGATTCTCCCCCGCGCAAGTCATCTATGGGAGAGATCTGCACCTACCTGAGCACTTGGTCCAAACACCACAACATCCACAAGTCCTGAACACGCCCTACGCAATGAAATCAGGCAACACCTCGAGCAAGTTCGCGGATTTGCTAGTGAAGAAGCCCAGCTAAAGTTGCGCTTCCAAAAAGAGTGGTTCGACCGACGAGCCAAGCGCCCACTCCATAAAGAAGGCGATTGGGTTTGGGTGTACGAACCAAAAAGAAGCAGGGGTATCTGCCCGAAGCTCCAGCTCTTGCGGACCCGGCCTTGGGTGGTTACAAAACGCCACAATGAGGCCCTCTTTGATGTACAAATGGGCAAGAAGATACGTCGACTTCATGCCAATACGATGACCAAAGCGGAAATACGACCTGGGGACAGGTCTCAGGAAGCGGAGGGAGTAGTGTAGTGGTAACTACATGAGGCCCTGATCACATGATTTTCCAATATGTTGAATTGGTTGTGTTTTGGTAAAAAAAGTAGTTGTTACGTTTTGTTTTGAGTGATCACACAAAAAATACAATCTTGTTATCCCGTGTTAACAAAACGTTCCGTTATTTATCATACAGTATAATAAGAATTATGGTTCCTATACCTCTCCGTAATATGAATTAAGGATTTTGTTGTAAGAATAATTTAATGAAGGGAAGATATTGAACGAATGAATACTAGAATAACCAGAAAGCACCTGCGAAACCAATAAAATTTCCGAAAAAGAAACTATAACAGAGGGCTTGACGCTGGTGCTTCCCTATTATCAGGACTTTCTACTCCCGAGACGGTGAAAGGTGTGAGATGCCATCCCTCAATCTTTCTGGAGCTGGTCATAATTGGTGATATCATTTCTGGATGAGACTTACATTCACAGTATTACAGGGTTGGATAGTTCGGGGTTGAAAATGCCCCATCCTTCGAACTACTATTCTTCCATCATTTTTTTTCCGGAACTCGATGGTATAGATTCGAAAACAAAATGATCCGAGACAAGTGAAGTATGGCATTTGACTCTCTTTTTGCTTCACTCTTTTTTTAATAACATCCACGATTATTTTCTAGAAAGGGTCAGATGTGCCCCAGAGGATTCCCTCGATTGTCAGCACGCCTTGGACCCCTTGTTCGGCTGCTATGCACCGGCCTCGAGAACTCCACGAATTTAGAAACATCTCGGTAAGCTGATCAAAATGATAGTAGAAAATATATATTCATTGACGTCCAATAGAAATGCAACGGTTTTGATCTTGATGTCGCTGAGATTTGACAGTTTTGAATAACATAATTGCGCAGCGAACTTCACGTTGACTGTCAAGCTAAACAGATGGCCATCTCGAGGTGAAGGGAGGATGCGGAATTTTTCTGTTATTTGAAACAACCATAAATTTCCCCACACAACTACCACCATTTCTCCTTAACTTCATCCAGTCCTGTATACCTACACTGGTTTGAAACAATGGCAACCCACCATCATGCCATGGCGAAGACCGTGTTCACAACCGTTGTTTCGGTATTGATGCAAGGCTCTAACGATGTACCTACAAATGTGTATACATTGTAAATAGAACTACCAATCGTGGTGTAATCTGATCCAAGTTGTTGCTCGATGCACAGACAGATAGAATTCCATTTAATTGGCAGACTCGTTATGTAAACTCTACTGGTAATTTTCTATCGTAATTTTCTAGTTTCCCCAGGCGAAGCATGTTCAGAATGATGGAGCCTCCACGAGCTCCAATGAGGTATGTCTGCCCAAATACCTAGTGCTCATTCGACCATGATGGTTATGTATAAACTAATTTTTTCCTATATATCCTCAATCATATTCCAGAAAGGGTCAGATGTACCTCAGAAGATCCCCACGCTTGTCAGCAACACTTGTGCGCGGCCTTCTGCTTCTTATCACCAAACCAAGAAGTACAGCCATCCTCCTGGCCCATCCAGGATCGGAAACTTCTCGGTAAGCTGATCAAAATGATAGTAGAACATATATAGGTATTCATTGACGTCCAACAGAAATGCAACGGTTACGATCGCGTGGACGCCGGGATGTGACAGTTTGAAGAACATAATTGCTCAGCGAACTTCATGATGACTGTCAAGCTAAACAGATGGCCATCTCGGGGTGAAGGGAGGAAGCCCGTAACTTGCTTAGTGATGGCCTCTCAATCTTACAAATAACCAAATACATAACATATATAAATTATAAATGAAATCATTTTATGAATGATCAATTATTTATAAGTTATTAGCATATTTATTTAATTCAGGAGCTTTTATTTGTACCTACCTACGTCGGCAATCATTTTATTACATGAAGTACTAAAACTAACTAAAATCCCTAAAACTGCTGATTGATTGATTTCCCAACTATTTTTTATTTTAAGAAATCAATTTCTCTACTATTTAAAAAATCTACAAATTAGTATACTACACTGCACTCACACTCAATTCAGTATTTATTAACTTGAATTACCGAAACATAGGTAGTTTTACATATTGTGACGCAACCCCAAAACAGGAATAAGTCAAGAGCACAAAATTGGGTCGATAGCAAAAACACGAACAAATTTTTATTGGCAACTCATAATTTTAGATCAACATCAGAACATATGATGGTAACCAACCACGGATTAAGGGATTCTCTACAATATATACGAAATTATTCAATACAAAAAACGTCTGAAAGTTCTACCAATCCACAGCGAAATTGTCAACATAATTCAACTGAAGAGCTACATCACTTGCACTTTCAAACTCTCAGTCTCGCTCTCGCAGACGAATCATCAACAGAGGACAGGATCAGGTTAGCCAACATACGTCCAAAAAGGAACAAAATTTCTCCCAAACATCAAATTGTCGCAAATATCTCATTGTTTCCAGGCCAACTTATAGCTGATTTATCAACATATGGCTTCGCGAGTTTGTCGTTCTGAGAAACGTGGTTTGTGTACGGAAAGAATGTTAGTTTGAGTATTGGTTAGTAGGCACTTCTTGTTATGAATTATTGGCGACGTAGTAGATGATAGCGAAAACTTTGTTATAAATATATAAATTACATATTTACATAAGACCAGTTGTTTCTTTGAAAATTCGCTCTTATACATGCTACATGACTGTTGCGTTTAAATATATCAAATAATTTGATATATGAATTATATATGAATTATTCATAACATAAATTCACTTCACTTGACTATTGTGAGTTAGTTACGATCCGTGGTAAGGAATAAAATAGTATGCCACACTATCATAATGGGTTGTACAGGATATTATTAGTATGACTTATGTTGATAACTAGGAAATGAATGGGCCCTCGCATTAAAAAACTTTCAACTCACCCACCATCTCACCCAGTATCAAACTGGTTCTATTTCCCGAATTCCGATGGTCTCAATAACATTATAATATTGTTGTTCGAGGCAATCCCTCTTTTCACGACGGAGTTGGTCGGATTTATAAAATATTGCTCTACCTGGATCAACGTTATTTCTCTGGTGTTGACTAGATCATTTGTCTTTAACTATTTTAACGTCGTATCGGACTGTTGTGCTATGAATTCGAGATATACTAAACCAACAGAACATACTGACAGAGACCAATCTGGGAAAATGCATCAATCGTCTACAAATGTTGGACAACGAAGATTTCTGGGTGTAGTTATAAATGTCGCATTGATTTAAATAGAGTTTTCGCGGTTTGTATCGGTATTGATGCAAGGCCTACACATGTCGGTAAATTGTAAATAGAACTACCGATCATGATAATAATCGATTCAAGTTGTTTTGGGTTTCTCTTCGCGTACCGTAGGTAAACCGTTTAATCTGGAGGAGACAAAATCGTGAGAAACTAATTTGAATCCTTCTACTTGCATGTTGATTGTATTTTATTTGGTTAGGTGTGTTTTTGAGTTTCTTCATCGGATGAGGATTCAGTTCTAGATTGGTATCGTTATCTTCTATGATGATGACGAGTCTTGTAAAATCAACCTCTTCGGTTAACCTTCGGACAGGTTAGGATCTTCGCCTCTTGACGCTGGTGCTTCCCTATTATCAGGACTTTCAACACCCGAGACGGTCAGAGGTGTCAGATGCCATCCCTCAATATTTCTGGAGCTGGTCATAATTGGTGTTCTCAGTTCTGGATGACTCTTACATTCACAGTATTACATGGTTGGATGGTTCGGGGATGGAAATTATTGAACCAGAGGGGTACGCCACCCCTCGAACTCCTATTATTCCACCATTTCTTTTTTTTTTTTCAGGACTCGATGGTACCTATAGATTCGAAAGCAAAATGATCAGAGACAAGTGAAGTATCTCATTTGACTGTCTTTTAGCTTCACTCGTAATTTTTAATCACATCCACGATTATTTTCTAGAAAGGGTCAGGTGTGCCCCCGAAGATTCCCTCGTTTCGCACCACCCTTAGGATCCCGCCATCGGATCCTGTGCACCAATCCAAGAAGTACTGGCCTCCTCCAGGCTTCAAAGAGACTGGAAACAACTCGGTGAGCTGATGAAAATCATAGTAGAAACTATAATATATATAAAATTCATTGACGTCCTACAGAAATGCACCGGTTATGATCCTGTGGGCGCCGGGATCTGACAGTTTGGACAGATAACATAATTGCGCAGCTAACATCATAATGACTGTCAAGCTAAACAGATGGCCATCTCGGGGTGAAAGGAAGAAGACCGTAACTTAGTGATGGCCTTCCAATTTTACAAATAACCACATACCTAATAGGTATATCTGAATGATGAATGAAATCATTTTAGGAAAGATCAATTATTTATAACTTATTAGCATATTTATTCAATTCAGGGGCTCTTATTTGTACCTACCTACGTCGGCAATCATTTTATTACAAGAAGTACCAACAAATATTTGAAATCCGAAAGTTGCTCCTCATGAGAGTGAATGAAACGGCGGAACTCCAGGCCAACTTATAGTTGATTCAACAACATAATATGTAGTTATTATGGCCATATTATGGCTTAGCGAGTTTCACGAGCGAGTTTCTCGTTGTGAGAAACTTTGTTTGTCTACGGAAAGTATGTAGGCACTATTTGTATCACAGGCCCACAAAAAAAGTTGTCTGTTCTTTTGACGAGACCCACCTATTCTTATGTATTTTTCGACCCTGAGTCCGAATATTTTCTCAAAATATGGGGTCCCAGTCGATTTTGGCGAGATAATCTCAAAAAATCACATTTTTTCATAGTTTTCTGAGGTTAGAGAAAAAACAAACGTTGATACTCATTGAGCCTCTCAAATACAATTCTCAAATGCTTTTCATGCTCTTCAAGTGACGAAGATGCCAGTACAATATCGTCAAAAAACGGGAAAACGAAATCTAGTCCTCTGAAAACCTCATGGACAAATCGTTGGAAGGTACTGGGAGCATTCCTAACACCAAATGGCATCACATTAAATTCCCATAGACCAAATGGGGTGATGATTGCAGTTTTTGGCTTGTCATCCTCAGCAACAGGTATCTGAAAATATGCTTTAAATAACTCAATTTTGAAAAAAAAATTGTTTTTCCACGCAAAATATGTTGGACATCTTCTATGCTTGGGATTGGGTACTGATCTGGAATGGTTTGATTGTTTAATCGGTGATAATCGCCACAAGGTCGGAGACCTCCATCCTTTTTGACTACTAAGTGTAGTGGGCTGGCCCACTGAGAATTTGATGGTCGTATGATACCTTGTTCAAGCATTAAGTTTTATAAGTTTATAGGAATCCAACTGTCTGGCTTTAGAAAAAACAGGCTGTCCAGTTGTTTCGATAACATGTTCGACTTTATGCTTTATGTTTGGTTTGGTTTGGTTTATGTTTGGTTTGGCTCACGTTTGGTTTGGTCAAATCTGGAAATTGGGAAAGAAGCTTGCCAAATATTTGGGTTTTGGTCATGCTCCTGACCATGTCAACATCAGAAATTTGAGAGATATTCCCAAAAGTACTGAGTTTGGTAAGAACATCAACCGGTCGTTTTTGTTTCAAATCAATGAGTAGGTTGAAATTGTGCAATAAATCAGCACCAATTATGCCTTTGGTAACTTTGGCTCCAAAAAATGGCCATCGTAGATCTCGGCGAAGTTTTAGGTAAATATTCAGCGTTTTTATGCCATAGGTAGGTATTTCTGTGCCGTTTTCTGCGTACAGTTTAAAATGAGTAGTAACTTTAGTTGAATTGTTGGTAGCTGGACACTTCGGCCTCACTGTCTACGAGGAAACGCAATCCGGTTTTTCAATCAGTTAAGAATTGCGACATTTATTTGGAAATTCGGCAGTAGATTGAATCGCAGCATCTACTGCTGCTTCAAGTTTCCCTGGTTCTTCCAGGAACATAGTTCAATGCATTTTTCTGGTCTGCAACACTCGCCAAAAAGGAAATGAAAATAGCAATACTTCCGTTTGGGGTCAAAACGGCGTTTTCTGTTTTGACTTCTACTTCTATTGCGACTAGAATTCCGATATTGATTTGGATTCCTTTCAGTACTGCGAGATTCCCTCCATCCCTAACCATCCCTACTTAGTGCAGCTACTTGTGTTTCCAATGATTGCAACTTGGAGGTTAGTTGTTGAATCAGAGTTTCCAAGCTACTTTCACTAGTTGTTGGGTTGTTAGAGTTAGTTTTACTAGCAGTTAAGACGTCTCGGAGATTAGACATTCCAGTGATCTGAGACATTCCAAATACTTTTAACATTTGCCGGTAGTTTTTTTTTTTTTTTTTTTTTTTTTTTTTTTTTTTTTGGAAAATTTCAGTTCCAGCAAGTGTTTGCATTTTTTGTAGCAATTGACAAGGTCGCATATGATATTATCACCTAGTTCTAAACCCGCCAAATCTGTTAATCAGAACTCTCCTGGTAAATACTGAGTAGTCTATTCTTAGCAGACGTATACTTATGTTTTTCTTCTGAATCGAACATGTCCATAATTTGCATTCAATTTGTGACACGAGGTAATCAAACTTTGTCGATTCTGTTGTGATTCCGCCTAGTTTAAATTGCGCTTCTACTCGGTGAAACCAAACATCTGGTCTTTCATGCCAGAACGGTGGAAGTTTCACAGTAACCTTACAAGTATCTGGTACTAATTCAGTCAAATCCATGTCTTGGGTACGGTTTGGATTTCCCTTGTAAGTCATGTCGTCGTCCTGGGCATCCATTCTGCAACTTATTGTTCCTGCAACCTTCGTTTTTCGGAAACCACGCGCGTACAGAGGTTAGGGTTGGGCAAGTCACCGAAATACGCGGTCGGCGTCCGAATCGGTCCAATTATAAGTTTAAAAAGACGTCGCCACTTTAGGGGTTTTAATTGTATTAATCTGACTCCGGAACAAGGGATTTTAATATAATTCACTTTTATTCTCTATTATAGCAGAAGGGAGCACATGGGACGTATTCAAGTTTCAACATAAGGTTATCGTAGGTGGATCATAGTTTTTGTAGATGTTGGTATTGATATTCTAGGAGTGGGTACTCTACATGGATCACCTACAAACTCAAGTTATGGGTCGCCTCCTATAGATTCCAGTGAACGGACCAAAGAAGTTGATAACGACTCGCTGTTATGCAATAACTACAAAACTTGAAGACCTCTCCACCCCACCATAATTTACGGACTGGTCTCAAATTTCGTATACCCACTTCCTATACGGAGCCTCATTAACCCTAGACATTTCAGTAGGTACCCTTGGGGGCCGTGGATCAGGTGGCTGCGCCAGAATCCTTTTTTCACATCACTTGAGCATTGTAAGACAGTTACCAATCCGTGATAGGTATAGAATAAAATTGTATGTCAGACTATCATAATGGGTAGTACCTACAGGATATTATTAGTATGACTTAAGTTGATAACATAGGAAACGAATGGGCCTTACCACTATCTCACCCACTATCAAACTGGTTTAGACATTCCGTTCTTTGCAGATCGTGGTGTTATCCGATTCAAGTTGTTTTAAACACAATATATCTTGATTACGATCGATGCACAGATAGATAGAATTCCATTTAATTGGCCGACTCGTTATGCACACTCCACTGGTAATGTAGTATAACAAAACAGTTTCTCGTTTCCCAGGCGAAGCATGTTCAGAATGATGGAGCCTCTACAACCTCCGATAAGGTATGTTTGCCCAAATAGTGATGATTGAAACATGTTCGTTATGTATAAACTGTTAATGATATTTTGAAGTCGAATAAGTAACTAATAATGATTATTATTAATTATGAATAATTAATACGATATCTGGCTGTTGCAATCGACTGGGTTCCTTTGTGCAGAAGCTGAATGATGGAGATGATGAATTAATTACAAATAAAATGTACTGATATAATTCTGGGGTTTTTAATACTACGTCGGCAATAATTTTTCTATAAAAGAAGTACCCACCAACAAACATTCGAAATTACCTTCATTTCCGTAGCATGAAACGTACCTCAGAACTAAAAACTTGACATCACTAAAACCATATGATGTTCCAAACAGCTCGTTAGTATGAAAATTGACCTGTATTTCAACCGTTTGATTCACGATCGTGTTGACAGGCTCAACCTTTGAGCCCTCATTGTGAACGAACAGCTGGTCGTAAAAAGCTGTGGATGGTCTTGAAAAATTCAACGGAATAAACTCTATCTAAATATGAAATAATCAAATCAAAAATCAAATCAAAAAGTCTTTATTGTTTAAGGTGTTAACATCTATACAAAGCACGGGAAGAAACCCACAAAAACATAAATAGTTTCTTCACTTTGTGTGACAGACATTACAGCGAGTGCAAAAATAATGCAAAACTTATAGGGACTTAGCATAAACAGCAGTTGAACAATTTAATGATCAAAGTAAATACTTTCTTCCAAAATAAATACTTATACTAATTTAAATACTTTCTTCCAAAATAAATACTTATACTAATTTAAATACTTATACTAATTTAAATACTTATACTAGTCGTTTTACTGCTGCTAAAATTGTTATTGTATGTTTATAAAAATTAATATAGATCAATTATAGGTCAGCCTCCTCCAGTAGCCTAAGTGCGAATCTACGTTTGTACATGTACAAAAGAAAAAAAAATAACCAACCATCTTTGTTTCAACATCACTCATGCCCGATAGTAAATTGCAAATAAAATGTTCTTCGCTTAACCTTTTGAACCCAAAGTGCTTGAGTCTCAAATGAGACAATTCGGGACATTCACAAAAAACATGTACAATCGTTTCTCGCTTTCTCCAGTTACACAGGACACAAATATCCACCAACCATGTCCCTCCGGTGTCTACGTAGTTCCTGAGAATCCATCCTCTCCCAGACCCCACTATATCCTATGCTACACATCATCGCTTTCACCTGGGCTGCCCAATTATATTTAACTAAACTTGACCCTCTATTTATAGTCCTGAGCAATTGGTCGAAGCACATACGAGGATATCGGTTTGGCGGCATTTCCTAAGATCTTTACAAGCCACCCAATAATTCTGTCGAAAATCATAACACTCAGCCTACTGCGACCCGTCTCCACCCTCAGTAAACAGCCAGGGGTACTCCTGGGCAGCATAAGAGCACTCCATACCTCTGCATTATAGAGCAGTACAGATTTTTCGAGTTATGAAATTTTCAAAATTTCAAATTTTGTTCTGAACCCCTTCCCTTTGACCTAGGGTTATGAAACGTTTCGAGGATCATTGTGAGGTTGGTCGGCACCCTAAACTAAAATTTCGAAATTTTAGCTCAAAGCTACCTGGGCAAAGTGCCGCGGACGGCGGACGGCGTACGGCGGACGGACGGATTTTTTTTCTTTTTCGATTTTCTGAATCTACGTATCTTGAAACGTAAACCAACAAATTTTCACATGGGGTTAAACGTGTTTTTGGTTTATTATCTTCGATAATGAACCATTGGAATCGCCCAAAGAAAAAAAAATTTTAACCCCCCCTCAAAATTTGTTGGTTTACGTTTCAAGATACGTAGATTCAGAAAATCGAATAAAAAAAAATCCGTCCGTCCGCCGTACGCCGTCCGCCGTCCGCCGTCCGCGCCACTTTGCCCAGTTAGCGTTGAGTTGAAATTACGAAATTTGGTTTCTGGGTTTGGACCAGCCCCACAATGATCCTCGAAACTTTTCATAACCCTAGGTCAAGGGGAAGGGGTTCAAAACGAATTTTGAAATTTTGAAAATTTCATATCTCGAAAAATTCCCATCAAACGGTATGTTTTTTATTTCATATTTAGATAGAGTTTGTTCCGTAGAATTTTTTAAGACCATCCGCAGCTTTGTATGACGAGCCGTTCGTTCACAATGACGGCTCAAAGATTTTGCCTCACAACACGATCGTGAATGAAACTGTTGAAATACAGGTCCATTTTCATACTAACAAGCTCTTTGGAACATCATATGGCTTAAGTGATGTCGAGTTTATTGTTCTGAGGTGCGTTTCGTGCTACGGAAATGAAGGTAATTTCGAATGTTTGTTGCTAGGTAGGTACTTCTTTTATAAAAAAATTATTACCGACGTAGTATTAAAAACCCCAGAATTATATCGTATTAATTAATTAGTTCGTACGAACTTAGTAGGTTGGTGGACAGAAGAAAGTTCTTTTTATGAGGCTACCTTCATATCTGTCGTTTGTATTTCTTTCTTTCTGTCAATAAATTGATATTCTATTCTATTCTATCATAATTAATAATAATTATTATTAATAATAAATACGAATTATTAATACCTAACAATAAATTATAATAATTTTCACTAGGTACTTGATAAAATTGATAATAATAATTAATCTAACATTTAGGATCTGGACATTTAGACCTAGTGATCTAGACAGAAGGGTGATCTGTACAAAGAAGATAATGAACCGTTGTGTCAAGAATTTGCAGAGTTTTTCTTTGGTCGATTCCAATGGTTCATTATCGAAGATAATAAACCAAAATTACACCGTTGAGTTGGTAGGTTTAACCCCCCCTCAAAATTTGTTGGTTTACGTTTCAAGATACTTAGATTCAGAAAATCGAAAAAAAAAAAAAACCGTCCGTCCGCCGTACGCGGCACTTTGCCCAGTTAGCGTTGAGCTAAAATGGCGAAATTTGGTTTCTGGGTTTGGACCAGGCCCACAATTATCTTCGAAACTTTTCATAACCCTAGGTCAAGAAGAAGGGGTTCAAAACGAACTTTGAAATTTCGACAATGTCATATCTCTAAAAATTCACATGAAACAATGTCATTTTCTGTCCAATTTTAAATGACCTGAAAAATTACGAATTTTTTAAGACCAACTGGATTTTTGTACGACCAGCCGTTCGTTCACAGTGAGCGCGCAAATGTTTAGGAGAAACACTAAACTTCGCGTCTAAAACGGCCGTTAGGTGGGTCAACCCCCAGCCGAAAAACTACCTTTTTTCATCTTCCCGGTAAACTAACAGACTGGAAATTGGACCGTGAGTCGGGGATTGACAACATTGCAATATTCACTCGGTTTCTTATCTGTAAAATTGTTTAAATAATACCTTTTTGTAATAATACAAATTAAATTTTGATGATGAGCTATTGACTTGAAATTTTAAATATAGGTCAGAACTGGATCACAATGCAATATTCACTCTGTTTCTTGTCTGTAAATTTTTCCTAAATATCCACAATTATATTCCAGAAAGGGTCAGATGTGCCCCGAGATATCCCCATGAAGATCACTGGGCTGCCTCCTTCGGCTCCAATTTCCCAAACCGTGAAGTACAACTTGCCTCCTCTGGTCTACAACAGAGACGGAAATTTGTCGGTGAGCTGATCAAAATGATAGTGGATATTTAAAAGCATCACTCTGCTTGTTACATAACCACCCTGATTTTTTTAACTACCCCCGTACTTCGGGATATGCTACTCACCCAACTACTCAGGCTATCATACCAGTCCATTTCACCCATTTATGGTCCACGTCTCGTAATGTTTATTTTGGTTACCTCTATCTTCTTCGGGCTTTTCCTAATAATATCCAATCAACTGTAGAGCTTTCGACAAAGCACTAAAAAAATTGAAGACCTCTCCACCCCACCATAATTTACGGACTGGTCTCAAATTTCTTCCTATACGGAGCCTCATTAACCCTAGACATTTCAGTAGGTACCTTTGGGGCCGTGGATCAGGTGGCTGCGCCAGAATCCTTTTTGAATGTTGATTGTTTATTATTTGGTTAGCTGTGGTTACGAGTTTCTTCGTAGGACGAGGATTCCGTTCTAGATTGGTATCGTTATCTTCCAAGATGATGAAAAGTCTTGCAAAATTAACCCTCTGTTTTATCAGAATTTTGGTTCCATTACCTCTTGGTAATGTGATAAATTAAGGTTTTTGTTGTAAGAATAATTGAATGAAGGAAAGATATTGAACGAATGAATACCAGAATAACCAGAAAGCACCTGCCGAACCAATAAATTTCGAAGATCAAACTATAACAGAGGATACTTGCCTCTTGACGCTGGTGCTTCCCCATTGTCAGGGGCGATTGTAAACTGCGCGCAAATCCGGGAAAGCCGATGTAAAATGTGCGCGTCCCTTCCTACCTGCCCAATCCTTCGATGAACCCCAGTGTAAATTGTGCGCGGGATGCACTCATACTCATAATCTCCTCAACTCTTTCACTGTGACCAAGGAACCAGTTAAAAGTAGCAGTTCATTCCACCAAAGTTTATTAAGAGTATGTTTTTATTCCTGTACCCCCCACTTGATGTATATGTCCAACTAATCTATATAGTACTAATCAATTGATTAGGGGATGTTTTTATTCCGCAACCCCATCCACTTGATCTAAATGTCCAACTAATCTATACGGTACTAATCAGTTGATTAGGGGATGTTTTTATTCCGCAACCCCCTCCACTTGATCTAAATGTCCAACTAATCTATATAGTACTAATCAGTTGATTAGGGGATGTTTTTATTCCGCAACCTCCTCCACATGATCTATTTGTCAAACTAATCTATATGGTACTAATCAGTTGATTGGGGGATGTTTTTTTCCGCAACCCCGCCCACTTGATCAATATGTCCTTGATCTAAATGAAATAATTCGCTCCAGATGTTATGACGCTTGCGGTACACGTTTCCTTACAGCTCCTAAGTCAGCAAAACAAAGTAATGTGAACTCAATTTTCATTCATTCAATGTCAAGTATGGTTGAGAACCATCAATACAATAAAAATCTTACCTCCAACTGGTTTCACCCGTCGCCAAACCCCGGCCTTTTCTATATTTATATGAATCGACTTCAATTAAATTGAAGCCACGCTGGCTCACAATAACATTTGCATACTGGAAACTGAAAACGTTCACCGGTAATCGTTCACTTGGGGAACTGATAGACCACTGGGGCCGCGCGCAGATTACAACTCGCACCCCTAAAACTCCTATTCTTTTTGAACGACATTTTTTCCGGAAATTGGTGGTATAGATTCGAAAACAAAATGATCAGAGACAATTGAAGTATCTCATTTCGCTCACTTTTTGCTTCGCTCGTAATTTTTCAATAATATCTACAATTATTTTCTAGATCGGGTCATATGTACCCCAGAAGATTCCCTCGATTGTCAGCACGACTTGGACCCCTTCTGTGGCTTCTGTACACCAACCCATGATGTACGGAGCTACTCCTCGAGGCCTCAACGAGATGGGAAACATCGCGGTAAGCTAATCAAAATTAGAGTAGAAAATATATATTGATTGACGTCCAACAGAAATGCAATAATCTTGAGGTCGCTGAGATTTGACAGTTTTGAATACCATGTTGCACAGCTTACATCATGATCGCTCATTTATGATCAATCATTCATGAGTTTTTACGACACGTGTCCAGCCCTTATATCACAGAATACATGGTACGTTCGTCGGGGACGAGCTAGCCGCGTTAATTTTAAAGATCAGAGTCTCTAAAATTCGAAAAAACAAAAGCGAAAAGAGTACTGCAACAGCTGTTCCCTCGCGGATTCCCGTGCAGTCTTCAGTTTTTCGTGTTTGTGTTTCCGTTTTTCCACCAATAGGATCGATTCGTTGAGTGTGAGTTACTCGTCTTACAACGACGGTAAGAGAATCCTCTGGATATTTCTGAAAAGGGGGTAAGTCACCACTTTTATCGTAGTTTTGTTCCTAACCTCGGTTCAGGTTGGTCTCACCTTGTCTGGTTTTTGAACAATGTCCGACCATCATGGACGCCGTTCCAATTCGGATAGCTCGAGAGACTCATCGGACAGGCCAATAATTGGCCAGTAATTATTATCCCGTCGTAAGCTTCTACGAAAAAGGCTCGAAAGGAAACTTTGATCGTAAAAGCGCAGACGTCTTGATGGTCCGTGCAGGTCATCAAAACGGTCGGGCGTTTGGACGTCTCCTACAACATGGAGTCACTCACAAGTCTCCCGATATTCCACGACATACGAGTATATCGGATGTGCCGTGGAATGTTTACAGCGCAGATTACAACTCGCACCCCTCAAACTCTATTCTTTTTGAACGACATTTTTTCCGGAAATCGGTGGCATAGATTCGAAAACAAAATGATCAGAGACAAGTGAAGTATCTCATTTCGCTCACTTTTTGCTTTGCTCGTAATTTTTCAGTAATATCAACAATTATTTCCTAGATCGGGTCACATGTACCCCAGAAGATTCCCTCGATTGTCAGCACCACTTGGACCCCTTCTGTGGCTTCTGTACACCAACCCATGATGTACGGTGCTACTCCTCGAGGCCTCAACGAGATGGGAAACATCGCGGTAAGCTAATCAAAATTAGAGTAGAAAATATATATTGATTGACGTCCAACAGAAATCTTGAGGTCGCTGAGATTTGACAGTTTGAATACCATGTTGCACAGCTTACATCATGATCGCTCATTTATGATCAATCATTCATGAGTTATTACGACACGTGTCCAGCCCTTATATCACAGAATACATGGTACGTTCGTCGGGGACGAGCTAGCCGCGTTAATTTTAAAGATCAGAGTCTCTAAAATTCGAAAAAACAAAAGCGAAAAGAGTACTGCAACAGCTGTTCCCTCGCGGATTCCCGTGCAGTCTTCAGTTTTTCGTGTTTGTGTTTCCGTTTTTCCCCCAATAGGATCAATTCGTTGAGTGTGAGTTACTCGTCTTACAACGACGGTAAGAGAATCCTCTGGATATTTCTGAAAAGGGGGTAAGTCACCACTTTTATCGTAGTTTTGTTCCTAACCTCGGTTCAGGTTGGTCTCACCTTGTCTGGTTTTTGAACAATGTCCGACCATCATGGACGCCGTTCCAATTCGGATAGCTCGAGAGACTCATCGGACAGGCCAATAATTGGCCAGTAATTATTATCCCGTCGTAAGCTTCTACGAAAAAGGCTCGAAAGGAAACTTTGATCGTAAAAGCGCAGACGTCTTGATGGTCCGTGCAGGTCATCAAAACGGTCGGGCGTTTGGACGTCTCCTACAACATGGAGTCACTCACAAGTCTCCCGATATTCCACGACATACGAGTATATCGGATGTGCCGTGGAATGTTTACAGCGCAGATTACAACTCGCACCCCTCAAACTCTATTCTTTTTGAACGACATTTTTTCCGGAAATCGGTGGCATAGATTCGAAAACAAAATGATCAGAGACAAGTGAAGTATCTCATTTCGCTCACTTTTTGCTTTGCTCGTAATTTTTCAGTAATATCAACAATTATTTCCTAGATCGGGTCACATGTACCCCAGAAGATTCCCTCGATTGTCAGCACCACTTGGACCCCTTCTGTGGCTTCTGTACACCAACCCATGATGTACGGTGCTACTCCTCGAGGCCTCAACGAGATGGGAAACATTGCGGTAAGCTGATCAAAATTATAGCAGAAAATATATATTGATTGACGTTCAACAGAAATGCAACGGTTTTAATCAGGAGGTCGCTGAGATTTGACAGTTTTGAATACCATATTGCACAGCTCACATCATGATCGCTCATTTATGATCAATCATTTATGAGTTATTATAATATTTCCTCAATTCTGGGGCTTTTATTTCTATCGACCTACGTCAGAAAATTCTTTTATTACAAGAAGTACTCAGTGGGTACAAGTAAAGGTACATTATCATAATGGGTTGTACAGGATATTATTAGTATGAATTATGTTGATTATTAGGAAATGAATGGGCCCTCGCATTCAAAAACTTTCAACTCACCAGCTATCAAACTGGTTCTATTTTCCGAATTCCGATGGTCTCAGTAAAATCAGAATATTCTTGTTCTAGGCCTTCCCTAGTTTCACCATAGAATTGGTCGGATTTATAAAGTATTGTTCTAATTGGATCAAAGTTATGTCAAAGCAATAGATGGTTGGGGATGGAAACGATAGAACCAGAGGGGTACCCCACCCTCGAACCCCTATTCTTCCACCATTTCTTTTTTTTCCGGAACTCGATGGTATACCTAGTATAGATTCGAAAGCAAAATGATCAGAGACAAGTGAAGTATCTCATTTGACTCACTTTTTGCTGCGCTCGTATATTTTTAATAATATCCACAATTATTTTATAGAAAGGGTCAGATGTGCCCCAGAAGATCCCCTTGATCTCCACTTGGACCCCTCCTTTCGCTTCTGTGTACCAACCCATGAAGTACGGTACTACTCCTCGAGGACACAATGTGATTGGAAACATCGTGGTAAGCTGATCAAAACGATTGTAGAAAATATATTTTTATTGACATTGGTTCGCTCGTAATTGTTTAATAATATCCACGATTATTTTCTAGAAAAATCTGTCTTAGCAATCAAAAACTAAGTTCGTAGATGGGCAGAATCAGGCTACTCCAAGGTGGGGAGGAGGGGAATTCCGTTCTCAAACCGGAGCACTTTGAAACTGAAGAAACGTGGTTGTTACCTGAGATGTTCTTCACGGTTCATCTGCTCACATCTATAAACTGAGGGGTTACTCGGCCAAATTTGTAATAAAACCAGTCATTTCTTCGAAAATTCGCTTTTATAGTCATGCTGTATGATTGGTTTGTTTTTGGACCTACAACGTTGTTCCGGCCACCCATTCAATTGATAATAATTGTCACTACTTGATGAAATTATTGATAATTAAGAGGCCAAATGTCTAGGCTGACTTTATCTTGGCTGGCCAAATATCTTGACTATGACGTTTGGTTGTTGTCATAGTCATGATGTAACGATTTGAACGACTTGTGCCCCAGAAGATCAGCCCGCTTTTCAGCAACATTTGGCAACGGCCTTCTGCTTCTTGTACGTCGGCAAATCATTTTATTACAAGACGTACTCAATGGGTACAAGTAAAGGTACATTATCATAATGGGTTGTATAACTTATGTTGATACCATAGGAAACGAATGGGCCCTCGCATCGAGAAGCTTTCAACTCACCCGCTATCAAACTGGTTCTATTTTCCGAGTTCCGATGGTCTCAGTAAAATCAGAATATTCTTGTTCTATGCCTTCCCTAGTTTCACCATAGAATTTGGTCAGATTTATAAAGTATTGTTCTAATTAGATCAAAGTTATGTCTCTGCTGTTGGCAAGATCATTTTTATTCGATTATTTCAACGTCGTAATGGAACTAGTTCATTTCGAGAGAGCCGATCTGAACAATGTGTGTGGGTGGGTCAATTCTACACGCATAGCACAATGTACCCCTCATCCTTAACCCCCGTTCCTGGACCGAATTTAGACAATCCGGTCTTTGCAGTTCCAAAATTAAATCACCCACCTATTTGTTGTTTCATTGGAGCTGTTGTGCTATGCATTCGAGATATACTAAACCAACAGAACATGACTGAATATAATCGGGGAAAATGCATCAATCGTCTGGAAATGTTGTACAACGAAGAATTCTGGGTGTACCTAGTTAGGTATAAAGGTCGCTTTGATTTAAAAAGAGTTCGTTTCGTTATTGATGCACGGCTGACAATGCGTTGAAAACGTGTATAAGTCTATAGTGTTTTGAGTTTGTGATTTGAGTCAGTTTTCTAATACTATTAATTCTGCCAGCGTAGTAAAGTGTTGAATCGTGTTCAATTGTGAGTACTTTTTCTTGCCTACGGATTTCCCCCACGTCAACAGGATTTTGGTGATGATTCACACCCATTGTCAGGACTTTCTACTCCCGAGACGGTCAGAGGTGTCAGATGTCATCCTTCAATCTTTCTGGAGCTGGTCATAATTGGTGATCTCAGTTCTGGATGAGACTTACATTCACAGTATTACATGGTGGGATGGTTCGGGGATGGAAATGAGAGAACCAGAGGGGTACCCCACCCCTCAAACTCCTATTCTTCCACCATTTCTTTTTTTTCCGGAACTCGATGGTACCTATTATAGTCTCTGATCATTCGACTCACTTTTTGCTTCGCTCTTTATTTTTAATAATATCTACAATTATTTTCTAGAAAGGGGCTGATGTGCCCCGGAAGATCAGCCCGCTTTTCTACAACATTTGGGCCCATCCCTCGAATCCTGTGCACCAACCCATCAAGTACCGTCCTGCTGCAGATTTCAACAAGATCAGAATCATCTCGGTAAGCTGATCAAAATGATAGTAGAAAATATATCTAATATAATATATTATATATTATATGAATATATTATATTCATTGACATCCAACAGAAATGCTACGGTCATGACTTTGTGGTCGCCGGGATTTGACAGTTATTAATACCATATTTTGGAGGTGTTTTTCTTCACGAAGGTGCGAAATGTTGATGCGCTGAAATCCTTATCGGTTCAGTTAAAAAACTTAGGTATCTGAAATTTTTTCGGATTTTTTGGACCAGCGGAAGGGTCCCGCAACGCACTTGTAGTTACGCCCTTTTTGTAGGTAGCAATTCAAGGCTAAGCCAGAGAAGTAGTTTACTCCACATTAGGTACCCATTTTTGTAATGATGCAGTGATGCATCTAGCTTTTATTTGGTGTTGTTATGTTGGACAACTAGTCCCCTTCCTTCGCAGTCTACACACGTTTTATTAAAGTTAGTTTAATCTCTGGACAAGTGCGTTTCTGTCAAGGATCCTTTACTTTTGGCCTGACGGTACTCAATTACTTACGCGGTAAGTATCCACTTTAGAGACTTATTGCATTGAAAAAAAGTTGTCCAGAATGGTCCATTTAGTATTAAAAAATTTTGGAGCAGCCAAAATTTGAATATTGGAATAGTTTTGCCTACCTATTTTTACCTACCTACGTCGGCAATTATTTGATGACAAGAAGTACTCAATGGGTACAAGTAAAAGTACATTATCATAATGGGTTGTACAGGATATTATTAATATGACTTATGTTGATAACACACGAAACGAATGGACCCTCGCATTCGGAAGCTGTCGACCCTACTGCTATCTCACCCACTATCAAACTGGTTTAGACATTCCTTTCATTGCAGATCGTGGTCAGATCAGATTAAAGTTGTTCTAAACACATAAAATCTTGATTATGATCGATGCTCAGACAGATATAATTCCATTTCATTGGCAGACTCGTTATGTAAACTCTACTGGTAATTTTCTATCGTAATTTTCTCGTTTCCCAGGCGAAGCATGTTCAGAATGATGGAGCCTCCACAAGCTCCAATGTGGTATGTTTGCCCAGATACCTAGTGATGATTCGAACATGATCATTATGTATAAACTCATTTTTTCCCCCTAAATATCCACAATTATATTCCAGAAAGGGTCAGATGTACCCCGGAAGATCCCCACGCTTGTCAGCAACACTTGTGCGCGGCGTTCTGCGTCTTATCACCAAACCAAGAAGTACAGCCATCCTCCTGGCCCATCCAGGATCGGAAACTTCTCGGTAAGCTGATCAAAATGATAGTAGAACATATATAGGTATTCATTGACGTCCAACAGAAATGCATCGGTTACGTTCGCGTGGACGCTGGGATTTGACAGTTTGAAGAACATAATTGCGCAGCGAACTTCACGTTGACTGTCAAGCTAAACAGATGGCCATCTCGAGGTGAAGGGAGGATGCGGAATTTCTCTATCACCTTAAACAACGTAAAAATTCCCCACACAACTAACACAACTACCACATTTACTCCTTTACTTCTTCCTGTCCCGTATACCTACTTAGGTCAGAAACAATGGCAACCCACCATCATGCCATGGCGAAGACAACCGTGTTCACAACCGTTGTTTCGGTATTGATGCAAGGCTCTAACGATGTACCTACAAATGTGTATATATTGTAAATAGAACTACCAATCGTGGTGTAATATGATCCTAGTTGTTGCTCGATGCACAGACAGATAGAATTCCATTTAATTGGCAGACTCGTTATGTAAACTCTACTGGTAATTTTATATCGTAATTTTCTCGTTTCCCCGGGCGAAGCATGTTCAGAATGATGGAGCCTCCACAAGCTCCTATGAGGTATGTTTGCCCAAATACCTAGTGCTCATTCGACCATGATGGTCATTCATAAACTCATTTTTTCCTATATATCCTCAATTATATTCCAGAAAGGGTCAGATGTACCCCAGAAGATCCCCACGCTTGTCAGCAACACTTGTGCTCGGCCTTCTGCTTCTTATCACCAAACCGAGAAGTACAGCCATCCTCCTGACCCATCCAGGATCGGAAACCTGTCGGTAAGCTGATCAAAATGATAGTAGAACATAATATATATTATATAGGTATTCATTGACGTCCAACAGAAATGCAACGGTTACGATCGTGCGGACGCCGGGATTTGGCAGTTTGAATAACATAATTGCGCAGCGAACATCATGATGACTGTCAAGCTAAACAGATGGGCATCTTGAGGTGAAGGGAGGATGCGGAATTTTTCTTTTAATTGAAACAACAATACATTTCCCCACACAACTAAAACAACTACCACCATTTCTCCTTTACTTCATCCAGTCCTGTATACCTACACTGGTTAGAAACAATGGCGACCCACCATCATGCCATGGCGAAGACAACCGTCTTGACAACCGTTGTTTTGGTATTGATGCAAGGCTCTAACGATGTACCTACAAATGTAGATACATTGTAAATAAAACTACCGATCGTGGTGTTATCCGAATCAAGTTGTTGCTCGATGCACAGACAGATAGCATTCCATTTAATTGGCAGACTTGTTATGTAAACTCTACTGGTAATTTTCTATCGTAATTTTCTCGTTTCCCCAGGCGAAGCATGTTCAGAATGATGGAGCCTCAACAAGCTCCAACGAGGTACGTTTGCCCAGATACCTAGTGATGATTCGAACATGATCATTATGTTTAAACTCATTTTTTTCCTAAATATCCACAATTATATTCCAGAAAGGGTCAGATGTACCCCAGAAGATCCCCACGCTTGTCAGCAACACTTGTGCGCGGCCTTCTGCTTCTTATCACCAAACCGAGAAGTACAGCCATCCTCCTGACCCATCCAGGATCGGAAACCTTTCGGTAAGCTGATCAAAATGATAGTAGAACATATATAGGTATTCATTGACGTCCAACAGAAATGCAACGGTTACGATCGTGTGGACGCCGGGATTTGACAATTTGAATAACATAATTGCGCAGCGAACATCATGATGACTGTCAAGCTAAACAGATGGCCATCTTGAGGTGAAGGGAGGATGCGGAATTTTTCTTTTAATTGAAACAACAATACATTTCCCCACACAACTAAAACAACTACCACCATTTCTCCTTTACTTCATCCAGTCCTGTATACCTACACTTGTTAGAAACAAATGCGACCCACCATCATGCCATGGCGAAGACAACCGTGTTGACAACCTTTGTTTTGGTATTGATGCAAGGCTCCAACAATGTACCTACAAATGTAGATACATTATAAATAAAACTACCGATCGTGGTGTTATCCGAACCAAGTTTTTGATCGATGCACAGACAGATAGAATTCCATTTAATTGGCAGACTCCTTATGTAAACTCTACTGGTAATTTTCTCGTTTCCCCAGGCGAAGCATGTTCAGAATGATGGAGCCTCCACAAGCTCCAATGAGGTATGTTTGCCCAGATACCTAGTGATGATTCGAACATGATCATTATGTATAAACTCATTTTTTTCCTAAATATCCACAATTATATTCCAGAAAGGGTCAGATGTACCCCAGAAGATCCCCACGCTTGTCAGCAACACTTGTGCGCGGCCTGTTGCTTCTAATCACCAAACCAAGAAGTACATCCATCCTCCTGGCCCATCCAGGATCGGAAAACTCTCGGTAACCTGATCAAAATGATAGTAGAACATATATATTCATTGACGTCCAACAGAAATGCAACGGTTACGATCGCGTGGACGCCGGGATTTGACAGTTTGAAGAACATAATTGCTCAGCGAACTTCATGATGACTGTCAAGCTAAACAGATGGCCATCTCGAGGTGAAGGGAGGATGCGGAATTTTTCTGTTATTTGAAACAACCATAAATTTCCCCACACAACTACCACCATTTCTCCTTAACTTCATCCAGTCCTGTATACCTACACTGGTTTGAAACAATGGCAACCCACCATCATGCCTTGGCGAAGACAACCGTGTTCACAACCGTTGTATCGGTATTGATGCAAGGCTCTAACGATGTACCTACAAATGTGTATACATTGTAAATAGAACTACCAATCGTGGTGTAATCTGATCCTAGTTGTTGCTCGATGCACAGATAGATAGAATTCCATTTAATTGGCAGACTTGTTATGTAAACTCTACTGGTAATTTTCTATCGTAATTTTCTCGTTTCCCCAGGCGAAGCATGTTCAGAATGATGGAGCCTCCACAAGCTCCAACGAGGTACGTTTGCCCAGATACCTAGTGATGATTCGAACATGATCATTATGTATAAACTCATTTTTTCCTAAATATCCATAATTATATTCCAGAAAGGGTCAGATGTACCCCAGAAGATCCCCACGCTTGTCAGCAACACTTGTGCGCGGCCTTCTGCTTCTTATCACCAAACCGAGAAGTACAGCCATCCTCCTGACCCATCCAGGATCGGAAACCTTTCGGTAAGCTGATCAAAATGATAGTAGAACATATATAGGTATTCATTGACGTCCAACAGAAATGCAACGGTTACGATCGTGTGGACGCCGGGATTTGACAGTTTGAATAACATAATTGCGCAGCGAACATCATGATGACTGTCAAGCTAAACAGATGGCCATCTTGAGGTGAAGGGAGGATGCGGAATTTTTCTTTTAATTGAAACAACAATAAATTTCCCCACACAACTAAAACAACTACCACCATTTCTCCTTTACTTCATCCAGTCCTGTATACCTACACTGGTTAGAAACAATGGCGACCCACCATCATGCCATGGCGACGACAACCGTCTTGACAACCGTTGTTTCGGTATTGATACAAGGCTCTAACGATGTATCTACATTTGTAGGTGCATCGTTAGAGCCTTGCATCAATATCAAATAAAACTACCGATCGTGGTGTTATCCGAACCAAGTTGTTGATCGATGCACAGACAGATAGAATTCCATTTAATTGGCAGACTCGTTATGTAAACTCTACTGGTGATTTTCTATCGTAATTTTCTCGTTTCCCCAGGCGAAGCATGTTCAGAATGATGGAGCCGCCACGAGCTCCAATGAGGTATGTTTGCCCAAATACCTAGTGCTCATTCGACCATGATGGTTATGTAACCAAATTATTAACTGAGACCAAATTATTATTATTATATTATTCTTATTATTAACTGAGAAAAATACCTTTTTAAAAAGGACTTTATTAAATTGAACAGAGTACAGGTTAGACAATGCTCTTACGACGGAATACTGGAGACTGACTTGCAGAGGTTGCAATCTAAGAACGCTGTGCTAAACGGGGGTCGTGAGATACAATTATAAGGGGTTTTTAGGTATGTAACTCCTCCTTCCTCAAGAATCATCATAATACGGAGTGTTATGGACATTAAAGTGACCTAGTACATGATACAATAATACACTACAAATAAAGTAAACAATAGTAAACAATAGATGCAATATGATACAATACAGATGAACATAGCAATTATTTCAATTATGAACACAATAATTATAACAATAATAATAATAATATAATAATAATAACAGAGGTCATAATTTCGTGATAATGAAATAGTGGTGTGGTACAATTAATAGTTTATACAATTTCTTGAGGAGACCTAATGGGGATCTTCTTAGTGTGTTTACAGTAGCGATTTAATGAATATACAAGTATTGACAGAAGTATGACGTATCTCCTATGAGGTATGTTTGCCCAAATACCTAGTGCTCATTCGACCATGATGGTCATTCATAAACTCATTTTTTCCTATATATCCTCAATTATATTCCAGAAAGGGTCAGATGTACCCCAGAAGATCCCCACGCTTGTCAGCAACACTTGTGCTCGGCCTTCTGCTTCTTATCACCAAACCGAGAAGTACAGCCATCCTCCTGACCCATCCAGGATCGGAAACCTGTCGGTAAGCTGATCAAAATGATAGTAGAACATAATATATATTATATAGGTATTCATTGACGTCCAACAGAAATGCAACGGTTACGATCGTGCGGACGCCGGGATTTGGCAGTTTGAATAACATAATTGCGCAGCGAACATCATGATGACTGTCAAGCTAAACAGATGGGCATCTTGAGGTGAAGGGAGGATGCGGAATTTTTCTTTTAATTGAAACAACAATACATTTCCCCACACAACTAAAACAACTACCACCATTTCTCCTTTACTTCATCCAGTCCTGTATACCTACACTGGTTAGAAACAATGGCGACCCACCATCATGCCATGGCGAAGACAACCGTCTTGACAACCGTTGTTTTGGTATTGATGCAAGGCTCTAACGATGTACCTACAAATGTAGATACATTGTAAATAAAACTACCGATCGTGGTGTTATCCGAATCAAGTTGTTGCTCGATGCACAGACAGATAGCATTCCATTTAATTGGCAGACTTGTTATGTAAACTCTACTGGTAATTTTCTATCGTAATTTTCTCGTTTCCCCAGGCGAAGCATGTTCAGAATGATGGAGCCTCAACAAGCTCCAACGAGGTACGTTTGCCCAGATACCTAGTGATGATTCGAACATGATCATTATGTTTAAACTCATTTTTTTCCTAAATATCCACAATTATATTCCAGAAAGGGTCAGATGTACCCCAGAAGATCCCCACGCTTGTCAGCAACACTTGTGCGCGGCCTTCTGCTTCTTATCACCAAACCGAGAAGTACAGCCATCCTCCTGACCCATCCAGGATCGGAAACCTTTCGGTAAGCTGATCAAAATGATAGTAGAACATATATAGGTATTCATTGACGTCCAACAGAAATGCAACGGTTACGATCGTGTGGACGCCGGGATTTGACAATTTGAATAACATAATTGCGCAGCGAACATCATGATGACTGTCAAGCTAAACAGATGGCCATCTTGAGGTGAAGGGAGGATGCGGAATTTTTCTTTTAATTGAAACAACAATACATTTCCCCACACAACTAAAACAACTACCACCATTTCTCCTTTACTTCATCCAGTCCTGTATACCTACACTTGTTAGAAACAAATGCGACCCACCATCATGCCATGGCGAAGACAACCGTGTTGACAACCTTTGTTTTGGTATTGATGCAAGGCTCCAACAATGTACCTACAAATGTAGATACATTATAAATAAAACTACCGATCGTGGTGTTATCCGAACCAAGTTTTTGATCGATGCACAGACAGATAGAATTCCATTTAATTGGCAGACTCCTTATGTAAACTCTACTGGTAATTTTCTCGTTTCCCCAGGCGAAGCATGTTCAGAATGATGGAGCCTCCACAAGCTCCAATGAGGTATGTTTGCCCAGATACCTAGTGATGATTCGAACATGATCATTATGTATAAACTCATTTTTTTCCTAAATATCCACAATTATATTCCAGAAAGGGTCAGATGTACCCCAGAAGATCCCCACGCTTGTCAGCAACACTTGTGCGCGGCCTGTTGCTTCTAATCACCAAACCAAGAAGTACATCCATCCTCCTGGCCCATCCAGGATCGGAAAACTCTCGGTAACCTGATCAAAATGATAGTAGAACATATATATTCATTGACGTCCAACAGAAATGCAACGGTTACGATCGCGTGGACGCCGGGATTTGACAGTTTGAAGAACATAATTGCTCAGCGAACTTCATGATGACTGTCAAGCTAAACAGATGGCCATCTCGAGGTGAAGGGAGGATGCGGAATTTTTCTGTTATTTGAAACAACCATAAATTTCCCCACACAACTACCACCATTTCTCCTTAACTTCATCCAGTCCTGTATACCTACACTGGTTTGAAACAATGGCAACCCACCATCATGCCTTGGCGAAGACAACCGTGTTCACAACCGTTGTATCGGTATTGATGCAAGGCTCTAACGATGTACCTACAAATGTGTATACATTGTAAATAGAACTACCAATCGTGGTGTAATCTGATCCTAGTTGTTGCTCGATGCACAGATAGATAGAATTCCATTTAATTGGCAGACTTGTTATGTAAACTCTACTGGTAATTTTCTATCGTAATTTTCTCGTTTCCCCAGGCGAAGCATGTTCAGAATGATGGAGCCTCCACAAGCTCCAACGAGGTACGTTTGCCCAGATACCTAGTGATGATTCGAACATGATCATTATGTATAAACTCATTTTTTCCTAAATATCCATAATTATATTCCAGAAAGGGTCAGATGTACCCCAGAAGATCCCCACGCTTGTCAGCAACACTTGTGCGCGGCCTTCTGCTTCTTATCACCAAACCGAGAAGTACAGCCATCCTCCTGACCCATCCAGGATCGGAAACCTTTCGGTAAGCTGATCAAAATGATAGTAGAACATATATAGGTATTCATTGACGTCCAACAGAAATGCAACGGTTACGATCGTGTGGACGCCGGGATTTGACAGTTTGAATAACATAATTGCGCAGCGAACATCATGATGACTGTCAAGCTAAACAGATGGCCATCTTGAGGTGAAGGGAGGATGCGGAATTTTTCTTTTAATTGAAACAACAATAAATTTCCCCACACAACTAAAACAACTACCACCATTTCTCCTTTACTTCATCCAGTCCTGTATACCTACACTGGTTAGAAACAATGGCGACCCACCATCATGCCATGGCGACGACAACCGTCTTGACAACCGTTGTTTCGGTATTGATACAAGGCTCTAACGATGTATCTACATTTGTAGGTGCATCGTTAGAGCCTTGCATCAATATCAAATAAAACTACCGATCGTGGTGTTATCCGAACCAAGTTGTTGATCGATGCACAGACAGATAGAATTCCATTTAATTGGCAGACTCGTTATGTAAACTCTACTGGTGATTTTCTATCGTAATTTTCTCGTTTCCCCAGGCGAAGCATGTTCAGAATGATGGAGCCGCCACGAGCTCCAATGAGGTATGTTTGCCCAAATACCTAGTGCTCATTCGACCATGATGGTTATGTAACCAAATTATTAACTGAGACCAAATTATTATTATTATATTATTCTTATTATTAACTGAGAAAAATACCTTTTTAAAAAGGACTTTATTAAATTGAACAGAGTACAGGTTAGACAATGCTCTTACGACGGAATACTGGAGACTGACTTGCAGAGGTTGCAATCTAAGAACGCTGTGCTAAACGGGGGTCGTGAGATACAATTATAAGGGGTTTTTAGGTATGTAACTCCTCCTTCCTCAAGAATCATCATAATACGGAGTGTTATGGACATTAAAGTGACCTAGTACATGATACAATAATACACTACAAATAAAGTAAACAATAGTAAACAATAGATGCAATATGATACAATACAGATGAACATAGCAATTATTTCAATTATGAACACAATAATTATAACAATAATAATAATAATATAATAATAATAACAGAGGTCATAATTTCGTGATAATGAAATAGTGGTGTGGTACAATTAATAGTTTATACAATTTCTTGAGGAGACCTAATGGGGATCTTCTTAGTGTGTTTACAGTAGCGATTTAATGAATATACAAGTATTGACAGAAGTATGACGTACAGGGTTATTGTCCAGACGCTGGGTTGTGCCAGGGATAGTAATTTGAAATTTTGAATTGGTCTTACGTATTGTGAAGGTATGTCTTTTAATTGTAAGTCTTTAAGGTGAATTTCTCTGTCTGGTGTTTGTTTTGCGGTAAGTTGTACAGACATTGAACTAATAATGAGGGGTTTTCCTGCTAATTCGTTATGTGGTGCGAAAAGCGTTCGATTATGATATAGTATATGATGTTTGCCAGGTGAAGTTAAATAGATACCGTGAAGAGTACGGGATTCAATGTTGTCTGGTTTTATTATTGTGATTACATCTCCTTTCGGTAGGAACAAAAGATACCTATTTATGTCTGGTATTAGGTTTGCATAATTGGAGTCTACTATCAGTTTGGTGAACTGGCATTCAGTAGTGGTGCTTGTTAACAAGAAATTTGTTTCGCATTTAGCTGGGGTTTGGGATACTAGGAAGTTGGGGCACAATTGTATGTGACCAGGAGTGCATGAGTTTATTAATGGAATGACTCTAGTTTCGGATTTTAACAGGAATTTTGTGGTCGGAATTATTGTTAAATATTCTGAGTCCACAATGGTTGGTATTGGGTTCAAGTGGTATAATTTATATTGGTCAGGGCTGACAATAGGAATGTCCAAAAAGTAGATTATTTCTGAAACTCCTACGTAACATCTGACTTTGATGTAGGACTGTATTTCGAACAGATTGTTGTTATCGAATTTTAGGAATTTCTGCCCGTAGTATTTAGATAGTTTGGTAAGTTCTTGGAGTAGGTCGTGAGAGTTGATGATACTAGGATGAAGGTGTCCAGATTGGCAAGCTATTAATGAGTTCTCGATGTCCTGTACGACGTTTAGAAAAAGGCTAAGGACTATTTGATAATGTTCTAAAAGGGACTTGGTTGTGCTTAATTTTGAGTATTGTGGGTTTTGAATTTTAAGAATTTTGAGTTCTCTCCGTAGTTCTTGGTTATTGGCATTAAATAACTCTATGGTTTTTTCGAAGTTTGCCTGAACGGCCTCGTTTATTGAGTACTGATCGTCTATTTGAGATTGAAGGTCTTCTTGGGATTTTTGTAATCGTGTTATGATTACGTCGTATCTTTCTTGGTCCTGAGCATCAAGGTTACCTGTGATATATTTAATGGCGGAGCCTAAGCCATTAATGAGTCCTCGTTTTGTTCTCTTGGGCGAGGGGATATGGAGATTTTCGAGTTTAACATCTATTTGTTGTAGGGTTGAGTTTATGGTAGTCACTAATAGTTGTACGTGTTCATAAGAGTGAGGGTCTTCTCGTATTGTTAGGAGGGTTTGGATGTAGGTAGCTCTAATTTCCTGAGTTCTGGCGAATAGGTCGGATAAGTCGTAGTGGTGAGTAAGTGAGTGGTATCCTTCAATGATTTTGGCTGGTCCTAGGTCGCTGGCTAATAATCCTGGGTTTGCCGTAATATTGACTATTTCGATTCCTTGTATCGGGGCAGATAGGAAGGTCAATATCCTGTAACATTTAATCGTTCTTTAAGAATGTCGAGACACATTTTCTTCCTTATTTGGATGATTTCTTCGGGTTTTACTGATGAAATCGGTAGGTTTTGGGGAATTAATCGAGCGAATTGACAAGCGTATACTCCGCAATCATCTGAATTATTTTGTTGTGGGCATGCAACTTGAATTTTCTTCCATTCGCTTTCGTCTAATTGTGATCCCTTTTTGTCCAAATGTTCTTGACTTAGATACTGAAAGATTGCATTTAGTATTTGGCTTCCGTCTTTGCTCAAACTGTCGTAGTAGGAGAGTTCTTTTGTTTGGGTTTTGGCGACGACTAATCTCCAATGTTCGTTTAGAAATATTGGGAATACTATCGTTGGGAAGGCGAAGATGTCGGTATTTTTGGAGTACCTTCTTACACGGTTGTAGCCTCTAAGGTTGAAGGATACGAACAGATATGAGTTGAAACAGTATACGTTTGGTAGGGTTTCCATTATTAACTCCATGTAAAAGTTAACTATGTTATCGTTTAGCCAGTTTGGTGGTTTTAGGGATAGAAGATCTGCTCGGGTTATTCTCAAGTTGAATCTCTCGACTAGTTTTTCCTCGTGATTGAGTTTTTCGTTCCAAGCTGTTTCTAGTTCTATGCTGTGGAATTTTCTTGGCCGTTTTACATTAGATAAGTGTATTTTTTCCTTTTGATTGTGGTGTCGTGTAATGATGTTTGCTGTTTTCAATTTGGGGTTAATTTCTTTAAGATTTTCTTCATTGTATTTGTTTTTTGTTTTGCTTTGTTTCTGGACGTTTTTAACGTAGACTTTAGAGGGAATGTCGGGTAGGTCTTCTCTCTTTTTATTGAGATTTTCTATGGTATGTTCCTTTGATTCGTGAAGTAGTTTGTTTAAATTTTTGTAGATCAATTCTATTTTATCTCGGTGTTGGTTTATAAAATTGTTAGTGAATGTTTGGTCCAAGTCGATGTCTAAAATTCTTTTGTTTTCTAAATGTCCATATAATACTTCAAACGGTGTCATTTTTGTTGCGGAATGTATAGTGGAGTTGTAGGCGAGTATAGCGTAGTTGATTTTATTACGCACAGTTTCGTTTTTAAATTCCTCTCTATTGTTGTATAGTCTTATGTGCTCGATCAGTGTGGAATGAAATCTTTCGATTATTCCGTTACTGTCGGGGTGTTGCGATGCGATAAAATGAATTTTAATTCCATGAAGTTGCATTAGTTCTCGCATTAATGAACTATGAAATTCCGCTCCGTTGTCTGATATTATTAAAGAGGGTAAGCCATGGTGTGAGAAGTGAGTAATTAATCCTTGTACTAATTCCACGCTATTCGAGGAATTTACAGGATAGGCTTGTGCAAATTTAGAAAAGGAGTCTACTACGGTCAAGAATTTCGAGTTTTCCAAAGATATTTTGTCAATGTGTATTATTTCTAAAGGTCTAGATGGTGTAGGGGTAATGTTGTACTTAAGTTTTAGTGGATTGCGATCGTATTTGGATTTTAGGCAAGTGTCGCAATTGTTCACGAATTTTTGAATAATTACTTTCATGTTGGGCCAGTAGTATTCTCTTTTGAGGTGTTGTAATGTTTCCTCGATTCCTCTGTGATTCGTGGTACCCGAATGATAAAGTTCTATGGTCTTTATTTGATCTTCTTCCTTTTCAACTTCTTGAACGTATTTGGTGTATTTTGTCATTTTGATTTCTGAGTGTCTGAAATTAGTGGTCATAATTCTTACAAAACTTTCGAAATGGTCGTCGTGAAAGTAAAGGCCATAATTGGTCTTGGGTTTGACATATTCCTTAACAAAGTTGATGACTTCCTGTTCGAGGTTTGCAAGGTCGAAATTTATTATTGTTCGTGACTTTTCAAATGGTTTCTCTATTTTCATCCGTGTTTTAGGGGGGAAATCTGAAATTTTGATTATGATTTGGTTTTCGCATTTGTTGACGCATTCGTCCTTTATTGGGATTGTTATGACAGTGTTACCTAGGTAGTTGGAGTGAATGGTTAAGTCTGATAGTCTGTCGGAAATTTGGTTTTCGTCGCAGTCTATATTGACGATGAGTGATTTGTTGTCATCTTCGTTAATTTCGTTGGTGATTCTGTCGAGTGTCTGGGGTGTTAGAAGATTGCTTCTCAAAAGGTCATTTTCGTCTATCTCGCTTAACAGCTCGATGTCGTTGTTGTTAAGAGGAACGGCTCGAGAAAGGGCGTCTGCGTTAGTATTGAGGGCTCCCTTTTTGTAACGGATTTCATAATCAAATTCTTCTAGTCTAGTTTTCCATTGGAATAGACGTGAACTTGGTTCCTTGAGGGAAAAAAGCCACTGTAATGGTTTGTGGTCAGAATATATTATGAAACGTCTTCCATAAAGGTAGGGTCGGAAATACTTTGTTGCCCATACGACTGCAAGTAGTTCCTTTTCAATGGTAGAGTAGTTTGTTTCTGTGCCGTTGAGGGTCCTACTAGCGTAAGCGATCGGTAAGTCGTTACCGTTGAAATTCTGACTTAGGACGGCGCCTAGGGCGACATTACTAGCATCGGTAGTCAAATGGAACGTCTGTGAGAAGTCTGGATATTTCAGGAGGGGAGAGTTGGTTAAAAGTGATTTGCAGGTTTCGAAACAGTCAACATATTCAGGATCTTTAGGGTCGATGGTGTTTCCCTTTTTTAGACATTTTGTCATAGGTTTGGTTAATCTCGGGAGGTCGCGAATGAAACGTCTGTAATACGAAACTAGTCCTAAGAATGATTTTATCTCTTTCGTTGTCTTTGGAATAGGGTAATTTAGGATAGCGTCAATTTTTTGTGGGTTTGGTCTAACACCAGAAGGAGTGATAATGTATCCCAAGTACGCAACTTCCTTCTTCAGGAACTCAGTCTTGTCGAGTTGAATGGAAAGTCGTGACTTGCGTAGTCTGTTGAAAACATCGCGTAAGTGGTCTATATGTTGTTGTAGACTTGTGGAAAATATGATGATGTCGTCGAGGTATACGCAGCAAAATTCGTTGTTAATTCCTCTGAGAACATTGTCCATAACACGCTGGAAAGTAGCTGGGGCATTTCGTAATCCAAATGGCATACGCGTGAACTCAAGATGGTGGGTTGGCGTACTGAAAGCCGTTTTGGGAATGCTGTCTTCAGCCATTTCGATCTGATGGAATCCTGATGCTAAATCAATAATACTGTAATATTGTGCGCGTCCTAGCATGTCCAATATTTGAGATATCTGTGGAAGGGGATATTTTATTTCCACTGTTTTCTCATTTAGCCGACGATAATCAATTACCATACGGAACTTCCGTTTGCCACTGGCATCCATCTTTTTAGGAACAATCCAGATCGGAGCGTTCCATGGACTATCGGAATGGCGTACAATGCCTTGTTGTAAAAGTTTTTGTACTTGATCATCGACTTCTTTCCTAAAGATTTCGGGAAACCTATAGTTTCGGGTATACACTGGGATTTCATCTGATGTCTTAATGTCGTGTTTGACCGTATTGGAGAAGGACAAAGGGTGTTCGTTATTGTGGAAGATATCAGGGTATTCTTTAACTAGTTTGGAAATTGCAAGTCTTTCCTCTTCGTTCATATGTTCCATTCTTAGTTCGTTTAAGTCGGGTTCTGTATCGTCAGAGTAATTATGAAGTTCTTCTATTGTTTTTTCAAAAGATTCGTCAATTTCTTCTACTTCGATTGGTTTGGTTTGGATTAGCTCAGAAATTTCACTGTCGGGATTTGTTACGCGGACGTAAGTTTGGTAGTTTCGTACGGTTACCAGGGATTGTGGGATTTCTATCCTTCCGAATTTTTGGTAGGGTAGGATAGCTTCTCCGTCTTTGATGTTTTTTACTTGGATTTTAATTTGCTGGATGGCGCGTCCGTCAATAAGATGCATTTCTGGGATCATGGTGTTTAAGTAATGAATTTCGATAAGATTGTTGGGGGTTTTTATCGTGTGTTCTTTCAAATTTATTGATGCGTTTACTTGTTTGAGGTGATCCATACCTATTAGTAGGTCAAAATTTTTATGGAAGGCAAAAACATGAAATTTAAGTTTTAGTTTATTGATTCTGAATAATTCGTCACATGGTACTTCTGTACTGAATTCTATTCTGGATTTACCATGGGCAGTTTTTATTATAAATCCGTCTTTCTTAAAATTTGGGTACAATTTTTGAGCTATTTCCGGGTTGATGTAAGATTTAGTACTGCCAGTATCTACAAGTATTTTTAGGTTGGAGTCAGGCATTAGTATGTAGGGTAGTTCACTGATTGGTTTGTTCTCTAAGTTCATAAGGGGTATCACTTGTTCGTTGGATTGTTTTGGGGGATCAGTTACGTTGGTGGTTCTTCGTTGAGGCTGTTGTCCTCTAAAAAAGGAGTAGGTTGGTTTTGTTCAGTGAGTTGGGAGTCTTCGTTGTACGAGTTTTGGTAGTCAGGTTCGTCTGGTGTGTATGGTTCATTGTCATAGTTTGTGTTTGGTTCCCAATAGTACTCTTCCTCTAGATTATGAAGGTTTGGCATATTTCCACGGTTGGGGTTAGGAACATTAATTTGAGAATTACGTCTAACAGTGCCAGGGAAGAATGGTTTTTGGTATTGAGTTGTTCTATTGTCATTTAATGGTGGTTTTTGAGGGCTTGAATTCGAAGGTCCTGGCTTATTGGGTTGAAACGCAGGTTTCTGATTTGGAAATATTGGTCTTTGATTCTGGAAGTATGGAGGGTTCCAGGGCATTGGATGTCTGGACCAATTTTGATTTTGATTATTATTAGGGACATAAGGAGGTCGATTAGCGAAGTTTTGTGTTGGTTTGAAGTTGTTGGGTTTGTGAAAGGTTTTGTTGGGGAATGGCTTTGGTCTGTTAGGGGGATTACACAATAATTGGTAATCATTGGTCATCCATCCTAAAGCAGTGTTCAAATCTGGAGGTTGCCTAGTTCGGAGAATGTTTCCTAGGGGTTCCCTGAGGTTGAGTAACAGACACCTAAGAGCCAATTTCTCATAATGGTTCATAAGAACTAAGGCATGGTCATCGTCGTGGTTTTGTAGGTATGCAGTGATCAAATTCAGTTGTTTGTGAATTTTGTCATGGAACGAGAAGGGTGATTCTCCTTCGTTCTGCCTGAGTTTAGTCAGTTCTATGGACAAAGTGTATATGTCGCGCCTGTCTGTGTAAGAGCTTAAGAGTGCTTCTTGAATTTGTTCAAATGTGTCGGTTGCACTAGAAAAGACTATTGCTGAGGCGGGGGGTAAGATTTTTGCTTTAATACCCGCAATAAGCATTACCTACGTTCTGAAAATCGTTAGGGTCGACAGTGTTGTAAAATCGGTCGTTTAATTTCCTAGCGATATCTAGAAAGTGGTGTAATGTTTCGGGCTCGCCGTTGAAGTTGGGGAGTAAATCTAGGTGTTATTTCCTTAATGTGTGAAAGACAGGAATGGTCCTCCTTCTCGGGGCACAAATGATTCGTTAAGGGGTGTTCGTAAATTGTTCATTTGGGCTTGTAATTGAGCGATCTGTTCATTTTGTCTTTCAATGGTTCTAGTGAGTTCTTCGGCACCTTCCATTATTGTTGGAGGAATGTCAAAAAGAATCTTGTAATATGAATCAAGTTTTGTGTTTGAGTATGTTGGGAATGATTTCGCAATTTTGGTGTTGGTGTGAGTGTTCTAAAAGACACAATTGTTCCAAGACACAATATACAAATTAATTAAATGTTCTGAAAAGACTTAAAATTATCATGCAAAGAGTAATTAATTATATCGTAATAAGAGAATGTGGGTAGAACTTCAATTTGTTGTGGAACGTCGCGAAGTTCTTGAAGAGTGATGTCCTCGTACAGAAAAAGGATCTCGAAATGAGATGGCGATGTCTTGAGAGAGAGAGAGACGGGATGATTTTCTGAGAACTGCGTCGGAGGGTCTTTCAATGTGAGATAAGACGCTCGGCGGCGAAGCGGACAGGAAAAAGATTCGTCTCGGGAGTAAATGCGGGACGACCGACAGGAGTTTGAAGGCGTCACTGAAGATGCAGTAAATGCGAACTCGTTCAGAGTTGAGTAAATGCAGTAAATGCGGTGAATGCAGTAAATGCGATGAATGCAATAAATGCGAACTCGTTTAGAGTTAAGTAGACGAAGGACGTCGTTGATTGAAGATAGCCAAATTCCAATTTGGACTTATAACAGGGAATGGTCCCAAAAAATAAAATTCCGTCGATTTTTACTTACAGTGCTACTGTGAACATGCTGCAAGGAGTCCCAGGAATAGGTTGGTTGAGAAGGTTCCACGCCGATTAGTCAGGGTTTGACGAATTTCGCGGTGATAAGTTCGCGAAATTTCGACGGGTCCGAACGACTGCGCCACTCAAATTATTAACTGAGAAAAATACCTTTTTAAAAAGGACTTTATTAAATTGAACAGAGTACAGGTTAGACAATGCTCTTACGACGGAATACTGGAGACTGACTTGCTCGGCGCAGCGAGGCCCTATATATAACCTACATATCATTTAAGAGTGCTGTCCTCAGCAGAGGTTGCAATCTAAGAACGCTGTGCTAAACGGGGGTCGTGAGATACAATTATAAGGGGTTTTTAGGTATGTAACTTGTATAAACTCATTTTTTCCTATATATCCTCAATTATATTCCAGAAAGGGTCAGATGTACCTCAGAAGATCCCCACGCTTGTCAGCAACACTTGTGCGCGGCCTTCTGCTCCTTATCACCAAACCGAGAAGTACAGCTATCCTCCATTCCCACACAGGACCGGTGACAGCTGGGTAAGCTGATCAAAATGATAGTAGAACATATATATTCATTGATTTCCAACAGAACTGCAACGGTTATGATCGTGTGGACGCCGGGATTTGACAGTTTGAATAACATAATAATTATTGGGCAGCGAACATCATGATGACTGTCAAGCTAAACAGATGGCCATCTCGAGGTGAAGGGAGGATGCGGAATTTTTCTGTTATTTGAAACAACAATAAATTTCCCCTCACCACTAACACAACTACCACCATTTCTCCTTTACTTCATCCAGTCCTGTATACCTACACTGGTTAGAAACAAGGGCGACCCACCATCATGCCATGGCGGAGACAACCGTGTTGACAACCGTTGTTTCGGTATTGATGCAAGGCTCTAACAATGTACCTACAAATGTAGATACATTGTAAATAAAACTACCGATCGTGGTGTTATCCGAACCAAGTTGTTGATCGATGCACAGACATATAGAATTCCATTTAATTGGCAGACTCGTTATGTAAACTCTACTGGTAATTTTCTATCGTAATTTTCTCGTTTCCCCAGGCGAAGCATGTTCAGAATGATGGAGCCTCCACAAGCTCCAATGAGGTATGTTTGCCCAAATACCTAGTGCCCATTCGACCATGATGGTTATGTATAAACTAATTTTTTCCTAAATATCCTCAATTATATTCCAGAAAGGGTCAGATGTACCTCAGAAGATCCCCACGCTTGTCAGCAACACTTGTGCGCGGCCTTCTGCTTCTTATCACCTAACCAAGAAGTACAGCTATCCTCGATTCGCATACAGGATCGGTGACAGCTGGGTAAGCTGATCAAAATGATAGTAGAACATTTCCAACAGAAATGCAACGGTTATGATCGTGTGGACGCCGGGATTTGACTGTTTGAATATCATAATTGCTCATCAAACATCATGATGACGGTCAAGCTAAACAGATGGCCATCTCCGGGTGAAGGGAGGATGCGGATTTGTTCTACTATTTGAAACAACATAAAACTTCCCCACACTACTAACACAACTACCACCATTTCTCCTGTACTTCTTCCTGTCCTATATACCTTCTGTGGTCAGAAACAATGGCAACCCACCATCATGCCATGGCGGAGACAACCGTGTTGACAACCGTTGTTTCAGTATTGATGCAAGGCTCTAACGATGTACCTACAAATGTAGATACATTGTAAAATTTAATAGAACTACCAATCGTGGTGTTATCGGATTCAAGTTTTCTAAACACAATATTTCTTGATCATGATCGATGCACAGACAGATAGAATTCCATTTAATTGGCCGATTCGTTATGTAAAGTTCTATCATAATTTTCTCGTTTCCCCAGGTGAAGCATGTTCTGAAGGAAGGAGTCTCTACAAGCTCCGATGAGGTATGTTTGCTCAAACAATGATGAATGGTACATGATCATTATGTATTAACTCATTTTTTGGTTTTTTGGTTTATTATCTTCGATAATGAACCATTGGAATCGCCCAAAGAAAATATTTTTTTAACCCCCCCTCAATATTTGTTGGTTTACGTTTCAAGATAGGTAGATTCAGAAAATCGAATTAAAAAAAAAAAACTTTGCCCAGTTAGCGTTGAGTTAAAATTACGAAATTTTTTTCATGGGTTCCGATCAACCACACATTGGTCCTTGAAACTTTTCATAGCCCTAGGTCAAGGGGAAGGGGTTCAAAGCGAATTTTGAAATTTTCAAAATTTCATAACTCGAAAAATTCCCATCAACCGCTTTGTACCGCTGGAAAGCTCATTAAATTTCCTTTAAGAAACATCTCTTTTCAAGTTTGATCGATAATTTGTAGTTGCTTTTATAACTGCTCACAATTAAAAATTTCGCTAAATTTGATTTTTGGAAAAATTCAAATTGCTCTCAAGATTTCAAATTTGACCTACATGATTACTTGTCGTCTTTCAATGAGCTTTTCAACGGTGTGTTCAAATTTATTTGTACCTACGTAATGTTTTGAGAAAACGGCTCAAATGCGGAAAAACGTGATATTTTTAGCAAAATCGAGGGTTTTGTACGAAAAATTATATCTTCAGGGCTTGAAGGTAGGGGGTGTATGTGCTCGGCGTTCCAGTTTTATATATACTGAATCAAATGGAGACACTCCCGAGCCTCTCTGTCTCAAAAAATTAAATTGTGAGTGGTTATAAAAGCATTATAAAAGCAACTACAAATTATCGATCGAACTTGAAAAGAGATGTTCCTTAAAAGAAATTTAATGAGCTTTCCAGTGGTTTTTTCAGTGTTTTTGAAACTCAAATGGTTCTGGAGATATGATGATTTTATGATAATTTGAAATAAGGTCACTATTTTTGAGAATCGGACATGGGTAGAATCACGACTTACATAATATCCTAATTATGAAGTTCCATTTGATTGGCCGACTCATTTGGTGATGTTCTCTCATCATTTCCTCGTTTCCCCAGGAGGAGAAAGATTGAGCCTCTTCACGCTCCAACGAGGTATGTATGTCTTCATTGTGGAGTCATAATCAAATTTTCCAAGGGAAAATAATCAGAGATATCAGTAACAACTAGAATGAACCACATACTGAGTATAATGAGCTTTGGTTTTTATCATTGGCCAAAACACATTTTCGTTATCAACTCTTTGCTTCTGAGTCTACCAAAGTAGCAAAAAGCATGGGGAAAAAAATTATCATATGCGTTGGTAGCTTACCCTTGCTCAGGTAAAAATGATCAATATTAGAAATCCTCGAAACTCGGCTCAACGGCGTCGGACCCCTTTCCCATTCCGTTTTGAGCCTTACAGCCTTTCCTTGCCTTTCAGTCTTATAAGCATGGAACATGTTTTAGCCGCTCAGCTGATCCGGGGGCTGGGTACAGTCAAGTCAAAGTCCTAAGGAGGATACATGCCAAATAACAACTTCATAGTGTGAATAGCATATAATTTAGCTTTAGGAACTAAGCCACTCAGCTGATCAAGGCCCTATGCTGCTCACCCCTCATTTCCCAAAATCATACCATGTGCCGGTCCTCATCTTTTAAATCTTTCTCACAATATGCTTGGAATGGGTGTAGAGCATAAGAATATGAACAAACAAACTCAGAAAACGTAATTAACAACAAAACATATTTTTAATTGGAAACGGTAAATAAAAAAAATAAAAAAAAAATAAATAAATAAAAGTTGAACAAAATAAACTTTCTTGCTAGGTAAACTAATACTGCACAAGTTGGTAGCTACTGCTAAAAAAATGAACAATCACAAACGTTTTTGGTATAAACTAGATTAGAGAAAATTAGGAAACAAAGAACAAATATCAGATATTTGCATTTTAACAATTCACAGGAACGACAAGTAGTTAGTGACTTGGAATGATTCTTACTAACAAATCTACTGCATTTCTGGCCAACATTCTGGCCAGAAATGGGGATCGTCACTTGAGTGACGTCATATTATGCTTGCATTTTGTCGTTGCTTCATTGCTCAAATCATGTTGGAATAAATCGTGTTTTACTAACCAAACCTCCATGAGCATTATGTGAGAACACATTGTGTGGGAACATCGAAAATTCAATAGGAAAAATTCAATAAGGATCATCACGACTTGGTACCTCATTCGATTTCAGTCTGATTGGTCGAGGTATTCATTTAATTTCTATTATAAAAAATTGCCAATGAATAGAAGCAGCATTTTTGTAGCCTATGAGTCGATGTCATTCATATCATTAAGCATGTAATAATTCTGTTGACATTGTGACTTCAATTAAGTAGGTTTGAGATGAAGCTAATGACATTATTATCTGCCTGTTTGTTAATTATAGCAGTACGAGTGAAGGAACCTTCATCTTACTACACTGAAGCCTCATGTTACTACAATAGAGCCATCTTGCACAAATCCTACAGACTGGAGCCATCTGGCGCACATCTCACAGACTGGAGCCGAATTTCAACTGATCGTTCAAATTTTTGTTTATTTTTCAGATTTAAATATTTTATTGTATTTGTGTGAGGTTTCAGTGATTAAATGATGATTGGGCGGAATATTTATCTCATTTTACTCCTGAAGCCTCGTTGTAAAGTATTATGCTGAATACTTGACAGGGTTAGATGGTATATGAGAATCATCTATCAAGACTAGGTAGGTTGGGTATGTAGAGTAGGGCATTACAGCGGATATATACAAAAGACAAGACGGAGTCTGGGGAGAATTTCGTAGGTGTAATAACCAAATATCCCCGTGATCATGGCACAAAATTCCGAGTCATTTGATGATAATGAAACCGAGTAATTTTTGGAAACTCACATTTCGCATTAAATATAAACAAACTATTGTAGTGATATTTGTTGGAAAAACTAGCGGAAACCCATAAAGGAATGATTTGAAGGAATGAGTGCCCTAAGAAATTATCAAAATATGTAGGTATATAATTTCACAACTATGTTTTTTTTCCCTGCATATCACTGCAAGTGAAAAATCAAATGTTCTCTATAAATAATACCTATTGGTTTAAATGAAAGTATAGCACTCATAATAAAACTTATACAAAGATTATACTCGTAGCTTGTGGCAAAAATTAATATACGAACTCCATACATACAACACTCCTACAAAATAATGTTGGCACTTGCCATGAAGTCTGGAATTTTTCTGTATTTTTTAATGTCCATGCTTCTAAGTAACGATGGTAAGGACTCTGTTCGGAAAAAATCAGGAAATAGCTGTATCGCATTTTCATATTTAACACATGAAGTCACAGTTCATTGTTCAAACACTACCAACGATGGGAAGCGAAAAGGAAGGAGACCCATTGAGCAATAAGAAACGTAAGCTGAACGATCCGCCACTTCTCACCACTAGTAATAAATTTCAACCACTTGCCGAAGTCAACCATAATTCAGAAAAGGATAAAATGGAAATGGACCAACCAGTTAAAGAAACAATAATTATTATTCGTCCTCCGCCTATTTACGTCAGCAATGTCAATAATATAAATGGAATTCTCAAAACTTCAAGCGACTTGGGCATTGAAAAATATAAGCATATTACGAATCGCGATAAAATTAAAAATTCGGTCGAGACCGTGGATGAATACAGGAAAATTCAAAATTACTTAAAATCCACTAATGCAGAATTCCACTCATTCCAATTACGTTCTGAGACAAATTTTAGTGTGGTCATTAGAGGATTACATCCTTCAAGTGACCCTTCACTAATGATGGATGAACTCAAAAATAAGGGTTTCGAACCAGTCCAGATGGTACCAGTGTACCACCCTGTGACAAAAAATCACTAGGTACCTCTTTTTTTCCTGGATTTAACCCAAAAAACCCTACCATATTTGATCTCACTTCGTTGTACTATGCGAAAATCAAGGTTGAACCACCTAAACCAAAAAGAGAAATCATACAATGTATGAAATATCAAAGATTCGGACATTCCAAAAATTATTGTAATGAAAATCCTAGATGCGTTAATGTGACGGGTTGCATCAGTCCAAAAAGTGCACTAAATCCGCCGAAACGCCTCCGATATGTGTCAACTGTAAAGATAATCATCCTGCAAACTACAGAGGCTGCCCAATCCACAGAAACCTACAAAACTCCCGCCATGGAACTATTCAAATCATTAGCAGTAATACAAAACCCATCAACACACCAGTCAAGCTCGATACCAACAGTAATACAGCTTTCCCGCCGTTACCCAAACAAACCACGTCGTTGCCTTCCAAGACTGAACGGAAGACGCATGCCATCGACCATCATCCAACAAATATTGTTGATACGCTTGTATCGAAAATAGATCAATTAATCTCGCCGTTTATACCACTTATTCAAACGTTCTCACAAATCATTCCCGCACTACTGAAAAATAAAAATGAATAACACGAGCAAGTCATCCTTCACAGTTTGTACATGGAACTGTCGCGGCATAAATAATAAATTCCACGAACTCGAGCTATTTCTACGAATTTATGACATTGACATCATGTTATTAACGGAAAATAAACTCATGCCCTCTCAACATATGAATTTCTCAGGATACAGGATGATAAGATCGGATTATCCTAGTGGGACTCGACAGGGAGGCTCTGCTATCATAATAAAGAGAAGATTAAATTATGATAGATTACCTGTCATTCAAGAGCCAAAATTCCAAGTTAGTAGAATTCAACTTCCATTAACGTCAGGCCTCCCTACAGGTGGGGTCTTTCTACTCAGCACCAAGCAACAGAATGTGCCCTGCAGATTTCATGGGTATAATCCATGAGATGAGGTTTTTTTTCATACTGGGGGGGCAATTTCAACAGCAAACACCCGCGTTGGGGCTCGCAAACGACAAACCTAGAGGTAACATTTGGAGCGATGTTGCGAACAGATGCAATCTTGATGTTCTATTTCCGCTTGAACCAACATATTATCCAGATAGTGGGACCACTACAGACATGTTGGATTTTTTCATAGGGAAACAAGTTAGCCAAAAATTAAGCAACATTCGCGTCGCTCACGAGCTTAGCTCTGACCATTTTCCAGTGTTGGTGACCCTGAATGCTACAAACCAGATCATACCGATCATACCAGATCATGCTGTACGGAAGTGCTTACAAGACTGCTTTATGTAGGTTGTAATTTTGCAGAAAGCCTTAATATGTCTAACCTCTAAGTCCCATTATCTTGCCCATACAGAACCCATTTTTCGGAAATTACATATCTTGCCGTTTAGCTTCCTCGTCAATTTAAGTTCTGTTAAATTGTACCTATTTAAAAAACCTCCGGCCCACATTCCCAGAACATGATGTTTTTACTTGTAATGCGCAATTCAGCATGCTAGCAATCCTGAGGTATCGCACCACATTGGCACAAAACTACTACATTAATCGGTCGATAATGTTAATAAACACTTATTTCAATGATCTACAAACCCAGTTGTTAGGAATTAATAATAATATTTTCAAGTTTAAATCATTGAAGGACTATTATTTTCAACTCAACTTATAATTTCAATGAAGAGCGAAGATAGAGTCATGCAGTCGTTTTTATGTCTGTGCGACTTTCTCATTTTGGTTTATTATCTGCGATAATGAATCATTGGAATCGCCCAAAGAAAAAATTTTTTTAACCCCCCTTCAAAATTTGTTGGTTTACGTTTCAAGATACGTAGATTCAGAAAATCGAATTAAAAAACTCTGCAAATTCTTGACACAACGGTTTATTATCTTCCTTGTGCAGATCACCCTTCTGTCTATACCAGACTGTGTTGCAAATCGGCACCATACCATATTCTCACCGTACTCATACCATTTCTTTCCTATCATACCGTACTGTACTATACTAAATCATACATCCAATAATATACCATACCATACTCATACCATGTCGTACCGAAATTCGTTTTGAACCCCTTCCCCTTGACCTAAGGTTATGAAAAGTTTCGAGGACCATTGTGGGGTTGGTCGAAACCCATAAAAAAAATTTCGTAATTTTAACTCAACGCTAACTGGGCGTAGCGCGGACGGACGGATTTTTTTTTATTCGATTTTCTGAATCTACGTATCTTGAAACGTAAACCAACAAATTTTGAGGGGGGGTTAAAATTTTTTTTTCTTTGGGCGATTCCAATGGTTCATTATCGAAGATAATAAACCAAAATGAAGTACGAGGTACGCGGTGTGGGTGTGGGAGGGGGCGCAGAGACATAAAAGGTCTCGTCGTATGAAGCAATAGTTGGCCTCCTGCCAGCCGTATTACGTCATACGCTCGTGCGTCATAGGCTCTGACTAGTTGTTGGCCTCCTGCCAGCCGTCTTACGTCATACGCTCGTGCGTCATAGGCTCTGACGCACTAGTTGGCCTCCTGCCAGCCGTCTTACGTCATACGCTCGTGCGTCATAGGCTCTGACTAGTTGTTGGCCTCCTGCCAGCCGTCTTACGTCATACGCTCGTGCGTCATAGGCTCTGACGCACTAGTTGGCCTCCTGCCAGCCGTATTACGTCATACGCTCGTGCTTCATAGGCTCTGACGTAGTTGTTGGCCTCCTGCCAGCCGTCTTACGTCATACGCTCGTGCGTCATAGGCTCTGACGCACTAGTTGGTCCTCTGCCAGCCGTCTTACGTCATATGCTCGTGCGTCATAGGCTCTGACGCACTAGTTCGCCTCCTGTCAGCCAACTTACGTCATACGCTCGTGCGTCATAGGCTCTGACGCACTAGTTGGCCTCCTGCCAGCCGTCTTACGTCATACGCTCGTGCGTCATAGGCTCTGACGTACTTGTTGGCCTCCTGCCAGCCATCTTACGTCATACGCTCGTGCGTCATAGGCTCTGACGTACTAGTTGGCCTCCTGCCAGCCGTCTTACGTCATACACTCGTGCGTCATAGGCTCTGACGTAATGGCCCGCCGGTCGCTTGTGTTCTGACGTGATCTGAGGGAAAGGGTGAATCAAAGGAACAAATTTTCCCCGTTTCAGTTTATGTGCCAAAGCAAAGACATGAAAATGTCAAAAAAAATATGTAAATAGGTACCTAAGCCCAACTGTAATGTCAATTTTCTGACAATGAGTTTTCGACTATAGTTTTCATACCTTTTTACTTAAGTACTTATTGCAATTTGAGACTGATAATGAGCTGTTTGCAAATAAAAAGTCTGATAACTACTTTATTACATCTTATTAATCTATTTTCAAGTTCCGATTCACAGTTGAATGTATTTTATTTAGATGTCGTAAAATTCGAAAACGATGGAATGACGAAACCTGTCGACTACTGACTCAAGTGATACTGTCGACTTCTAACAAATTAATTTCCATAATTGTGACAGGCCATTAAATGGCCTGTGCTGGATTTTTCGTTGTATTTTTGTAAATATTTTGGAAATAAAGAAGAAAAGAAAGAAGAAAGAACACATGTAGGTCGACTACTAGTGCAAAACCATGTCGACTACTGAAGAAAATGTTGGTCACTGGTATCGACTACTACCTAGAGCATTGGAATTTTTTACAAAACTTGTTTTTCCCTTTTCAAACCATGTTGAATAATATTTCCCACTGCCAGGTCTTTTAGGGAAGGATCTTGGGTACACAATGAACAGGTTTGCAATGAGAAAAAAACCGAGTGAATATTGAAATGTCATCCATTTCTGACCTATATTTAAAATTTCAAGTATCTAGCTCATCATCAAAATTTAATTTGTTTAAACAAATAGGTATTATTTAAACAATTTTACAGACAAGAAACCGAGTGAATATTGCATTGTGATCCAGTTCTGACCTATTTTTAAAATTTCAAGTCAATAGCTCAGCATCAAAATTTAATTTGTATTATTACAAAAAGGCATTATTTAAACAATTTTACAGATGAGAAACCGAGTGAATATTGCAATGTGGTCTATCCCCGACTGACGGTTAAAATTTCTAGACTGTAGTTTACCTGGACGATGAAAAAAGGCAGTTTTATTCTGGGCGGCTACCCGGGACCCACCTAACGGCCGTTTTCGACGCGAAGTTTAGTGTTTTTCCTAAACCTTTGCGCGCTCACTGTGAACGAACGGCTGGTCGCACAAAAATCCAATTGGTCTTAAAAGATTCGTAGTTTTTCAGGTCATTCAAAAGTGAACTGAAAATTACACCGTTTCATGAGAATGTTTAGAGATATGACATTGTCGAAATTTCAAAGTTCGTTTTGAACCCCTTCCCCTTGACCTAGGGTTATGAAAAGTTTCGAGGATCATTGTGGGGCTGGTCCAAACCCAGAAACCAAATTTCGTAATTTTAGCTCAACGCTAACTGGGCAAAGTGCCACGGACGGCGGACGGCGTACGGGGGACGGCGGACGGCGTACGGGGGACGGCGGACGGCGTACGGGGGACGGCGTACGGCGTACGGGTGACGGACGGTTTTTTTTTAATTCGATTTTCTGAATCTACGTATCTTGAAACGTAAACCAACAAATTTTGAGGGGGGGTTAAAAAAGTTTTTTCTTTGGGCGATTCCAATGGTTCATTATCAAAGATAATAAACCAAAATCCGTCCGTCCGCCGTCCGTGGCACTTTGCCCAGTTAGCGTTGAGTTAAAATTACGAAATTTGGTTTCTGGGTTTGGACCAGCCCCACAATGATCCTCGAAACTTTTCATAACCCTAGGTCAAGGGGAAGGGGTTGAAAACGAACTTTGAAATTTCGACAATGTCATATCTCTAAAAATTCTCATGAAACGGTGTAATTTTCAGTTTACTTTTGAATGACCTGAACAATTACGAATCTTTTAAGACCAATTGGATTTTTGTGCGACCAGCCGTTCGTTCACAGTGAGCGCGCAAAGGTTTAGGAAAAACACTATACTTTCGCGTCGAAAACGGCCGTTATGTGACCCAACCCCCAGACGCCCAGAATAAAACTACCTTTTTTCATCTTCCCGGTAAACTACAGTCTAGAAATTTTAACCGTCTGTCGGGGATAGACCACATTGCAATATTCACTCGGTTTCTCATCTGTAAAATTGTTTAAATAATACCTTTTTGTAATAATACAAATTAAATTTTGATGATGAGCTATTGACTTGAAATTTTAAAAAATAGTTCAGAACTGGATCACAATGCAATATTCACTCGGTTTCTTGTCTGTAAAATTGTTTAAATAATACCTATTTGTTTAAACAAAGTAAATTTTGATGATGAGCTAGATACTTGAAATTTTAAATATACGTCAGCAATGGATGACACTTCAATATTCACTCGGTTTGTAGAACATGGTATGGTATATTATTGTATGTATGATTTGGTATAGTACAGTATGGTATGATAGGAATGAAATTCGAATGGTATAGTATGAGTACGGTGAGTATATGGTATGGTGCTGATTTGCAACACAGTCTGGTATAGACAGAAGGGTGATCTGCACAAGGAAGATAATAAACCGTTGTGTCAAGAATTTGCAGAGTTTTTTGTTCTGAAATAGGTACGTTTCGTGCTACGAAAATGAAGGTAATTTCGAATGTTTGTTGGTAGGTACTTCTTTTATAGAAAAATTATTACCGACGTAGGTAGTATTAAAAACCTCAGAATTATATCGTATTAATTAATCATACTTAATAATAATAATTATTAATAATAAATACAAATGATTAATACCTAACAATAAATTATAATAATTTTCACTAGGTACTTGATAAAATTATTAATAATTAGTGATAATTCATAATAATAATTAATCTTACATTTAGGATCTAGACATTTTGACCTAATGATCTAATCAGAAGGGTGATCTGTACAAAAAAGGTAATGAACCGTTGTGTCAAGAATTTGCAGAGTTTTTTCTTTTGTAGGCGGGACTGACTCTTCCCCTACCGCGGGCAGTAGCCCATATTGGGGAATAATTTCCGTCGTACGTCAGGGTTCGCCCTAATGACAAGTATTATTTTTATTTGTAATTCGCGTTATCATTGTATTTTCACTGCTGTTATATGTTATTCTTTTTAGTTGGAAAAAAAATAAATAAATAAAAAAAACCTCCCGAGAATTCAAAACTACTTGGCCGATCTGAATTAAACCTCGGGAATATGTTGAGTGAACATTGGGGAAGGTTTCTGACCAATTTATGAGGGGGGGGGGGGGGGTCGAGGTTGTGTGTGGGGGTGGCGGTTTACCGGCAATCCAAAAACTACTTGACGAATTGGAGTGAAACTTTGAAATTGTGTTGTGTGAACATTAAAGAAGGTTTCTAACCAGGTAGGGAGAGTCCTTAGTGAGTTTGGTGGTGAGGGGGGGGGGGGGGGTGTTTTAGGGATTTCAAAACTACTTGACCGATCTGAATGAAACTTAGGGAAAATGTTGAGTGAACAAGGGGGCCTGTCCTAAAGGGGGTGTCTGTTCTACCGTTGCGAAGCGCGGGTACACAGCTAGTTTTATTATATAGTATAGAAGTATAGATATAGATAGATTAGTCACTAAGCGAGTTTCGGAATTACAGTTACTTTGTTAAGTCCCCAAATGATTACGATATGTTTTCTTCATACGGATGTGTAACTGAACCATTTTTCAAACTCAATTTTTCAAACCAAGTTGATTTAATTCCCAGCGTGAGTCTTTATTCCAGAGAGAAATTATTTCTCAACCGGTAGATAGCGTTACAACAAGAAGCGCCGCGTCGGATAAACAGTGATGACTACCTCGGAGATCCACTCAAATAACCCTTATAACCTTTTGATGTTGTCTCAACTCGACTGTAACTCTAAGATAAACTTTTGAATGACTGGGCAACTGTTTTGAGAACCCAGATCGCTCCCTAGCAAGGAAATATCTGGTGGATTCACGAAGCTATCTCGCCGGTAGAAAAATTGAAAAGTAGGATTGAAATTATAAACTTTCATTTGAAAAAAGTTGAGAGTGATTCGGAATATGAAATACAGTGCAAGTCGACAATATAATATATTATATTTATATTATAAATATAACTATTTTTATTATAAATACAACTTTGGGTGAGTTCAGCATTGTGGAAGTAAACAGATCAACATTCGTTGTAATGGAAAATTCAATATGGGAATGAATAATGAATCAAACTGTCAAAGACGCATGACAATCAATTAATTTATTTATTTCTGATCAATTGTCGATGTATTTTAGTGATGAATAATGATGAGCCCAATCTTCTCCAATACTCATAACCTTCCGAATGATTGCATGGGGAGGTATATACAGAAAACCAAAGGGTTTACCAAACCGTTCAAGTCCAAAGGGAATTTGGAAAATAAAATTAGAAAGGGTTACAGATTCCCAACTGCTGTTTAAAGTAGATCCAGTGTTCAACTTGACCAATAGCACTTCAAAATGTCCCTGACGTCCTACCACAAGTATCCGGAATGGTTTGAGCTGAGACGAAGTGTGTCTTATTCTGTAAGGCTGTCATCCCTGTACCTAGCAAACAAAATGAACAGTATCTCGTATGGATTAATGTAATATTGGACGAAGAAATTGACTATCTGAGAGACTCGAAACTGTGAACACACAATAATAATTATTGTAGATCTATCTATAATTATTATAGATAGAGGACACGAGTTATGCTTCACATACGTCTTTTGGTTTATTATATTTGATACCTAATAAACCATTGGAATCGGGCGAAAAAAAGAAAACTATTACCTCCCCTAATGAAAACTTGAGGCTTAACGTTTCAAGATACGTAGATTCCAAAAATCGAATTAAAAGAGAAAAAAATCCGTCCGTCCGCCGCGGCCCTTTGCACAGTTAGCGTTGTGCTAAAATTGCGAAATTTGGTTTACGGGTTCGGACCAACCCCACAATGATCCTCGAAACTTTTAATAACCCTAGGTCAAGGGGAAGGGGTTCAAAACGAATTTTGAAATTTTGAAAATTCCAAAACTCGAAAAATTCCCATCAAACGGTATGTTTTTTATTTCGTATTTAGATAGAGTTTATTCCTTAGAATTTTTTAAGGCCATCCACAGCTTTGTACGACCAGCCGTTCGTTCACAATGACCAGCCGTTCGTTCACTTGCAAATATGAATCTATTCAAATTCACACAATTAATTATGGACTTCAAAAATCCATAATTAAAAACCCTAGGAGGGATGCAACATCGTAGACCCTCCTATTAAGAAGGGATTAAATAAAGGTCGATGTCCGTCATGGTCGATTTTTACGTATTTCTCACTGAGACCGCTCCCGGACACATGAACCAATCGTGATCGAATTTGGCTCAGAATTCCCGCGACGCGCAAACGGCGCTCTGAGGGGCGACCTTCTGTCTGCAGCGCCTTCTGTTCGCAGCGAGGAGAAGTCGAGAAACATCCCCGAGTTGTATCACTTCCCGAGTGTTCCAACGCCGCCTTACGAAGGGGTAGAGAATGAATTGTTTAAGTGCGTTTTCTGTGTTTTGAGGACAAAATACCAGACTGTGTTGCAAATCGGCACCATACCATATTCTCACCGTACTCATACCATACGAATTTTTTTCCTATCATGCCATACTGTATTATACCAAATCATACATACAATAATATACCATACTCATACCATGTCATACAAACCGAGTGGATATTGAAATGTCATCCATTTCTGACCTATATTTAAAATTTCAAGTATCTAGCTCATCATCAAAATTTAATTTGTTTAAACAAATAGGTATTATTTAAACAATTTTACAGGCAAGAAACCGAGTGAACATTGCATTGTGTTTTTTATCCGATTTTCTGAATCTACGTATCTTGAAACGTAAACCAACAAATTTTGAGGGGGGTTACAAAATTGTTTTCTTTGGGCGATTCCAATGGTTCATTATCGAAGATAAAAACCAAAATTCGATGATCCGTAGTATCTGAATGCAAAAGGAAAATCATGATTGCGCCCGAGGTGTGGAGGTTCACTTGTTTTCTTAGTTGCACGTTGGTTCATTTAGGTACTGAGACATAAGTCTGGCCATTGCTGACTGGTGACACATGGACGCATCGGACTTTCCTGATCGTTTCAAGGTTGAGCGAACGTATATAATATATACGTTCGCTCAACCTTGAAACGATGCTTTTGAAGCTGAATCACGTGGTGATATCAGTTTTTCAATTGGACTTGATTAAACCGGGATTACAGCCTGAAACATGATCTTTAAGAAAAACCACCTTATCCTGGCTCGTGATAATTTAATTTTAGTTAGATGAGTTTTTAGGCAAGTGGGTAGGAATCTAAATTATCTTGTTAAGGCCATGTGATTTATTTTCCCTTGCCCTTTCGCAACCCGGGCGTAGGACCTCTTATATCGATATAAAAAGGGTAGGTCGTTCATTAAAAACCACCTTGTATATTGATAGGTTTGAGTATTTTTGTTTTCTTCATTTAAGATAATTACTCCTTTAATACGAGCTCGTACAAAATGTGAGAACTTGGACTACCTTCCTGCAACACAGAACCTTACGGTTTTGATGTGGTAATGATTGTGCTCCATGAGCGAAATGTTTGCATATTCTCGTCTTTTTTTTTTAGGAATCTAGGGACGCGGGAGCGTCCCGCCCGCCAAGAAAACCGAAGCCCTGAAAACCGAAGCGACTGAGACACTGATTACGCGACGGAACAAGTTGGGGTTTTCACCCTACCATAGCTCGGTCCCCTGAGTGTCTCGAGAGTTGATTTTTTGTACACCAACTCTCCAGGGGCACGTGAGGACGTAAAACAAATTTCAGCTCTTGGGAACATCAGGTGTCGGGGGTATAACAATTTTAAAACCACTATTTTTCACATTTTTCGTGTTCTTCTTCTTCTTCTTCGTCTTCTTCTTCTTCTTCTTCTTCTTCTTGTTCATTGACGGGGCTACAGCCCAGCAGACAAATCGGATCGAGCTGAAATTTCGCACACACGTTTGTTATGCTCCAAGGGAGTGCCTTTCGACCATTTTTTCTCCCTCCCCCCATTTCCCCCCCTTTTTTAGTTGTGTTCAGCTTTTCAAACTGTTTAATTTGAGATCAAAAAATGCTTCCTAAGGGGAAAAATAAAGGAGTTATGGTATTTTTCTATTTTCAACAACAACTGCCGCAAATATTGATGAAAATTGGTGCGGTTGGTCTTAAAATGTCCGCTAGGTTGTCTAGAATATGCTCAATAATTTTGAACTAAATCTCAATCGATTTGACTAATCCACAGCCAAAAATACGTGAATAAATTCCACATCTACTGATTTGGCTAATTTCCGAAAACATCACAGTTGAACGGTGGTCAGAAAAATTGTCGTAGAGTGGCGCCTGTAAAAGGATCGATAGGAAATTTTATGGGCTTTTGAATGAGGGTAGCGCACTTTAGCACTTTTCCCAACGGATCTCGAGTTATTCGCGATTTTTGGTATAAAAACGTGCGTTTTACCAGTTGCAAACTTTCTCTTTCCTCTTTCTCTTCGACACCAATAATTACAATTATTGTAATGATTCTCAACAACAAAAATTTGCACAATCCCCAAGAAAAAATGCAACCAATTTTCAAAAAATTTCTAATTCAAATTTATTCAAATTTCTAATTCTTTCTATTTTTTTAAAATTAATAATAAGAATAATTGTATTAAATTTTAATAATTGTTTTTAAATTGTTGATTGTTTTAATTAATCGAAAATTTTAAAACTAATATTTAACCAATACGCAAAAATTTTAAAACTACTTATTTTTCAAACACATTTCAGATAACAAACAATAATTTCCAAAAAATAATTATTCTTGTCACAAAAACAAGAAACAAAAAGGCAAATTAGTAGGCGTACTAATTTTAACATGAATAATGTTTTTGCGGTGGCCTACCAGAGTTGAAAAGCGTAACGAAGTTTAAGTCACGAAATTATGTCACGAAGATTTTTAATGATTTTCACGTACAACCGAGCCGTTTCTAGGGAAATGAAACTTCTTTAGTTTTCAACGGACAAAAATCGTTCTCCATTCGTTGGAAAGCCTTTAATTTATGCATAAATTATATACTGCCAAAACCGCTGTAAATATCGAAGAAGCTGAGATACAGCCCTGAGTAAATAGAAAAACTAATAAATTTTCCGCACATTTCTTAATATTTTCCATACAGACAAAGAAAAGGGATAAGGAAAAGGGGAAACGGGACGCAAAAACATTATTCATGTTTTGCATAGCAAATACCTCGTTCTATACAATGTATAGAAGAGAAAAGATCCGGGGGGTCCAGGGGGTGCCAGATGAACAAGCCTGAATTGAAGCATTACTTCATTACAGTTGTACCACCGCTGATTACTCGTGACCACCAGTAATACTTATAATATAGTACTGCTTCAATTCAGGCTTGTTCATCTGGCAAAAAGCTCCCGCCAACAGCATTGAAAGAAGCGTAAAGCTCCCTGCTGGTGTAACAGAGGAAACATATTAGGTGAAACCGAGGGTGACTAAGGGTGAGAGGGGGTTGTGGGAAGGAGACAGGGAACAGGAAAACATTGACGGTGGAGGTTAGGGGTAGGAGGATCAGGTTTCTATATGCACACTCAACAGCGAGGTGCGAAGCACTGAGCATCCTATATATGTGGCTGGCGGGCAAAATGGATATCATTCCTTTTTGCGGCTGAGGTTTTTTGGCGGGCCAGTTTTCACAACGGAGTTGTTTTTGGGGGGATAAAATATTACCTATCTATCTATCTATCTACTGAGCTGTGGAACAAATGCGGAACATAATGATACGTTATGAGATGATTGAGAAATAAATAAAATTGAGAGGTTATATGTCTGAATTAAACTCCTGTAATTAGATGGTGCTTGAAAAAACCTCTGGTGGAAACATGACGTTTACTTACCGATTTTCCAGTAAGAGAAGCAAGGATACCTGTTCAGGTTTATCTTGTTAGGAGCTCAAAGTGATGGAGGTAATTTAGATTGTTAAAAATCCCTCTCTCCTTTTTTTTGTATTATCCTCTTTAACATTTAGGTTTTTTTCTCTTTCAAATCTATATATACCAACTCAGGTCTAACGTTTAATTTCCCGGAGGTTCCGTCGTGGAGGCAGGCTACTGGGAAATGGGCCTCTTGACTAAATTGGTACCACAGAGAGGCATATACAGCTCAAGTGGTGTACTAATTGTGCTTGGCCACATCTCTCTCTCTCTCCATCCCATGTACATCTCAATCTGATCCTTTTCTCCACGCATCTCGCCATCCCTTTCATTCACGATCCGACAAAAAAAAGAAGTGAAATCATGTACAAAGAAAAGTGCTTATTTTTTCCTCCGACGAAAAGCTAACGATATGGGGGTCTTCCTATTAACCGCCTTCCATACTTGAAATGTTCTTCTTTTTATCTTTTTAAATATTTTTTTCTTCATCTTTCAACTCTTTTTCTCTCTCCAACCCCCTCCATTCCATCGTCGAATTTCTTTTTCCAACTGGGGCTTTCCTGCGTTTACGGGCCAAAAGCTGATTCCTAGGAACGGAGGAGCGTCTTGATGTCGAGTTCGCACCATTAAGGACCTTCAAAATACATCATTGAATGTTTAAAAAGAACTGAAACTTTTATTCCAAATAACACAGAATTGTTTCGTTTCCACGGGTGTCAGCAGTTTGGAGTCTAAATGTGATTGAAAACAATGGCCCCTTCGTTTTCGAATTTCGAGAGTAGAGCTGCAATACAAAGCTGAAACCGACTCGTCCTTTTTATCACATTCGCCACCTCCATATTCAGAGGTCACGCTCGTTAGGTAGCTCATGATCCCCCCAAAAAACACTCAGTGTAAAAAATCACCCCGCCTCGCAAATATCATTCTACAGAGGCCGGAAAAAGTTATGATATCCACTTTCCCCGCCCGCCCTTTTCCTCATTAAGGAGCTAAGTATAATGAAAAGCTTAACCACTTCACAAGCACCGTACCCCTTTCGAAATCTCCCCTTGGCGCTATTGCGAGACGTTTTTATTACTTCCACAAGCAACTAATACTTGATGGGTGTGGTTAGGGGCAGGATGATCAGGTTTGTAGGTAGTGAAAGTAATAACAATACTACAAACTTTTTATACAAGTATTAGTTGCTTGTGGAAGTAATAAAAACGTCGACTGGAGCCTCTCCACGTTGACCGATTGACTTGAACTTTTGCACAGAGCTTCATTTAACCTTGAGACAGAGCCTTATATAAGATTTGACCCATTATCTCAACCCAAAAAAGTTTTAGAAACAAAAGAACAGAAACCTTAGGAAAATTCTGTCCACTTTGACGAGTCTACAGCCTGGGTAAAAGGACCAACCGACTTGAATTTTTTTACATACCTTCTTTATAGCATGGCTCAGTGCCATTTGAACGAAATAAGCAATTATCTCAACCCAAAAAAAAATTAGGGACAAAAAAACTGAAATTTAGGGTAATTTAGGCTAATTATGGCCATATCTTGGCTCCTAGTAGACCGATCAACTTGAAATTTGGTATGGATCTTTTTGGTGTGGATAATAGAAAGCCCTGAAAGTTTCAAGTCGCTAGGTCTAAAGGGAGCCGAGTTATATAACTTCAAAAACCAATTACCATGTTTTTCTACTTTTTTCAGTCGGTCAAGGCTACAGCCTCTCCACCTTCGCCGATTGACTTGAAATTTTGCACGGAGCTTCGTTTCAAGTGTAGCAAGTGCCTTTTGAAAGATTCAAGTCGATATCTTTAAAGGGAGCCGAGTTATATAACTTCAAAAACCCGGTTTTTCACCCTTACCTGTTCTTCTTCTCCTTAATCAGTTAGGCATTTCCACCTTCACGGATTGACTTGAAATTTTGCACAGAGCTTCGTTTCAACATCAGCCAGTGCCTTTTGAAAGGTTTAACCCATTATCTCAACCCAAAAACTTTTAGAAACAAAAAACTGAAATTTAGGCTAATTTTGGCAACTTTGACGAGTCTACAGCCTGGGTAACCGGACCAATCGACTTGAAATTTTGCATAGACCTTCTTTATAAAGTGACCCACTTCAACAACATAAAGATGTGATATCCCCCCAAAAAACACTCCGTGTAAAAATCACCCCGCCTCGCAAATATCATTCTTCAGAGGCCGGAAAAAGTTATCATATCCACTTTCCCCGCCCGCCCTTTTCCTCATTAAGGAGCTAAGTATAATGAAAAGCTTAACCACTTCACTAGCACCGTACCCCTTTCGAAATCTCCCCTTGGCGCTATTGCGAGACGTTTTTATTACTTCCACAAGCAACTAATACTTGATGGTGGTTAACGTTTTATACAAGTATTAGTTGCTTGTGGAAGTAATAAAAACGTCTCGCAATAGCGCCAAGGGGAGATTTCGAAAGGGGTACGGTGCTTGTGAAGTGGTTAAGCTTTTCATTATACTTAGCCCCTTAATGAGGAAAAGGGCGGGCGGGGAAAGTGGATATCATAACTTTTTCCGGCCTCTGAAGAATGATATTTGCGAGGCGGGGTGATTTTTTGGGGGGATATCACATCTGTGTTTTTTTGGGGGGATATCACATCTTTTTGGGGGGATATCACATCTTTTTGTTGTTGAAGTGGGTCATTTTATAAAGAAGGTCTATGACAAATTTCAAGCTGTAGACTCGTCGAAGTTGCCAAAATTAGCCTAAATTTCAGTTTTTGTTTCTAAAAGTTTTTTGGGTTGAGATAATGGGTTAAACCTTTCAAAAGGCACTGGCTGATGTTGAAAAGAAGCTTTGAGCCAAATTTCAAGTCAATCCGTGAAGGTGGAAATGCCTAACTGATTAAGGAGAAGAAGAACAGGTAAGGGTGAAAAACCGGGTTTTTGAAGTTATATAACTCGGCTCCCTTTAAAGATATCGACTTGAATCTTTCAAAAGGCACTTGCTACACTTGAAAAGAAGCTCCGTGCAAAATTTCAAGTCAATCGGCGATGGTGGAGAGGCTGTAGCCTTGACCAACTGAAAAAAGTAGAAAAATATGGTAATTGGTTTTTGAGGTTATATAACTCGGCTCCCTTTAGACCTAGCGACTTGAAACTTTCAGGGCTTTCTATTATCCACACCAAAAAGATCCATACCAAATTTCAAGTAGATCGGTCAACGAGGAGCCGAGATATGGCCAAAATTAGCCTAAATTACCCTAAAATTTAGTTTTTTGTCCCTAATTTTTCTTTGGGTTGGTATAATGGGTTATTTCGCTCAAATGGCACTTAGCCATGCTATAAAGAAGGTATGTAAAAAAATTCAAGTCGATTGGTCCTTTTACCCAGGCTGTAGACTCGTCAAAGTGGACAGAGTTTGCCTAAAGTTTTTGTTTTTTTGTTTCTAAAACTTTTTTGGGTTGAGATAATGGGTTAAATTTTATATAAGGCTCTGTCTCAAGGTTAAATGAAGCTCTGTGCAGAATTTCAAGTCAATCGGTTAACGTGGAGAGGCTCCAGCCTTGCCTGTCTGAACAAGGAGAAGGAGAAGAACAATCTAAGGCCGAAAAACCGGGTTTTTGAAGTTATGTAGCTCGGCTCCCTTTAGACCTATCGATTTGAAACTTTCAGGGCTTTCTAATATCCACTTTAAGAAGACCCACACTAATTTTCAAGTTGATCGGTCAAATAGGAGCCGAGATATGGATACCTCGAAAACGCGTTTCGTGACGTCCGGTAAACATACACTCGGCACCGTTCGTTTTCTCAACTTCTTTGCTTGGCGGGGCGGAACGCTACCGCGTTCCTAGTTATCCTGGTTGGTATCATACATGTCACACAGATCATCTAAATATTGGGGCTCGGAAATCAGAAGGTGTATATTGGGGTGGGCAGTGTAAAACTGGTTGTTGAAAAGCCTGTGAAAAGTTTCTGCACCGTTCGTAGTTCTCAAAAAGTCTGCCTGTATTTTTCACCTGACCAAACATAAGCGGTTTCGTCATTCCACTCTCTTGTGGAATTTAACCCCTCTCTTAGCCTTTATCAGCTAAGACAACAAGCCATCGATTTTCCACGGCACGTAAAAGCCCAATTGTTTCAGTCGTTGCTCGTTCCATATTTTGAGTGCTTCACTTGCACAATGAGACTTAACCAGTGAAAAGTTGGATTCATTAAAAAAAGGTCTGAATTAGGTCGTCCGGTTCGTTTTTCGGTTTCCGGGCTTGCAATGTATTTCGAAATTGAAATCGCTTCGCTTCTAGTTTTCAACGGCAAAGTTTGAAGTTGGGATCTTTCAAGCCGAAAAGCCATTGGAGTGGCTTATGGTCGGTGAAGAGTTGGAACTTCTCACCATACACGTAGGGTCGAAAGGCCTTTAGGGCGTGTATTACTACGAGAAGTTCTTTCTCACTGGTCGCGTAACATTTCTCTGGGTCGGTCAACGTTTTGCTAGTGTACGCTATCGGTAAATCAGCACCATCGAAATCTTGGCTCAAAACTGCTCCGGTGGCTACATCACTTGCGTCACATGTTATCCCGAAGGGTTTTTGGAAGTCTGGATATTTTAAAATTGGATCATTGCAAAGGAGAGTCTTGCAATTTTCAAAACTTTTGATGAATTCGGCATTGGCTTTCCGTTTTTCTTATGAGCGGACGTTAGTGACTTTGCTAATGTGGGGAATCCCTTGATAAACCTACGATAATAAGAAGGCCTAGAAATCGTTTGATTTCGGTACGAGTACGGGGTATTGGAAATTTTTCTATAGCTTGAATCTTGTCAGGATTGGGTTTGACTCCTTGGGGTGTTACTAAAATGTCCTAAGTATGAGAGCTGAGCGAGATTGCGAGATTAGCGACCCAGAGGCGGTCCAAGATCTTTCTGAGCCGATCAACATGTTCCTGCAGGCTGGTGGAATATATTAGGATATCATCCAGGTAAACTAGGCATCCCTCATTGTTTAGTCCTCGCAAGCAATTGTTAATCATTCTTTGAAATGTTGCTGGCGCGTTGCAAAGACCAAACGGCATACTCAAGTATTCGTAATGTTCCGTATCTGTGGAGAAAGCTGTTTTTGGAACAGAACTTTGGAAGAGGTCAGTGTAGTCATAAATCCCCCCAAAAAACACTCCGTGTAAAAATCACCCCGCCTCGCAAATATCATTCTTCAGAGGCCGGAAAAAGTTATGATATCCACTTTCCCCGCCCGCCCTTTTCCTCATTAAGGAGCTAAGTATAATGAAAAGCTTAACCACTTCACAAGCACCGTACCCCTTTCGAAATCTCCCCTTGGCGCTATTGCGAGACGTTTTTATTACTTCCACAAGCAACTAATACTTGTATAAAACGTTAACCACCATCAAGTATTAGTTGCTTGTGGAAGTAATAAAAACGTCTCGCAATAGCGCCAAGGGGAGATTTCGAAAGGGGTACGGTGCTTGTGAAGTGGTTAAGCTTTTCATTATACTTAGCTCCTTAATGAGGAAAAGGGCGGGCGGGGAAAGTGGATATCATAACTTTTTCCGGCCTCTGAAGAATGATATTTGCGAGGCGGGGTGATTTTTACACGGAGTGTTTTTTGGGGGGATATCACATCTTTTTGTTGTTGAAGTGGGTTACTTTATAAAGAAGGTCTATGCAAAATTTCAAGTCGATTGGTCCGGTTACCCAGGCTGTAGACTCGTCAAAGTTGCCAAAATTAGCCTAAATTTCAGTTTTTTGTTTCTAAAAGTTTTTGGGTTGAGATAATGGGTTAAACCTTTCATAAGGCACTGTCTGATGTTGAAACGAAGCTCTGTGCAAAATTTCAAGTCAATCCGTGAAGGTGGAAATGCCTAACTGATTAAGGAGAAGAAGAACAGGTAAGGGTGAAAAACCGGGTTTTTGAAGTTATATAACTCGGCTCCCTTTAAAGATATCGACTTGAATCTTTCAAAAGGCACTTGCTACACTTGAAACGAAGCTCCGTGCAAAATTTCAAGTCAATCGGCGAAGGTGGAGAGGCTGTAGCCTTGACCGACTGAAAAAAGTAGAAAAACATGGTAATTGGTTTTTGAAGTTATATAACTCGGCTCCCTTTGGACCTAGCGACTTGAAACTTTCAGGGCTTTCTAATATACACTCAAAGAAGACCCACACCAAATTTCAAGTTGATCGGTCAAATAAGAGCCGAGATATGGATACCTCGAAAACGCGTTTCGTGACGTCCGGTAAACATGGACTCGGCATCGTTCGTTTTCTCAACTTCTTTGCTTGGCGGGGCGGAACGCTACCGCGTTCCTAGATTAGTTTCTTGATGGCTACCGACTCTTCTTTGTTAAGGTGGTCTGAGCGAAACTTGGTGTAATCGATCCATCGTTTTTTGACCTCTTGTTTATGGGGGTGTCATGACAATCGAGGTTGTTCATAGTTGGTTCTACCTCAGTAAACTTGTTTGCGGGGATTGGTTCAGCATTTAAAGGATGTATCAAGTGCAGTCTCACAGGTAAACACATCGGAAACATCGGAGTTAGTCACATGGACAAAAGTTTGTGAATCCTTAACTTTGACAAAGCAGGTTGGGATTTGTAACCCAGGGAACGAGAACGAATCAATTATGGCATCGCCGTTTTTGACGTTATCGATGTTCACCTTCACTTGCTGGATCGATCTAGCGTCAATTAGATACGATTCAGTTCCAGGGATCTTCTTCCGAGATAAGGGATCCAAGGATCGCAGGGCGCGAATGAAGAAGTTGGTTGATTAACCAAAAATTAAATCGACGTAGCGATGAAGTTGGCTGTTCACCAAAAAGAAAATTGAAAAAAAAAAATAAATAAATAAATCGACGTAGATACTCGATGTTGAGGTACTATTGACCTCTGATGATTTTTAAACAAACAAAAATGAAGAAACGGCAGGGCGTTGCCGACCTGTTTGTTAGGACAAACGGAGACAGGATTTGATGACAGACTATTCCGGGATTTCCACGAGGGCGTGTGGAAAATAAAAACCTGAGGATGGTTCCACGGATATGTCGAACTCAAGACTAGCGGATGTTCACAGGACAATTATACGTTCCAGGATTTCCACTCTTGAGTGAGCACAACGTCTCACGTGTTGCGGGCAAATATTGCCTGTAGATCCACGGATGAGGTCTTCTGGTCTTCTCCTTCTTCTGGTCTTCTTCTGGTCTTTTCGCGAATGTGTATGGGCTTGTAGTTTGTGGAAATGTCATTTTTCGGCGATGGAGGCTCGTTGATGAATCCGGCGATGATGTCTGGTTCGCGTCTATAGCACTCGTAGGTACACTTCAAATTCCGATATTTTGCACGAAATTTGATTTAAACACGAGTCCTACACCGGCTTGCGCCAATTACGATTTTCTAGATTCAACTCGAGTTTTTAAAAAACGTTTTATTTAATTCCACACACAATTTAACGCAATCGCAGTGAGAACTGAAACAGATTACAAACGGGAGAACAACTTGCTCGCGACACGTCAGAACGAAGACTGCCGGCTGAAGGCCGACGCTGGGCTTATGAGATAGCGTATGCTTACCTAGGCAGAAAGGAGGCAAGCCTACCTATACATAACGTATATATATATATATACATAATTTTTGGTGTCTTTCGGCAGTGGATTCAGGATGGTCTGAAATGGATTTTGGTATGAACATTTTTCGAAAATCGCGTTTTAAACATTTTGGACCGAGAACAATAGCTACATTTTCTTCGAAAATTTGCTAATGAGGGGAGGTTACTTCGATGAGTTTTTTGCTATCTCTCGAAATATTGAAATTAAAAGGGTGGGACGTTAATTAAGAACCATCCTGTATGTGAAATTTGAATAATAAAATTTTTGAACCGAGAACAATAGCTTCTTTTTTTCGTACACTACGGATAATATAACTATTATTTCTTCGAAAATTCGCTAAAATGGAGAGCTCCAGATGATCTATACCCCTTCGAGGTCACTCTGGGGTCAAAATTGACCCCACCGAATATATTTTGTATGATTTTTGGGCCTTACAATTTTTTTTAGCCAAAAGGGATATTTTTTAAATTAGGTTGATAGCATTGGCTAGGCGAGGAAGTGATAACATCTGGCTGTATACGTTGTGACCTCGAGCCAGAGGGTTGTGAATCTCTTGTGGGACACTCTTGACCCCAGTGTGTCTTCTGCGTCCCTAATTTTGTTCTGTTGGGGTAGCCATTGACCCCAGTGTGTATTTTGAATTTCATCACAAGGTAAGTCAGATAATATCATAATTCACTTAATTTTCTCATAGAAAATAAGTATTTTTATAATCTGGTAGTCAGTAGGTATTTCTTTTTCTCGTCGACTCCTACTAGGTGACTCAGGTGAAGATTCTGAACTGGATAAATGTGTCTAGTTGATGGGCTATTATAGGTAAGGGTTCAGTTTGGTTCAAACAATGGGTTGGGTTTTGCATTTTATGTACTCAGATGGGTTTTTTCTGACTAAGGTTGAATTGACTACATTACTGCTTAACACCTACTAATTATTTTATTTATTTTTAGTGCGAGTTTACGTTTTGACGACCTCACTATGAGAAATGAAAGACGAGTGACCGATAAATTTGCACCCATTCGAGAGACATGGGACACTTTTATTGCAAACTGTACAAGTACACAGTCATACCGAAACGACGTCTGAAAAATGCAATTACTTATAACAAATAATAATACTAACTAGGTACCTAATAATTCCGTCGTGTTTTTATAAACAACTTTCAAAAATACATTCATATTTCGTTTTTTATGTGTGCCTATTGCATACATATAATCCTGCAATTACCTTTAATTATTTTGTCATAAAAAAGTATTAGAATGAGATGATAAAAAATTGAATGCGGAATGAAAACAGTGTATCAGTTTAGGTTAGAAAAAAGGAAGAGATGTGAAAAATGGGGTAAGTTCAAGGTATCGTGAAAACTTACAAAGTTATAGTTTTTTCTGACTATTCGACAGATAGTCAGCTTTGATAATTTGCTTTTAATTATTGTGTATCTTCAGAACTAAATGTTTATTATCCATATGCTCAAAACTTTGATTTTTGAAAATTTTACTAAGAATGGTTTAAAGAAACCACGAATAAAGTATTCAATTCTAACTTGATGTATTCTATTTCTTGTTTTTATGCGTAGGTAGGTTAATATTTGATTTTTTCAGTTATTGGGAAACTATTTGTTGAGTATAATATATAAATTAAAATACATTTGGGGTCAATTTTGACCCCAGAGTGTCTACCGTGTCACAAAAAAAAAAAAAAAAAGGTGTGACCTAGGAGGGATACGGATACTAGGAAGCTCTAGGCTGACGTCGATTTCTTTCATGTTTGTGTTGCCTGGGTGGATCGTTTGTTGTTGACAGCTACTGACCATTGCGATCGGATACTTTGGGGATCCGGTGTATATGTGGGAAGGATGACAGTATTTTAGGCCGCAATCTGAGGAGAGGAAGGCGAAGGCTCCAATAATAGGAAGAGACTAGTTGGGTGGGTCAACCCCTCAAATTAGGTGAATCATTTTCATTGTTGAAACGCGGAGGAACTCGCTATCCCCAACTCCTGAACCTCTCCGTTGGTTCATTTTTCCATCGTTAGGGGGCAGTTCATCTCGCCCCAGCCCTACCCCCACCACTCCAATCAATTCTGCGTCGCCTAGGATACCCCTACTCTCGGCCTTTCTACTCTTTCTCGGTTTTATCTTTTGCTCTTCCACAACACGATTTCACTTTCACGGGATATCTTTCCGCAGGATCTGTTTCATTCGGCAGATTTTATCACACTTTCTTTTCCTCTGTCATCGGGTTTTTATTTTTCTGTATTATTTCTATCGTTCGCGTTGATGTATCAACTTACACTAGACTAGCTCTACATCCTGTCGCCTCACGCGAGTAGCGAGTTATTCTGTCGAATGACTAGATTTTTCCAACTATACTCCGGGCTGACCTCATAACTGTTCAATATTTATATAAAAATAGTAATGAAATAATTATATAGGTACGCTACGGATAATATAACTATTATTTTTTTTTATATCTACATGATTCATGGGTTTTTAATTGTATCTACCTACGTTGGCCTTATTCTTTACGTAGGAACAAAAAGTATCTCAGAACACAAAACTCGATATCCCAAAACCATGTGGTGACCTTCTGTTCCCGAATATGACAATTGGACTGTTTTACCGTTTGATTTAAACACGGGTTGATGATACCTTACAGCCCTCATTATGAACACCACAGTGACACGGCTGGTCCTACAACGCTCCGGGTGGTCCTAAATAATCCCTCGAATCAAAATCTATTGAAATTGTATAAAAAACTATAAAATGAAATTTTTGAGATGATATTATGGCGTTTTGAAAATTTCAACCCCTACTTTTTCACCCTGGCCTTTTTATCTTATCCGTGATAAATTATACTTCTACTGAACTTTGTACATTTAAATTTTACCCAATTGTTTCTTGTGACGTAGAGAGGTCATTTTCCACTTTAAAACTATTACTAAGCGATATTCGATAGAGCTTTTCTGTTGAAAACTTGGAAAAAGTTTTGGTAGTACAGTAACTTTGTTGATGAATAGTGATTTAAATGTTATTGAATAAAGTAATAAATTACGGAGAAAAGTGAAAATGTTTGATTTATTGCCTCTGCTTATCACGGTCTGATGCTCCAATTCGGGACATACGATTATCAATCTAATTGATTCATTCCCAAATATAATGCGTTTCTCCCGTTTTTTCAGTAGGTACTATTGAGTCATTCAAACCAATGGCAAAGGAATATACAGAAAATCGCGCAGTGATCCACAAGAATGCGCAAAAGTGCCAACAATACGCAAAAGCCGAATTAGCGAGGTTTTTGCGCCTCTTCCCGGAAAAGTCAACTTTTCTGGTTGACGGGAAGTTCCCTCATTTTCCCTCTCTATCACCCTTTACTTACCGTAGTTCGCGTTACTCATCTAAAATTTAAGATGAATTACAAAGGGAAGGAAATTATTAAAGCACCGTTTACTTTGTTATTTCAGGACCCAAATTCGTTGATGTCACCACGAAATAATCAAAACGTACTCATTTCAATACTTAATTTTCTATTTTCGATACTCTATTCTGTTGAGACAATTGATCTGGATGTTCGCTCTCGCACGCGTCTATTACGAGTAAATCACAGAAACACCACATCAATCCTCCCAGAAATATTTGAAGACACAAGTGGATGAAGGTGCTAAGTAACAAAATTAAAATGTCATGAAAATTGAGTTTGCGTACTTGCCTATGTTCTTTGGTTCGGAATTTTTCTCTTTTTTTCTTATCCAAGGTGTTGCTAAGGTGTTGTCGATCATGTACTGATGACAATAAACCTAATATTTTGAGGATTATCTGCGCTACGCGCTACTACATGAATTATTGAAAAAATGTTACATAGCACATTCTTCCACTCGTGTCTTCATTTCCTTTATGTGGTCCGAACGACTGCAGGGTCCTGCTTTTCAAGCTTGAGTTCGAACAGCATTCGCTGAACCGCACTCTTTTCGCGATGTTCCATTGACTAACTAGTCGACTTTCTCAGGCTTCATTGGTGAACAGAGCAACAGAACAACGAAAAAAAAGCATTAGTGTCTAAGCATCTACTTAATGCGGTTCAGAGTACTATATTGTTTTCCGTGAGAAACCTTCAATATCCTAGTTATGTTGTAATATTTCGCGCAACGCTTGTTATATTAACAATTACATTTTTTTTGTCGATACGCTGGATGACATTGCTATTGTCTAGAAGACGTAGAACATCAGGGTTCATGTGTTCACGGAGCCGCTGCTCGTGTTTCATAGCGAAGCCCCTAACCACGCCACTGACTCCATCTTGAGATCCCGATGGACGTCATCATTTCGTATTTGCCAAGGAGTGTTGACAATACTATCAAGTACCTTGTTTTGGAATGTTTGAATGATTTCGCTGATGGTATTTTTCGTGTATCCCCAGATGAGGGTACCATACGTCCATACAAGCTTTAGAATTCGCTTGTAGGTAATCAATTCGTTGTGCAAGGATAGCTCGGAGTACCTGCTGATTAACCAGTACATTTTCTTGAACTCGATATTTAAATTTATCTCTTCTTTCAATGGCATTTTTTTTCTTTTCGGGCCTCCTCTATGCGACCTAAATATAAAGTGTACAATATTGTACTGAGGATATCTCCTTGTGCAATACCGTTCTGTGTTGTTCGAGGGCCAATCGCTCTTCCGTTAACTCTTATATGATTGTTGTTCATATTCATCAAATTCCGAACTACTATTGGTGGCAAACCCACCTCGTTGAGTCTTGGACGGAGCTTATCAGCCTAGACATCATTGTACGCTGACCTGACATCTAAAAATAAAGCTAATGAAGTTTCGTTTGCAGTAAGTCCTTCATAAATGTCAGTCAATAAGCAGTTGATTGCGTTCATTGCGGATTTTTCGGATCGAAATCCAAATTGGCTACTTGGTATTATGTTGTAACGACACTACAGTTTATTTTTGGCGACAAAAATTTTCATTTCGATCATAAGTTACCAAAAATATGTTCTGATCAATTTAAAAAATTTAGAGAGTCGCAACAAACTTTTTTCTCAAGTGTTCTTCCGATAGTTTGTTTCTAAAAACCGTTTTCGTATTCGTGAGTTCAGATAACAATAAATCTTTTGGAGTCGGATTAATTCAGTTCATCATTTGTAGTTAGTCACCACACACACACACACGCAATACTAACTACAAACTGGTGATGCCCGAATTGAAAAACTGGGAGTCGAGTTGTTGAACTCGACTGTCTTGAAGTGACGGAACCGTCGGAGGCTGAGATTTGGACGATGTTCGGAATTCCATATCCGTGGTTCAGTTGACCACGTCGATGTCACCAGTTTGTAGTTAGTATTGCGTGTGTGTGTGTGTGGTGACTAACTACAAATGATGAACTGAATTAATCTGACTCCAAAAGAGTTATTGTTATTTGAACTCACGAATACGAAAACGGTTTTTAGAAACAAACTATCGGAAGAACACTTGAGGAAAAATTTGTTGCAACTCCCTAAATTTTTGAAATTGCTCTGAACATATTTTTTGGTAACGTATGATCGAAATACAAATTTTTGTCACCAAAAATAAAATGTAGTGTCGCTACAATGTCTTTATTTTCAAGCCACCATTGGAGTCTAAATTTAATCATCCTCTCCATAGTTTTCATATAGCATGATGTTAAGGCAATCGGTCGTATTCCATCCGCTGTGAGAGTCTGAGTTTGCGGTTTCTGAACAGGTACAATCAAAACATTAGTCCATTCTTTTGGGAATTCCCCACTGTGCCAGAATTTATTTATTAAGCGCAAATATATTCTTTTATATTCTACTGAAAGCTTTTGTATAATCAAATAAGTGACTTGATCCATTCCGAGTGCAGTATTCGTGCTGCCAGACAAAGCAGATTCCAATTCAGCCAGTGATAAAGAGGAATGCAGTGGATCATTTGCGTTGATGACCTCATCATGGTATACGGTTGGTATATTTGAGCTCCAATCTGGGGCTAATTTTCCCAGAAGTTCGTCTATCCACACTCCTTCCTGCATGTGTCTAGTTCTCTGAATTTTAGAAGTCCTTATTATTTTCAGCTGTTTCCAGACAAGTTTTATAGGAATTTTCCTGTTAAGTTGTGAACAGTATTTTCTCCAAGCTTCTCTTTTACTATTTTGAATTACTTGTTTTGCTGATCAGTCAGTTCTCAAGACTTCAAGGAAGTTGCTGTAGTGTTTGATGCGCTTGTACCCTCCCAGTGCCTGCTTTCGATTATTTTCGTCATGTCTTTCCACCAATACGAAGATCTTTCTTGGTCGTGATTGGATGGTGTTGGGATAGCATAGTCGCACGCCTCTTCTATGATCGTTACAAATTCCGTGTACGAAGTCCTTTCTTCACTAACTCTGCCTAATTTATTCTGAAGGTAAATTTCAAATTTTTCCCAATCAGCCTTGTGGATTTTCCATCTCCGTGTCGGCATATTGGTAGGTATAGGAGTGTGCTGTCTAATCAATCTCAATTAATTCGGGTAATGGTTAGATCCTAAGGAGTCTTCTATCAGTGACCAGTGCATTTTTGCAGCAACGGTTGCAGAAACAAAAGTTATATCCATTGCCGATTGGACTTGTCGGTTTGCAGATGGAATTAGAGTCGGGGTGCCGTCATTAATGTAACACAAATTACCATTTGATACCGCTTCAAGGAGATCATTCCCTTTCCTATCGGAAAAAGAACTGCCCACCGCTGCGATGTACGTTCCAGTCGCCTGTTATTGTAGGGTGGGGGAATGATCTAATGAATTGTTCCCACTGTCCCGTTTTTTATTCTGAGGAGCATTGCATACAGACACAAGTGTGATTGCTACGCCTAGTTTGATTGTTAATTTAACTGCCACGTATGCTAAACCGTCAATTGAATTTCGGATTTGGATTCTGTTATAATCATAACCGTGTTTAATTAAAAGTGCTACTCCAACTCGTCCGTCTTGTCGATCTTCTCGTAGAGTGTCGTAACCTTTCATATTGTAGGCTCGCGTTGGGTGGAACCAAGTTTCAGACACAGCAACTTGACACTTTGCAACATTCGCAAAAAGAATCTCTTGTGTTCAACATGACTGGTATCTTAGTTACGTTCTTGTTCATAAAAATTGATCAACTTGGAGTGCAATCGAACGCCCGAGGTTACTTACTGTTTTACAAAATCATTCACTGAAATCAATAATTTCGTTAGAAATAGAAGACAAAAATTGGATCCAAAAACGTTCATATGTATTAAACGAAGGAGTTAAAAGTATCCAAGAAAAACTCTGCAAATTCTTGACACAACGGTTTATTATCTTCCTTGTGCAGATCACCCTTCTGTCTATTCCAGACTGTATTGCAAATCGGCACCATACCATATTTTCACCGTACTCATACCATACCATACGAATTTCTTTCCTATCATACCATACTGTATTATACCACATCATACATACAATAATATACCATACCATACTCATACCATGTCATACAAACCGAGTGAATATTGAAATGTCATCCATTTCTGACCTATATTTAAAATTTCAAGTATCTAGCTCATCATCAAAATTTAATTTGTTTAAACAAATAGGTATTATTTAAACAATTTTACAGACTAGAAACCGAGTGAATATTGCATTGTGATCCAGTTCTGACCTATTTTTAAAATTTCAAGTCAATAGCTCATCATCAAAATTTAATTTGTATTATTACAAAAATGTATTAAGTATTTAAACAATTTTACAGATGAGAAACCGAGTGAATATTGCAATGTGGTCTATCCCCGACTCACGGTTAAAATTTCTAGACTATAGTTTACCGGGAAGATGAAAAAAGGTAGTTTTATTCTGGGCGTCTGGGGGTTGGGTCACATAACGGCCGTTTTCGACGCGAAAGTTTAGCGTTTTTCCTAAACCTTTGCGCGGTCACTGTGAACGAACGGCTGGTCGCAAAAAAATCCAATTGGTCTTAAAAGATTCGTAATTTTTCAGGTCATTCAAAAGTGAACTAAAGATTACACCGTTTCATGAGAACTTTTAGAGATATGACATTGTCGAAATTTCAAAGTTCGTTTTGAACCCCTTCCCCTTGACCTAGGGTTATGAAAAGTTTCGAGGATCATTGTGGGGCTGGTCCAAACCCAGAAACCAAATTTTGTAATTTTAGCTCAACGCTAACTGGGCAAAGTGGCACGGACGGCGGACGGCGTACGGCGTACGGGGGACGGCGTACGGCGTACGGGTGACGGACGGATTTTTTTTTATTCGATTTTCTGAATCTACGTATCTTGAAACGTAAACCAACAAATTTTGAGGGGGGGGTTAAAAAATTTTTTTCCTTGGGCGATTCCAATGGTTCATTATCGGAGATAATAAACCAAAAGCAAGAGCTTCAAAATAAACTCTTCTGGAACAAGAATCCAACTTTGCCAGCCAGTGGGCCAGATTATTGGCTCCTATAAAACTGTTAACTATAACCATAAATGAGAAAACCAACATGAACATGGGAACACAATCGAAATAACACTTCAGTATTGTAAAAAGACCATGATATATACAGAAAATAATAAACCTGTGTGGCCAAATTTGAAGCGGTTTCCTCGAAAAATGTGAAATTAGGAACAAGAACGTTTTGCAGTCGTATTTTCAAAACTGAAACTTTGCTGTGTAATGTCTTGTTAATTCGGCAGTGGCACCTTTGGGACATTCCTCGTGCGATGACGAATAAGTAATTAGTTGAAACACCACACCATTATGGGAGTTATACTGTTGTATCGGTGGTGCAGCTGAGCTTAACTAGCTGCGATCCTAAGGGTAATAACAGAAGGAGGGTTGAAATCGCAAACAATGGACGATTGAGGGTATTCCCTGTAGGAGATTCGGAAGAGGGAGAAATGAAGGTGACGTCTGGCGTAATATATCCCCGTTACTTGGGAGGTATCGCCTCGCAGCTGTTGATGAGGGGGAGAGTTTGAGAATCCGAGATCAGCTCCGCGAGAAGAATGAAGTGCTGTATTAGCAGTATCGGTGGCTTTCTCTTTTGCCCCTCATACACTTACACCCATCTCTCCCCCATCTGCTTTTCTGAATCATCTGCGAAGGGAGGAAGGAAAAAAAAGAAGATTTAGGGCCGAACCCTAACTTTGGAGTCGATCCTCCCAACCTCCATCACTTCTCTCGCAGCAGCGATTTTCCAATTAATTGTGAGCGTGTTCTGATTTCGCTCCTTCGGGACCTGCTACTGATATCCGGTCTCATGGGTTTCAATTTAATAACTTTTCCCTCGCCCTTTCCCTCCCTCTCGAGCTTTTATGCTCTGCAGCGCCGACCGTGGGCAGTTGAGAGGGAATTCACCCGACCGCTTCATCCGCTGCTTCTGACTCTTCCAACTGCTAATTCACGAGGGGTTTGTCGATGCCGTTTCCAACCTCTGCCAATACCTGAAAATCAAGACACCAATTTGATTACTGCAAAAAGGATTTGGCAGTTGCGAGTCAGTGGAAACAAAACGCTCATTCAATACGTGAAAAAGCGAGGCACTGGAAGTTCAATTGGGACGGTTCGAAAGAATGATGCTGAAACAAACTGGATAAACTCGTCTGGTTGAACAGAAAACCAGAGTTGCACTGTAAATGAGTCCATACAGCAGCCTATGTCCATTACAAACGATTTTTGAAATACAGACCAGCAAAAAAAAAAAAAAACGTTGCAAATTAACTACTACCGTATTCCATGAAAAGAACCGGAAATATTGATATTACAAAACAGTGTGACGTTTGAATCAGCTGTCCCCCAGTATGAATATTGTCCTGACGCTTTGCCAATTGAATCACGCTCCTATTGATGATGTTTTCACGGTTCATCCTTAACCCACATTGTAAACGAATGGCTCGTCGCACGAAATGTCCATTCGTTCAAAAATGTTCACTTAAAATGTCTGCGATTTGACTTATGGTGGATTTCGAGTTATCGCTAACTTTGAGTCAGCGAAAAAAAGGAGTACGAATACGAAAACGGTTTTTAGAACAAACAATCAGAAGAAAGCTTGAGAAAATTTTTGTTGCGAATCTCTAAATTTTTGAAATTGAACTGAACATATTTTTGGTAACGTATGATCGAAATATAAATTTTTGTCACCAAAAATAAACTGTAGTGTCGTTACAGCTTCATTGTGGAACCAGGAAACATCAGTTCGGTTTTCTAAGAATCTGTGAAATAATCTCAAATCTTTATTAGGCTCAGTTACGGATAAAATTAATATGCAGGATAGATAGTTTGACAACTATCGATAGTTTGACAACTATCGAAAATTGGTTGGATGAAGAGATCAAATTCAAGGTTAAAAGTACTTAATGTGCCGCAACCTTTTTTTTTTTTTTTTTTTTTTTTTTAAACTCTGACTCTGAATTGAATTCACAAATGACAGGATTTGATGTTCAGGTCATCAAAAAATTTGATGTAATACAGATAACATTGTTCTCTAGTTTCGAAATAAATACAGATGAATTCGGAAGCTCCTGTCTCGAATCCAGAGAACTTTATCTTAGTCTTTATTAATGGTACTATATGCCAGTTGCGGCACCTACGTAGAATCCTCAGAAGTTCATAGCACAGAAGTAATCTAATCTTTAATAGTTCCAATTGCCGCAGGTTCTAGGAGCACAACACCAGAAACTGTTGACCCAAATTCGGATTTAATTTCAATTTTGATCATAACATCTGATCCAGTGGAAAATCCCAAAAAGAAGGCGGGTCAATTGTGCACGAATGTTTTAAAGTTGACTATAGCTTTTACAGTACAGCTTCGACCTGCTTCAAAATAAAGGAGACCTATCTGACTCATCGTCATCACACGAATCAGTTTGATTTAGATTATTTATTCTATTTAGTCTTTCTCATTCTTGCATAACACTTTTTATTTGACTCTTTTCTTTGTACGATCAAGATTTTATTTGCACTTACATAATAATTTGTAACCTCCATGTAAATTGCACGGCCAACCGTCTGACGCTTGGGAATTGCCTACTCCCAGTGCAAATAATATTGGTGGGTAGTTTATGGATGGTCCCTCACACCTAAGCCCTCGAGTTACGTACTTTACGGACGGCCCCTATTTTAGTCTGAGGTGGATAAAGGAATAGAGAATGAGGGTTTGCTCAGAGCTGCTTTAGATGTCGCTAATCGATTATCTGCCGGGGTGGCGGTGGATTGTCAACTATGTAATGGGGGGCGACACCTGGGTGGGTGTGGTTGTACGTCCGCCATTGCTCTCACTCATCCCTACTTGCCCCAAGTTGCCTTCCGGACCTCGTTACCTTTTGTCAACCCGTTCCTGATACTTGGTGATACCAGCTACTCCTCGAAAACGAAAACGAATTTCAGCAGAGCAAAGGTCGATCGATCGTTCCACCCGTCCAGTGTCTGGAACATCGACGTAACGAACAGTTTGAGCGATTATTCTATTGAAGGAATTTAAACTCGTCCGAAGTTCAATTAGAATTTATGTTTACCCAACAATGAGACAAAACCCTTCAAAAGAACCCCCATCCCATCTGTCCTGCACATGCAGTAGGACGGTGCTGTGCACTTACCTGAAAAGCGTGACAGGTTCAATTATGGTCCGATGATGATGGAATTTCGTCAGACTTTCTCCATTAGTATACTCATTAGTAAAGACTGGAGATATATGCCGAAAATTTTGGAATTATATGCAGCTGAAATGGAGAATTTTTTTTTAATGCTTTATTTTTCATATAATTAACAAAACAAAAATAATATATAATGGTAAAGGAAGAAATATAATTTCCCATATGAGCTTCAATAGCTCGCGTTGGGAAATGAGTCTCTGATTTCTCTCCATCAGATCGCATTTCTCATTTCATTGTTGCTCGGGTAGGTATATCAAATAAATTATCGTTAACAATATTGAGAGAGTTACAAGTATAAATGTTTACAGTGTTCCTATAGTACCTAGTTAAGAAAATACAAATTAATATAAGGGTAAGTAAATTTACAAGTGTTTCAAGTAAATATTCAATAAAAACTTGGAGAACTTCGTTTTTCTCCCATCTACTAACTGTTTTAATGATAATTTATTAAAACATTTAAACATTAAACATTAAAACATTAAAACATTTAATCGCTCTGTATCTGTAGTGCTGTTGGGCCAGAGTAGTTCGGTACCGAGGTGGTTTCAACGTGTAGGTGACATCTTTTGCCCTAGTACTTATTAAATGATCCGGAACCGCTAGAGCGTTTTCCCTCAACATTTGATTCAAGCAGGTGACTGCTAAAATGGTATAATCTCCAAACGCCTGAATAAGGGTAATGATGGCATACGATAGTTCGATTTAGTTATTAAACGAATAATTGCTTTTTGGGTAATAATTATGGGTTTATAAGCCTTGGCATATCCTCCACTCCATGCTGGTAAACAATAAAGCAATATTGAAGCCACCAAGGCATGGTAGACCTTCATCAGGAATTTTGTGTCCAAAAAGACTCTTAATTTTGCGAAAACTTGAATCAATTTTCGTAATTTACTGTTTGTTTCCCCAATCTGCCGATCCCATATTTTCATCTAAATATACCCCCAAATACCTGGAATTATTAACTTTAATTATGGATTGACAGTTTGAACAATCTTCTGGACAGTCGTGGTTGTGCAATTTCAATGAATTTTGGTAAGGCTGCGTTTTTGGTGTGATAGAGAAGGTTATGAAGTTAGTTTTTTTCAATATTTACTGTCAGCTTATTGTGAGTCAACCAAGCGTAGATAATTTTAAGGCTTTTTTCAGCCAATAGGTACGCCTCGCTCCAATAATGAGCCACTGTGTACAACACTGTATCGTCCGCAAACATGATAACTGAGCTTCGAATATTTAATTTAGCTAAATCGTTTATGTATGGTATGAACAAGACTGGCCCAAGCACTGTACCCTGTGGTACACCATATTTTCCCAGTATAATCTCTTCACTTGTAGCATTATTCACTCTCACACATTGAGTACTATTTAGTAGGTAACTCTGAAACCAGTGAACTGTTAATTCGTCTAAACCATAATTTCGTAATTTTTTGAACAGTCTATCAAGCGATATTGTCTCAAATGTCTTTGCAAGATCCAACAATGTAGCTACAGGTTTCAAATCCTTGTCTGAGTCATCAGTCAATTTCTTGCTCAAAAGACAAACTGCGTCGGATGTACCCGTGTTGTTCTTCAACTATAGTATCATTTTTGGAGTCTAATCAAATACTATAGTATTTGATTAGACTCCAAAAATGATACTAACTGATTGTTTACAATTTTTTCAATTATTTTAGCCAGCAAATTCAAAATAACATTTATTGGGTCAGCCAAGATCGTTTTGTATTTTTTGTATATTTCAGTCGATATTCCATCAATTCCAGGGCTTGAATTACTTTTTAATGAATCGATCGCTTTAATGACATCTTCTACGCATGTGGAAGTAAAATAAATATATCGATACCGTCATTCTAATAACACGTATCATCAATTTAGGCCAAATTCTGTTTTTAGTGGAACCTACACTTTTTCCTTACGCCCGATCGAATGGTGCTGTCGCCAAGTCTCTGGAAAACGTGAGGTTACGCTCCGTAACTATCGTAGAATGCAATTTACAATTCAATGAAATTAGCTGTGAATTCGTCCGAATTGTCTACTCGTATTTACTGGCTACGCCCCATTTTTGTCTCTTCAAGTATTCCAAATACATCCATAGCCACTAACGATCCTCCCTCAAAATTTTAGAAGGGCCATGAACAATTATTTTATACTTTTTAGTCCGTTCTAAAAACGTGTTATATTAAATAACTTCATTTAATTTATTATTTGTTCAATAAGGTCCAGGAGGTGCTGCCCTCTGACGAAGAGAAGTTAAACTTATGCCGAGCGAATTACGCGCACATGAAGCCAAACTGTAAACATATAGTGTTTTGAAATTCTAGGAGAAACCGCTTGAAATACTCGGAGAGGTTTATAATACGCGCTTGTGTAATTTCGTGGCTAAACATAGAACAACCACAATTAGTTTACCAAAACTACCGCAGTAAGATACGTAGATAATCCCCCGGCTAAGCCAGCTACAGAAATAACTTACGACACTTTACATACAGTGCAGTACATGGTAGCTTGCTATAATGTGACACTTTATCACTTACTTACTACACTTGATTTGACAATCAAATTTGTTCCTTCTTTGCAGTTTTCCAATGGAACTCTTCAAAATGTCGTAGACGAAAAACATACACGTAGAAATATCCATTGGTAGCATGCAAGATACCTTTTGGAGGTATGTCCACAACACTTATTGAAAATAATAATAAATCATAATTGCGCAAAGTAGCGAAAATGCAGAAGATTTGCTGATGAACCGAGTATTAAAACCGATCTGCATTTGAGTAGGAGTACTCCACCGAGGCCAATGCATCACGTTACAATTTCATTGTCAACGACAGCAAACACTAATAACAAGCTGTCAAACACACTACATCCCGTAAGTGCAAGTGAGAATTGTGCAGTAACTCAACTGGTATTGAGGTATTGAAGTGGTCAGGGGAGATTGATTCAAACCGCCTTACATTATGATTCGATCGATCTTGAACTAATAGTTTCATACAGTAATACATATCTAAATAGTAATACGAGTACATATCAAATAGTAATAGTAATACATATCTAGTAAAATGGAAACATAAAAATCAGATAACATCGAGGTACCGATTCATCGAACGATGCACGACGATTGAGAAACCTTAGCAATTAACCTCGAATCAAGGATGCGTCTGTCGCATTCTATGTAAATCCTTCATTAAATGGTCAAATTTCAACAAAAATTCGTTTCATCAACCTCCACCTAATGGTATATTACATTTAAAAATACTGCGCCATTCACTCTTTCGCCAACGTCGAAAATGCGGATTAAAAGAGAAGGATACTTTCTCAACTCGCATGTACGTCCTAAGTGAATATTTTTACAGGGCGTATGATTGGGGTCACATTTATACACTCGGAATCAAGTAAGCCTCGATTACCGGCTAAATTTTAACTAATCACTCCCAATTCAATTCACAGACATCAAATAAAGCTAGCACGGCTACAAGATCTTAACAATTAAAAGATTCACAAGTCAATCGATGAAGATGGAGAGGCTGTAGCTTTGGCTAACTGAACAAAAATAACAACAAGGTAAGTATGAAAAACCAGGTTTTTGAAGTTATACAACTCCGCTCCATTTAGACCTAGCGACTTCCAGTTTTTAAAAAGGCACTTGCTAAAGTTGAAACGAAGCTCTGTGCAAAATTTTGCTAGCTGAATTTTGGAGAAAAACATGGTAAAGGATTTTTGAAGTTATATAACTTGGCTCTCTTTAGACCTAGCGACTTGAAACTGTCATGGCTTTTTTCATATCATCCACACCAAGAAGATACATAAACATTTGCGAGTTGATCGACTGAGAACCCGTCAAAGTGGCCAAAACTAGCCTAAATGTTGGTTTTTCCCATAATATTCTTGGGTTGAGATAATGGGTTACATCTTTTAAATACCACTGGGTCATGTTATACAGAAGGTCTGTACACAATTTCAAGTCGATTGGTCCTGTTACCCAGGCTGTAGACTCGTCAAAGTGGACAATGTTATCAAATAATTTATGTTTTTTATTTCTAAAAGTTTTTTGGGTTGAGATAATCGGTTAAATCTTTTGAAAGATTCTGTCTCACGCTGAAAAGAAGCTCAGCGTAAAATTTCAAGTCAATCAGTGAAGGGCTAGAGGTTGTAGCCTTGACCGTCTGAGCTACAAGGAGAAGGAGAAGAACAAGGTAAGAGGGAAACATCAGGTGTTTGAAGTTTTATAACTCCGCTCTCTTTAGACCTAGCGACTTGAAACTTTCAGGGCTCTCTGTTATTCACACCATGAAGACTTGAATCAAATTTCAAGTTGATCGGTCGAAAAGGAGCCGAGATAAGGTTACCTGGCAAACGCCTTCCGTGACGCCCGGTAAACATAACTCGGTACTGTTCGTTCTTCTCAACTTGTTTGTTCGGCGGGGTGGAACGCTACCGCGTTCTTAGATACATTTGATATGTGATTTCTTCCCTGGAGCTGTACATAAGTTACCTGTATCGACTGTGATATACTTAGATAATTATAATTCACCCCGGGACAACTAGAAAGTATTTTAGTACTCGATTTCATATTTAGTACTAGAATGCATATAATTACTCGATTTCTTTTACACCCGGACAACAATTCTCGTTGCTCGGCTCCGCCACTACGGTGCTGCTCTCGAGGACAAAATGCGCAAGCTCCAAAATACCTCTGATTCCCTTGGCAACTAGGAAGCACTAACCAATGATTTGTAATCATGACAAACAGAATAAAAATCGCCAATCACATGGAATAAAGCATCATAATAAGCATCATAATTTTTCATATTATGAAAAATTGTAACAATTACAAACCCGTTTCACCTGAACCCATACAATAGGGTAATAGTTGCAGATTGTTTTCGAGGAACATTCACGTGACGTCCAAACCACAACATAATGATACTGAAAGCAAATAACCGTCTTTTCTTCCCATCCTACAGGGTCTAACTGCAACCTGAAAACAAAGAATCATCGCTTCTGGCCTTACTGCCCTTACAGGGTCTAACTGCCCCTGGCTACACCGCCAGGCTGATACACAGTCAAAATGGTCTCTTCTGATCTTAACTGCCATCTGTAAACAGAGAACCGTCGCTTCTGGCCTTACTACCCCTACAGTGTGCTCATTCGAATTGGGAGTAGGTATTTCCCTTTTTACGCTTCCTGGGTGGGACAGGCTTAAATTTGAAGCCTTCACCCGTATCATAGGCCAACTGGTCTTCGTCCGTATGATATTCTTCATCATCATCTTCATTATTCATATCAAATGTAAATTGCTAATAAGTTGTAAACTTGGTGCAATAAAATTTTCACAAGAAAAAAAAAAAAAAAAAAAAATTATCGTTCAATAATGAAACGATCTCACCAATGTTACGAGGAGGTGGAGGCGGATGACGCTGCTCAGCTGATTTCTCAACTCGTTCTTTTGGGCTATCCCCTCGTTTTCCAAACTGGTCCATCACGAAAATGTGTGACGCAAATTCGTAATCCCGGTTCTGAACTTAGATAACTCACCCCGGGACAACTAGGAAGTATTTTTTTCTCTAGAACAAGTAGTCCAGTCAATCTAAGCTTTGGAGCGGAAAAAAATATGGGATTTAGTTTTTTTGCGGGAATGTGTAGGGGAGGGTCCCCTGATCAAAGTCCAATAAAGTCCCGAGCCGACCCCCCCACCTTGATGGAGTGGGGGGGGGGGGTTGAAGGTACCTTTTCGTGGTTTTTCGGTTGTACCTTGAAAACAGTGCGTCGTAGACGAAAACTTTGTAATATAAAATGAAAGCTTATTAAATTCTCTAAAACTTTTACCGTATACACTTTATTAAAATTCCGCACCGTTTCCGCGATATACGCTCCGGAAAAGTGACCTTTTTCAAAAAAAATTTTTTACCTCACTTTTTTTCTCAAACTTTTCAAATAACCTTCTTACCTGTTCACTTTTAGCTAAAAGTATGAATATAAAAGTTGTAGAGGACTAAATTTCCTTCAAGAATATATATATAAATGCCTATTTATCCTTAACGGGGCGTCAGCTACGAATTTTTACAAAAATTTGGGGTTTTATAAGATAGACTACAAAAATGTTGTATCGAGTTTAATTGATAAAACCACTTGAATATTGAGAAATATGAATGAATTGAATATTAATATTTGTTAATTAACATGAGAATGGTAGCATGATAGAATGGAGAATGATAACATTGGTCATGGTGGGTAACATTTTTATAAAAATGTTATGAATAAGCATGAGAAATACACATCACGGTGTTCTTATTATGTTTCTAAAATATATTTTAAATTTTTTCAATTTACAGTTTGTTGATGTTTATCAAATTAAAAATATTTCTAAATGTGAGTCATCATTCCATTCGTTGTCCATCATTCGAAGTCGAGGTCGTCATCTTCGTATTCCTCGTCGTCAATCGTGGTGGTTTTGGTGCAATCCCCCTGGCAGTTGCTGCAGACCTTTGAGCAAAATATCCCAGCCTTCCTGCAACCGCATCTTGATTCACACCCTCTCGTGCAGTGGCAGAATATGGAGTTGAGCACGTGATCTGGTGCCGGTGGGGCTGTGGTGGTCACAGGAGCTAGATCTCCTCCTTCCTCTCTCTTCCACCCCCATCTCTCTGGTGGGAGATAGTTTCCCAACCAAGTCTGCACTTGTAGATAAACCCAGAGGGAGTGCTGGTACGAAGCGTTCTTGGTAGGTGGGAGAGAGGGGAGGTTGCTTTTCTTCTTTGATGAATCTTTGACGAAGCACCGGTATCTATAGGTGTCCAGGTCGTTTTGACCAGGGGGGGGGGGGGGCTTGATACAACTTCAAGAATGCCTGTTGCCCTGCCTCACCAACCTCTTCTGCTGTGGAGTGCGGATTGTAAAATGCATTCGCTACGTTACTCATTTCGGTGGGGAACTTTTTGAAACTGTTTATCATTGTAATCTTGCTCCTGGAGAAAATCGCGGAGGTGGTATCGCACCCCGAGAAGCCATGTATGAACAGAATGGCCCTACTTAGTTCGCTCCAAGGTTGTAGTTGGAACTGCTGGCATGAAAACGTTTTGTTTTCTGCGTTCCCTTTCCCTGGCTTGAAGAAGAAAATACTGCTAGTAGGTGGTGCAAGCGCAAGGAGAATCACCAGCAGGTCTACGTCCTCTCCAACAACTACCACTGTGGGGTGCGCTGCAGATTTATCCAATCCACATCTCACAATGAGTCCATCTGCATCTCCAGGAGCGCCAATAGCTTCTATCCCACTCTCAACGAAAGTTTGAACGAGTAGATCAATGAGCCTGGTCTTGTTTTTGCTGTTCGCCAAGAAGTGCTCTTGTTGAACTGTAGCTACCCTGTTGTTGTGGAACAGTATGTCCACTGATGTTTTTAAGGCACTCCTACGCTTCTGTTCAGCTCTCTTGGTGGAGTTTGGGTCTTCATACCCATCAAAAATTACACTGCAGTGAACGAAATGATTTTTTAAGTATGTTAAATACTGCCCAGCAATCGAGGTAAAAGTGCTGCCAGTACGCCACTTAACTCTGTGAAGGAGGAAGCCAACATAAATCACTGCCTATGAGGCTTTGACTCGAATATCTTCTTCTGCATAGACAGGGAATACTTTATATAATGATGACTTCTGGGTTTTTCTCATGCCTGCCTCATCAAAAAGGGACATGGGGAATGGAGATAGCTCGTATGAGAGCAAATCCGCTATGTCTTCGTCGGTCTTTTTGCTGATAACTGCTCTGTGAAAAATGCTCGATTGCATTGCTCGACAAGTGACTGAATCGATCTGGGTGGTGAAAGAAAGGCTGGCGTCGACCAATACTCCAAGGTCCTTAATCAGAGAAGGGCGCTGAAACTGCACGCCATTAATTTAGTATTGCAAAATGATCAAATGTGCTGAACCATTAGGGACATAACATGGCATTTACGGAGAGGTTATTATTTCCACACCATTCAACCAAGCCATGCAGATTCTCCTGAATAACGATGCAGTCCTCAATGGAGCCGACTAGGTCTACCTCATCCAACCCAGGTGCACATTCCATTAGAACCCGGCACATGCGACTTCGCAAAAGGTAAGGATGAAAGGGAACGCTCGAATATTCACTAATATAAGTTGCAGCAAGAGTCGTGTTGAAATATTTCCTGTTCATATTTCTCAATATTCAAGTGGTTTTATCAATTAAACTCGATACAACATTTTTGTAGTCTATCTTATAAAACCCCAAATTTTTGTAAAAATTCGTAGCCGACGACCCGTTGAAGATAAATAGGAATTTATATATATATATTTGAAGGAAATTTAGTCCTCTACAACTTTTATATTCATACTTTCAGCTAAAAGTGAACATGTAAGAAGGTAATTTGAAAAGTTTGAGAAAAAAAGTGAGGTAAAAATTTTTTTTGAAAAAGGTCACTTTTCCGGAGCGTATATCTCGGAAACGGTGCGGAATTTTAATAAAGTGTATACGATAAAAGTTTTAGAGAATTTAATAAGCTTTAATTTTATATCACAAAGTTTTCGTCTACGACGCACTGTTTTCAAGGTACAACCGAAAAACCACGAAAAGGTACCTTCAACCCCCCCCCCCCACTCCATCATAGTGGGGGGGCCGGCTCGGGACTTTATTGGACTTTGATCAGGGGACCCTCCCCTACATATTCCCGCAAAAAAACAAAATCCCATATTTTTTTCTTTTATTTGGGATTTTTCGGCTTAGATTGACTGGACTAAAGGCCCATATAAGTACTTCATTTCTTTCATACCCGGAAAACAACTCTCGTTGCTCGGCTCCGCCACTACGGTGCTGCTCTCAAGGACAAAACGCACAAGCTCCAAGATACTTCTGGTTCCCTTGGCAACCTTGTAAAGCGCGAATTTCACACCTCATTTCGTATTCGCAAACTCATATCCGCCTGATTACTAACTATACATATTTGTTTCAGGGATGGAATGCATATTTTAGTCTGAATACCGGTGGATATACTTCCATTTTTATCTTCGCGACATCCTCATTTGAATCAGCTCCTGATCATAACGAGTTGCAGGAACCGTTTTCTATATGTACTCATAATCATAGGGAATGCCACCCTCATTGAGCCAATCTCCCGAGTCAATCGTAATAACAGACTTGCGGGTGCGTACCCCTCGAAGCCTCTCTCTACCTACCTGGAGAGCTGATTTAACAATGGGGATCCCAGCACCTCGAAGATATCGCGACCAATTTATTGAAAAACCGTTTTGTGAGACGCGGGAGAATAGGCCAGTCGATAGAAATCCATTAAACTGTAAAGCCTCTTGACTGACAGACTTCAATAATGGTTTCCATTATTTGTTCCAACACAAAAGCGTCCTTCCGCTCTCCTCTCCCAACTGTGAAACAGGATGAATTAAACCTCGGGTTGGATTATAATTGATTCCCAGTAGATTGTTTCAGCGTTATTAAACATTCGGTTAAACTTGTCACGGCCAAATATTGTTCAAGTGGAGAGGCCAACCTAATTCCGACCCTACGGTTTTAATCATCTTTCTCTTGACAGTTTCGGAATAGGCAACTCGTGAGAATTCCTGATATTTATCTTTCCAACGTAGTATTCCCGGCCCATTTGATTGGGCGACCTGTCACTTCGCCCGAGTGGTTGTATTCCATTCCCAATCAAGTGAAACGTCAAAAACAAAACCCACCGACTTTGAGGCATATTATGGAAATCCCGGGCGGGTTTATCATCGCCACATGGACGTTCCGATAAACAATATTAATAGGCTTCATTTGCAAGACTCATTGAAACAGGTAAATTGTAACTAAAAACTGGATTTATGAGTTGAGATCACGAAAACGATATTTTTAGAGCCTCAATCGATCCAGTAATTTAAATTGCGATCGAGAAAGCTAGTTGACAATTTGCCGACCGTATGTACTTTCTAAAAACGGATTTATTAAAAATTGATTCCATTATCGCAATTACTATAAATTGAAAAAATGAATTGCATCGCCAAATTAAATGAATTGATCATATCGTGTATCATCTTGGAATCTTGGTATCCAGCCTGTCGGGTCAACGTACCTACTGGCCCAGCTGATTGGCACAGCACATCGTTTTCAGATACCAAGTTAGTTAAAAAAATTAATTATTGATAATAATTATCATTAGGTAACTAACAATAATTACACAGGCACACTAAAAAAAAAGTTACGGGCCAAAAACTAGACTCACCTATTCCTATGTATTTTGATGCGCTGAATATGAAAATGACCTTCAAAAAATTTGTTCATCATTCAATTTTCCGCTATTCACCCCCTTCAACCCCTTAATGGCTCAAAATTCGTTTTTTTTAAACTCGGAAAATAAGTGAATTTTTCTATTTTCTTATCTTCAGAAATTGGTACCTATTGATCAATAAAAAATATTTCCTAACTATTTCCTACCCTCCAACAACCCTTAAAGTGAAGGGGTGATATTCCATTTTCACGTAAATCCCAAATTAATGGGCATTTATACATTTCGTCATTATTCTTTGGTATGTTACACCCAAAAGTAGCATTTGACAATAATCATGACAATCTACTACCCCCTCACCATCCTCTCATTCTGTGTGAGGGAGTGGGGGGGGGGGGGGGGGTTGAAATATTTTATTAGTGAAAACCCGAGTTGTATGTCGGAAACATCACGTTTATTATTATGAGCATCATTTTTGGAACTTCATTGCTAGATGAATGTACTTAACTCCTTAGTGTCAAGCGAGGCATCAAAATGATATTTCATTTCCATATTCTGATTCGACGTACCGGAAAACAACAAAACATAGAAACTGATATACAACTCGGGTTTTCACTTATAAAATATTCCACCCCCCCCTCCCCTCACACAAAATGAGAGGATGGTGAAGGGGTAGTAGATTGTCATGATTATTGTCAAATGCTAGGTGGGTCTAGTTTCTGGCACATGGTTTTTCAATAATTGATAATGATTTACACTAGGGCAATGCACCAGTAGTAGCACCTTAAGCAACCCAGTTTAGGATTTTACGTCGTGGTTTCGAAATTTTCTATTTTTCTTTCACTCTTGATTTTGTTCTATCCCCCAACATCTGCTTTATCGAATGACTGTTTCATGAACCCGATTGCATTGAATGGTTTTACAGAAATTAAAGGAGAGCAAATCAACATTTGTCGCCAGTAGTAGACCCCAAAATTTTAGTAGTAGCCACCATAAGAGACCAGTAGTTGCCACCTTCAGAAGTTTCTTGCAAAACACATTTTAATCAACGGGAATGAAGAAAATATTCTGAACTTGAGGTTAGTAGTAGCCCCTGACTACTTCTGGAAGTACTCATTTTCATCATTACCCAGTGGCAGCCACCCACTGGAACCACTATTTTTTCACAAAACTAACTATATTACTGTGATCGTTATGGAAAAATTAGTCCAATTATGTTAAAGATGCCACAAACATGAACACCAAGTAGCCACTTTATGGCTACTATTGGCATTCACCATATTTTGGGGACTAGTGGTAACGCCCTCCAAATAATGACCTAACTGTATGAAATGCTACTGAAATAGCCTTGAACTGCAATTAGAAGCAACCGATGGACATAATGAAACCAAGCAATAAATGCGTGGAAAGCAAATGTGTGGAAATCCACTGACGGGGGTTCAACTGACGAGTTATCTTGGTTATCACACACGTTTTGCTCTCACTGATGAAATAATTATGGTGGGAACGGTTAGGAAGGGTGGCATACTGATTTGAAATTTCAAATCTCTAAGGGATGCCGAATCCTCATTTTAAACATTTAAAGTTGAGGAGAGGCTACTACTGAAGGGGGTGGCTACTTCTGGTGCATTCACCTTACTTGATAATGATTATTAATAATAATAATTAATCTGTCAGTTAGTGTTCTAGACAGAAGGCTGATCTGTACAATGAAGATAATAAACCGTTTTGTCAGGAATTAGCAGATTTATTTTTTATTCGATATTCTGAATCTACGTATCTTGAAACGTACCTAAACCATCAAATTTTGAGGGGGTTAATTTGTTTACCTCGGTTTATTCCAATGGCACATTATCGAAGATAATAAAACCCTGGGAATATGTACCCTGAAAGGTTCACTTTGGAGGGTAGGGGCCATCAAAACTGTGGCTGACAGTGGCCGAGTTTGATCAACCCTTCTGAGGGGTATATGTCAGTTACCGTGGCCGAATTTTGTGTCGTCCTAATAAAGAGCCATAGAAATACATAAAACGGTCTCTCGTGTTGGGTCGGTCGGCGAGAAAATGAAGTGGCGCTTTGTTTAGAGGAAGGAAGTTAGTAATTGGGCTTCTAATGTGACGCGTAGGGCGACACGGACGCCCCGGAAACGTTGAGGGTAGAAAGAACGAGACTATTGAAACTCCCGCTTCTGGTTGGTGATGAAGGGAGATTGGAATGGAGGGGATTCATCTGAATAAACGCGCATTGAGGGACCAGAGGGTGCGGTATCCCCAACGGCCGAATAAGGACGCATCGGACCCCTGTCAATGTATTGTTCTCGGGGAACGTAATTGGGCGCCCCGATTGCCGCACTGCGGAAGGCCCATGAGTCCCCACACCAATCGCTGTATCGGAAATACCCTTTGACTCTGTTTGAGGAGGATCTACTGTCTAAAACTCAAATTTCTTCATGGAATGAGGCGCTATCCAGAGAACAAGAGACCACAGTCTGAGTGATTTTCACGGATGGTGTTCAAGTTCCACCAGAAATGGAAAACCGTAGGATTTTACCCCAAAAACAACTCCGTTGTAAAACCGGTCCGCCAAAAAACGTCCTCTGCCGCAAAAAGGAATGATATCCATTTGGCCCGCCAGCCACGTATATAGGATGGTCGGTGCTCCGCACCTCGCTGTCGCGTGTGCATTTAGAAACCTGATCCTCCTACCCCTAACCACCACCACCAATGTTTCCTGTTCCCTGTCTTCTTCCCACAACCCCCCTTTCACTCTTCTCTGTTTCCTCTGTGGCACCTGCAGGGAGCTTTTCGCTTCTTTCAATGCTGTTGGCGGGAGCTTTTTACAAGGCTTCTGAGAATTAGATGATGCATGTAGTAGTGGTATTGAGGAGTCTTTGTGGTGGTACAACAGTAAAGTAATGAGCCTTTTCAGGCTGGCTTACATCGCAAAAGCAAGGCGTCTAAGATTTATATATGTACTACTGGTGGTCACGAGTAATCAGTGGTGGTACAACAACAGTGAAGTAATGCTCCGATTCAGGCTTGTTCATCCTATATGCGTGGCTGGCGGGCAAAATGGATATCATTCCGTTTTGCGGCTGAGGAGGTTTTTTGGCGGGCCAGTTTTCCAACGGAGTTGTTTTATGGAGGATATCGCATCTTTTGGCATTGGTACAGTGATACTTTCCTAACATGATGGTGGTTCAATATGATGATAGTACAAAAATTCTAAACATTTGTACAAAAATTGTAAACGAAAGATTTGACGTAGAAAGCTCCGGGTGGTCTTACGAAATTCTCCGAATTACACCCAATTTAAATGTGTACAAGACACTACACCAATCCATTAAAAATTTTCAACTAATGACTTATCATTGTGGCGCTGCTCCGAACGCTGACCCAAATTTCATAATTTTTGGATAACGTCAACTAGGCAAAGATTCGCGGACGGCGCGCCGGACGGACTGACGGACGGACGGATTTTTTAAATTCCATTGAGGGCTCAAATTTTTTAAACAGTGAGGGCTCAAATGTTGGGCCAATGAAACGCCGTCACAAGAACGTGTATCAAACGGCGGCAATTTAGTTCAACTTGTTGGTTTTCAGCTTGTTCTCAGATACTTTTAGTGTCCACGAAATGGAGGATATTTCGAAAATTCGGTAGTAGGTACGTTTTGTTATTATTTATCGCCGTTGTCGGTAGGTACAAGTAAAAATCTCAGTATATCAATAAAGTTAATTCCAAATAATGTTTCATAAAATATAAATTATACAAATAATTTATGGACCATTACTGAGCTAGTTACCGACCCCATCCCCTGCCATCACCACCACCTCTTATCTCGGAAATTACCATCTGATCACCTATTTGAATAAAAATTTTTGCGCATTACTCAACTTGTTTCGTATAGTTATTGGCCTTACACGGTAATAGTATACACAGCATCTAGACTGAACAAATTTCTGAAGGAATGAATGAAGAAATGGATGAAGGTATGGCTGAAGGATTTAAAAAAAATACAGACACCAACAGCGATATTGCCATCCGTACTTCCTAAATATGCCGTTTTAGATAGTACATATTACATATTTGATAGTACATATTACATCATTAAATTTTAATGGGCATGGAAGAGCATTACTTTAATGGGCATTACTCTATGGAAGATAGTGGTTGGAGAAAAGAGGTGGCTTATTTTGCGGTTTACAATGTCAGACGAAATTTGTGATGTAAACTGATAATAACCTCAAATCGCAATAGGTACTGGATTATCCTGGATACCTTAACCCATCAATAGTAAGGATTTCCTAAGACAATGTAGTGGAAAAATCGGGTTTCCGTTAATGAAGATCCATTTAAAGGTATAATAAGCGGTCAGGATAATTAGTCGATTTCTGAAGGGTTCAGTATGGGATGTGAAGTCAAGTACTTCAACGATAGCATCAAGTAATGGACATGGAAGAGCATTACAACTATATAAGTGAGGGTGGTTGCAAATCAAAACTTCACAAATTTTGTCAGACATTGTACACACCGTACTCCATGGAGAAAAGATGTGGATTAGTACGTTGTGTACAATGTCCGACAAAATTTGTGAAGTTTTGATTTTTAAAGGGTTTCTAAATGAGATGTAAACTAATAATAACCTCAAATCGACGTTATATTAATTTAAAGGTGTAATAAACAGTAAAGAGGATTAGTTGAGTTTCTCCACTCGTGTCCAAAGGAAAGCTGTTGAATATACTTGAACAATTTGAAACAATTAGGTAACCTATGGACCTTCTTGTAACACGGAAGACATACTGCGGCGCAAACACACCCCAACTTTATTTTATTCTCTATAGCACTCGAGAATCAATTTTAAATCGAAATACAAATTGTAAAAAGCCAACCAGCAACACAACTACCGATCGAAACCATGTACCGCTATGTAATTACTGTAACGTTTCTATACATAAATGAAACCGAATGAATAAAAAAATACAATTTACACAAAAACTTCAAGTCAAATATCCTTGATACAATGAGCTGTGAATAGTCTTAACTATTGAACGTGAAAATGTGTAGATCAAGAACTCAATTCATACGTAAAAATATTACGTATGAATTGAGTTCTTGATCTACACATTATTATTACACAAATATTATTTACAGTTCATTTTAATCTGCAGTGAATAATTCTAAGAACCAGTTTCTTGAACTTGGCGAGTCAGGGTGCGTTTTAATTCTGCTCGAAATCTTGGTTTGGTGAGTTGAGCTTTGGGGTCCACAAATACGAGTACTTCACACAACGATCTGCTCTCGCACAATCATCTGCAAACACATATACAAATTGATTAGATAATTTATTCATGGACTGATGAATATCATCAAATACGTACATACCCATACACATATACATGTACATATCATGTACATAGCTTTTTTGGGTCTCAAAATAGGTTTTCTGTTGATCAAGATACGTACGACTATTCGGCATGTGACAGGTTACTGTATGTAGTCGATATTTCCATAACATTGGCAACAAGGCGTATATAAATCTATTTCGAACATTACTCTTTACAGCCCTTCTCTTTGTTCGAGCGGTGACGTCATCCACTCTACACAGACACGAGCTCCAATAAAATATAATTATGGGTAAGTCGTTCAAACCGTTTTTTCTCCTTACTGAGAAATATTATTTTCAACATAGTTTCCACTGCAGTGGAAGTGAAGTCCGGACAAGGAAATAATCTTCAGGCGATCAGTAACAGGAAGAAACTATGTTGAAAATAATATTTCTTAGTAAGGAGAAAAAACGGTTTGAACGACTTAGCATGCTAGGAGCGACTAGCGTAGCATAATTTCAATGTTGACTTGCATTTCTAAGTGGGTTACGGCAAGTTGTTAGTCAGTACCGATCTCAACAATATAGGAATACATATAATACTTATCTATAACATAAGACAGGGATTGGCTTATTGATTAATTGGAATGGGTACTACCGAAGATTAGTAGATTTTTCTTTTCGATTTTCGGAAAATTTTGAGGGGGGTAATTTCTTATTTCTTGGGCGATTCCAAACTTTCATTATTGAAGATATTAAACCGAAAATCGGATTAGAATCCGTTCGTTCACCGTCCGCGCCACTTTGCCAAGTAGGAGGCGTCCTGAAATTATGCGATTCGGGTGCGGGCTTGGACCAGCCCGAGAATGATCCTTGACACTTCGGAAGAGGGGCAAAATTAATTTTGAAATTAATTTAGTAGTAGGTATGGGACAAGGATATTTTGAAGGATATTAGAACAGTTTATTTATTTTATTCCTTCTTATACAATACATACATAATCCAATAACAAAAAGGTGGGTATCACCCAGAAGCCAGACTATCGTAATAGGTGCCTACACATAGTTCGTATAATTGGTAGGTACCTGATTTTATAGAAGGACAATGTAGACCTATAAGCAGAGCTTGTTATGGCATACATGAGTCGATATTCAGTCGAATTTACTTTTTTTCAAGTACATAATTGAATATATTATTTATCTACTTTTATTACATATATTGTTTATCACGTTTACTGGATACTTTCATTCCTTAATCTTTATACAATTTACAATTTCATACATTTTACAATTTTTTTCTTTCTTCATGACCTCTCTGCATTATTTATTTCACTGTGCCTGGAGTGGATTAATTTAGTGCATACGTGGGATATCGTACCTTCTCGGATGTTGAAATCAGTTCGTCTAATGATATAATATTTTTTTTTTTGGAATATTAATTACTTTGTGCAAAGGGTAGTGATTATAATGATTGATAAGTAGTTGAATACTTCTATCATTCGGTATTTCGGGCTACGTCCACAGAACTTATTCATTATTTTGAGTAACTCCATTCTACAAGGTCTCCCTCTGAGGTATCTGAAGTTATCTTCTATATGTATAGCTGCTGGACACTTAAAATGTGGAGTTACTTAAAATGTGGAGTGATTGGTGGTAAAATCGGATGTATAAAATACATTTATTTATAAAATATTTATAACCATTTTGGACGTATGCCAACAATATATGGGGCATCTGTTCACCCCCACAATTCAGGAGACTGGAGCAACAACAGCATTCCATACTCCAGCGTCGGATAGTGCATATGTCTCCGTTTGTCAGGAACGAGACACTGTATCACGATTTCGGACTCAACAGTTCCTCGCAAATCCTCACCAAAAACTTGAACATATTTTTGCAACGCAACGAAAACCATTTCAACCCCTTCGTTGTAGACGGCATTAGACGACCGGAAGTACGGCGATTAGTGCGACCTCTTCACATCATGGACATGATCTAGCGGTATTCTAATTACAGAGCAAAGTAGAAATTTACTTCATTCATATCTTCATTTAAGAATTAGGACCTGCACGTAGGATAGTTCTAGAAACACTGTAAACGATGAAAGTGTTTTATTATTTCCATTGAGGTAAGTATGTTTGTTGTACTTGAACGGCCTCATAGAATCAATGAATACAACAAAATCGGATGAAACCAGAGTCTCACGCCGTCCAGTACCACTGACAGCGAAGCCGAGAGCATAAGGTGGTAAACGAGTATGTTGCTCTACCACTATTCTCGTTACATTGCAGAATAACGCTTAACGACACTAATCCAGCTCCGGATTGAAATTGCTCTGAAAACGATTGGTATCAATCAATATTTTCAAAAACTCACGGTCTTAAAATGTTGAAACTATCGCAACACAGTATTTCCTTCAAAACCTTTGGCATAATGTATCCGTTCAATGGTGGATTTTGAACGGAGCGGGACAAAACTCAAGATAGGAAGTTGGAGGGATGAAAGAAAAATAAGTGATGTTCCAACAGGAATATGAAGGTGAGTGAGGCCGCGTGAGTTACCCCGGAGGAATGTCAATAAAGCAGTTTTAGGCAAACACGAACCTGTTCGAGATTCGATTCATTATCCACCTATTCGTTCAAATCTCACTCCTGCCACTTTTTTCACTCAACTGTTTTTGTCCAATTTTTAGCCTCCAGTGATTGATCAGTTTCGGCTGAGACTTGACGTTCAATTTTGGTTTAATGTTATCAAAGTAATGAACAATCCACGATGGTTCATTATTTTCTGTCTAGCTCACTGTGCTGTATACAATATCCTATCGAGTCCCATAATTAGGTATACGAACATTTTTGTATAATATACAAAATATCGTCGGATCATTCGAGAAGGACACCAGATGGTTGTCAGCGGTGGGAAAATTCGGTAACTTGCCCAGTGATGGCTAGTCTCTTCAGTTATCTAATTAAGTAATTAAGGCCTCCTAAGGCCTCCTGAGAATGGAGGCCTTAGGAATAAAGAATTCTGCAAATTCTGGACACAACGGTTTATTATCTCCTTTTAGCAGATTGCCCTAATGTAATTCACGAGATGATCGATGAAACTCTAGCTCATTATCCAAATTTAATAAAACAAATAGGTATTGTTTAAACAATTTTACAGACTAGAAAGCTAGTGAATATGGGCTTGTTCAAACTTGAACTGAAAATTTTCACTAGGCTTGTCTGTAAAATTGTTTAAACAAATGAAATTTGGATGATGAGCATATATTTGCTAGGTTTCTTGTCTGTGAAATGGTTTTAACAATACCTATTTGTTTAATTAACTTTGGATGATGAGCTAGTTTCATCTATGATTTTGTGAATTAGATTAGAGGGATCTTCTCAAAGAAGATAATAAACCGTTGTGCCAATAATTTGCAGAGTTTTTTATTTATTTTTTTTCGATTTATGAGGTCTACGTAACTTGAAACGTAAACCCTCAAATTTTGAGGGGTGAGTTTTTTTCTTGGGCGATTCCAAAGGTTTATCATCGAAGGTAATAAATCCAAATGAACTGTGAAATAGTTTACAATGGTCTATATGGTCTACAACGCTATATTTGTTACGGTTAGAGTAGAAGTTTGATCCTGATGATTTCAGTACATTGCCATGGATTACATCAAAGCAATTGCTGGTTTCCCTTGAAAAGCTCTCGACTTCCAATAAAACATGATTTGTTTATGAATAGCAATTTGATCGAACACTGTAATCCATGGATTACACCAAATCGATTGCTAATTTTCCTTGAAAGGCCCATAACTTTCTTATTAGCAATTGATTTTTTGTAATTCATAGATTACACAGTTCGGCCAATTGGTATTCATACACAATAATTGACACAATAAAGGCCCATATCATCCAACAAAGCATAATTGTGTATGATTACCAATTTGGCCAAACTCTGTAATCCATGGATTACACGAAATCAGTTGCTAATATTCCTTGAAAGGCCCATAAATACCAACAAAGCATAATAGTTTATGAATACCCCATGTGGCCAAACACTCTAATCCATGGATTACACGAAATCAATTGCTGATTTCCCTTGAAAGGCTTATAATTACCAACAAAGAACATGGGCCCATTATACCAAGTTTGCCAAACTCCGTAATCCATGAATTACACCAAAGCGATTGTTTATTTTCATTGAGAGGAGTTTATTTCCAACTATTCACAACGGTATTATTTACACCAGCTTGGCTGAGGCATGTAATCCATTGATTACACAAATTTATACAAATTATCTACTTCCGTCACCACGTTTTTCGGTCCTTCAGGTGGGTTCTGAATCTAAAGACGTGTTGTCAATAACAACAGCCGAACCAATTCAACGCTCTCTAACGCAGATGTTGACTTCACCATCTGTTCGTATCTTCCGTTCACATGACGCTCCCCAGCGAATGTATCACCCGGCAGGTTCTGCTGGTTTCTGAACGAACCTAATTATTGTCAGTGAACAATGGGAATAATCGGATGAGGTACTGTCGGTATTGGGGTTTCGGAAAGGATTTGCCTTCAGGGAGGATAGAGATAGAGGAGTTTCCATCGTTCGATTCGAGAGAGAGAGAAACGATGTACTACCGACGTAGGAGGAAATGCTGGATTGGGGGGGGGGGGGGGGGTTTCAGGTCGAGTTGAAGCAAATTCTGTAAATTGAAAAATCGAGAGGGAAATAAAGTGAAATGGGATAACACCAGGAGTGAAAAACGTTGAGGTTGAGCTTGGAAAGTCTACATGGACAAGGTATTCCAAGCACGTTTTAGAAATTGCTTGCAAAAGCTCCTCTGTGTACGTGTGAGTTGGGCGGTGGGAGGCGGCGGCGCGGAGGGGGCGGGCTAACGCTATATTTACCGGATGTCATTGGAATTCCCCTGCCGACCCCCCACTTTGTGCCGCCCCCAACCATCAAGTTTCACCCATACGAGGAGCGGGGGCGGCAGCAGCTTGCGGTGGGGGCGGACGTTTCAAGCAAAAACCCGATAAAACGCATAAGGGCAAATGGGAAAAACGGACTGGGGGACGCGGAGGTGCCGGGAGGGGGTTAAATGTAAATAGCGGGGATCGCAACTTCCCTGGCGCCTCGCAAATTGTATTGAAAAGCCTATGTGGGGGGCCCCGAATGAGTAGCGGAGCCGCGTGAGCGTGTAAATACCGGTTGTGGGCGGAAAGAGTTATTTTATAAATAAATATTTCAAAAAGCTTCGCCGTCTGCGGAAGTGATGCCGGATTTTCTTCAATTATCTACACTGCGGCCGACACTTCGAACACTCGGACATTCGAAATCGCCGAGTTTGCGCAGCCCGTGAGGCGTCCGGACATCCATCGTGACCTCACAGCGGAGTGACTCGTGACGACACCGACCATATTTGACCATCCGTAGTAAAATTGAGTAAATAATTCAGTTTCCGAGGAGATGAGAGTTTGAGTTTTCAAAGAGATTAAGAAAACTTTTTTATGTTTTTAAAACTTTTTCAAGTAAACTAACACTCGCAAATTTTGCGAGTGTTAGTTTACTTAAGAATGTTTATTTTGGTTTGTTTAATTCACTGGTGAAATATGGTATTTTGGTTTGGGGAGGTGCTACTATGACTGCTCTGCGCCCACTACAAATGGTCAAAAATATGGTTTTGCGCATTATGCTGAATAAGCCTTCCAGGAGTCGGACTAACTTACTTTATAGGGAGATGGGTTGTCTGAGAGTTAGGGATATTTTCAAGCGGGAGTCGTGTATTCATGTATTTAAGACAGGATGCGATCTTGAGAAAACATCACAACTGCTCTCAACGCGAACGGCATGTAGATCGAATATTAGATTACCAAAAATTAACCTAGAGGTATATAGGAGAAACGCGTATGTTGTAGCATTGAGCTTTCTTTATGAAAATCATATAGATATTCGTCATTTTCGTAATGTTGCAGTGTTTAAGAACTATATAACAGAAACGTTGAGGGAAATGTAGTCAAGAGAACTCATTCGTTTGTCTTGTTGTCTATAATTAATTTTTATTTTGTTAATCGTTGTGAAGAAGAGTTCTTTTAATTTCATTGTACTGGTAAAGAGGTGACATTTGCAACTCCACGGAGGGATACAAGTTCTGAGAACTTAGGCTTCCGTGTACACAAGTATACATTTTTTTCCCCTCTTTATATATAATAATTATATAATTATTATTGCCGTGCTTTATCTTGTATTATTTTGTGTCAAATAAAATCTTGAATCTTGAAACAAGGAAAAGATCATTCGAAGAGTTATTTAGGAACAACCACTTCATTGGTAATGTCTCCGTGGATTTTCAACGTTGACAACTGTGGTGATTTTTCAAAAAAAAAGCTCAGTGTTTTTTTAATGGAGTTACCTATCGAGTCATACACTTTCCTAGATTCCACATTCAGGTAGTTTTGGAGAGAACTCAATGACAATGAGAAAACTAGAACTGTAGAAGAAGATGAAACGCGATCTCAAAAAACCATGTGTTAGTTGAATCAGTTTGAAATCAACAGAACGACAGACTGAATATTAATTATTTAGTCTGTCGTTCTGTTGATTTCAAACTGATTCAACTAACACATGGTTGTTTGAGATGGCGTTTCTTCTTCTTCTACAGTTTCACTTTTCTCATTGTAATTGAGTCCTCAGAGAACCCAGTTGCAAAACCCGATAAGTCCACTTTTTCAGTTTTTGAGAAAATGACCAAAAAGGATTACAACATGATTTTTGTTCACTCTGAAGCCTTTCATGGGTCTTAATCTCAACAAAGGTCTTATAGGTTGAGACTCTAACTGTTCCAGGCTAAGAAGCGTGTTTATTTTGCAGGAAAAGTGGTTATTAGTATGTACTCAGAAGGATTCGATAACAAAATGTGCATCTATCACGTTTTGCAGCGATACTACTTGAATTGGTCTGCCTTGGCAACTGACGGGAAAAATAAGCTGCTGGTTAGGGAATGCCGAAGATGAGCTAATTTCTCATTCACACTCTTCCCACAAAAATGCGAAAATATAGAAATTTCTGAGGGATAAAGATATTGCCAAAAAATATCTTTATCCCTCAGAACGTCTGTATCCTTCTTTTTAAAAATTGGATTTCAAAAATACAGGGTGGCCCATTTAACGTTAACACCTGTTTCATTTTCAATAGAAACAGTATACTTATTTGAAACTCCAAAAAATCCGTAAGTAATTAATGACTTTTGACAAGGTTTCAAAAAGTATGTTTTCGCTCTTCTGCGCACGTGCGCACTGTGCTCAATCTACACTAACTTCCTTATTTCAAACGAGAACTCCAATTTTTATTACCACAGCGATCTTAAGGTTACTTGGGAAAACTCCCTGGTCAAGACTTAGATTGATCAACCTGACCAACGGCTTCAAAATTACAGATTTAATCTTCTTCAGGGTACCCGCTGCAATACCATCCAATCCAGGACTCGACCCACCCCTCAATGAATCAATTGCACGCTCCACATCTCTTTCATTCACTAGCTGAAAAGCAAATTTATCACCTGTATATTCGTTCGCTGGGGTAGGGCAGCAGTTAGGAGTGTTCTCAATGATACGGTTTGCCAAGTTACGACCAACATTATTATTAAAATTATTAAAACCATTAGCAAAGAGTCCCGCTCTATCACTTTTTACTTCCATCAGTTCATCGCCCGTTTTCAACATTTTAATTTGACGATCCTTTGGACCTCTCCCCATAATTTCTTCCACCAAGTTCCAAGTCTTTCTGCATGACCCACATGATTCTATCGCTCTTCTACCAAAATAATTGTCTTTAGATTTACGTATCATAGTTTTTAGTTTAGTCTGATATTTCTTTAGGTACTTGTTTAATAGTACATGAAAAGGCTGTCTTTTCTTGACGCGAAATAACTTATTCTTACGGCGGATTGAACAAAGTAAACCCTGAGTTATCGAAGGTTTCACGGTTGTGTATTTGGAAGATCTCCGCTTAGCAATTTCTTTTGAATTATTATTGATATGTTGTTGCAATGTTTCCGAAAAGGCTAGACTACACTCTTCCACAGTTTTCGCAACATAGACTCCGTACCAACCTTCACTCTTCAGGGAAGTAGATAACATATCTGAATCCAAATGTTTTACCTCCTTTATAACGTAAACTCCTCAATTATGCCAATTAAGAGCTGAGCTTGTTTAGCGAATTTTCGAAGGAAATGTAGCTATGTAGGAAATGTAGCTATGTAGCTATGTACTCGTATTGTTCTCGGTCCAAAATGTTTAAAACTCGAATTTTCGGAAAATTTTCATACCAAAATCCGTTTCAGACCATCCTGAATCCACTGCCAAAAGACACCAAAAATTGTATACATCGACAGGCGATGTTCGTAGATGGGCAGCATCGGGCCAGTCTAAGAGGGGTTTTGAGGAGTTTCATGGTGAGGGGGGGGGGGGGGATTATTCATTAATTCCCAAGATGAAACTTTCTGACGAGTGACACCTGAACACGGAGACAGTTTACATAAAACCAATTATTTCTCTTATAGTCATGCTGCATGACTGAGAAATTTTCATATTGGCCTTGTCCGTGGCCGAGTTACGCAATTGAAGATGCGTTAAGTTCGAAGTTTTTGGTACAAATTTCAAGCCAAAACTAGATTTTTGACCGAAACCGAAACGTTTAGCGGTTTCCAATTTCAAGAATGACGAAAACCGCTGTGAAAAGTGAGAGTGATGAAAGATGGTGCGAGGGAGAGAGGGAATAAGTGTGAGTGAGCGGGCGGAGGGTTGTTGGGAGGGGGAAAACGAGAAAAGTGAAAATAGAAGACACTCCGGGGTGCCACTGGAGTGACTACGAGGGAGGGAGGGAGGAGGAAGTGGCGGTAGAAGGGTGAGGGTGGTGGTGGTGGGATGGGGGGGGGGGAGATGAGTTGGTGTATTAAAGAGAAAAGAGAGTGCGAGAGGAGTATTGGAGGCGGGAAGGGGTATTGTGAGGGGGACCTGTAGTGGGAGGTCGGTGGCGGAGCGTAAGTTTACTTTCAGTTGGTGTGGAGAAAGGCGCCAACAATAAAGAGACCCCCCCTCCCACCCCCTCACCGATCGCCATGTACGACGAAAAAGGGTGGAAAAACAGGACGAGGGGTCGAGAGAGGGGACGGATGACTCCGGAACTGGATGTCGTTCGAGTTGGGAGGGGTGGCAGGTGGTGGAGGGGGGAATGATTGGCCGCCATTTTGAAAGCTATCTATCGATCAAGGAAAGTTGGGCCCACAAGAACTGTCATCCCCCTCGCCTGCCGCACCATCATGACATCCCCCCCTCCCGCATTGCCACCCCTTCCCGCCTCCACCGCCTCCTCCTTCCCATTGCTCTTCGCCCCCTTCTCTATTTATCTTCCGAAAATACTTGTTACCTTCCGCAACTCCCACCGCCGCCACATTCAGATCGGACGCTCCGTCGAATAATACGACAATAATACGATACAAATTGAACGTTTCATTTCCTCGTACTAAATGACAGTGGCAGAAGTACATGATAGTGGACACCCTCAAAGGCCCCCAACAACCAGCAAAATAGTATGGAAATATACCTATTACGAGTGAGATTATCAAAGGCTGTTGAGGGCTCAAGACGATGGCATTTCAGACCTTCTGACAAACAGGCGGGGAAATCACCGGGTAGACGATCAGACAGTGAGAGACAGCCCAACTAACAGACAGACCAGCTGACGAATTGGCAGGATAACTAATATATTGAATTGAATGAATTTGAATGAATATATTTATTGCCACTTTTTATAGTACCTATTTTACAAAATAATTACCTTATATTATATAATTTAACAAAAGTTCAACAACAACATATATCTACAGTGCACAAACATAATAAATTAATGGAATATTAATAATAGACATACAAGTTGACAAATCTACAGGCAAACTTACGGATGGGCGAAATTGACAGATAGAGAGGCAGACCATCAGACAGTGAGAGACAGCCCAACTAACAGACAGACCAGCTGACGAATTGGCAGGATAACTAATAGATAGACAAGTTGACAAATCTACAGGCAAACTGACAGATGGGCGAAATTGACAGATAGAGATGCAGACCATCAGACAGTGGCTATTTGGTCTATAGATCACTCCTATTAATAATTTGTGCGTAGGCAAGTTAATTTATACGAAAAGATATTCAATCATTGACTGCTTAGGATCATAAACATACTCGGATTTTAAAATCAATTTAAATTTTAGGGGACTACGGAGGTATAATGCAACTCCACCTCCTCTGATTTTAGGCCAATCATTTCGAATTAGATTTTATCCAGGAATTTCAATAATTTTGTTTGGTAAGCTTCGGACTTAAGGTTTAAGCCAAGATTCGGTTATTGCTAAGGCAGCAAAGTTACAATCCCGAATATAAGTTTTAATATTTTCCACATTAGCTTTAAGATTCTGAGCATTGAAATATCCTACCCCAAGACCCTTGCCACCCATCCTTAAAAACTCTGCTATATTTGTGTTCACATCATCATTCTCTTGGTAAAGATGAGAGATTGTATCCCGACAAAGGAGAGATTCATTAGAAGCTGAACTACTTGTACTAGTATCAAAAATTGAATCACAAAGCGCGACATCCTCTAGATCATCCCCCATGATGTTGGCCCGCCCATCTCTCCACCCACCAAGCAAGACAACAGCAATACACAGATATCATGGCACACCAAGAAAAGAAGAAGAGTGAAAGAAAAAAGTAAAAGGAAAAAGGTTCTCTATAATATATCCAGCTATTAGTTTCAAAAAATATAAAATTTAGAGCAAAAAATTTCAAAAACGTGAGAGACTGCATTAAAAGTAAACAAGAGAATCTGCTACTCCAAAAGAATGCAGAAAGTTAGACAGAGAAACCTACTAATTAACTGGCAACATGGTATAAACTAAGTAAAGCACAAAAAATATTACTCAAGTGAGCAGTTACACATAAAATCAAAAGAATTTGGGGACCTGGTCAATATATACATTGTAAAAGGCGAATAGTAGTAGGTAATTATCACTCAGCAGTGTGCAACAACTCAATCCAAGGATCCCGAACCTCGAGACGCATAGGCGAGGGACTTCATTTTTTCATCAGGTGTTAGCTCATCCTCGGCTTGCTTCATGAAATCTTCAATAGTTGAGGCTGATTTTGTTTTCCCATGACCATCTGTCCACTTGACAACTCCATTGGCTGTCCAAGTCCTCCTCGTCCCAATAATGCCTGAAATATGCTTATAGAGCAGTCTCCGAGCAGGAACAAGATCTTCTGTAATGACAATGCCAGAATGTGCAAGCTTACGTTTCGAGTAGAAGATCTCAGTACGAATTTTCGTTGAGGCCAAAGTCGCCACCACTGGACATGAGCGCTTCTTATCGGAATCCTTAGCAACCACGATGGGACGACCAACGCGTCTCACATTGACGATCGAGTTAACAGGTAGCGCCACATCCCTTCCACTCGGTTAAATAATTAGAGGGTAGTTAAGAACTGGATCAGTGACGGTCGCGCACAATTTTTATTCGAATTCTAGGGGGAGTTGAATCCACAGGTTATTCTTGACAATATGTTTATAACATGAATAATATGGGATCGCGACATTATTGAGGATTGAATCTCCAGCTCGGTTGAAATGACTGCAATTGATAGGTAGAGTTACCTACCTTTATGGCGAGGACGTTGTGGTGGGCGTTCGGGGATGAGATCAATTGAATTCGGTTTGAGCATCGTTGGAATGAACGGACAGCGGTTCATGTTGATAACAATTCTCTTCTCCAATCAAGCCGCTTCTGACATGTTGTCATGACGCTGACGGTCTCTGTGACTAACAACGGAACTGACGCCTCAGTCCACATCTGTAGGCTTCAGCCGTTTGCAGGCCGCGTATTGCTGTACCAGCAGCCCTCATCTTTCATCGTAAAGCTCACAACGCAACAGGGGCTCCCTCCGGGCGACGTCTGTCCGATCAAACTAACGTACACCGGGACGACGTCAGGCTTTTGCCGCGGCTTGAGGATTGAAGAGAGCGGCGACGCTCACTGAGAATCTCTCGACGACTTTGGAAGTCAATCTATCTCAGCTCAGGCTTTGAGTTTGCTGGTAATATATGTAATATTGATATTTGTAATTTTTATTACTGATTTCACTGAGATCATGAGGAGAAGGAGGGAAGGAGCATTTTCAAGAGGTTCTAAATTCCAGTATGAACCCAGGTAGACAACGATCTTTAAAAAAAATGTATTGGCATTGTTCGATAACACACAGCTATACCAATCATTTTTAAGACTTCAAATTACGTCTCAAAATATTTTGACACAAAATACTTTGGTTTATTATATTCAATAAAGAACCATTGGAATCGACCAAGGAAAATTTTAACCTCCCTCAAAATTTGATTGGCTTACGTTTCAAGATACGTGGATTCAGAATATTTGGACTACACCCACAATGATCCTTGAAACGTTTCATAACCCTAGGTCAAGTAGAAGGGGTTGAAATCTCGATCTACCTCCAGTTTAACTCCAGTTAACCTCAGTTTACCTCCAGTTTGTCACCCAAAAAGTCCTTAGATCGTCAGTAACATCAGTCAGCGACCTTCTCTGTCTCGTTTCCTTCTCGTGATGCCATCCTTCGCCAAGCCTTGATGAATCTGTCGATTTTTGTCTTTCAATCAGGCAGCTCATTGTTGCTACGGATTCTTCAGACTCCTGCCACGTCACTGTAAGAAACGATTGAAATAATGAGCTCAACTATTGCTTTCGTTCAAAGTGAAAATGTAGTCCCCTTTAAGTCATTACAAGGCATGTTTGGTTCACGCTGATGTTGAAGATGCATTATCGGTGCTACCTTTGGGCTGCCATTTTGAAAAAATGTCCGTGATAAGGCGTTCCGAAATTTTTAAAGCCAATTTTGACCCGTCCCTATTGTTTTAGGGTTATGAGAAGTATCAAGAATTGTGCTTGGTCTGGTTATAGCCCACATTTCCAATTTCAAATTTCTAGTTCAACCAGGGGCCCTCAATTTATTATTTACATGTTGCACCGCCGTTTGACAAGTTTAATGATGAATTCATGCGATTTATATGTATATTATTGTATTGAAACTTGAAATAAATAAATAAATAAATCTTAAATGGGCAAAGTGCCGCGTACGGTCGGAGCGGAATGGGGGGGGGGGTTATTTCTCTTCTGATTACAGACTAATCTAACGTGATTTATACTCAAACATTAATTGGGGAAAATTCCGGGGAAATGACCGGGTTCTTACTGTAAAGAAAACAAGAAATCTATGGTAATGGTGGAGGTAACCGGATGAAGAATATATCGATATCTTCAAATGGATTGCTGAGCTCAAGATGCGGTCTTCAAGTTTATCTCAAGGGCGACAATGTTGATGTCCTCTTGCAAAACGAGAGGAAAAATTCGTCACCCTCGGAAGAGAGTCCTTAACAAGTCTGAGCAGCTACGACGGCACTTGAAGACGAGCACCGCAACGTCTAGACTCCGTTACAGGATGGAAACGTTCCTTGTTTGCAACCGTCTGAGTACCATTGAATTCAAGTGTACTTTGCAGTAATGAAGAGCCCTGTACCACTATCGTATGGTACCTACACGACGCTGGTACGGGTAGTATGCAATTCGAACTGACATGGAAATATCACAAAATCATGTGTTGTTCATGTTGACTATTGGTTTATTATCTTCGATAATGAACCTTTGGATCCGCCCACGAAAAAAATTACGGGAAAGAAATTTGAGGGTTTACGCACGGTCCGTCCGCCGTATCGCGTAGAGCAAAAATGACGAAATTTGGTTTCCTGGTTTGTACAACAACCTCAACGATCCATAAGACCTTTCATAACCCTAGGTCAATAGGAAAGTGTTCAAAATGCCTTTTGAAACATTAAACTGCAGTCCAAGTTTGAACAAGTCTGCGGCACTTTGCCCAGTTAGCAATGTGCAAAAATTACAAAATCTGTTATACAGGTTCGGAACACACCCACGATGATCCTAAAAAGTGTTCATTACTCTAGGTGAAGAGGAAGGGGTTCAATACGAATTTTGAAATTTTATTCCAAGTTCAAACAACGTTATTTTTCACACTTCCCGATGAACCAGAGACTTGAAATTTTAAATATCGTTCAGAACTAGATGAAAATAGAAAACTCCGCTTCCATGGTAGATAGTGCGACACAATACTGTTTATTGGATTTCCATATTATTGGCGTGCTACCCAATTGTATAACAAACCCCAAAGTGGATCTGCGATCGTCTTTGCATCCAGCCCAATCTGAGTCTGAATGGGCTGTTATATGCTCCCCATATCAATTTAAATCAATTTATCAATTTTAAATTCATGCCATTTCAGTTCCTTGGAGGTAGCGTAGGACTCTCTTGGCCGCAGCCTAATGCACTCTTCCCGGATTTGAAGCGAACTGTCGTAGCTTCAAAACTGCAAATGACAAGTCTGGTCTCCTCGCATGAGCTAAATGCATTAGTTTGCCAACCAACATTCATTACGGAACGGTTTCCATTCACCTTTTTTCTTCTTCAGAACTTGGGGAGCTTGCCTTGTCAACTGTTGTTGAGAATCCATTGGGGTTGGTACTGGTTTTCGGCTCAAATCTGGAAGCTAGTTTTCTTCATAACTCCCGACGGCACTCGATATCTATAATGTAATTCTGAATATCTTCTGTAGGTAATCGTTCTTGCAATAAGCCTGAATGCTTTCCTCTTGTTGCTCACGTCAAATGCAGCAAATTCTACGTTATTCTGCGAGGTGACAATGTTTAACAAGTTTCGTTTCTCCAACTCTAAGCCCATGTTGAATGACCATGTTTTATAATTCTTTCTGTTTAACTTCACTATGCCATTCACTTTTGTTTGAACTTCATCGGCCATTCCTTCAACTTTTCGGTGTGATAATCCCCAGTTAATGCGCGATCTGGGCCCGATAACCTTTGTTAACTTTTTATATCACAAAACGTCATTCACCAAAAGACCAAATAAAACTGCATCAATGACAACGAATTCCTTCGATAAGAAACAACAACAGCTGTATCAACACCTTTTGGTTTCTAATTCACCAACAGTAATTTACTTCATTCTCATTACTTCATTCATTTCGTACAGTTATGGGACTCGTTTTCCTTCGTTGTGTTATTCATTTCGTGGTATCCGTTCACAATTTGTATTTTACACTATTTCACACTATTTTACTCAGATGATTGAGTGGGACCATGAATATTTGGCGATATACCTACTCGTAGCAATGTAGCGTATACCTATAACGGTATAGCGATGGAAAAGGCCAAAGAAACGTACGACGAATGGAGATTTTCAACAGACCCGTCATATGTCTACCTACAAACAGGGGTTGTTGAGCTGAGCCGGTTCGTAGGCAATTCTTCATACCCCCGAGGTCAATTTCTAATCCAGAAGTGCAGCAATCCAAAGGGGAGGATTGCAATGTGTAGACAAGAAGCCTGGGAGATTGAATTTCCCTTTATCTATTGTTGAGTTTCAACCACAAACAAAGCGCCCGAGGGCCTTATGTCTTCCTCTTCTTATCTGAGATGAGTCCTTTTTTTCTTTCTGCTCCTTCGCCGTTCCTCTTTTCTCGTACTTTATATTCTGTCCTTTTGTAGTTCTTCCAGGGAGGGCCTTAGGGTGGCTCGGGTCCAATATCCTCTATCCCTTTCCGACAGCCTACGCTTCCTCAGACATCCAACTTCATCCTCCAAGTTGCTACCCTTATCCCTATCTCACTCTAGAGCAACTCCTTTCGAGTTTTTCCTTTTAATTTTCTTCCTATTTCGGTTCATGATTACTTCTCAGTCGAGATGAAATCGACAGTAATAACTTGTAGTTGTATAGTGATGTTATGAGAGCGCCCCAGCTGATGGCTGGGTAAACGTAATGGGTATTCGGGAGACATTTTCAGCCAGTTTGGACCAATGGTACTAAGAAAAGGATTGAAGAATAATGCAGACTCAATAAAAGAAAATAATCGAAAGCTTATTTCTTGTGGTAGAGATGGTAGTTGAAGCCATAAAAAACATGCAGTGAAGTACGAAAGTAGACTCAAAAAACATCAGAACATCAAAGTACGAGAATAGCCCTCGTAGACGACGGCGCACAGTGTTTCAAAACGCCAATCTAGGTGACCGAAAAGCCGCGAAAATACTGATAACACTAGCAATCAACTCTTTATTAGTAATCAAAAGGGGAATCGAATCTTAGAGCAACGATCAAAGTTTAATCCTTAGTTTTCAAACTTACAGGTTATTACAACCGGCCATAGAGAATAAATCAATCAGCTGATCGAAATGAAACTTCTACCAAAGGTTCTAAAGCCCTAGTTTCATCGAAAAGGATCAAATCCTTATTTTCGGAAAAAAACGGACTTACGAGGTTTTGCAAGTAGACTATCGATTTATGAAATTGAAGTTTTTTTTTTTTTTTTCATTAAATTTATTTGGCATTAGATTTCTCCATACAGCCATGTAAGATGTATCTACACATAATTATAATATTATATTACAAGATGTTATTTCAGTCTATATACACTTCTCGGTTACATGTATTTACACTGCTACTAAATATTGTGGCCAATCTCATGGAAGTATTTCATTATTGTCAAATAGAGTTCGGGCCTAACCACTATGGATGTGAAATTGAAAGGGTACGGTTCAGGGATCTCATTAAACATCAATTTCCGCTGACCATAAAATTTTTTACATAAGAGAAGCACATGTTCTAAATTGTCCACTTCACCGCACTCATAACATAGATCCGTCTCCTCTTGATGTATTCTGTGGAGATATGCCTTACATATTCCGTGCCCAGTCCTTAGTCTACCCATGCTAGAGTAGAATCCTTTTTCCTGGCCCGTGAATTCATTACGCCATGACTTCGCCGTTACCGTTGGGAAGAGGAACTTATAGATTTTCCCCGCATGATAACTATTGTGATACTCTTGCCACCTTTTCATCATCACTTTCTTGAACTGGGAGTACAAATCTTTGTACGGGATGAGAACATTACTGTCTTCGTCACAGTGGCAGGCCATCTTCGCCGCCCGATCAACAATCTCATTACCTTTTACTCCAATGTGAGCTTTCACCCAAACAAATTTCACTGTAATTGAAGTTACTAGATATTGTAACTACAAATAATAAGTTTAAAAAAACCAGAACGATTCCTCATTAGCAAAGGTGGGGCAACTGAAATCTCCAAAAGATTATTTTTTTCACACTCCATAATTTGGCGTTTCATACATCGAGAAGAATCACAGATACGAGTGATCTTCGAATGGTATTTTGTGTGTAGCTACTGTAAACAATTTATCATCGGTGTATATATTCAGTAAATCGATAGTGATTCATTTAGTATTGAGCTACACCATTCTGTCTAGAACCTAGAAATTCATGACCTTACCATAAACATCCATCACGTTATCACCAAAATGTTTAGGCCGTAATGCCGATATTGTCAAAAATTCTATCTCAAGATGTTCTGTATTACAGATGTAAAATTCGTGACACCTACGTGGTTAATACAATCTAACAAAATAATTATTTATTTATATCTTAAATAGAACGTCCAGCGGACTATAAAATTTATATAGTCATTCCGATCTGTTCATATTACAGCTTGCTAGTAGTCGTTGCTACTTCTTTCACTGGGTGAAAGAAGCAGCAACGACTACTAGCAAGCTGTAATATGAACAGATCGGAATGAGTTTACATGATATTTTCACAACTAAAAGAATCTAACCAAAGTTTCGCTCATGTTTCCCCAATCACAAAATCGTGCAAGCCTGGATTTAGGGTTTCGTCGATGAGCCAGAGGAATGACCGAACTTCTGAAGGAACGCCGATAAGGTATGAAGGGAGCTATCCCGTTCGGTTCATACCAGCGCGGCGGCGCTGCTAGGGATCGCGGAGGTCGGGGTGCGCATTTCCCTTTGGGACATGACGAAGGAATTCCGGATATTTGGCTAATACCAAGACGCAGTAGCCCCTTCGTCTGGTTTCGTTCCGCGGATCGACCGTTTCTCCTCTTCCGTTCGGATACCTATCCCGTTCAAATAATATTCCGAGGACCGCAGTTACTTCTTCGCTAAAAATTAACCCTCCGTCCAAATATGTGGTGTCAAGGCAGACCCCAGGCGTACTGTTTTCTACTATTTTCATTCTACGAGCTTGACCTTGTTATCTTGAGTACGTTCTTTTCGAGTTATTCTACAGCAATTTATGAAGAACTACTTAGTTTTTTCAATTACTGCTCAAGAACAGAGGGTGGTATTATTCAAATAAATCGTGCCTTCATTCTGGTAGGTTTCGCAACATATTTCTTGAACGATCCAAGCCATTTATTCACCTCGTACAGGTTTACAATACGAGTGCCCCACAAGTACTTATTTGGGTTACCAAAACTACTCGCGAGACTTTACCATTGATCTTGGCAACAAAGGATTATTCAAATTATTATTCAGATGAATAGGTTACCAATAATTTATCAATAGTCTTTCAGTAGCATTTGTATCAATATGAAATGGTTTCCAGTGATTATTTCTAAAAACGCAACAAGTCACACAATGATCGGAAAAAACTGATTTAATGGGACTAGAAAAGGTAAAAGAACGGGATCGGAGTTGTAGTGAACGTACACCCAGATACAAGACCAAGAAGTAAAACGTGACACACGACAACTCAGGTTTGTTTCTTCCCTCTTGAAACGATAATAAACACGATTCGTACTACATCTGAGTAGTAGATGCTCGCCCATTAAACTCACAACGTTCTGGTCCTACCTACGATGGATACTCCGCAAATATGTAATTAACAAACATACCTATTTCACGCAAAAAAATATTTTAAAACATTTGATCGTATTTAGAAAAACTGTACAATGGAGAAAAAATTTGTTCATACCCTACGAAACTTTCAAAGTCTGTCAAAAGTAAACTTGACTTATTTTAAACAAGACCCTTTAATGGATCTCTTCAGTAATGTTCCTGTAGAGGATTAAAACCAAAATCACCTGCTACTACCTTCAACTTTTTGTTTTTTAACATTTTCAGTGCTGCAAGACAGTGTTTCACCTATTGCGTAATTACACTGCTGAGTTCGTTTTATTATCGTTTATATCATCATTAGGAATCTGTTATTTTTCCAAATATATATTTAATTTTGCATTACCAAGTATATTACATTATTTGCAGCAGCAAATTTTGTTCGAACAAATTTTGTTCGCATCAACAAGGAGTTCTAGATTAGCAACTTGAAATTCTGATTGGAACTTGGTAGTTCTGATTCTGATAATGCTATGGATGAATATTATGGGGTCCAGTTTAGACCCCATGTTTCCTTTTTTGTTCCGCGTAAGATTTCCGTACTCAGATAATTTCGCTCCTATATAATCAGGTTTCCGACAACTGTGCGTCATGGATATGGGAATCCTCACCGTCATATTATGCGAGAAATTACAAGGAGCGAGATTGTAAAGATTTTGACGGTGAGGATGAGACAACGGAAAGGGATAGGCGGGTGTAATGGAACATTGGAAAGGTTTTTGTGGAGAAAGGACAGAAAAGCCGAAAGAAGGAAAGGGTTAATACTCGGTCCTTATCTGGAGCTCCATTAAACAGACGGAGTGTATTCGCTAGAGGGCCTGTAATCAGGGCAGGAAAGACTACAATAAAGATAGGAATACATTATGAAGAGTTAGAGAGAAGAGGAGTTAGCGGAGGGATGGAACTGAAAAGTGCAGAGATGGAGGCGGCTGGGGGTGGGTTGGTTGGGGAGGATCCTTTTGTGTGGACGAGCAAAAGTAAGAAGTGACACAAAGACTACTTTTCCGACTTGAAATGATGGGATGGAAGCAAGTGGAAAGAAAGGGATATGGTTCCATTTCACGTAATTGGACCACTGTTGGGGGTTGGAGAAAAAAGACGACTTTAAAGAGTGGGGGAGGTCCCTCCTTGGAGAAGAACGGAATCTCTTGCCACCGATGCTTTCTATTTGGCGCCACTTAGCGAATGAACTCCGCGGTTAAACACTTTTTGAAAAACGTCAACAACATATTGTCGCAAACATTAATTAAAAGCCTTGGGTTCTCTAAAGGACACGCGATCCGGAAAAAAGAACTCTCGAATAAAAAGGAAGGTTTGGCAGTGAGAGGGCTGTAGAGTTTCTACATTAACCCGCCTTCCATTTTCCCATTGCTGGATGTGAATGCCTGAGTTGTCATTCAGTGCGACGTTCGTCGAGCCCGCTTGATAGTTCTTTCTGTTGAGTGGCACCACTGTCGTTCGAGCTTGTGAGTTTGGTCGAGGCTTTTGAGAGAAACCAATTAGGTTTAAAGGGGAGGTGTTCGTTAAAAATGAACGGGAGCCGCTGGCATAGAAGGTCCTCACTGAAAAAAAGTCAAGCTCTAAATTAAGGGCACCTCAATTTTCTTGGTTGAAGTATGTAGGTACTCATTCGATTGAGGGCTCATGAATCTTGGCGGGACCGCGTGCTTCGTTATTTGGCGGTTCCATTGATACTTGGAATCAGGAAAACATTTATTCAAATTCCAATCTCAGTCAAGAGTATGACACAAAATTATTATTCATTAATCATTATAAAACGTAGATGTTTCCAAACTTCGAACAATATACGCAAAAAATATTCTTACAACCTCAACGAAAACAAGAGCAAACGCTGCAAATGTTTCCCCCAATGATTTGTTATTTTGTCCATAGATCAATCTTCGGTCAAAACCACTAACCAGGGCCCCATTGCACAATATGTTGATAATATTAGCGAATTTCATCATTCTATTAGTCCTGATAATATTAGCACCAATATTTTTTGTTGCTCAATGAAACGTGTGTTACTAATAATATCAGCACAATTTTACTCAAAAAATATTAGTAGTTCCGTCTAAAATTATAGTCAGATGACCGTAGCTAGGTGCTTTTTCTCCCCCGCCTGTTACCTTCCGACGCTTCCGAATTTCGACTAATATCCCACCTCCGAAACCCATTCTGTCATTTTGTTATTTCCCCCTTCTGTTTTTTGGGGTTTAACTTTTTTCTTCTTTTTTTACTTTTATTTTTCAATCGGATTCCGTAATCATGAAACGCAACGTGAAGCGTAAGCTGAAATGGTGCATCCTTCCGAGAATTAAAGAAAAACGTGAGGTCCTCTTTGGACAGTTTTCCGACAAAATTCAAAATTCGTCGAAAAAGTGAAGTTTACTCTCGCTCGGAATACTTTCTGGTGGCGTCGGCGTACTTCATCTGGAGGATTCTCATCTTCCGAAGATGAGTCAAACAATCAATTTTCCAACATCGTCATGGCTTTATCACTAATGATCAAATTTACACGATAACCTACTCTAATAGAAATAAAATTAGTGTTCACTAATATTTTAGTGGCGATTGAACTACAAAATGCAAAAGGTTTTTTTTTTTTTTTTTTTTTTTTTGAAAGATTTTATTGCTCCAAGTAATAACTTATTAACAATATTATTTTGAAACTAGGGCACATACTATTCAAAGCTTAGATACATCACTGAGTTTTGTTCATTTTTATGATGATATTGCATTCACTATACTGCTTCACCCGTGAGCAAGCTCGAGCGGTTTGGTACGCTTCAATCGTCTGGTGATATCACTCGTGTCAAGGAGTCGGACAGCTTCCTCGTTGACGTGAGACCTTAGCCGTTGAAAATGACGTACGGCTTGCCGCTTGATGGCTTCATTTATGGTTTCGATTTGAAGTTCATGGTGGAGTCGTTCATTTCGAAAGTACCATGGTGCAGTGACAACATTTCTTAGCACATTGTTCTGGAATCTTTGGATTATTTTCCGGTTTGATTGAGCCGTGCAGCCCCACAGCTGAGCTCCGTAAGTCCAGACTGGTTTAAGGACTTGGTTATACAGCGTAAGCTTGTTCTGGATTGACAGTTTTGACCGCCTCCCCATTAGCCAGTACATTTTTCTGAATTTGAGAAGAAGTTCCTCCTTCTTTTTCTTGACGTGGGCTTTCCACCGAAGCCTGGCATCAAGCGTCATACCGAGGTATTTGGCTTCATTGGCATGAGGAATCACTTTGCCATTGAGATAAGCCGGTATATAGTCGATCCTTTTATTGGTGAAATCGACATGTACCGACTTAGTTTCATTCATTTTGATTCTCCATTTCGCTGTCCATTGTTGTATGCTAGATATTGACCGCTTTAACTTGGTCATTGACTCAATGTTGCTGTCTCCAACTGCCAATATCGCTGTATCGTCTGCGAAAGTGGCTGTGGTGTTCATTTCAATTTCTGGGAGATCGCTGGTATACAGGACGTACAGGAGTGGGCCAAGTACACTCCCTTGCGGGACTCCTGCACATATCGGTTTTGGTTCTGAAAATGCATCATCTTGCTTTATCCTGAAGTAACGATTAGTGAGGTACGATTGAAGCAACTCAGCATACTTTATTGGCAGGGCCTTACGCAGCTTGTAGTTGAGTCCTTCATGCCAGACCTTGTCAAACGCCTGAGTGACGTCAAGGAAAATGGCAGAGCATACTCTATTTTTCTCAAATGCTTCTTCGATGATGTGTGTTATCCGATGGACTTGGTCGATTGTTGAGTGTTTCTGCCTAAATCCAAACTGATGTCGTGGGATCAGCTTTCGTTCTTCAATAATTGGTATTAGTCTTCTGTGTATCAATTTTTCGAACAGTTTAGATAACACTGGTAGAAGTGAAATTGGTCTGTATGAACTTGGTTGCCCTGGTGGCTTGCCTGGTTTGGGAATCATAATGACTTCTGCTATCTTCCACAGCTGAGGGACGCTTCGAAGTTTGATTACCGCATTGATGATCATGACTATTTTTGCGATAGCTTTACGCGGTAGGTGCTGGAGGATTTGTCCAGTGATAAGGTCATAGCCTGGTGCCTTTTTTGGGTTGATATCCTTGCTGATCACCTGTTTTATCTCTTTGATGGTAACTAATGGGATATCAATGTCCTGATCAAGTGGAGGTGTTTCCTCTAGCGGCGGTTCATCCGCCATTGCGAGATTCGGAGTGAATATATTCGCAAGATGGTCTGCAAAAGTATTGGCTTTGTCTTGGTTGCTCCTTGCCCATTTCTCGTTTCCACTCGCAATAGGTGCAGCATGAGTAACAGGCCTCTTGAGATATTGTGTAGCCTTCCAAAGTGAGTAATCGGTATCACGATGACTCGTTAGCTCTGTGATGAAGTGTTCATGAGTTTCTTCATTGATCTCCTCCATCAGCGACTTCAGTTCACTTTGTGTTTTGTACCATTCAGACTTGTGATGTGGTGCTCTGGTAGCTTGCCATCGTTTTCTGGCCTTTCGTTTTTTCTTGATTGCAGAGACTATTTCTCGTGGATAATTGATACCTTTGAGCCTTCTTGAGATTGCAGGTGTGTTGTCCCATGCAACTATCTGAATGCTGCAAACGAGATGTTCGAGCTCACTTTCCACATCATCTGGCGTGTGTATAGGCTTGCTCAAATCAATATACCTGCAAATGTCTTGTTTGAAACGTTCCCAATTTGTCTTATGATTGACCAAGTACGGTTTGTGTGGCTTCTGTATGATTCGATCACTAAGCGTCAGAGCAATTGGGGAATGATCTGAACTCAAGTCATGGTTTTCCTCTACAAGAAGGTAGTTTGCTGAGATATTCTTTACAACGAAGAAGTCAATCAGGTCTGGAGTTTTGTTTGGGTCAGTGGGCCAGTAGGTTGGTTTCCCAGTAGAATGTGCCTCACAGTTGTCATCAATAATTGCTTGATGGAGTCTGCGTCCCTTTTCGGTGGTTAATCTCGATCCCCAGTCAGTGTTTTTTGCATTGAAGTCGCCTCCGAGAATGAAACGATTTCCAAGTTGGGCCAAGATGTTCTTGTATTCTTCATATTTAGTTTTGTACTTAGGTGGACAGTATATGCTTGCGACAGTAATCAGAAATGAATTAGTTTTTATCTCAAGAGCACACATCTGGACTGCTTCATTTTCAATTTTGATATACTCCTGATGGGCCAGGTTTTCTTTGATGATCACTGCACTTCCACCACGGGCATTGTTGCTCGGATGAATGGCATGGTAGCATTTGTACCCCTTGAGTCTGCAGAAAGATTCTTTGGTGAAGTGCGTCTCAGATATGAGACAGATATCAACATGATTGTAGTCTAGTGCCAACTGAAGCTCATTTTTCCGTGACGCGAGGCCATTGGCATTCCAGCAAAGTATTTTGACACTTTTCATGATGATTTTTTCGAGCCCTTGCGTTCAATTTTGCCAACACGCTCATTCAGGTTGTTAACACTCTGAGTAAGATTTGTGACAATTTCGAAAATTTGATTTATTTTAACTTGCATTTCATTATGGCTGGGATCGATAGATTGTCTCCTGCTTGACCGCTGTGCTAGCAATTGCTGGTTCTGCAAAACGTTTGCATAAGACATCAGATTTGAATTTGAAGTAAAATGCAAAAGGTATTACTAATAATATTAGTATAACAAATAATATTATCACTACTAATATTATTTCATTGCGCAACAGAAATTATTAGTTGTTAGTGTTGGTACCAATATTATTAGTTATATCTCTACGGCCAGAACTGGCGAAAAGTGTACGCCAAGCGCAGTAAAGTTGCCATTAGGCCCGGGGTCGCACCGCTGAGTATCCTCCCCACCCATCTAACCTATCAAACTAACACGCACGTGATCATGTTAAGTTCAACGCCGGTAAAGTAGTAATATTCGACCGGTAGCCGGTAAAGTTCTACAAACGCGACCTGGCGTGTTTCGTACGCCAATCTGGCCACCATGTCCCGCCGCATTGTCCCCCCCTTCCGAGTACCATTCGGTTGTACAAGAGCTCAGCGAAGAGGACGACGCTTCCAACGATGATGCCTCAGACATTATTTGTGAACAGGATAACATGATCTTCAGTGACCATCAATCCGATTCAGAAATTGATGGTGATGAACAGATTCCTCCAAAGGAAGTGGACAATTATGATCCCTCGGCGGCTGACGACAATGACAAATCCTTTTTTGCACTTTCATGACAGAGATTTTTTGAATTTTCTTATTTTCTTGGAAATAAACGGTTGTTCAAATTTATCGAAATTATTCACCCCGTAATAATTGTTACGAGAAAAACATCTGGGACATTTCTAAGAAAATGTATAAAGTTGGAGAATGCATTAAGGTTCGAAATTGAACAGGCGGGGACGCAAAAATATGGTGGCGTACTGTGTACGCCGATTTGGCCTGAGTGTGACGCCCGGATCACCGGGCCGTGGAGGAAGGGCAGTAATGGGTTAATTGTGCAATAGGGCCCTGATATGTCGATTTCAAAGTGCTAAACTATTACCAAAACGGCCGACGAGTAGTGACATCACAACGAATGGATCCGGCTGATACGAATAATTTCAACAATTCAACGAGATAATGTAGATATAATATTCATTAAATTTGCACGCAAGCCCGATTAAAAGGAGCAAAATATGAAAGATCTTGAGAAAAAACGAACTACCGCTTGAGACGGCAGCGGGACGAGAAGCCGAGATGCCATCATAGGCGTTGCATGAAAGGACTCGTAGATGCAGACTGCTATTAAAATGCCCAGGCGGATCCTCCGCTTTTGAATGGAAGGCCCCAGTTGTCTTCCCTTATCTGCTTCAGATTGACAACAGAACGAGCAGCTGCTATGTAAAGAGTGGTTGCCTCACAAATGACCTACGAAGGGTGAACAGAGTAGGTGGTTCTATTTTCCATCATATATGAATATGAACAGTCGGTGGAGGATACCAAATGGTTTCATGTAAATTCATCGATTATATTATTAGTGGTGAAAATATCAGAAAATCACTTGACTTCTTATCAATACACTCGAACAGACACCAAAACGGCGCTTCTCATCTACACCTATTGCCCTGGAAATTTGAGCAGAAACAGTTGAGAAGGTTATTGTGTTATTCGTGTCAGTACGGAGCACTGCTCCAGGTTGAGACATATTTTATATGAGAGCATTCAGATACCAAACCAGAAAAGTCCGTCGAAATCGACGGAATATCCACGTTGCAACACGCCCGCTTCACGGACAAAATTAATTCGGACTAAGTTTAGTCGCTTTACGGACTAAGTTTATTCGGTGATAAATCTGAGCGCTAACACAAAGGAAAAAAAATTCTAATTGGGAAATGTTGTGGAAATGTTGTTGTTTTACGGATTAGGTAAATTCATTCAATATTCAATTCTACGCATATAATATAAATATGCGTAGACTTGAATATATCGTTATATGATAGGTATACAGGTTGTTCGCCATTTGGTGTGAAAGAAAACAATGAGTGAAACTAGACTGAAAATGGAGTAGAACGCCGCCAACCGCACCTTTCTATCTCAATCCGTTCCCAAGGTATGATTTTTTTAAGGTTTTTTTTTCTTCAGAAAACCACGTTTTTTGCCATAAAAACCCATGTTTATTCACTTTAAAACAACTTTTTTCTACTTTTGACCAAATTGGCGGATTCAGCGTTATTTTTTACAATCGCCTACTGCACATTCGTAATAAAAACCGAACTTCTAAAGACCGCAATTGCAGTTCAAACATTGACAATTTAAAAACATTTTTTGAAAATACTTGTACGTTAACTGCACTCCCAAAAAACGTGCTGGAAGCTGGCAAATCTCATGAGAACTCGCAAATTAATCAGCTTTCTAATGGTATGGTTTAATTTGCAATTCATTGTCGATTTCATGGAGAAATTTAAGTTTGAATGCGGAAAAACAGTAGGCACAAACAAAAATACAAGTAAATACCAGAAAATTATCAAACGGATTCTCAATTTTTTGTGTTTGCCGTATTGCCGTATCGCCGCTGTTGTTCAGGAGGTACTTCAACATTGCTGTGCCTGTGGAGACGGTTTTCATGGTCTGTTGCTGGACAACTTCGTTCACCATCTCATGGTCGCGATGGAGATCACTCGTTCGAACATACCAGGGGGCATTAACTATGCTCCTGAGAATTTTGTTTCGCGTTGTTTGGATTATATTCAAGTTGCTCCTGTAAGTGCTGCCCCATACCCGGCAGCCGTAAGCCGAAATTGGTTTGATCACTTGTTCGTACAGTAGCATTTTGTTATGTATAAGCGGTTGGGATTTTCTCCCACTGTGCCAGTACATCTTCTTGAATTTCTGGTTGATTTCTTCCTTCCTCTTCTTTACGTGCTCCTTCCAGCGGAGCTTGGCGTCATTCCAAGGTACTCAGCAGTATCAGCATAATATGCTATTATGGGACCATAATATGCTATTATGGGACCATAATAATAAAATTATGAGACGATCCGGGAGTTTATTTCTATAGGTACATAGTGAGTTCACATTCCTGTACGTAAAGTTAATGTGTGTTGACTTTGCTTCGTTGAGTTTCATTCTCCATTTTTTGGTCCGTTGATGGATACCTGTATTGATACCTGCATTGATGGGTTCACGGATTCCTGTAAGTTTCTCAACTGTTGGACGAACTGCCAGGATTGCTGTGTTTCTGCGAACGTCGCTGTCACAGCCTCTGTTGACACATCATCATTGATATGAATTAAACTAAATATTTAGGGAAATGTGGAGGAGAAATATTGATAAACTATTCGTTTGCTGACTGGAATAAGGCTAATCGAACAACGACAAAAGTTCAGCTTGTAGTATGATAGGAAATTCAAGGGAAGAGGGAAACGTTTGCTGGTGGCTGCAGATAAGTAATTCTATACCCTCCAGAGGAATAAAAGTGAATTGAATGCATCCATGTAATGATGTGAAGAAGCTATCATGGAAATTAGCAGATGTTTTGAGGATGGTGGGTTAGAGAGATACAGGATGGAGAAGTTCAAATTAAGGATTGAGCGATCGTAATAACTTTCCTACTCTTCCCCAGAAGAGCTCAAGTAGGCAGTTATTATGACGAGGAAGTGATAATCCTCCTATTTACAATGACCTTTTAGATGTACTACTGCCATTCGTACCCAGCGGTAAAGCTGTTTTGGGGAGGTGAAATAGAAAAAAGCTTCACGTCGTGTATCAATTCCAGAGGATTTCACGTGACGTCTGTATAGAGTGAGGGGGCCTGTGAGCGTCAGGTGCAAACGACACAGAAGGAATCCGATTCCAAGTGAGGCTCCAGCCGACGACAAAGTCAAGTGACATGTTACGATCACGACAGCAACCGTCACCGACATTCATCGGGGGAGAGAAATATTATCCACAGTTTAGTTCGTCGAGAGGTAGGTACACGGTTATGGATCGTGGAACCAAAATCATAAAGCTTACATCAACAATGGAGCCTCAGGTCAGTGGCGGCAGATGGATGCTATGGGTGGGCTCCGATGCGGAGGGACCGAGACTTAAACAAACCTGATATGACGGATTTAGCGGAGCGAGCAGTATTCAACACAACAAACCCGCCGCTCAGTCTATTATACGCTGCAGTAGAGTAGAAAAGGGATGTAGCTACTGGCCTAACGAACTACCTACTCCACGCCCCGCCCGGACTACCCCTCATCGTTTCAATGCCCAAGTCCTTTCTCTCGGTTTCTGCGGACTTTATGTTCAGGTTGATAGCGGAGTTCGCCGTAATAGATTAACTGCATTTTATATGACAACCACAGGAACCGTATCGTTTGCCACAATTCTGTTTTATCTCGAAATCAACCCCAAACAATATCACGTTTAAACTTTATTTTTACTCTTTTACGGAAACATTTGGTATTACTGAATCTACTAATAAGGATGCCGAAGCACGAGGTATCCCACGTTGTATCTAATCAAAAACTCTGCAAATTAATTATTATTATTAATATAATTAATTAATAGTATTATACAGGGTGCTGCACAACTTCCTTTACGATTTACTACGTTTGTGCCCTTCAGCCTCGATCATAGAAATTCTCCAGAGCTTCATGCTCTTCACATCGACACACATAAATGTAGTGGTGTACTCTGTACAAACTGTCAGTCAGTTATGCCTGCTAGTAAAGCCAAATACCAAGGTGTCCACTTTAAAACCCATTTGAAATTTGTAACCCCAATTCAAAGCATTAACTTGAAATTAAGAAAATTGTTGTATGTTTTCTATAAACTCGCTCGAATTCTGAACATAGCCTTATTAAGACAAGGTTACTTCGCGCTAGTGGAATCTGTATTAACTTATTGTTTGCCGATTTGGAGTGTTTACACGTTTTTTAATTTATCTCGATAAACAACTACAAAGTACAAATCGCCGAACAACTAATCTCAGTAGCAATATTGGTTTGTAGAGCTGTGTGTCGAAACAAAGTCCAGTACTGACTATTTGAATAGTTGTTTTCACTTCTGTTATTTTTGGTTTGTGAAGAATTATTGATTTCATCATGTTGCGTATCAAGTTAATTTCAAGCTATTCAATTCTAATATCGTTTTTTTTTTGTTGTGGTTTCAGCGTCGGAGTTGAATAAGATTTTCACCATCCCGCCTAATTTCCTTCCTCCCTGCAATGGACATTCTTGACAATTTTCATTTTCTTGTCAGCCGTAGTCGAAATCCTACGTTTTTTCTCGCTGCCATTTATTTGATTCAGGAAACTTTTGAGCAACATTAAAATTAATTAACCTGAGTTCCACGAATACCACGATACCATGGTATGTTTGTCGGGGAGGTATCTGAGTATGTTATCTAAGTGGCCAATTTTGGGGCGCTCACCTACGTAATACGTAGCAGAGTATAATATACTATGATATTATCATAGTATAGAATTATGTATATTATACAGCATATTCAGTGTATTATACTGAATAGGTTGAAGTGGTTGCCGTTGGCTACATTTGGTCAGGTTTTGTGGCAACATAAAAATATTTGTTCACCTTTTCAAGCGGGATTAGAGTCGACTTTGTGGCAGTTCAGCCAAATTGTGAATGACTCTTATATCATATGTATTTGGTAATGTTGAAAATGATAATACCTATCATAAGTTTCTCTAAGGAAAAAAAAATCCTGCGCAATTTACTCCGACTGGCGGGCATAACCCATATTTACTACATGCATTTCTTTAAAAAAATATATTTTTAAATAAATATTCATAATTCGTGCTTCTAGTGATTTTGCTAATACATAGAATCATGTTTTCTCTCGCTCTCGGTATGTTCAGGTGGTTACCTTTGGTTACAGTGGTAACGAGCTCAGCTCAAAATTGATATTTTGCATTGAAAATTATGCCTGCTCCATTCTCAATGTTGGAAATATCTCGAAATCCGCTCGAAGCCCTACGAGAACATTTTATTTCAATTACGATTACTCACCAATTTCTGTTGTTGTTTAAGATTACAGAAATTGATTTAAAATTGCGCATAATTTGTAGTTAGGTGTGTAATCGCTGTAACCAATTCTAAGTATATGACATTGTTATTTTTTTCTCCCATTCCCAGTGGATGTAAGGCAGTTACTGCAATTACTGACGCCGAAACGTCACTAATGAGTAATTAGATACCCACCCAACATATTTTTCACATATGCACGTGAGGTGCAGTTCACCATGTTTTCGGGTCAGTGAATCGATTGCGAGTAGTTTCATTTCTTCGAAAAATTCGCTCCATAAGCATGACTGCAGTCTGATTGGTATTTGTGCATGCAATTTTAATTGATATTATTCAAATTACAGGTAGTTACACTTTAATTGCAATGACATAGCGTCAAGAAATAATTCCAATTTCGAGAGTTAATGAAAAATACCGAAATTGAAAAACGTGAACAATAGCTGCATTTTCTTCGAAAATCCGCTAAAAGTAATAATTACTTTTAGCGTAATTAATGTAATCATTACAATAACATAAATGGTTATAGTAATTGAATTGGTCAGTTGAAAAAGGTACACAATCCATAAAAATGACCAAATGAGTTGAGATTTTGTGCTATGGACTAGTATTGTGTTTATAATAAGCACGCATTATAAAATATCTTAGATAGTTGATCTTCGATATTATCTAATGCGTGCTTATTATAAACCAAATACTAATTTAAAGCACAAAATGGCTATCTCAATTCATTTTGTCATTTTCATGGAATGTGTAGGTACCTTTTTCCTTGACTAATTCAATTGCTATTATGTATTCAAATTACTTCAATCTAATTGTATTTGAAAATATGTACTTGAATGTTTTTTTACTGTTGATCATTCAGTTGTTATCCTTTTGCTGGTGTAAGTAAATACTCGTGTGATTAATTACTGCCCTAATCTGTAATGAACTAAGGAAATGCCTGCTACCAGCGAGGCTATCGTTATTACTCAATAGTGAACAAACTATCTGCGCGCTATTAAAGAAATAAAAATTGGTCGACCTCAGAAAACCCAGCCATCGTTTTTGGTCACTCTGCAACTGTAATGTGACTGATTACGTACCCAGTTTGCTCACCCAAAAACCTGGTCGACACATTCCATGATTGCATTTGCATGCCAATTATGCCGCTGTTGAGTCAGTCAGTACGACGGTAATTTTCAATTTAGTTTTTTTTATTTTCACGAGATCGCAGTTAAGAGGACGAGATTGGAATGATGAAGGTGCTCTCGAGTAGTTTTATCACATTTGATGATCAAATACCCCGACTGCCTATAGAAAGTTTTATAAAACTAGCTGTCGGGCCCGTCGCTGATGGGCAGAACTCGGGGTGTGTCCATCTACCCCTGTTACCTAGAACTCGGGATGGGTCCACCTGCCACTCTTATCTGTCGCTTTACGGATTATACCTCTGGCATGTCCCTTTACAAACCCTTATAATCCTAAATACCAAAAATAATATTCATCTGTCTCGCGGGAAGGAAGAATTCAGGACTTTTATATTTCGGCTTCCCTATAACCCCCCCCCCCCCCCTTACGTCCTTCCTCGGTCACAGAAACATTTAACCCTCCGTCGGGCGCAGCCGGCCTGAGAGGCCAGCAAAACAAACTTATGAGCGCCATTTTCCTGAAACGAACATCAACGACCTACCCCTCCTTTTATTCGTCTAACTTTTGACTACCTCCACGGTGCTAGTCCTCAGTGTGACATTGGCCGTCTTGTTGACCACCCAGGTACCCCTTGGCTCCTCAGGCCAGCTGCGCCCGATTGCGTCACAATTCGGAAGGTAAGTTTTTTCAAAATATTTTTAGTGCAATCTGTCATTTGACTCAAAATAAGCCTGTTATAGTCGATATTCGTCATTATCCCGTGAAATAAGTGCTGTACTAGCCCTGGCCCCTCAGGCCAGGTGCGCCTGATCATGTTTCGTTCTAATTTTCGTGGGTTTTGTTCCAGAATTTTCGCTGAAATGAACCGAACAACGTACGATTTTTCCAACCCAAATGATGTTGACAACATAAGAAAGCTTTTAGAAGACATTGGAGAAGAAGATCCAGGTTTGGTCGAGGATTTGGGAGAAGAGAGCGACATTGATTCTCAGGACGAGGTCGCTGAACGTGAGGGGGACTCAGTAAGTGAGCAGGATGACGAAGGGACATCTGAGGAAGATGAAATAGAGGAGCAACCCATACAGGAGTTCTATCTTGGAAAAGATAAGTTGACCAAGTGGTCTAAGAAGCCTGTGGCGTCTCGTTTTCGTAAGGCAAGTAGTCACAACATCATTACTCACCTCCCGGGTGTGAAAGGTCCTGCGAAAAATGCTACCACCATATTACAGTGTTGGGAATCGTTGTTTAATTCTGAAATTTTGGAACTGATTGTGAAATTCACGAATCAATATATTGGCTCAGTCAAAGAAAGATTTGCAAGAGAGAGAGATGCGAAAGAGATAGACCTTATTGAACTGAAGGCTTTCATCGGGTTATTGTACCTGGCTGGAGCTTACCGAGGAAGCCGTCAGAGTTTGGAGGAGCTCTGGGGGACTGAAGGAGACGGCGTTGAGAAATTTTCCCTCGTGATGAGCATCAAACGGTTCAAATTCCTCATCCGCTGTATTCGTTTTGACGACCGTAACACTCGAGCCCAGCGGAAACAATATGACAAACTCGCTCCAATTCGTGAGATGTTTGATCGTTTCGTAGAGAACTGCCAGAAAAACTATATTCCTGGAGAAAACGTGACCGTTGACGAAATGCTGCCTGGATTCCGAGGGAGGTGTGCATTTAGGCAGTACATACCCTCCAAACCAAACAAATACGGGATTAAGTTATTTGCCCTAGTGGACGCTCGAATGATTTACACCTATAATTTGGAGATTTACGCGGGTAAAAGTCCTGACGGGCCATTTTCGGTCAGCAACAAGCCCAGTGAAGTGGTGAAAAGAATGACCGAGCCTCTTTTTGGTACAGGACGCAACATCACAGCCGACAATTGGTTTTCAGACGTTGATCTGGTAAAAAACTTGAAAGGTCTGAAGCTTACATACGTTGGTACGATAAGGAAAAACAAACGACAATTACCACCCTCCTTCACAAATTCCAAAGGAAGGGCTGTGCACAGCAGCCTGTTTGGCTTCAACAGTGGTACGATGCTGGTTTCCTATGTACCGAAAAAAGGGAAAACTGTACTCCTTGTTTCCTCTCTCCACGATGACGATGCAGTTGATGACAGCACAGGTACACAAAAGAAGCCAGAGGTTATCACCTTTTATAATAACACCAAAGCCGGCGTGGACACAGCTGACCAAATGTGTGCCAATTTCAGTGTCAGCCGGAACACAAGGCGCTGGCCTATGGTGATATTCTTCGCTTGCTTGAATCTGGCCGGGATCAATGCCCAAGTGATTTCAATTGGGAATCAGCTCGAACCTCTTAGAAGGAGATTGTTCCTGAAAGCACTGTCTCATCAGTTGACGGTTGGACAACTAGCCCGGCGAAGTCTCTGCACAAGTGGTATGCCTCTTCATCTGCAAACCAAGTTGAAACGATTTCAACCCCAACAGGAACGTGAAACCTCCTCACCACCACCACCTCCTCCTAAAAGGCGTAAGTGTGAGACGTGCATGGCTGAAGCAGGATTCAGGAGAATGACCAACTATGAATGTGCTGTGTGTCATAATCCACTCTGCATAACCCACATCAAGGCTGTCTGCCAAACCTGCTTTTCAGCTGCTAATTTTGAAGCCCCAGCAGAAGTTTCTGGGAACCGATCCGAGGAGTAATGAACGCCATGTGGCGTAAAGACAGTATTTTTCACGGAATTTAGTTCAGGCTTTCATGCCTCGTTGTTACTGCAATAAAATTTGTATTTTGTCTATAATAAGTTGATAATCACTAGTCCGTGTGCCAAATAACTATGTATGAAACTGTGATGAACTTTGTGCAAGCAGATAAGTTTTATTTTGTCCACTATATTTTAATAAAGACGGTATTTCAAGTTTATCTTAGTATAGTTTTTTGCTTGGCCCTAGTGGACACTATCCTGCGATTTTTGAATTTAAATGATAATATAACCGGCTATTATGAAATTTTTGAATTTAAATGATAATATAACCTGCAATTATGAAATAAAATTAATATGGGTGGGAGGGGGAGCTAAGAAAAAAAGTGGCCTCTCAGGCCGGGTGCGCCTGATTTCGTTCTGCTCAGGGGTGCGCCCGACGTAGGGTTAAATACGGGAGAAGGGTTCGATCCATTGAGCCGTTTTTGCGTGATTGAAGGACAGACAAACAGACAGACAGACATACACCTAATTCAAAATCGGCATGGTTCGACTCCATTTCACGCGAAACGAATACCTAACTGTAGTGAAATTTTTCAAAAATACCCAAGGAACACGAAAATTGTCTCTAAATTTAGTTATATAGATGAGTAGTTTATTTTGCGAAATATTTTTAAGGTGCCCCGAGCAAGTTCGTAACAGTATTTTATTACAGGAAAGGTACAATTTCCCAAATAATGATTTCTGAGACTGTACATTTAAAAAACTCATATTTGATGTGCTCATTGTTTGACTTATTAGTTAAGTTACTATCAATTGTGAACTGGCGGCACGTGATCGCTGTTGTAGCATAGGCGAGTGACACAGAAACTAGGCAGTCAAGAAGGAAGCGGAGAAGAAAGAAAAGGAGATGAAGAAAAATCCAGGAACACCCAGACCTTTGTGAATGGGTAAACTGAAGAAGGGCCTCTCTGTCAAAATTGAATTGTTCCTTTTGTCGGGAGGACGGGCGCTGGGGTGGAATTGTTTCTCGAGGGTATATAGGAATGGGCTGAGAGAAGAAGGGTACAGATCGCTACCAATAAAGGATCCTGAGACTCGAACCCCCAATCCAAAGAATCTTACTCCGTCTTCTACGATCATCATAGGGTATTGTTCCGATCCCAAGTTTCAATTGTCGGAGAAAATACGATACCTTTTCCCCTTCTTGCTGGTCAATTCGCGATTCGACCCTCGACTATCATTGATTACTAACAGCTTCTAAATAATGTTTGGTAACGATTCAAGACGGTGATTCAGAAAATCGAAATAAAAAAATCCGTCCGTCCGCCGTGAACCGTCTGCGCCACTTGGCCCAGTTAGCGTTGTGCTAAAATAACGAAATTTGATTACACGTTCGCACTCACCCCAAACTGATCCTTACAACTTTTCATAACCGTAAGTCTGTGGGAAGGGGTTGAAAACGTCATATCTTGGAAAATTCAAATGGAACGGTAAAGGTTTTAGTTCACATTTAAATAGATTTTAATTTTTAGTTTAGGATTTTTTAAGGGTAGTGGGTAACTACCTTTTTCTCGCTGCCATTTCTGTCAGTGATATCTCGCTCAAATTTTCACAGCATGTACATAAATATTATGGTCTTTCTCTTCAATCAAGTCGGATAGTTTTTCGATGAGATGAAAAAAATCTGTTTTCATGCGATCCAAAAAGTTGCTTTTTTGACACAAATTTTTAGGTATTCATAAAATTGTACAACATGAATCAAGCTTTATTTCGCAAAAATATCCGACTTTTTGAAGTTCTTTCATTTCTCTATCAGGCAAACATTGGATCACCACCCTACGACGAACCGTTTTCGAGAACACGATACCCAAAAAGGTAATTTCTCAGGAGAGCAGTTTTTCTGAAAAACTTGCCTCCACGCATATCAACGTAGCTTTCAGTGTCCGACGCGGTACAATGATGGTGAAGGATGTTATGTGGAATGAACGAAGACGAATAACATTGCACTGGTGTTATCATCACCGATCTTATCTAATTTTTGCCTATCCATATACTGTTATCACACCAACTTTTGTTGTCATCTCTAGTTTTGTAACGCGATTTTTACTCTGCAGTTTATAACTTTCGTCAGAACGGGGAAGGCGGAAGCTCTTTTCAGAAAAACAAAAAAAAAAAGGATCCTCCTAAGAGATGGAAATATATTACTAATTTTTTTACTTGGGTGTCGCATACACATATTCTACGAGGAAAAGACACTATTGCAGTTTTTACCATACAAATGTCCGAGGATGCCGTTCCAGTGGATCTCTAAGAATCCTTAATTTCGTCAGGACATTCAAAATTTTTTGTGTTCAGAGATACGAGAAATCGATGCCTTTCTGTGTGGCGGATTGTGGGAGAAAATACCGAACAAAACAGATTTTTCGTGAGATTCTGATGGAGAAGACCTAGCGAATGCATGTAGGGACTTAGCTATGAGGGTTTACTAAAAGAATTCTGAAAATGAGCAGCATTTGGTACCACGGTGACTCCATTAAGGTCGCCTACAATGGAATGCTCGTAATAACGATTAATATTGTGCCGCAAATGTATCGCGGCTTGAATGTACCAACAGGATCCAACCCAGACATTGACAGTGGATGAGTGGATGAAAATGGAGACATTTTACATGAATCCAGATTTTTTTTTTCAAAAATATTTTATAATTTGGTTTGTGACGGGTTTTAGTGGTGTTGAAAGGTAAATATTTTTTTCAGCAGTCTTCGTTTAAGCATTCAAATTTGTTGAATCACGTATCTAGATACGTAGATTTAATTCAGAAAATCAATTTAGAAAGGATCCGGTTAGTTTGAATATTTGTTGATAGATACTTCTTGTTATTAAGTGTCCCGACGCACAGTAGTAGGAAAACTGATTTTATGGGGAAAAACTCTGCAAATTCTTGACACAACGGTTCATTATCTTCTTTGTACAGATCACCCTTCTGTCTAGATCACTAGGTCTAAATGTCTAGATCCTAAATGTTAGATTAATTATTATTATCAATTATCACTAATTATTAACAATTTTATCAAGTACCTAGTGAAAATTATTATAATTTATGGTTAGGTATTAATAATTCGTATTTATTATTAATAATAATTATTATTAATTATGATTAATTAATACGATATAATTCTGGGGTTTTTAATACTACGTCGGTAATAATTTTTCTATAAAAGAAGTACCTACCAACAAACATTCGAAATTACCTTCATTTCCGTAGCACGAAACGCACCTCAGAACAACAAACTCGACATCACTTAAGCCATATGATGTTCCAAAGAGCTTGTTAGTATGAAAATGGACCTGTATTTCAACAGTTTGAGTCACGATCGTGTTGTGAGGCACAATCTTTGAGCCGTCATTGTGAACGAACGGCTGGTCGTACAAAGCTGCGGATGGTCTTAAAAAATTCTACGGAACAAACTCTAGCTAAATATGAAATAAAAAACATACCGTTCTATATGAATTTTTCGAGATATGAGATTTTCAAATTTTCAAAATTCGTTTTGAACCCCTTCCCCTTGACCTAGGGTTATGAAAAGTTTCGTGGATCATTGTGGGGCTGGTGCAAACCCAGAAACCAAATTTCGTAATTCTAGCTCAACGTTAACTGGGCAAAGTGGCGTGGACGGCGGACAGCGTACGGCGGACGGCGGGCGGCGGACGGACGGATTTTTTTTTATTCGATTTTCTGAATCTACGTATCTTGAAACGTAAACCAACAAATTTTGAGGGGGGGTTAAAAAAATTTTTTCTTTGGGCGATTCCAATGGTTCATTATCGAAGATAATAAACCAAAATGGTACAATGGAGAAAAAAACCCTACGAAACTTTCAAAGTCTGCCAAAAGTGAACTTGGCTTATTTTAAACAAGACCCTTTTATGGAACTCTTCAGTTATGTACACAAAACACCGTTTTGCAGCACTGAAACAGTTGAAAAACAAAAAGCTGCAGATAGTAGCAGATGATTTTGGTTTTTATCCTCTACAGGAACGTTTCTGTAGAGGATTAAAACCAAAATCATCTGCTACTACCTGCAACTTTTTGTTTTTCAACTGTTTCAGTGCTGCAAAACGGTGTTTCACATATTGCGTAATTACACTGCTGAGTTCGTTTTATTATCATTCATATTATCATTAGGAATCTGTTATTTTTTCAAATTTATATTTAATTACATGTATATTAAATTATTTGCGACAATAATACATCTTGCATCTACCTCCAGCATTGCCAACAACGAGCTCTAGATTAGCAACTTTTAATGGAATTCTATTGGTACATCATGGATAAATATTAGGGGGTCCATTTTAGACTTCATCGTCAACCCCAATTCGATAGAGCGTATCGGTACCGTGATTTTTTCAATTAACGTATCCCTTGCGCGACGACGAGAATCTGGACGATTCTGCCAACCGCCCGGAACCTACGTATCTCTTGCGACGCTTTCAGAAGCTGGATTTCGGCTGTGATAAGTTTAGAATGTACGTAAATCGCACTTCGAGGTAAGAATCGCGTAAAATAGAGTACAATTTATTAGTAGAAATAATTGAAATGCGCAAGAGTGCGATTTACATACGATCTAAACTTAAATTAAAAATTAAAACCCCCAGAATTACGCTGATGCCAATCATCATTCATATAAATAAATGCTGGACCAATATTGAACACGTGTATGAACAATATTTTAGCCCATTCCGACAGGTACCTATTTCTTTTAGTTATTGGACTCACAAAGTAATTGAGATCTGTACAGAATCGCCCAGTCCACCATCGTCCAAAACTTTTAGCATGGAACATGCTTTACCCTTGAGTCACGTTTTTGGGAGACGCGGTTGGGAGACGGCGATGTGACACGAAATTTTGCTATGATTTCCACTTACAACCAAGTCGTTGCTTCAACGTTATCTTCGTCATTCGTGTTCGTAGAAAAATCGTTCACCATTCGTTGGAAAGCCCTAAATTCATGCGTAAGTTATACACTGTCAAAACCGCTGTAATTATGGAAGAAACAGGTATACCGGAAAAAGATATACCCCTGAGTTAAAAGAACTGTAAACAACATTCGTGGTAAGAGCCATCATAGATTTAGTGGGGTTTATTTTGAAGGAAAATGTTGTTTATGTAGTAGTTGGCAACGTATTTACGAAATTCTATCCAGATTTTCTCTTCAATGGTGAGTGTGGTGGGGTTGTGCTCCTTGTAAATGAAATATAATATGAATTATGACCGATTAGGAGCGTCTCTATCATCAACTGCCTAATATTAATGTAAGTCTGTCGTGTGTTTGCGGGATTCTCTGATGTTTGGGAACCGTCCAGTTTTTGGCACACGGAGTAGGTGAGTGTTTGAAATCCTATCCAATCATTTGGGGCTGAATCGAGTGATGGGAACGTCACAATAGAATGACATGGCCGTTCCGAGCTGCCCTTTTCATTTGACAGCTGAGAGTTTCCGGTGTAGTTGACAGATATCCAACATCCCCCTTTTCGCTTTGAGAGGATCGAACTGAACCGCTCATATCGAAATCCACCCCGTTGCCGCCTCCCGCAGCTTCTGCATGAGGTGCTTTCTCTCATATTTTTTTTATTCTCTTCTTTTTTTCTCTGTGTGTGTGTGTGTGTGTATCCCTCTCAGCGGCAGGCACTGCTGGGAGAAGTGGCATCTGCATCGCAACCCCATTGGGCGCTGGTAGGTGGTTGCGTTTCATCCCTAATGTGTAAGGGTTCTCAACTTTTAGGGGTGGCAGACATGAGGGGTGAATCTCCCCCTCTCAAAATGGCTGCTCGATCGCCTAATTAATTCTTCTGCTTCTAAAAGGGAGCGCCAATGTTGTGACGTCATCCCCAAAATGGCGACTAAGCCGCCCCCTAGGGCGTATGACAAAGCCACCCTCCGTGTGAATCATCACAACCCCTCTCCTTTTATCGAGAACGTCGGATCGCCTCTCTAAACCCTCCCCCCCTCCCCCCACCGACCACCCAACAGTCTTAGCGTTTTATCGGAAACCATCTCTTTCATGGCTAAGCCCCATCCATTAAATCTCGAGCATTGTGCCCAATTTGATTTCCACTCTCTTAATTACAGGGAACTTGATTAAAACTTCCATCTCCTATTCACTCCCTCCCTCGTCCAGTTGACTCGAAGTCCCGTCATCGTTTCAATGACGTCGCAATGTTCTTCAATTAAAACGCTTCTATCGATAAATCCAACGTTTCTCCTTGTCAATTCGAGTAATGTACACGTGATACACGAGTGGTGATCAACACAAACGCATTGTCAAATAACGAACCATTTTTACCCCATCGATAGTAACAAAAGCCTCACAATCGCTTCTAGAGAGAAAAACACTGCTAATTAGGACACAACCATTTATTATTTCCTGTAAATATCACTGTACATTAGTAACTCTCCCTTGTGAGTCCTCATAACTACTGATGGATTTAAATGGTGATACTCTTCTAAGCAACACAGACTATTGATATTTTTTGAACCATTTTAATGGGCTAGTGGACACTGCACTTTAGCTGACAAGTGGATTCATGTTACTACGCTATATATGCAGAAACCCCGTACAAGGACCGATACGGCATTCCAGTTTAGCAAATTAGTTCTAATTTCTACTCTAAATTGTAGTAACTTCTATTGTAAGTGGTCGCTACAACTGCATTTCATCCAACAATAATTGAAACTGAAAATTTCTAGGATTTGACAAATTTTTCTTTTTAGGCTGATTTTTCATCCGTTAAACCTGGGCAAAAGATTTCGGTTTGGCACCAGAGAGATAGGAAATTTATTGTTTTTTTGAACGGTATCCTCAGATTTGAGATTACTTTGAGAAAATAAGGAAGTTATGTTATGTCCATTTTAGTGACGAAAGGTCGCAAAGAAATTTTAAAGTGAAAAAACTCGGGTTTTAAGTGGAGTAAAAAATATTAGTAATATGGCTTTTTTAGTCACAAATTATTTGTAGAATTCACTCCCGGTGAGATGTCCACCCTTAAGTGAACACCGGTGTGAATCACAAAGAAAAAACATCTATACAGGGCCCTGTATAGTTTTTTTTTCTTTGTGATTTATTTATTGCAACTGAATATTTTGATACATTTCATAAAATAATAATAATTATTATTAATTAATTAATAATTAATAATTAATTATTAATCTCTGTACAGGGTAGGATTTTCAGCAGGATCTTAATAACGTAAAGTTTGTACAATTTGTTATATTCAATAAAGCATGTTTTTCTTCTTCTTCTTTTCTCATCTTCTCTATACCGTACCAGCTCGATGGTCCCAGCCAATCATCCATGCCAAATAGTTTAAAATATAAGAGAATTATCGATTTCCATAGTTTTTAAATCGGAAGAATAATAAAATCCTAATACATCGAATTTTACCGTGAAATTAAATTTTATTGATCACAATTCACGTAAGTTTCACATTCCATATTCAATGAAAATGGTGCCATCCGACAATTCGAATGCGTCTTTCTTTCTTAGAGGTTCTGTAATTCCCGCATTGCTATTTTCAGGGGAGTCGTCATTGACTGCAGGTTCTGACAGAACTCAAAAATCCTTATTTTGCGGGTTTTAGATTTTAAAAAGTTAATCTCACCTCAACCACCGTCGCAAACTTAAATTGCTCTTATTTAGGACGCCCAAAGTTATGTAAATTCATTCCCACCTTTCTGGTAATTAGTGGATGGCTATCTTGATTGGGCTTCGCGGAATCACTCTTTCATTGTACATTGAGAAATTTTCTCTCAGAACGTTCTAATTACAATATGGTTCAAAATAGAGACAACGGACAGTGATGGAAGACACTAAATTAGAATTGCAGCGTGAAAAATGTAAAGAAATAACACTCACTCGTTAATAGTCGGGTGACGTACCTAGAAAATTCTCTAAGAACACCATGCTGCACGACTGGAACATTTCTTTTCATTTTTCTTACCCAATTCTTCGAGTAAACGGGTTATTTTTGATAGGTCTGATAACTAATTTCTGAAAACCTCGATATTCGATCTGATCCCATATCTGTATGTAAGCGTGATATGTACGAATGTTTCTTCGTACATTGCAATAATGGAAGTGACAATGAGCATCTAACTTACGATATAACTAGTGAATTAACTACTCACGAACGTCTTACGAAATGTAGCTCCCAAAAGGCCGTAGTAGAACTCGTCTGCGCCTCAAAGAAGTTTGGTCCTACAGACTGACTCCCCGAGTAGAACTGACTGCACTCCCAACTAATACTAATCTGAAGTTTTGCAGTGAGGATTCGAAAGGGAGCAGTTATCTTCTTCCACTGACAGATCCTTTCCTTTACCCTCAATCGAGCCTCCTTTGTTGTAACTTGGGGTAACCATCTTTGTTGCCGAGGGATGCACTTCAGGCCAAGATTCAGGAGCACCCCAATGATGCACCTGCTATCAAGGGTTTTAGTTTATTCAGATGGGCGAGGTCTTGGAGAGGGTTCGACGCACAATTTTTTTCATAATTTTTCCTTTGCCCGAGACTTGAGGAATAATGATCATGGTATGTGAAGGGTGAATCCTAAATTAAGAATGACAGGCCGTCCCGCTCGATTACTAGGTTTCAGCTTAGTGCTATGAATACGTTGCTCCCTAATAATGCATGTGCAGCAATTTACATTCCCATTTCTATTCCACTATATTGAACTCCTAGAGCGCCATATGTATCAACCTAATACAAATCCTGTTTAATTGGTGAAGCCACTGGTATAGATTTGATACATATTTGGTTCAAAGTGGGAGGTCATGATAGGCCATACATATTACGTATCTGAACGATGCAAGGTTCCTTTGAGAGTTTTTGTGTCACTCTGATGCATCGTTTAACTGACTTTGAACGATAGAACGACCCTGCATGTTGGCGTGTGCTGTTCTGTGACATTCTGTCGGTGGTGGGCAAAAATCTAGGTATGTAGGAGGAGGAAGAAGCTGGTTTTCTTGTTGCTCACACCTGTTGTTATTATCCATCAGTCACAGTTTGGACCCACCGGGAGGTGAGCAATCTCACTAGTTATCACTCGTTTTTTCGGACATCTAGTCGTGCCAGTGTTTATAATATAATTATATTATAATTATAATATAATTCATACTCATACCGGTTCCTACACTTATACTGATTTCAATCTGACAATTTCACATCATGTTTTTTTTTCTGATAAATTTGGGAGAAATTATCGAAATAACTGTGTTGACCGAGGTAGGTACAAATAAAAACCTATGATTTATGTAAATAAATGACGGAGAAATTATAATGATGTTGTTCATAATTTATGTAAATAAAATGAATGTTATGTCGCCTGAAAGTTTTTCGAAAACTTGAAAGATCATTTCTGAGCTACGAGTTAGTTACCGAATCCCCCGGCGAGGAGGCCCAACTGGTCGCCTTCTCGAACGAACACAAAGATTTTAGCTATTGATACTCAAAAACCTCCACTACTGTCGTGACGTCAACCATCGTCAGGAATCGACAGACGAGTCCGGCCACGAGGAAAGAGACAGTTGTGTCGTCTGGTTGCATAACCGCAAATTCATCTCCCTAACAGAAAAATTTTTCAGGAGCGCCAATTTTTCTGTCACACACAGGGAAATTGTGATAAAATCCAAATCTAAATCTCCCGTTGTTAATGTGCCATTAGGATAGTAAGTTTTGAAGCACCATAAGAGAATCTGGAGGAAGGTGCAGGGAGGGAAAATTCAAAATTTTAATTAGGATTTGGCCATTTCAGGGTTTTGCAACAAACATAGAATATCGACAAATTTGACGTTAAATATCGGAGTTTCAGTCAAGCAAAATCATTCACAATGTTTCTTGTAACTAAATTTTATTTCAGGTTGAGTAAAGTTGTGAAAAATATATATGTAGAAGAAACGAAACTTCACACTCGAGCGGCTTAATTGTCTTCCTCAGGCTCCCACCTAATTTCGTCATTATTCTCCAAGGATTCGCCCAAGGACTTCCACCCAAGTCAGCCAAATTGTTAAATGTTTTGGTGAAAAATCAATCGGTCGTCTTCGTCCCAATCTGGTCCATAATGTTTCGTCAGTACGTTTCTCACATCACGAAGTTTTAGGGGCTTTACGTAATCAAGCCTGCTGCACATGATATTCCTCTTATTCTTCACCACCTACTTTCTGGTTCCAAACACATTTCTTGTTTATCCTTGTCTTTGATTATAAAAAATCCTTTCGTCACGACGAATATAGTGCCTGCAAATCAAGCAAATTCGAGTGGATTTGGAGATGACCGGTTTTGAAAAACACTGGCGTGTGGTTGTGGCCGATTTTGCAGCACATTGGAGTTTTCTAACCCCCAAAACACACGGATGTGCTATGGTTTCTCGTTGCCAATGGATGGGAACGTTAGTGAAGGACTTGATACAATTAAAACATCGATTTTCCAAAAATTGAGGAGTTGGCCGGTTTTGCAACCAGACGACACAGTTGTCCTCCTTATTCGATCGTGGCCGGAACCCCCTAAAACCTCACACCAAAATAACGTCAGGATTATTATTTTTCATTGTAGTAGTCATGTATTTTGAAAGAAGCATACACCTACATACGATTAATTTTTTTCATTTCTTCAGAAAAGTTTTTGTTATTTTTAAACCCCTCGAAGGAGTATTTGTTAGGGGCGTAACAACGCCGTGGACAAATGTGCCACGTTTTATCATTATGCTTCATACAATTTGATCAGAGGTGAATGGTTCTTAGTAATACGAACGGGTCACACAATTTAGTTTTTTTTACGAATTTGGAGTCGTTGCCTCATCCTTTCAACTAGCTGGACGGTTGATGTCTCATTGGATACAGGTAATTGGAGTATTGTTAGCCGAAGGATGGGGGGTCGAGTGGTTTGTAGATCGCCAATCTGACTGATAAAGACCTAAATTCTCATTTCCAGCCTGAGGTTGGACGATTAAAAAATAATTACAGCAGATTACAGGAACGGATGTGGGGTGGTTAATTTGAAAAGAAAAATCACAAGGGTCCATCAAAGCTCGGAAGCAATACTGGACTGAACCCGGAGGAGGATGCAGTCACCACAATATCGGTCTCATTTTCATCTCTTCTCTCCGGAGCGGCATTAGCCTTTGTCTCACTAGCGGGCGTTCGCATGCGGCTTCGCTTCCTTCCCCAACCTTCTTCAGTTTGTTTCCTTTCAAGACTTTTAATCAAAACGTCTGTCCTTGCCATAATATCTCACTTGTCAACACACGAACGGCAACAATCTCGACAAAGACCTGTCCCTTACCTGGCACACCGTCCTCCCCTCTCTCTTGTCACCAAGCTATACATGTCAACAACTTTACCTCTTGTTTACCTGTGGATACGTTGGTTTTCTCACTATCTTCAAACTTCACTGAAAATATCAACCATTCATAGATCCAGCCATTTCGCTAAAGTGTATTAGGTAATTCGTTCTATTCAACTCTCGATCCTGAATTTTCCTACTCCTTTAGACAGCGTTCAGTTAAAATCAAACTTGGATCGACTTAGTGTCGTTTTGTAGGGAACTGATCTAGAAATATGCACATCGCGAGTAACTCAGTCTATAACATTTTTTGTTTCCTGATTAATTTAATACTGCGACTGAATAACCTTTACAATACACAATTCATTTATCAGTCATTAATCGAAACAGCATAACGGGGTCAGCTTGTTTGTCAGCTTGCTGTTCGTGTGTTGCTTGTCAGCAGGTTTGTTCCTCTAGAATCGTCGCATCGTCTTAGCATCTCCAGGTTTTTTTCCTGCTTACTTGCACATTTTAGGGTAACATGTCATCGTTTTGCATGTGCGAGTTTCTTTGGTCATTGAGTAACTGTACTATTTACCGAACTACATCGTTCTGATAGCCCGTGAAATTTTATTGTAGTGACAGTGGAGGTGATCATATGATGCCATGCCGCAATGTCAAATATCTAACATGAACATTTTCAGGATGAGGCGTAACATGACTATTATTCCCCGCATCGAATGGGGACTTGACGAAGCTCCATAGTGAATCGGTTACACTAAACTCCACTAATCGGTTTGTCCGTTCGGGCAAGTGAGTACATACGTTTCCCTTAGTTCTCCTATCCGATTTGCTGCCGTATTGGCTTATATTGTGAGCTAGAAAAATTGAACCACTCATTCCAAACGAGCGGATCAGGGTAAGAACAGACCTTAACCACAAAGCCAAGGGAACGACGTCGTGACAGTCAATGGAACTTGAATGAGTTATTTTGCAACTTTATGAACCGAATTTCTAGAACTCCTACCGATCAAAGCTCTTCTTTGGAATTACCAATTTACCCCGCGTATAATTACGGGCTTCACACCCATTGTCTATAATATTTTGTTAAAAAAAAAAAACTAATGTATGAATGTTACAATTCAATTGTAAAACATTTCTCAAAATAAATGTGCTTTTTCTTCTTCTTCTTATTCTCTTCCAATGCGTAAACTGGTCAATTCTGATTGCAGATCAGGAGGAAAATGCTCGCTGGTCGATTGCTACTTTCAGCAGAAATTCACCTTCAAAGTACTGCCGGCGAAATACTGGATGAAAGATAAAACACCACACTTATGATGCATCTCAGTTTTATCAACATCATGTGCGTGCATCTTGGACAACCAAACGACTTTTAGTTTATGGCTTTTTCAATGGTGAATCGACCGGGCTTTGAAATTTTCGAACAAAAATAAACTTTGAGCGCAATAGGGCAGCCGGTGATCAATAATTTTTATTCCATTCGCCAAAGTTGTTGGCTCACCTTGCAAACAAAACAGAAGAAGTGTACCTACGCCACCAACGTTTTTTTTTTCTCGCTCTTATAGCTTCTTTCCATTTTATCTATTTTGTATATATGCCTGTTTCAGTTTCTACAGTTCCGGTGTGTGAAGTTTGTGTCCATCCGTATTGGTTCGTTTTTCTCGGCAGTTCTTGAAAATGTCGTCAAGTGATGACCCGGATAGTTGGTACCTACTACAACTCCCCTTCGGCCGAAGAAAAATACGCACCGAAGTACCTAAAAGAGTGGGAGAAGGAATTTCCCCTGATTCGCCCTAGCAAACGAGGTGTTTCGTACTTTTTTGTGTGACCTGCCACCCAATCATTGTAACTGACCAATAATTTCGAGTCCGGCCAAAGTTGTTCTTAAAAACGATAAGTTACGAGTAAGTTCCTTTTTCTCTCTCTTCTTTTCTATTAGAGCAATGAAGAATTCGTTGAAAACTAAGTTTTTGTGCAGCTCAGGTCCTTGTGTTTTAAGTGAATTAATCGAGAAAATTAATGGGTGTGGTAGAGAATACTTTTTAAAAAACACCGGGAAATCTACCGGGTTTCCTAGCTCAATCTATCGGAATCTACCGATTTTTTGGACGAAGCCTACCGGACAAGAGGGCCACAGTTATGGCAGCACTGCCACCCGAGCACCCAGGGAAAAACGATGAAGGTCTAACATCCGACCTCCTTTGACTATTTCCTGTATTTCACATTCCTTTATTTCCAGTTGGCCTTTTCCTACATTTTTCTCGAATTGTTTTGTAAAACAATTACTTCATTGTGAGGTTATGGATATTGATTCGAGTGTGAGTAGTGATGAAAATGACGGTAGAATTGTGGTGGAAGACCAAAAACACTGACCTAGGTTGGTGAGTGGTGAACTTCCCTGTGAAGGAGTTGAAGGTATAATGTCTCATTTCTCAAGTATGTTAACAATAATATGGAATTATTCCATATCCATACCCACTTTTCCTTGAATCAGTTTTTATGGAGTTTCATGTTTATCTCGTTTCAGGGTCCGAGACCCTGCGGTCTTCGAATTTTTAGTTGCTCACCTATTTACAATAAATTCGCCTACCCACATAACCAAAGTGCCTAGTTTTTGACATGGATATGTCTATTATCTGGGGGTCAGTCCAAAATTTCCGTCATCAAAACAAAATTTAAGAAAAGTAAAAAAACATTGTAACGTTTTTTGGGACACTTCCGGTGGTTGGAGAGGGTAGCGAGTATCATGAAAGTTTTCTAAAAAAGCAGACGATTCCAACGAGTGGTGAAAGATTTCTGTGCGATGAACACTACGGAAGTTCCATTTCCCTACCAACGGCTTGGTTGTACGTGAAAATCATTAGAATTTTTTCATTACGGTTTTGGGTGGCTCCTAAACCTAACTAAAAGTGCTTGTAGTGAATATTAAACGACCTATTGTTAGCCTCGCAACAAATAAGTAGGTACCTAGCAGTTTTTTACACCGATATCGTTGGATATACCTAGATATTGATATTTCATCAAAAATAATTTCGGTGATGGCTAAATTAAAGTCCAAGACATCCGCTGAACGTGTACAAATATACCGCCAGAGGAACTTTCAACAGCAGGTTGACGCGTTTATCCATTCGTTACCGAGTACCTCTTCTATGACTAACGAGGAGAAAATTTTCCGGTATAACAAATTGATCGCAAGTTGAATATTAAACGACCTATTGTTTGCCTCGCAACAGATAAGTAAGTACCTAGCCGATGTTTACACTGGTATGATTTTGAGAAGACATATCCATGATCTAAAAGGTCTCCCTGTAAGGGAGATTTTGACATGGATTATTTTCTCAGAGAACCACACCAGAAGGTTCTATCGTTTCTATTTCTATGAAGGAAGTATTCAGTGTGCGAAGGCCTCTCGGCAGCACTGATGGCACTGCCATCAATATGAAATGATTCGCGAAGGGTGTATGGCACCTTTCGCGCGGATAAATTGGTAAAATTATAGTATTTGAACGGGTTTACATCTTCTTTACACATTCACCTGTGAAATCCATCAACTGTTTGAACATCGTAATGAGTATAGTGAACGCGTTAAAATAATCACACTCGTACAAAGTCGGAGATGGAGCCGCTCTCCCTCCATCCGCATTCCTCCAGGATTAATAATAATAAACCCTTCCCCTAAAGATTGATACCTATGAGTTTGAGACACAGTGAGACCTGATAAGAGTACAATAACCATAGCTGCACTTCTAACAAACTGTATAGGCAAACATTTAAAATCCACAGTCATGCAGCATGGCTATAAGACCGAATTTTCGAAGAAGTAATTGGTTTTATGTAAAATGTCTCCATTAAAGAACATGATGTCCATGAAGAATATCTAAAGTATCAATTACGTTTCTTCATCTTCAAAGTGCTCCAGTTTGGGAGCGGAATAAGATATAGCAGAATTCTGACTTAACCATCTTATTCAGCGTGTAAAAACCTTTAAAATGAGGTGTCACTTGTCAGACTTTCATTTTTTGGGTGAAACCCCCCCCCCCCCCCCCCCTCCAACACACCAATACCCCCCTCAGCTTTTGGCCGTTCCAACGCTGAACAGGACGTTGAAGTCAGAACTGCGATATCTAATTCCGTTATCAGATTAGAGCAGACTTAACCTGAACGTATTCTTCATCTTCAAAGTTTTAGAAAGAAATAAGATATCGCAACTCCGACTTCACGGACCGAGAACAATAGCTACATTTTCTTCGAAAATTCACTAATAAAAGAAAAAAAAAGAGGAATAACTGATACTCAACGCGTATCTATTGGTACAGCTCAACAAAAAGATCGGAATCAATAACCTACACATTTACAATGAATAAAAATAGACAATCTTAAATTTACCACAATTACCATTGAAATTAAACCATTTTTTCATTAAGCAAGTGTAAGAGCTTTATTAAAACCTTCATTTCTAACGGGATTAAACGACATCGGATTTTTCCATTAGAAACCTCACGACTATCACAATAAATTACTCATATCATCATTTCTTGATTCGTAGCATTCATTTTTGGAGTATTCTCACTAACTACGAGAAGAAAATTTCTTCTATATATTCAAATATTTAATATTGGTTTGACGTTGATATTAAATCTATGGGATTTGTGTTGACGACACCACCTACTGATTATTTATTGAAAGTGCGAGACTCACCACTTCTCTATTTCATCCCACTCCCACTACTCACCCCCTGGACAATAATAAAGCCATTCTGTTGTTACACAACTAGACCCAAAACTGAGAACATTGCACGCGAGCTATATTAACCCCAACACTTCACCATTTGAGAGTCATGAAAGAAGAATTATTATTAATATTTCAATGAACCCAGTTTTGGAGTTGAAAAAATATCTTCCAGAGTACGACAGCAAAGTTTTTTTCTGTTTTTCTCAAAACTAGGAAAATGTAACCATATCCCCTTTTAACATTGACCGCTTCAATTGTCTGAAACGGATTAATCTACTCCCACGGCCCGTGCAAGTGGGATCAGTGCCACTACCCTCCTGAATAAAACGGTGTATATTCCATCATTCAGCCAACTTGTTAGGTAAAAGTTGACCTAGGCGTGTTGCCCGAAATTCAAAAATATTTATGTATCACTTGTTCGCGTTTAGGAAAAGTAGTCCTGGTCCAGAAATTTCACAACTTTGCATTATGCAAACTTTGTCTGCAGTAAAACTTTCGCTTGACAATTCAGTAGGCTTCACGAAACTAACTGTTACAAAGTATATGAGTGAATATGAATCATCATCGAGAACTGAACGTTTATTTGAACATCAAAAAGTGGCCTTTCGTACACTTTTGAGAAGAAAACAACTGTTGACCTCCAAAATCAAAATTTCCGATAAATTTGGGTCCATTTCTGTCTGTCTGCCAATCTGCGTCCCTGCAAACCTCGCCACGTACGATTTATACAGCTGTAAGCAACTGTGTAAATAAAAAGATGACATTTCAAATTCGATGCCGAGAAAGTCCCATACAACTGTCACCTCAATCGTAATTAGACTTTTGCTTTCTCATGAGCAAACAACCCGCCTTTAAATATACCCTGCACCTTCGCTTGTTCATTCTTCATTAGGGCGTTGAGCATGCAAGACACCAGATACCCACAGATCGTGGAGGCTGAAGTTGTGGGAAGGTAAATCGTCTGGCTTAAGGACTGACCTGGCAATGTGGAGGCAGCGATTCAGGAGCCTTGTGTGCAGTAGGGGGTCGAGGCTCTACTGCCTCCTGGATCATGAAGTCATGCCAGCAGAATTCTCCTATGATCGGGAGGATGAACCTGGCTCGCTTGGCTCTCTTTGCAACTTGAGAGTGCGAGAGGATAATGCTACATTTCCTGGGCGTCTGTGTTGTCCTCGCGGAGTTCAGGATGCGATACCTATGGGTCGGGTGGGAGCGAGACGAGATGGTTCGGCTGATGAACGGTGGAGACTGGTTGGGCTGCGGGCATGAAAGTATCAGGCGACGTTGGTGGTAGAGTTCATCTGTCATCTGGTGATGTACTGGTTATGTACCTACTATATACAGCGTAATTCTGTTATCACTCTACAATTGTTTGGCACACTCGGTCCCCGACAGACGGGCAAAAGCATTTACCATTTATCTGCATGTACATATTTTATGTTTTAATAAAAATTTTATTAAAACGTTATTAAAAATTTAACGTTTTTTCTTGAAGAAGAAGAATGCTATGGACCAAAAATAAACTGTGAAATTAGACATAAAGTGATTAAATGTGATAAAATTAATTAATTATAAATACATTTTAAAAAACCTGAATGATTACAGGAAGATAATACTCGTACGTGCAGGGTGAGAAGTGGGAGTACAGACATCAAAATATATGCGCTCTAGATCCAAATCAGTGGAATCTACCCGTTTCATCAGCCACTCTGAAGATCCGTTGCCCTGAATGAAGACAAGGAAATGGTCGTTCCGCGAGGCGCACGTTTCAGTAGGAAGTTTTGACAGCCCTCAACTACCGACCGTCCGCCAGCGGTTTCTTTTTGTCACCGCGATCCACTTGAGCTCCCATTAGCCGGCGTATGCGTGTGCCTGCCGATCTTCCGCAGTGCAAGGGCCTTGCATTTGTTTTTCTCCAATGAAATGCATTCTTTTAGCAACCGCACCGCCACGCCTCTGTCAATGCCTCCCCGTTCCTGCCATTTTCGCTCCCCGGTCTCCCCGAGGGTGGTATCCATTTTTGTTTTGCTCCCTCAATAACTTCAAACGGAGCCGCTTTTTCATTCAACCCCTTCTCTCTTGCAGGCGGTCCACAGCTTCAAATATACGACATTTGATGTAAATGACAAGCTCGCCCTGCCACTCAGGCAATGACAAACCAGCGAGCCCAGGTTAACTGACCGAGTGAGTGAAGAAGGTGAAATGAGAGGGGTGCGGAATTGAAACATTTTTTACTATTATCGCCAAATTTTTGCGATCATCGCTCGTTATACATGTATTAGGGACCTGTAACGAGATAGAGGTGAAGAGAATTAAATAATAACAATAAGACATAAATGCATTGGTTCAGTATTGTCTTATGTTCACTATGACTAGGTACTGTTTACGTGGAGTAATAAAGTGTAAGTTTTCATTCCAGAAGGAGAACAGAAGGTCATCTCAGAGAGAATGGAACGACTCAGAAATTAGCTTAGTGATGGTTGTCCAATTGAAGGGTTGACCTAGTAATTATTTATTCATATAAACTATTAATAAAATCATTGTGTAAATGAAAAATTATTAATCGCTCATTTGTAGTGATATAATTCGGTTATTTCCAATTGTACTTATCTGTGTTGGCAGAATGTACATCTAGAAGTGCCAAACAACAATAATTCGAAACTACCTACTTGTCATAGACACAAAAAGTATCTCAGAACAAGGAACTCCTATAAAAAAAAAACCATGTGTTGCTTGAATCAGCCCAATATGAAAATTGGTCTCAAATTCCACCGTGTCATTCACGCTCATGTTGATCACATATTCTTGGATTGACCTGCGAGCCCTCGTTGTGAAGGAACGGCATGATGATCTTAACGGACTATTTCTAAAGATTCTCAGATTCAAAATCTGTGAAAATCTCTGACAATAATTGTGGATGAAGGTGCTAAGTAACAAAAGTAAAATGTCATGAAAATTGAGTTTGCGTACTTGCCTATGTTCTTTGGTTCGGAATTTTTCTCTTTTTTTCTTATCCAAGGTGTTGCTAAGGTGTTGTCGATCATGTACTGATGACAATAAAGCTAATATTTTGAGGATTATCTGCGCTACGCGCTACTACATGAATTATCGAAAAAATGTTACATAGCACCTTCTTCCACTCGTGTCTTCAATTGTCTGATTCAAAAAGTGAAAATCTGTCAATATCTACGAGTTTACGAAGTTTCCAAGATATGGCGTTATGGAAATGTCAACAATGTGTTTTGGTCGATTCCAGTGGATCATTATTGAAAATAATAAATAATAATAAATAATAATAAGAAATAAATAATAATTTCAGTAGGCAAGAAAGAGATATCTGACAAAATATTTTTCATTTTGACTAACATAAGACAAAAAAAAAAAACAAAACAGAAACATGTTAATTAAATATGAAATTTTCATCATAGTTCCATTTTCCTATACACAAATAATTAAGTTTTGCAATAAATTATTCATTTCATACGTTTTCCCTAGGTGGTTACTTCTATGCATACGTTCATTTATTCCCCAATAGAATGATTGTCATTTAAATGCGAACATTACTTATCATGCATTATGAAACTCACAAAAATGGATAAGTACATCTGAACAGGTACGTATATCGGATACTCGAGTGAATATCGAAGAAACTGAAATAGATTCGTTGTTGTAAATATAGAAGAGGTGAAATATACAAAATCGGTTCATAACAAAGGCTCACAAAAAAAGGTAGTCTGTTCTTTGGCCACCTATTCTTATGTATTTTTCGACGGTGAATCCGAATCTTTACTCAAAATATGGGGTCCCAGTCGATTTTTGCGAGATAATCCCGAAAAACCCCAAAATATCCCATTTTTTTCATAGTTTTTTGGAGTTAAAGAAGAAGCAAACGGTGATAGGATAAATTTGACTTCAGATTTGGATTTTACGGAAACAAATACGTCGAAATTGCTATTTCAAAAATTTCTTTAGACCTAGATTAACCTATGATATAGCTCGGAAACCGGCGGGCGCTGCATCAGAAATGTCGTGATTTAAGGTGTTTTCGTTTAAATAAGATGAAACCCCGATCCTACCATCTGAAAACCAACTTTCGGTCCTGGAATTCACCTACAAGGGGTTTCTGGGATGGCCGTACGCCGTCCGCGGCACTTTGCCCAGTTAGCGTTGAGTTAAAATTACGAAATTTTCCCTTGACACTTTTCATAACCCTAGGTCAAGGGGAAGGGGTTCAAAACGAATTTTGAAAATTCCGAAACTTGAAAAATTTAGATGAAACGGTATGTTTTTTATTTCACATTTAGAAAGAGTTTATTCCTTAGAATTTTTTAAGACCATCCACAGCTTTGTCCACGACCAGCCGATCGTTCACAATGAGGGCTCAAAGGTTGAGCCTGTCAACACGATCGTGAATCAAACGGTTGAAAGACAGGTCAATGTTCATACTAAGGATAATATGATACTTGAACCATATTATGGTTTTAGTGATGTCGAGTTTTTTGTTCTGAGGTACGTTTCGTGCTACGGAATGAAGGTAATTTCGAATGTTTGTTGGTAGGTACTTCTTTTATAGAAAAATTATTACCGACGTAGTATTAAATTCAAGTGGTTCATTATCGAAGATAATAAACCAAAACCCCAGAATTATATCGGTACATTTTATTTGTAATTAATTCATCACCTCTATCATTCAGGTTCTGCACAAAGGAACCCAGTCGATTCCAACAGCCGGATATCGTATGAATTAATCATAATTAATAATTATTATTATTTATTAATTATATTATTAATTATATATCATATATTAATAATTAGTGATAATTCATGATAATAATTATTCTAACATTTAGGATCTAGACATTTAGACCTAGTGATCTAGACAGAAGGGTGATTTGTACAAAGAAGATAATGAACCGTTGTGTCAAGAATTTGCAGAGTTTTTTATAATAGCTTGACACCTATGCGCTAACCCCCTTCCCCCTCACTACACACACACACCCTTCACTTCTAACAGCCAATCAGAAGCTGTTTCCTTTCACTTGGGGGCAGCCAATCCCAATAGTCATTTCACTTTGTAGCCCCAATAGACCTTTCACTTTTGGGTATTGTTTCAGTATTGTTTTGTTACCGACGGTGGTTTAATCGCCGAAATCGGTATAACAGTGTTCTCATATTTCAGTGGAAATAGACGATTTTTTCAAAAACTCTTGTTTTTCTTAACATGAGTTTCCACGATTTCGTCGCAAGTGATTTTGTTTGTAAAGTTCTAACAATTTTGGCTGTATGAGTGTTGGCTGTGAGAAAGCTATCGCGTTGGGGCCACCAATTGTAGTAACGCTAGATTATTGCTTACTAGCATTCACCACGTATCTATCAGTCTACTAATTTTAGGAGTCAGAATTTTATTAAAAGCAATAATCACGGGGCAACAGTAAGACCCCACAGTCATGCAGCATGGCTATATGAGCAAACTTTCGAAGAAATAGCTGGTTAATTATTAACAATTTTATCAAGTACCTAGTGAAAATTATTATAATTTATTGTTAGGTATTAATAATTTGTATTTATTATTAATAATAATAATTATTATTATTAATTATTATTAATTATGATTAGTTAATACGATATAATTCCGGGGTTTTTAATACTACATCGGTAATAATTTTTCTATAAAAGAAGTACCTACCAACAAACATTCGAAATTACCTTCATTTCCTTAGCACGAAACGCACCTCAGAACAACAAAGTCGACATCACGCCATATGATGTTCCAAAGAGCTTGTTAGTATGAAAATGGACCTGTATTTCAACAGTTTGAGTCACGATCGTATTGTGAGGCACACTCTTTGAGCCGTCATTGTGAACGAACGGCTGGTCGTACAAAGCTGCGGATGGTCTTAAAAAATTCTGCGGAACAAACTCTATCTAAATATGAAATAAAAAACATACCGTTCTATATGAATTTTTCGAGATATTAGACTTTCAAATTTTCAAAATTCGTTTTGAACCCCTTCCCCTTGACATAGGGTTATGAAAAGTTTCGAGGACCATTGTGAGGTTGGTCGAAACCCATAAAAAAAATTTCGTAATTTTAACTCAACGCTAACTGGGCAAAGTGGCGCGGACGGCGTACGGCGGACGGACGGATTTTGGTTTATTATCTTCCATAATGAACCATTGGAATCGCCCAAAGAAAAAAAAATTTTAACCCCCCCTCAAAATTTGTTGGTTTACGTTTCAAGATACGTAGATTCAGAAAATCGAATAAAAAAAAATCCGTCCGTCCGCCGTACGCCGTACGCCGTACGCCGTCCGCCGTCCGCCGTACGCCGTCCGCCGTCCGCGCCACTTTGCCCAGTTAGCGTTGAGTTAAAATTACGAAATTTTTTTTATGGGTTTCGACCAACCCCACAATGGTCCTCGAAACTTTTCATAACCCTAGGTCAAGGGGAAGGGGTTCAAAACGAATTTTGAAAATTTGAAAATCTCATATCTCGAAAAATTCATATAGAACGGTATGTTTTTTATTTCATATTTAGATAGAGTTTGTTCCGTAGAATTTTTTAAGACCATCCGCAGCTTTGTACGACCAGCCGTTCGTTCACAATGAGGGCTCAAAGATTGTGCCTCACAACACGATCGTGTATCAAACTGTTGAAATACAGGTCCATTTTCATACTAACAAGCTCTTTGGAACATCATATGGCTTAAGTGATGTCGAGTTTGTTGTTCTGAGGTGCGTTTCGTGCTACGGAAATGAAGGTAATTTCGAATGTTTGTTGGTAGGTACTTCTTTTATAGAAAAATTATTACCGACGTAGTATTAAAAACCCCAGAATTATATCGTATTAATTAATCATAATTAATAATAATAATTATTAATAATAAATACGAATTATTAATACCTAACAATAAATTATAATAATTTTCACTAGGTACTTGATAAAATTGTTAATAATTAGCGATAATTGATAATAATAATTAATCTAACATTTAGGATCTAGACATTTAGACCTAGTGATCTAGACAGAAGGGTGATCTGTACAAAGAAGATAATGAACCGTTGTGTCAAGAATTTGCAGAGTTTTTGGTTTATTATCTTCGATAATGAACCATTGGAATCGCCCAAAGAAAAAAAAATTTTAACCCCCCCTCAAAATTTGTTGGTTTACGTTTCAAGACACGTAGATTCAGAAAATCGAATAAAAAAAAATCCGTCCGTCCGCCGTACGCCGTCCCCCGTACGCCGTACGCCGTACGCCGTACGCCGTCCGCGCCACTTTGCCCAGTTAGCGTTGAGTTAAAATTACGAAATTCGGTTTCTGGGTTTGGACCAGCCCCACAATGGTCCTCGAAACTTTTCATAACCCTAGGTCAAGGGGAAGGGGTTCAAAACGAAATTTAAAATTTCGACAATGTCATATCTCAAAATATTTAACTGAAACGTGTAATTTTCAGTTCACTTTTGAATGACCTGAAAAATTACGAATCTTTTAAGACCAGTTGGATTTTTGTGCAACCAGCCGTTCGTTCACAGTGAGCGCGCAAAGGTTTAGGAAAAACACTAATCTTTCGCGTCGAAAACGGCCGTTATAATACCCAACCCTCAGACGCCCAGAATAAAACTACCTTTTGTCATCTTCCCGGTAAACTATAGTCTGGAAATTTTAACCGTGAGTCGGTGATAGACCTCATTGCAATATTTACTCGGGTTCTCATCTGTAAAATTGTTTAAATAATACCTTTTTATAATAATACAAATTAAATTTTGATGATGAGCTATTGACTTGAAATTTTAAAAGTAGGTCAGAACTGGATCACAGAACTGGATTCACTCGGTTTCTTGTCTGTAAAATTGTTTAAATAATACCTATTTGTTTAAACAAATTAAATTTTGATGATGAGCTAGATACTTGAAATTATAAATATAGGTCAGAAATGGATGACATTTCAATATTCACTCGGTTTGTATGACATGGTATGAGTATGGTATGGTATATTATTGTATGTATGATTTGGTATAATACAGTATGGTATGATAGGAAAGAAATTCGTATGGTATGGTATGAGTACGGTGAGAATATGGTATGGTGCCGATTTGCAATACAGTCTGGTATAGACAGAAGGGTGATCTGCACAAGGAAGATAATAAACCGTTGTGTCAAGAATTTGCAGAGTTTTTTTTATTCGATTTTCTGAATCTACGTATCTTGAAACGTAAACCAACAAATTTTGAGGGGGGGTTACAAATTATATTTGTCCACGCTAAACACGATGGTGAAGTCAGAATATCAATATCGCATTCCGTTATCAGATTATAGCAGATTAACCGTGAATAACATCTCAAGTAACGTTTTTTCATCTTCAAAGTTTGAGAACGGAATAAGATATCGCAATTCTGATTTCACCATCGTGTTCAGCGTAAAGAAAGAACCCTTCAAAATGAGGTGTCACTTGTCAGACTGTTTCATTTTTGGAATTTATCGAACTCAGCGTTTTGATTGCCGGGAAAGATTTGTGTGCAAACTTGAACTTAAAACAGCTATAACACTGAAGGCTGCATCTTAAACAATTTTAACTTGTATAATATGGTGAAAGATCTTCTCGCCATGGCGCCGAGGGGAGATTTTGAAACGGATGCGGTGCTTGAGCAGTAATAAGTGCATCTCTCCAAGGCGGACGGGGAAAACTTATATCATAAGTTTTCCTTGCTGCGAGGGAGGGTGATTTATACTCGGAATGTTTTTTGGAGGTTTTGTGTGCCGTGAGGTACCCGTTTGTAACATTCAGTTTCTTGTTCTAAGATAATTTCCGTGTCAACGAAAAGAAAGTACTTTCCTATATTTGTTGGTTGGAGTTCTGTACCTTTGGATATGAATGGTCATCGGCGTGAGTCATACAGTGGGGTGAAGTGTAGTAGCGAAGGAACTAAATATGCAATAGCCAATTGATTTTCGTCTGGGAATAGGAAGTTCATTGTCAAGGCAAGCGAGAGGTGGGTTATTCCAAGCTATTGAACTCGGAACCTCCAGGGTTCGGGATGTCCTGCGGTCGCTTCGCGGGTGGTCAGACTAACTGTGAGATAAGTATCAACCCCTACGTATAGCTGTGACATTGGAGCCTATAGACCCAATGAAAACGCGTAGTGTGACAATAGGAAATCTCAATCGGCCTCGTTATTGTCCTCGGAAGCGTTTGGTGGCCAAGTGGTGTGGAAGAACAGCCATGTACGCCCGACAAAGGAGACGGGTCTTCCCGGTTGAACAGTTGAACATACAAAAGCAAACAGATACATTTAAAAGAACCAGTTTATCCCATTACAGACATACGATCTCCTTTTGACGGTTGTGTTTTGTTAAAAGGAAGGATCTCCGAAGAGATCTAGCTACCCACCTCCTGCTTCTCAAGTAGTTCGGTAAGGAATAGCCCTTGTTTGGGACATCTCTTTTATATTATAGGAACAAACGGTGAAAAGAACAGTATTTTTTATATCCATCTTTTGTCCTCCTACTTTTTTTACCATACTTCGTATTGTACTTACGAAAGAAGCATTTCATTAATGCATTGAACACATTAACACAGTGGCTATTTCAATCAAACACTAGGTAACACTATAAAAAGGGTCCTATAGTAGGTATATAAATTCTCCCGAATTGTACAGTATATAAAAGAGGCCTCTAGATTCAAAAACTGACATTTCCAAAAAACCAAATGTTACAGGAGGGCCAAAACACTCTTTTCACTATCAAAATGAGGAATTTTTGAATTTCTAGTTATTTGCTGAAATTCTACATAATTGTCCCAAGTTTCAAATTTTTAAATTTCTCCTGTTATCATTTACTGCCAATTTTAAATTGAAAGAGTCCGATTCTGAATCTAAAATGGATAAAATCCGATTCTGAACCTCACCTGACCTTTCCCTGACATCTGAATGGCTGCTGCGCGGCTGACTATTTCTTTAAACCACTCTTGAAAAAAATCTTACAACAGTTTGAATTGCTTTGGAAAATCGGGTAACCAGAAAAAATCACTTAGAAAAAGCAAAGGTCGCTGAATAGATGAACTTGAGGCAACAGAGTCTCTCAATGTCACTACAAATCCACTAGCTCGTCACGCAGGTCCTCACAGTCATTCTGGTTATCAGCAGCATTGTCGTTCGAGGGTAGATTCAGGTAGAATTTCAGGGTTTGATTCGTCTTCCATTCATCTCCATACCGTATAGCGAGCAAATTGTGGATGTCCCTTACATTAGCAGGTGCTATAGGGGTTCCGTTGGGCGAATATTAATAAGTAGTTACTTGCTTGTTTTCCTGACATGAAAACATTTTTGAACTCAGCAATTTCACTATTGTAGTTAGGTTTAAGTTGTAGTTAGGTTAGGAGTGAGCCATGCACCATCTATGTTTGGGCGGAGGACCTCAAATTCTATAGAGAGTAAAGACATCTGCCTAGGTCGTGGGTGTATAGCCGTGGAGTTTCCTCACTACATAGTTGTCGAATAGATTAAATACTCATTTGCTTAACGCTTCGGACGGTACATACGCCTTTTAGGCATGTGCGTTTCACAGTTTTGCCCCTGGAGGCTGCCCTAACGCGTTCCGCCCAGTCTTCTCCCAGGAGTTTGTCAGGTGCCTCTTGGCCGTGGTAGTACCGTGTTCCCCTCCCGCATTGCCCACTCTGTTTTGCTGTAAGTACGTTTTTCCTAGAAGTGACCCTGCCTTTTTGGCATATGTTCCGCTGTATTCATATGGATTTCCTGCTTCACAGGCATGTGTTCCTCTATGTGTAGTACGTTTTGCATGTCTTTGTAGCATATGTTCTGCGTTTTGCATGTATAATGTTGATTATGCATATGTTCCTGTAAGAGTAGGTAAATTTTCCTGCCTAAGAAAAATTTGTTTTGCTTGGTGTGTGTGTGAGTGTGCCCTTCCAGACGATATCTTACCCTAGGAAAGAAAACTAACTCCAAAATGGTGCCAAAATGTCAATAATATCAAAAGAACGGCTAAGTTTGTTGTAACAATTTTTGGACTACTCTTAGGGGTCAAAGTACAGCACCAGTACACCACAGCTGCAATCTGGCAGCTTCTTTGGCAAGAAAAAATGTTTCAGCTGGAGTGAGGATCCAATCAGTTCTGGTTTAGGCAAAGAAACCAACAGATTACATTTCTGTAAGGATTCGTTTCAATTCTTTTGAAGGACCAGCTCGACAGCTTGGAGTTGCACCAACTCTTTTACTTTTAGAAATAATATTACATCCATCATTTTTTTTTTTGGGGGGGGGGGGGGGGGCTCCTTTTCAATAACCTATACACCTGCCTACTAGTAAAGTTGTTTTTGGCAATATTTAGGTAGGTAGATTACCAAATTTAGTAATGATCCGATTAGGAATCTGCAATCCGAATGATTTAGTTTGAGTTGATTCTCAATTCGGAAATTCGCTTCAAACGCCACAAAAACGTAACTGCCTTAAAGTCAGGTTTTCCTCCAAGAGTACTTAGGGAAGTACACGGATACCTGCTAAACACGCTTATGTTCCGCTAAGTGCATGTTTTGACTCTGCCTTATAGGCAGGTCTTCCTTTAAATGCGGATAGAAATCATGTCCCGGGCGAAGTGTTAGGTAACCAACTATATTCAATTACCGTCCCTGTATTTTTATTGTACATAATATGTATTATTTATGATGTTGAGGGATGTCGAGGGTCGGTCATTGACCGACCCTCGACATCCCTCAACATCATTCTTACTGACGGTCAACCTAAACCACACACACTCTGTATTATTTATGTACAATAATAAAATATTATTTTTCCTTCATTAATTTTGTTCATCTCTGTCACTAGAATACCTTTTTGGTGAAGGAAAGAATTTTTTTCTAAATTGTGGGGATCCGAAACTGTCATTTGTTTTTAATATTGCTGCCCTGAATATTTAATATTAAATACTTATTTTTACAATTCGTTTTTGTATCAAACTGTATTCGCGTTGTTAAATTTAGTTCGTTGTTGTACCTCCTTGTAAAAGAAGGTTTAAAAAACATCGTAACATGAACGACCTTTATTAGATTTATCATTTATTTGAAATAATCAAACTATTACCGTATGTTTATTAACTTTAATAGTTTGATAATTTCAAAGATGTTATTTTCGTAATTAAGTCAACTAGAACTCTTTTGTCATGTTATAAATTTGTTTTGCCAACGATGAAAGTACGGAAATTTGATCCAATCATGTCGAATAGTCGATCTTACAGCTGGTACTAAACGCTAACCCACTCGGCCACCGGCTGTCCCTCGCCATCATTTTTCGCTCATCATGACGTTTACAAATGAATTCAAAACTTCAAAATGTCCCTTTCCCGATACTTCCACTTCCCACTTTCAAGCCAGATGAGATGAGATCACCCAAACAATTTACTCAAACATTTTGCATTGGTTGATTTCACTCGAACTGAAAAAAATGTATATCTGTTCGTATTTCCTTGAATCACATGCGTAAAAACCAAAAACATCACCGATTATTAACCCGAATCTGATTAATTAATAAACAATACACACAGTCGTGACAATGGAGAACGCACTAGAGTGACTGAAAATGCTGCAACCTCATCAACGAGTCAATAAATAATTTGTATTCATATTTGGTTACCACTAACACCAACAACAGTACTTATCATGATGTGGGGAATTTCCAAGTGGGGTGTAAACATCCGTAATTTGAATCTGCGAAAACCAACTCCTGAACCCCAAAGAACTTTTCAGATTCTTCATACCTGGGGTTTCAGTCAACACATGATTTGGTCTCATTTGTATTGAGTCCAAATTACGGATGTTCACTCCATATTTGTATCAGTCAACGTATGGTATCCGAATAGGTCTCTAAGTGTAGATAACCAGCAAATGATGTCATATGTAGATATGTACATATATGGAGTGGGTAGAGTCGGCGTCAGGAGTGGTGTAAGGCGTTCCAGACCTGCAAAGCTGACGTGTACGGCGGGATGAGGCTACGGGCGCGAACGAAGTTATTACTATGTATGCGTTTTTCGGGACATGTTTCATTTCCACCCTTGTATCCTATTCCACCAATCCAAGTGATATGGTTTCGCGGTAAGAGAAAGTGTTCATGTCCACGGAATACATGATTTGGTTTCGAGTACTGAAGATTTGATCGATGAGGGATCGCTGACATACGTATAACTTATTATTTTCATAATGAAGTACTGGAATTAACCAGGGAGAAACCAATCGCCCTCCCCTCCCATCTTCCGAAAATTTGAGCGGTTACGTTTGAAGTAACTAGTGGAACTTCTGGCCGAGTTTTATATGCGGGAACATCTGATTCAAAAAACGCAATGTGTTGTGATATCAAGTGTCTTGTGTTCCGCTATTTTTCTGTGTAAGAAGTTCATTTCGATTATTTGTTGGTAGGTATTATAATACATCATTAAGGGTGGCACAACCCATAGGTATATCATGTCAATACAAATGAATTATGACATTACAATAATTTATTATATTACTCACCTACAAGTAATACTCTTTATATTACTCACCTTTCACTATCTCTTCATTATCTCTTAGTTGATAGTTTGAGCATGAAAACATTTATAATACCATTTAAAAGCACAGTTTTGTAACTTTGAAATGGCGATCAATCGATCAATCAATAAATACCTATATGAAACTCGGAAACAACAAATACAAATCTCAGGTAGTTTGAAACACTTGATCACGTTGAAACATTGTATCTCAAAACCATCGGTGTATTACATGATCTGTTTTATCCTCAGCCTATTAAATCACCCTCATGAAGGCAAGTTACCATCTACCAGGCAGTTTTAGGCTGCACTAATCCGCTCAGTCTACCAGCCTCTTCCTTACGTTCCATCCCTTGGGAGGTATATTCATCCGCACTGAATGAAATATGGTAGTTTCAATAGGGCGATAAACTCAGGCTCAAAGGGAATATCAAAAACGTCTTAAATGGGAATCAAATCAGTTACCATTCATTCCCCCTCTGGCAACAGAAGAGGATCATCATATTACAAAACCTATAGCTTCACTATCGAAAATAAGTAGGCATGGAGATTATCATCCGAGATGTTCAAAACTGGGGACGATAGGGACAATCTATGGAAAATTTCATCATTCATCCCCTATGAAGATCACCGGAGGTCTCTACAGTTTTCTTCCGAAATGCCGGGCTGACCTAATTATAATTTATTCAATTGAATCATAAAAATGATTAGTTATTTATCATTCATCCGCATTTACATAATTCTAGGTTTTTACAGACATTACGTTGGCAAAAATTTATAAACATAAATGATATAAATTTTTGCCAACGTAGTAGGTATCCGTAAAAACCTCGAATTACTACGTAAATGCCAATGAATAACAAAATTTGTATAATCATATTTAATATGATTATAATATGATTATGATTCAAGTGAATAAATTATTCCTGATATTATTCATGATCATAATATGACATTATCACGATAATATTATTATCATGATAATATTGGTTTATTATCTTCGATAATGAACCATTGGAATCGCCCAAAGAAAAAAAATTTTTAACCCCCCTCCCCCCCTCAAAATTTGTTGATTTACATTTCAAGATACGTACGTCAAGAATTTGCAGAGTTTTATTATCATGAATTACGAGTACCTCGTACTCTCGTACCTTCCAAAAATTGATATTGCAACGAAATCACTTTCATTCCGTGGACACATGTAGTATCACCATAGGTTGTTTGAATGAGCGGTTTCCGAATATGGAAACCGCTGAAATCGAAACTAGCTTGAATTCAGCGGTTGATTCACGCTTATGGTGACTATTTTTGTCGGTTCTGCCTTCGATTCCTTATTGAGAACGACGCCGGTCGTACATCGCCTCGTGTAAAAATATACTTTCGAATTTGTACAAAAAAACCTATACTGTTCTATTGAAAGTTTACGAGATAGAGAAATTCATGTGAGGATATGGAATTGAAAATTTTGTCCCAAATTCCTACATTGAGGGCAGTTGTCCATCATTAGGTATAGACCGCTCGTTTTAATAGAAGATCCAACTGCATTCTCTGATGCAGTTACTCGTTACACAGCGGAATCATATTTTCTCTTAAGAATGAAGCTATTTGGATGTAGGTAGCGAAAGATGAACTGGAATAAATCATGTCATAGTCACTCAAAAATACTCTTAATATCATGGGCCTTCAACACTTCATGTTTTCAGCTATTCGACGTGTGTGAGATGAGCAATATGGATCCCTTCGAGACGCCTCACAATCTTGATTTGTCCAGAGGAGACTATAACTGAGCTCGTTGGTTTCTAATCATTTTTTTGATGCTATGGCAAATTACGACTGGTGGACTGAGCAACCCCAATACCACAGACGAACCGCAGTGAGCTTAGTTCAACATCGCCCGATTCTTCAGCCCCCATTCAGCATCCCCAATATTCCTTTCAAGCAGTTCAAGTGTAAAGTAAACTTTATTCTCATATTATACAGACTAAATAACATAGCGGGTTTCTACAATATTGATTGCCGATCTAAGTCTTTTCTTGAGTAAAATGTGTGTCATTTTTGTTGTTGACTGGAAACGTTGTATTTTCACACAAATTTCATATATTTCTGGCGTCGGAAAACATTTCGATTGAAGTACTTGCACTGGGAATTTTCTAATAGTGGTTAATATCAGTTCTCATCTGTGTATATTTCAATCCTGTTTATAAGTCACCACCAAGCCACTGGCTTTTAGATTAGAATCTGGTTTAATCCTTAAACAAAAGCGTAATATTATCCTTTGGTTGACTGTGCTACCAAAAAGTTGATCATTAAACATCTCTTGACTAACATGCATTGATCAAGCCAACATTGTTTTACGACAAACCGTTCGTCAACATGAGCTGGAATCAAACCGTAGAACTGCATGGCGATTTTCGTACTGGGGAACAGCTAATTCTAACAACAAATTTTTTTGTGGCATCGAGTTTCTTGTTGTGAGATAACTTGAAAAACTGCAATGTAATCTGAATAACGAGAAGACCGTTGGCATTGGTTGCCTCACATTCTAATGTGAGACTCAAAATCGACAGCAAATTCGTTTGTCCAGGAGTCAACAGAGTTATTGGGAACCATGTGGTCGATTTCTTAAATTCCCTAGACAAACGACTTGAGGGAACGATTTACTCTTCTATGATTAAAGATCATGTAATCACATGGGTAGAAACATGAGTGTGAGAGAAACTGGAACAAAACAGCGATGAATTCTCTATTTGATATGAACGTTTTTGAGTTTTTTGTTCTTGGAGTTTTTTGAATTTCACTTTCCAATGTCGTGCAGGGAAGTGTCTCAGTATTGTATGACCGGTTTTTGTTTTTAACTCTTCTTTTTACATCTAGGTATTTTTGATGATTTTTATCTATATTCGAACAGTTTGCTGAGCCTGAAGACCTAATCGCAAATCGGCGGATCACCAATTCTAGGAGTTCCCCAATTGGGAAGGAACCTAACCGGGGGTTGAGCGGATGAGAGAAGGTTTTGTCAAGAGTTCAGCCGTCTGCCGTAAGATAGGGCGAGTGGCATCGATTCCAAACCCTCCTTGTTTCGAAGCTCTGCGAGAGGAGACGAGCATTTTATTTGACAGCGCAGAGAGGGCTTTAACTTGTTTTGCTCCAAGAGAGTTTGTTATCGGAGGCTTGTTAGAAAGAATTACTTTGGCATTGCAATGTGTTTCAAAATTGTATGAGCACCTCTGGGTATATCGTTCTTCATCAAAATTGTGTCGATACAAACCACTTTAGGGGTAATCTCAGTACACATTTACTTCTATATAAGTATTTATGATTTTCCAAGCTCTACCGAATCGTAGAATAAATAATAATTAGAAGATCACTGATTTCCGAATACACATTTGGCATTTTGAGGTTTCTACATCGCTGAAAATTGTTTAAAATGGTCAAATTACAATAATTGTAATTTGTTAGGTATCAATTATTAATAACAATATTTAACAATAATTACGAAGTTCAATGTTTGATTTAAAATCTTACATCGATGCAGGATGGTCCCATTTCCTCGGCGATCTGGCAGGCAAATGTCTAAGCGGCCAATGCGTCATTCTAAAATTACCAAAACTCTCTACACGGATCTTTTATTATGAAGTTAGTAAATGATTATTTAACTGATCTGAATTATCAGTCTGACTGATCTGTTACCATTAGTTTTATTCCCACTATGTTAAACTTTGCTCATGGTGATATTTTGCAGCCTCAACGTTGGACACATGAACTAAAGTACGAGTAGATGGGAGTAGAAATGAGCGGGTTAGCGCTATGGTGGCTGGGATTAAAGGACATATCGGTAGAAACATCATGACGACACAAGTGGACTCGGGTGTCCGCTTTGGGACTGTATATACAAGGCAAAACAACGGAATCATTTTAGCAAGACTTTGAGGAAAACGTGCACAGGAACGTCATCGTTTGGTCATTGCGCACTGGTAAGTTCATAACAGGGATCTCAAACTTCGGTCTTGGAGTGAAAATGGTTCGACCTGAAGTCCGCCGAAACCTTAAAGCCCTTATTTAAACTCCTCTGTTGCGTCTAAATTCCATTCGAATTGATGTATAAGGAAGGAAATTACAAAGTATACAAAAATGGAATGGGACACTTGATTTATTGGCGTCAGGAGGTGAAGGTAGTTTTCAGTGAATAATACAGACTCCAAAATAACAATAACCGTAACGGCAGCATATTACGAGGATGAGGACAGAGTAAATTAGGTAGGTACTAGTTTTAGTACCTACCATTGACTAGACTGTGATTTTAAATTTATTTTCCATGCAGATAAAAAAATAAATAAATAATTAACATGTGCTCGTAGCATGAAAAATGAATTAGTTGTTACCAATGTCCAAAATGTATCAAAGAAAACATATATCAAAATGCCCACTTCCAACCGGGAAAAGAGGTTTTCAGGACGTCACTCTCAGTAGCAAGTAAGGACGAAAACGTCGTTTTGTTTTTGTTTATCCAAAGCATAACAGGATATCACAAAGCAGAGCGAGAAAAGATCCACGTGTTCTGAAGGCCTCCCTGGAAAAAAAAAAAAAAAAAAAAAAATCACGTTCAAATTTTCCTACGCCGCTATTATATTTTCTGTGAAGATTTCTCTTCTGAATACAATGTCCTTGTTCAAACTGTTCGAAATAATTGAAAAATTGGAAAAGGTATTCCAATATTCTCGTAGGCCTTGGAGAAGGAAGGTATTTTGGAGAGGTATTCCCCCAGGTATTTCTCTGGAAGAATAGACGGAAAATGTCTCAACGATGGTCCAGACGATATTCCATTTCAATAAACATCCTGCAGCCGATTCTGCCATCATTTGGACAATGGTGCAACAAAAGTTAACCAATCCAAATCTTGTACCGTCACTTACACCTTTAATAGAACAACAAACGAACCACCACGATACTACCAGACACATATCATCCCCACTATGCAGTCCTACAAATATCCAGGTGTCATATTGAATCGCCGCCTAACTTTCAACACCCACATACCTCTCTCACTCAACCGCCTACGCAGCAGAACTAACCAGCTAACATCGCTTCTCAACAACAGAAATACATCGCTCCAAACCAGAATTTTAATATACAAAACCCTCATTCGCCCAATCTGGACGTATGCCCTAGAAATCTGGGGCACTTGCTCTCGATCACAATTCCGTCGCATAGAACAGCAGCAAAACAGCACCATGCAAAATAGTCCACGCTCCCCCACTGGTACGCAACGAGACCCTTTACCGACAACGACCTCCACATTGAACGACCATACGAATTCCTGCGTAAACACCTCGCCAACTTTGTCTCCCGCAATCGAAACCATGAAAATCCTTTAGTCAACGAAGGATTCCAACCCCCGTCACAACGTCGACTCGCTCGTCCGAGGCATATCACTCCATGAATACAAGTCAATGTGAAAGTGAAAGTTACTTATAATTTAGTTGATCTCATGTTTGGCACATTTCCTTAATTTCAATTATCTGCCAGTTCAGCAAATAAGTCAGATTATATAATACAATGCCGAGTGTGTGAAGAAGAAGAAGAGGAAGAAGAAAAACGTTTATTAAATAAATCAAATGAAATTGTTCTTATTCTTATAAAATAAACAATACAACATGGTATTAAACCGTCTGTCGGTAGTGTCGGCCGCGAATAATAAATGGAAATAAATTGACTTGAAAGGGAACAGAAACTGGAACAAAATCACAAAGTTTACAAAATCAAAAATTAAATTCAGTCACCATCATTGACCTATACCGCCACGCTAGTTGGCAAAATCACCAGCTCACCCCACCCCTCGCCATCCAGCAGAGCCAATGCCTCCTCACGCCCAAGTAGCGGCCTTCCAAAAGCTGTTCTTCTAAATTCAGCCAGCATTGGGCAGATTCAAAGGAAGTGGAACACGTCCTCCCTCTGGTGTGCAATGCCGAGTGTGTGTGCAGCCACCATGTTTGGCTGTACACCTGAACTTTTAATTTAAGAGCTGGACATCATCCCATAGATGAATATCATAAATGTAATGGTCTCTTCGAATAAAACAAAGAAAAAGAACTTGTCGATTGGTCCGAACTATTTTGCATACCATCTTCCGGACTCATCTCTAGGATGGAGCATTTCGATTATTTATACATTACCATTACAGCGATTTCCTAACAATACAAGAATGATTTATTTTTGGTCAATCCAGCCAAGTCCGTTGGAAGTGGAGTTCGAAGGTGGAGAGATCGGTGACAATAAGTGATTAGGAAGCTCGAAGGGATCAGAAGGCTTCCGAACGAGGGATTTCTTTACTCGATGCAACGTCATTTAGAAAGAGAGAAGGATAGAGCGCGAGGGCGTAAGGAGAGAGAGAGAGGAAGAAAAAAGGGGAAAAAAGTGTGATCTGGTTGATTGAGCCGTTGTAACGCGACGGGGAGGGACGAAAGGCTGATTACTGAGCTCAACTCCCTAGATTACAGGAGGAGAGTTGTGAAGGACGAGGGAGATGTTCTGGCGAAGAAGGGATGTTGTAATAGATATCAGTCCGGCTATTGACGACTGAAGCGAGCGGAGAGGGCAAGACTGACCGCCTGTCGTGAGCATAGGGGCAGAGCAAATATCTTGATTGCTCTATATGTAAACAAGGGACACCCCCTTCCGCAGCAAGGAAAATAAAAGTTTGCAAGGAGTCTCAATTTTCTTGGGGGTAATCGACGGGAATGACACTTTGATCAACATATATAAAATCCACTGAATTATTTCCAATGGAAATATTATTTTCAGGTTGAATTACTTCAATGATTTTTTGTAGCACCAATGGATCGATCAACGACAATCAATCCTAACCCCACATTAAATGGTTCACGTTTGACACTCAAAGAGTGGTGGGCTTCAACTCCTATTCTAAGGTCAGAACGCACGTCAAGATCAATAGAGGAGTAAGTCGAAAACTCTACGTAAATATATCAACTCAACGTCAATCAGAAGACACAGCGGTGTTTAAAATGTTCAAAACGAACAGGATGCTTCACATAAAACGGTGTAGCTCTTGATTCAATCTTTTGCTTTCACCAGATCTTCATTCAAAGCATTCAAAGCATTCTTCATGCAAAGCATTTTGCACTGACGTTGTATGACCAGACGTTATGTTCATAATTAGAGGTTTAGGCATAATCGTTAACATGAGAGTGAGTCACACTGTACAACTTCAGGCCAATATTTGCATTCTGGGGGTTAATTATTATTAATATGGCTTTACTTTATTTTTGAAGAAAAGGAAGCTCTTGTTCTTGGTCCCATATTTTTAAAACTCGAATTTCCGAAATATTTGCGTGCCAAAATCTGTTCTAGACCATCCTGAAAAGACACCATAAATTATAAGTATAGACATTTATGTGTGTGTCTTTCCAGACGATAACCCACGATAGAATTGAGATAAAAAGTGAACATTTGCACACAAAAATCTATCTTGGCAACCGGAAAGCTAAGTTCGTAGATGGGCAGAATTGGGCTAAGGTTTTAGTTTGGGGAGTATTAGGGAGGAAAATTTACCCATAAATTCCCAAACAACAGGCGGACAAGTGACACCTCATTATAAAGGAGTTTTTTCCCCGCTGAATTTTGGTATCTTCTTCCGTTCTCGCAAATTCGCTCATACGATCATCCTGCATGACTGGTTTAATTTTTAGGTTGGCCCAAAATTTCATTGGAAAACTGAGGAGACCGTTACTGAGGTAGTTACTGACTCAAATCAACGCCCGATATCTTACCTCATCCCCTCAACCAAGTATTTCGTATAGCTATAAGGGTCACAAGGATATTGAGAACAGTGATATCGTTTCACTACTTTCAAATATTCATTTCGCACTTCTCTTGCGTAAACATATTTGTACAGTATAGTCGTGTTTCATTGAGTTTATTGAAGGGATATCTCAACGAGACGGAGCCTGTCCCAGCCTTATTCTTGATTAGCGTCCTTCGTGCTGTGCATTAGGGATGGGATATCGAAAGAAAAGTATCGACATAGGCATCAAATGACATATCGAATATAAATATCGATATCCGATATAATATCGGAAGTAAAATATCGATATCTGATATTATCGGCCAATAATATCTGAAAATTATTTCACAGTAGGTAACTCTGTCTAAAGTGACAGAATAATCTTCTATTATTTTGGCGAGCACGCAAAAATGGTCCGGGAAACTTGAAAAGAACGCAGTTCCATTTCTTCCTTTATTGGTATAACAGCCTCTTTTTCAGCGATCTCCAGCAGAACCAGACACTGAAAAGTGCCCTCTGTCATTTTGGTGCAAAGCTTCTGAAACTTATCCAGTGGCCAAACAGTACTTGTCCGCCACATCAACGTCAGTTCCATCATAGAGAATTTTCTCTCAAGTGGGAAACACCATAATCTCTTCGAGGAGACGGCTTAATGTTTGCTTTATTCTTATAAACCTAAATCAAGTGCCTAATAAAATATTGTAAATCATTGGTTTTTCAACTCATTTATTAATGTTTTTCAATAGTTACCTATCTAATTCATTATTTGCTTATGATAAAAAAAAAGAACATGTCGATGAAAAAATGTCGATATTGAAAAATTGGACTTCGAAAGAAAAATATCGATAATCCAATACTATCGATATTGATATCCCATCCCTGATGTGCATCCTAGTGCGCCAAAGATCGAACCGGTGGCGGCTTTGGCCAGGATGGGGTGGGTAGGCGATGGGTTAGAAGTAGGTACATATCCCTGGATTGTGTAATATAAGAATAGGTAATCCATTTGTTTATAGTATAGGTATAGTGTCAGCCTGAGGCCTCTTTTCGTTCGGCAGAGGGAAAGAATAAAATTCCAGCAGCTCTTGGCAAGTTTCCTAAACGCATTCCTAAAACAGATATTCTGAAACTGACGAAAAGAAAACCAGTACGCACCCAGGACTTGAGCGCTCAACCACTGATGACTAGAATGCCAAGACTTAGAGAATAATCAGGTGAAAGTTTGTCCTTGCTTCTCATCAATACTTTTTACCTCTAAATCTGGCGTTCTCTTTGGAGAATGGGCAATTCCAGTCAATTTTTTTTATTTTTTTTTTTCCAAAGTACCTTGTCTAATGTTAGCGAAAATCGGGTCCATTTGCCAAGAAATTGTTCACAAAAATTTAGGAAAATAAAAGAAAATTGGTAGTTTGAAAAACAGGCGGGCGAGTGACCAGGGTGTGACGTCAAAAACTTCACCATTATGGATACTAGATTATGAAGCACGGATTCCTGTGGCGTGCGGAAGGTTCAATCCTTGTTACCAGAGCGCCTACCAGCGAAGGTTGTCTACGCTTTATTTTTTTTCATTCGGCAGATTGTTTTTATCAAGTACAAAATCGAGTGATCCGTGATTTCTTGTTGGGTTTCTTCAACATTTTTCGTTCTCTACACGTTATAATGGTGAAGAAGGTGTGCATCTTCCCCAAGTGCGAAACAACAGAAGCGGACGGCAAAATAATGATTTCTGTTCCAAGGGATGTGGAGAGACGAACGCAATGGTTCGCCGTGACTGGAATAAAACACTCATTGACATCTGCGCTTTACTGCTGTGAGGATCATTTTGACGTAAGTTTTAACATGAATAATGTTTTTGCGGTGGCCTACCAGAGTTGAAAAGCGTAACGAAGTTTAAGTCACGAAATTATGTCACGAAGATTTTTAATGATTTTCACGTACAACCGAGCCGTTTCTAGGGAAATGAAACTTCTTTAGTTTTCAACGGACAAAAATCGTTCTCCATTCGTTGGAAAGCCTTTAATTTATGCATAAATTATATACTGCCAAAACCGCTGTAAATAAGGAAAAGGGGAAACGGGACGCAAAAACATTATTCATGTTTTGCATAGCAAATACCTCGTTCTATACAAAGTATAGAAGAGAAAAGATCCGGGGGGTCCAGGGGGGCTTGCCCCCCTGGCGAGGCGCGAAGCGCCGAGTTTTCAATACTTATCAGTTTCTTATTATAATACGTTATATTCCAATAGGTTTCGGATTTGATTAAGGTTATACTGATCTACAACTTGGCGATAATGCAGAATAGAGAATGCTGGAGTGACGCAAAGATGGAGTGACGCGAATGGATCATTTTTCTTGAAACATCGTGGATACTAAAACTAACTATCCATCCTCGTTTGAGGTGTCCGATGACGTCAAGGTTTGAGCGCGCGTAGTACGAACAAGTACTAGTTTTGATTGCATTTCCTACCAAACTTAACGAAAAAACTGATCAACTCATGCTATTTTCGTAATCTTCACACGTCCCTTGACCGAAAAATACTGTCCTATTGTAAATTTTCGGACACAATGGAATTGCCCATTACCCGTTCATCAGCTTCAAGTAAGCGTGGAAAAGGAGAGTCGAGAAGCATCAATACTACATTATCTAAAGTTGAAGTAGCCATTATCTAGCTGATTACTTAGTTGAAATTGTAGCTTTTCAAAGCACAATAATTGTGGACATAAATAGGAATTCATTCTGTAGGGAAAAATAAACCTACGAAAGTCAGCGTTTTTGTCTCTCTTTTTTCAGGGTAGGCGGTGCCTACCTTGCCTACCCTGAAGTGCCGCCACTGGATTGAACCCGGTCCACATGGTGGATGGTCGGAGGGGGGGGGGGGGGGTGACTTCGTAATCTCTTGACCGATTCCAAATGGTTCATTATTTGAAATAATGAACTAAAAAGTAGTTTAAACATTTGAAGATGGTTTCGGTTGGATTCAGTCAACTATTCGATAGGACTCCAAACATGAGCAGCGGACTCGGATAAGAGAGCGGGGACAGATTAAACTGCGTTTGCATTCCGTGATCGTCCCGGAGGATTGCGGCAGGAACAGGTAAAAACTCCGGGAATCCTGAGGGATCCCTAAAACGGGAGAGAAAAGGGAATTGCGTCGGGAAGGGAGCGAAGGTTGAGTTGGTGGGGTTGACTAATTGCTTTCCTTCGTAGATGTGCCATCCGAGCCAATGCTGGCAGTTTCCAAGCCATTAGGTTCCTTCTCGGAGTACGTCACTCACACGCCGCCACCGAGAGCAATTGTGCCGCTCCTCTGGCCACCCTCCCTCAACCACATCTTTCCTCTCTCTCTCCCTTCCACAAGTCCACATTTCACTCCCACATTTCCCATCCACATCCTGCTACGTCCCTTTTGCCCTTCGGGATCGAGACTCTATTCCACGGGTCCGAAATCCCTTTGCGAAGAAAAAGGCGTGTTCGAAAAAGGAGGAAAAAAAACATTTCTCCGCTCGGTTTTCAACTTGCGCTTTCCTCACTCCTAACTCAAAGGTTTGTGCGACACTCACGCGCTGAGAGAACCCTAACTTTATGATTGGTTCTTGTCGTACACACGAAACCAGATTCAAAGAATACCTACACATAACTTCAACAGTTGAACAGTTACTAATATAAATCATTTCTTAACCGACAAAATGTCCGATACATTCAAACATCGGCAGGTTCATGGCAGAGGTGGTTATTTATGACAATAAATAAATAAATAAATGACTCAGTTTCATTTATCAGCGAATTTTCGAAGAAGCTATTTTTCTCGGTCCAAAATGTTTGAATCTCGAAAATTCAGGACTGTTTTTCACTTGAATATTTCCTGTCATTTTGGGTTATTCAAGTCGCTGACTACCAAAAATCGTTAGGTAGGTAATTAATTGTTTAAAAAAAAAAAAAACACCATTATAGGTAACATTGGATTTAGAATAAATAAAATACAAAATATAAAAAAACTGGTTCTCATTTTTCTGTACTTTAACGTTTGTTTGCGAACATGTTTTGAAGAAACCTGACGCGGATTTTCGCTGCACTACTTTATCCTTCAGCTTTTGATTGTCCTGCTCACACCTAAATCAATTACTACATGAAGTGTTCCCATTATATCGAGCTTCAGGCAACCTTTCTTGTGTGTTGCAAAGAGTAACTTGGCAAGTTCTTTTGTTTGTAATTGAGTATCGTTGGTAAAAGCAAAGCCACCTTGGGCGTAAGTCAATGGTGTCTGAAATCACTGTTCCCGGGTAGAGTTGACCATAAAAATGATGGATGACTGTGCGTTGACTTGGAAACTCAATGGGTGGAGGGTGACCGCCAGTCGAAAATATGACCGAAAAAGAGAACAGCGGTAGTGGCGGTGATGAGGGGGTGTAGTGCAACAGAAAACAGCAAAAGTTGTTGTTTCTGTCGGATGGAGGGGCTCAAATAAAGTTAAGGGGTATAATACCAGAAGGAAACCCTGAGCCTGGTAACAGTCGTGACGGCGCTGAAGGTCGGGAGGTTCCGCTCGGGTAGAGAGCCTGCCGGTGACAAACGCAGCCACATTGATCAACCCCCAACTTACAAATTAAACCTCTTCTCCCCATCTGAACGGGTACTAGGATAGTAGTGGTTATGGTAAGGGACGAGGTGAGGTGTAGGTGATGAAATAAGGGAAGACTTGTCGGTGTTGGTGTAGGGGGGTGAAGGCCCTAAACTTGTAACTGCCAGGCGTTGATATCACCCTATCGTGTTGAACTCGTCACGTGCCCCAAGAATGAAATATTGATTACTCAACCGTTCCAACTTCATGAAAACTCCATTAAAAATTATATAGGACCATCGCGTTTATAGGAATTCATACAATCCTATTTTAAAGAGGATCACGAAAAAACTTAATGGGGTGAGACTTGGAGTGATACTTGGACTTGTTACTTGGAGTGACGCCTCAAGTATCTCATATATTTCATCTTTCCCGATTGTACCCGCAAAACAAACTTTGATTCGTAACGCAATAACAACCAGTGTATAAGTTTGATGGAATTTTATGGTACCCATCAAACTTTGAAATTGGTTGTTATTGCGTTACGAATAATCGGTATAATCCGGATAACCCATCTATATTGGAATATATTTTATTTTCTTTGCTTTGATCCTACCACGGAGCTTGGTATTCGAAGGAAAAAATAGTCCGATGGAAAAAAAGGTAGATCATGACCTAGTTTTCTCAATGCTCCCATACCGCTCAATACCATTCCCCGACGTGTAAGATCCGTCAGACACTCCCAACTTATCCCAATCTGCTTATGCCAATTCCCAAATTTCTCCATGATCCATCATGACCGATGATTGATTCCCAATTGTGAGGATAATTTCTCACATACTTAAACCTGAGACTCGAGTTGGACCATTTTTACAAAAATCATTTTTGCATCTATAATTTGATGAAAAAAACTCTGCTAATTCTTGACACAACGGTTCATTATCTTCTTTGTACAGATCACCCTTCTGTCTAGATCACTAGGTCTGAATGTCTATATCCTAAATGTTAGATTAATTATTATTATCAATTATCACTAATTATTAACAATTTTATCGAGTACCTAGTGAAAATTATTATAATTTATTGTTAGGTATTAATAATTCGTATTTATTATTAATAATAATTATTATTAATTATGATCAATTAATACGATATAATTCTGGGGTTTTTAATACTACGTCGGTAATAATTTTTCTATAAAAGAAGTACCTACCAACAAACATTCAAAATTACCTTCATTTCCGTAGCACGAAACGCACCTCAGAACAACAAACTCGACATCACTTAAGCCATATGATGTTCAAAAGAGCTTGTTAGTATGAAAATGGACCTGTATTTCAACAGTTTGAGTCACGATCGTGTTGTGAGGCACAATCTTTGAGCCGTCATTGTGAACGAACGGCTGGTCCTACAAAGCTGCGGATGGTCTTAAAAAATTCTACGGAACAAACTCTATCTAAATATGAAATAAAAAACATACCGTTCTATATGAATTTTTCGAGATATGAGATTTTCAAATTTTCAAAATTTGTTTTGAACCCCTTCCCCTTGACCTAGGGTTCTGAAAAGTTTCGAGGACCATTGTGGGGTTGGTCGAAACCCATAAAAAAAATTTCGTAATTTTAACTCAACGCTAACTGGGCAAAGTGGCGCGGACGGCGGACGGCGGACGGACGGATTTTTTTTTATTCGATTTTCTGAATCTACGTATCTTGAAACGTAAACCAACAAATTTTGAGGGGGGGTTAAAAAATTTTTTTCTTTGGGCGATTCCAATGGTTCATTATCGAAGATAATAAACCAAAATCGATTAAGCTGGACGAAATAATGAGTGTCTATCTAGGAACGCGTTTATATAACTCTTCTACATACATATATAACACATAACTCTTCTATAACTCTGCATACATAAATTCTCCTTATTCTTCATATTCAGACAGGCAAGGCTGCAGCCTCTCCACCTTCACCGATTGCTTTGAAATTTTGCACAGACCTTCGTTTCAGCTTCAGCCACAAAATTTTAAAACATTCAACCCATTATCTCAACTCAAAACCTTTTTTTTTAAGTAACAAAAAACAGAAATTTTAGGCTAATAGGACCAATCGACATAAAATTTTGCACAGACCTTCTCTATAACATGACCCAGTACCATTTGAAAGATTTAACCCATTATCTCAACCCAAGAAAATTTTTAGAACAAAAAACTGAGTTTTAGGCTCATTTTGGCCATATTGACGGGATTACTCTTGGATCTTCTTGGTGTGGATACTAAAAAACGCCGTGAAAGTTTCAAGTCACTAGGTCTAAAGGGAACTTATCGTGGGTTTCACGGCAACTTCCCACTTCTTCATTTCGGCAACTTCTCAGCAGAGCCAAAAAACCATCTGCCAATGACTATGTTTACTGAGTAATTCAGTCAAATAAACCGTGAGATTTAGTATTACCTAACTTAGGTACCTAACTTATACTTAGTTTGGTCGATCCGCTGGGAGAAGACGCTTCGAATGGTATGAACAACTAATTTTGGCTAAAAATGACGATGTGGGTTGTTGCCGTGAGACCCTCGCTATATAACTTCAAAAAATATATATATGGTAATAAAAACGTCTCTCCATGGCGTTAAGGGGAGATTTTGAAAGGGGTACGGTGCTTGTGAAGTGGTTAGGACATTTGTTTAATTGGAAGGAAAAGGGCGGGCGGGGAAATAAGGATATCGTAACTTTTCCGGAGTGTTTAGAGGGATCTGGTTTACATAACTAGTTACGTGGAGATCAACGATGGATCCACTTCGATGATTATCTTTATTCATGTTTGGTTCAATACTGCCCTGTTAAGGTAAAACGCCTTCAACTCAAAACATTGCAGAAATTTGCCTCAAGGTTTTTCACTGAAACCTTTGATATTTATTATTTATTATTATATTTATTATTATGATTTATTATTATTATTTTGATATTTATTATTATTTATTATTATTATTTATTATTTATAAACTTATAAGTTGACTGCAACTAATTATAAAAACCCCATTTTTTGGTGAGATATCGATATGACTTCAACCAACGGGGGAAAAACTCGCAAATTAATCGATTTATAATCGCTTAATCGCAGTTAGGGCGATTTTAAAATTTCCAGCGTCCGTTTTGGGATTGTTTGTATAGGTAAAATGCCTCAACATGCTCGTGAGGCAGTCACCTTTACGTAAACAACTCAATCCAACGGATGTTTTGTTCGAAAATTTTGATTGAGTGCCACAACCGAAATCTGAAGCCAAAATAATGCAAATTTTTGTAGGTAGAACACCTCATCTCAATATTTTGGTGAGTTGAGGCGTTTTACCTTAACACTAGCGCGAAAATAAATAAATTTTGAGGCACTTTCATCCTAGAGTTGAGGCGTTTTACCTTAACAGCGTGTCGTTGAGGCGTTTTACCCTAACATTGAATGATTTTTGGATGTTTATGGTCAGAAATCCGGTTCGAATTTTGAAATTTGGACTTCACCATCGGAAAGGCCAGTAAAAACCCCATTTTCGTAAACATTGGACTTGAGACGTTTTATAAACTAGGTAACAGGGCAGAATTGTGCAATGAAGACGTCATCTTCGGTTATACACTACGGAAGTCTCGCACGAAATCAATAGGATAATCCCACTATGAAGTGAACATTCAGGGATGAGAGAAACAAATACGTACTCATACCTTAGCATATTATCTGAAGACCTTGAAAAACCGATGCGTTGACTTATTATGTTAGCAATGGATTAGGAAATAGTTCTACTCTGAAGTTCCTTCTTATGCAAAATGAAAGCATTTTTGAGAAGCGATCGTTTCCAATGTTGTTGGCTGTCCTCTGATAAATTTGCCAAAAAGGGAGAAAGAAGGAAGAAAAACGATGAACGAGTGCGTGGAAGAGGGTGGAAGCGATACCGCGGCTGGACTGGGAGGATGTATATCCGATCGAGGCACCAGAAGAAGTTGGAGGGGTATAAAGCAATTAATAAAGAAAAACCAGCCGAGGGCAGAAGGCAGGGCAATTTACCCAAGATTTATACCCTCGGGAGGGTGGTCCCAAGCTCTACACATTTATTACACGACATTTTCATATCTACCCACAAAAGAGGACCTTGTGCCTCTATGAAAACGTTTCCTTTAACAAATTCATAACGTTGTTCCGAGGAAAGGGGCAGTGGCGTTCCCACATATCATTTGCATACGAGAGCCCGGGCTCTTGTGGTCATTTTCCTTAACGTCTTCCCTCCGCTGTAAAATGGCTTGTCCACTCTCGGGCCTTTTACTTCACATTGAGAGGGCTAAAAACAAAACTATTCCACAGAATGCTAATCCGCGTCGCTGAGCGTATCTGTGGCTTTCCGCCGACAAGGAAAAAACAGGCAGGAAACTACACTTAGAGAAACACCCACTTACCAGGAAAGACACCTTAGGCTCTTGGAATATTTATGATGTGTACTCGAAATAAACCGCTCTTCTAATACATATTAAACTTTTTTCTATTCAAGAGATGACTCGACCGTATCTAGTCTAATGGGTCGTCTCAGGGCTTGTACCACACTGTTCTGCACCGAGGGGCTTTGTGAAGGTTATAAAATGGTTGGATTCATTCTGATGCATTGCAGCACTCTGAAGACTTTCACTCGCCTAGATCACAATAAATCTACCAACTACCGTTCATGATGCATTTTTATACGTAGAGTGGGTGAGACTTGTAATTCCACAAGCTTCTTTATATTTCCTCCGGGTATTTACGAGTTCATCTAATATTGCCCGAGTACTATTAATTCATCATCACTTTCAGCACTAACGTTCACTTCCAAATTATTCAATCGATACGATTGCTTCAATTACGTACTTGGATCAGCTTAAAAGATTTTAAAAATAAAAAGTAGTTCTTCCGTGAAATACAGATTTTTCTCTCAATCAATCTGGATTTATTTAAATACTTACAGAAATTGTATAGGTACAAGTAATTAAAAAGTGAAATGCCACTCCCCACTGTATGTCTAAGACCTGTAACCCACTGTCGGTGCTGTGGGGAGGAGTTCGATCTACGTATTAACACCCTAGGTATAGAAATACAAAACTTTACATACAAAGTTTATTTGCGAGAAGTTTAATAAATTTAATTTAGTGGATGATCAATTATAATTGTGAGAAGATCGATCAGGCATATTCTTGATGACTTATTATTATTGCCATAAGTTTAATTTTACATCGGAAGTCACAAAAGTCATTATATTTGCGAAATCAGTTTAACCTGGTTTCTGAAAAGTGTAATTTTATTTGCGGAAAGATTGATGATATTTGCGACAAAATTCAATTGTTTTGCGAAAAGATGAATTTTATTGAAGAAACGAAACGACGGATTTGAGAAAATATTAACTTGAGTACCTCGACTTCATTACAGGTAAGTTATTATACAACAGCATCTCAATTTCATGTATGATTATAGTATTCGTGGTGACCATTCTTCATTATTGTCGTTATTTTCTTCACGTAGCGTTGTATAAGAGTATTCCACCTGATTTCCAGAGGCACCAAAAAATCTGTCGAAAACTCGAAATATTTCGATTGTATTTGCGAAAAGTTTAAAATCTAAAACTAAAAATTGCATTGTAAGAAATTGAATTGCCTTTACTACCAAATCTGAGGAACTACTGGATGGTGTTATATGCAACAAGGGTCCAAGCGACATTTTCTTCATAAATGAGTTTTTGGTATCTTCGGATTCGTCTCAAGAGCTTTCATTTTTTACGATTTTAGCGCCCTCTATTTTACCTAATAACACTCCATTTAGCGCCATAGTGAATTTCGCAACAAGAGTCTATATCTCCAGGCTTCATGTTAATTTTACAAAATGAGTCTAAGCAACACTAGAATGTGGTTCTTGGACCCCGTCAAAATTTGGTTTTCTGATTCTATATTTTGAAACGCGAACTCATAAATTTTGAGGAATAACAATTTATTTTCCTTGGTTGATTCCAATGGTTAATTATAATCATGGAAGATGATAAGCCAAACATAGTTAATGTTGGGACCAAAAGATTTATTGAAGTTTTTTTCGAATATTTTCCGGAGCGTACTTCTTGTTATAAACTATTACCGACTTTATGTTTCGAACTGTTTGTGAACGAGTGGCTGGTCCAATATTTCCAGTTATTAATTAAACATTTATAATTAATTCGCTTTCACGATTCTGTCGGCTCTTGGAAGCGAAATAAGGTAATTCCTATGTCCAGTGGTTAGACATGCAACTGCTGCAACGAACGGAACTATTCAGTTAGTCTACGTCTTCAATAAAGCGTTCACGCAGGTGTCGAATCTGCCGCAGAGCAAACAGCCCGCAGGAGGATCAAGATGGTACCCGCCCCGTCCACACTTTTTCGGGCTCCGTTCTAAATAATATCGTTACGTCTCACCTGCTTTCCGTTAGTCAAATGAATTTGATATTAATGACTCTTTCGTGATATATTTAACGAGGGCTTGACGAGGGAGAGTGCCTTCAGTTTAATAACGGGTTGCCCAGAGAAGTATCCCATACTTTATAGGATTGCCGGCCTTAGACATACTTTATAGGTCAGATAAGGTCGAGAAGTTTAGTAACCGCATATCACGGGTGCGTAGGGTGGATGAAGATACAATAGGAAAAAGGCTAAGGCAGTGCGTCATCCTGCTCAGAAGCGCACCTTGCTTCTTCACCTTCCTTCCAGGCTAATCGGAGCCTGCCGTGTGTACGTATGAAAAAACGCCGCAAATTTTTTCCGCGGTGGTTCATTATTTTCTAAATAGACCAACCTCTGTATACCTACGATATCTTCATGAGTCTCACAACTATAGGAAATGATTGGAGTAATGGGCTAAACTATTGCATGTTCATTCGAGAAGGTGTCCAGATAGTCCGTGGTGGGAAGGGAGAGTCGGTAACTAGCCCAGTGACGTTCTTGTCAATCAAATCAAATCCGAACCGAAACAATTATAATTTATTTATATATATATCATAAATAAAATAATCATATAGGTAATAAATTATTTACAATTATTGTACCTACTGGCCCTGATTAAACTGCCCTGGAAGCCAATGGGCCTTCTTAAATTCAAACCAAGTTCATATATCTGAGTATGAGGTAATACTACCTATATAGGGATGGGAATCGGTAATCGATTCTTTATAAAAAAATTTTCACCACCGATCATCGATTTTTCACAATCGATTGTGAAGCTCCGATTTTTTCCGATGATCGATTGTTAGGCCACGATGCATCGATGCTTTCTCTACAACCAGGATCCAAAGTTGAAAAACTCAGCAAATTCTTGACACACCGGTTCATTATCTTCTTTGTACAGATCATCCTTCTGTCTAGATCACTAGGTCTAAATGTTTAGATCCTAAATGTTAGATTAATTATTATTATGAATTATCACTAATTATTAATAATTTTATCAAGTACCTACCTAGTGAAAATTATTATAAATTATTGTTAGGTATTAATAAGTTGTATTTATTATTAGTAATAATTATTATTAATTATGATTAATAAATACGATATAATTCTGGGGTTTTACTACGTCGGTAATAATACGATATAATTCTGGGGTTTACTACGTCGGTAATAATTTTTCTATAAAAGAAGTACCTACCAACAAACATTCGAAATTACCTTCATTTTCGTAGCACGAAACGTACCTCAGAACAAAAAACTCGACATCACTAAAACCATATGATGTTCCAAACAGCTCGTTAGTATGAAACTTGACCTGTATTTTAAACGTTTGATTCGAGATCGTGTTGACAGGCTCAACCTTTGAGCCGTCATTGTGAACCAACGGCTGGTCATACAAAGCTGCGGATGGTCTTCTAAGGAATAAACTCTATCTAAATATGAAATAATAAACATAACGTTCTATATGAATTTTTCGAGTTTTGGAATTTTAAAAATTCCCCTTCCCCCTTGACCTAGGGTTATGAAAAGTTTCGAGGACCATTGTGGGGTTGGCCGGAACCCATAAAAAAATTTCGTAATTTTAACTCAACGCTAACTGGGTAAAGTGCCGTGGACGGACGGATTTATTTTATTCGATTTTCTGAATCTACGTATCTTGAAACGTAAACCAACAAATTTTGAAGGGGGGGTTAAACAATTTTTTTCTTTGGGCGATTCCAATGGTTCATTATCGAGGATAATAAACCAAAAGATGAACAACATGCTGAAAAGAGGGAGCTGATGTTGATGTCTTTGACTTGGTGTTGCGTTGTGAGTGCGAACGATTATTTTCTAAAGCCGGGCTAATTCTCACGCAGGAGAGAAATCGTTTGAAGGGGACGTTCTGTCCAAACTCCTTTTTTGCAGAGTGCGCCCGAACATTATTATTTTTTGAACATCGAGGACAGTCGCATGGTTTTCCCCAACCTAATTAATAGGTTCTTTAATTAAATACATACCTACGTTATTGACATTTTATGTCTTTACTCTGGCACATAACTCGAAAAACGTTACACAAAAAAAAAGCGTCACACGAAATCGTCACGAAACTTTCTGATGATTTTCGCTTACACCCGATTCGTTGCTACGGAACTTTATCTTCGCCAGTTATCATCGTACAAAAATCGTTCACCACTCGTTGGATAGCTCTCAATTTACCTAACCATGTTACGTTAACCACTGCGGAGTGTGTGGCCGACATGCTGCGGTATGAGCGTAAAGTTTAAATAATTGTTTACACACAGGTGATCATTCTCAATAAATTATATTGTCAACACGAATGCAAGCTTCATATAAGTTTCTGCAAAGACATAAAATGTCCCAATGTGTTGCAGACTCGTATGCAAGCATTTAGTTTTTGACATTTTCATGTCTTTGCTTTGGCACATAAACTGAAACGGGAAAAATTTGTCCCCTTGATTCACCCTTTCCTTTAGATCACATCAGAACACAAGCGACCGGCGCGCCACTACGTCAGAGCCTATGACGCACGAGCGTATGACGTCAGACGGCTGGCAGGAGGCCAACTAGAAAACGTCAAAGCGTATGCTGTAAGAGCCTATGACGTCAGACGGCTGGCAGGAGGCCAACTAATACGTCAGAGCCTATGACGCACGATCGTATGACGTCAGATGGCTGTCAGGAGGCCAACGAGTACGTCAGAGTCTATGACGCACGATCGTATGACGTCAGACGGCCAACTAGTACGTCAGAGCCTATGTCGCACGAGCGTATGACGTCAGAGGGCTGGATGGCTAGGTGATCGGGTGGTAGCGAAGGGAGGTGGTGATGACGTCAGAGGGGCCAGAGGGAGGCAGATATCTGAAACCCCCATTTCTTCCTCACTACTTTCGTGATCACTGTGAAATTTCCTAAAGGATCTCCGAGTTTCAGTTTGTTTTCATGTTCTGTAGTATTTCTTTTCTTTTTTCCATGAATCTTTCAATGTTTGTTGCACATTCGGGTATTCTGCGGTTTCAAACGATTTCGACCAATTTTCCATTGGAAAAAATTGGGTTGAGACTGAATAAAAAAATCGACTAAGATCGTCGATGATCGATTGTGGAGGCGCGATTAATCGGTGACATCGATTTGTGCTTCCGATGTTACAATCGATGGCATAATCGATTGTGAGGGTCCGATGTCCCATCCCTACCTATATACCTCGCTATAAGAGGCAATACTAGAAACCAGATGAATTATATAAATACAAATTTACGGTTCTTTGCCTCTTAGCTTTAGTTTAGCCTAGAAGAACCTTATGGCTGCTCTAACTGAGAGGATGTTTCTGCTATTTACTTCTGACTCACTGCTACTAATATCAGATGTTGGTCGCAAATAACGTCAGAATGAGTGAAATAAATGATAATTAGTTTTTAGTTAGTTGCAGGTAATTGTAAAGACCATTCAATGGCCGTCACACCTTTCAGTTGCTACGCTTGTAAGTACGCTCGAAGTAGGGTATCGGGTGAGCTTCCACTCTAGTTAGGAGTCGAGATTTTAAGTTGAGATGACTAATAGAAAGGTCCTGTGGCATTACAGCACCCAACATCCACTGAATCTAACGATGAAAAGTAATCTGTTTAATGTCGACGCTCCTCAAAACTCGAACTCGTGGCTTAAATTTTTTTCTCTCAAGAGTATATTTAACATAAATTTGCATCTAATCTTCCAAAAATTGAAATAGAGGGACGAGCTCGTAAATTAATTTTAATAAACACGTATATTAAATGTTTTACGAGGCAGCGTAAAGTAAAACTCAAAATGATATTTTGAAAAATATCCACCTATTCAATTAGGGGTGATGTTAAAAGAGATGGGGAGTGGTCAAATTATACTGGAAACACGCAATTACCGCGGGAGAGCTGACGAATCGGTAAGTTTACTACCCGTGGCAGCTATGTGTTTTGTACGTTTAGCCTAAAGCTACGAGATCAGTTCACTACAAGGGAATTTTCAGCCTTTGACGTCGAAAGTTGTAAGTAATATGCAAAACATAACCATCTATAATACTAGAATGTAGTTGCTGTTGCCTGTTGGGCCTCCTCCATAAGAACCCTTATAAGTACCAGCTGGTACTTATAAGTACCAGCTTTGTGTTTTTTCCTCGGTATAAACATGTACATTGAAACCTACATACCCATTACGATTTGTATTCCATGGTTTCAGCAAACAACATTAATTGTGTCTACCATGAATAAAGATAATAATTAATACTATAATTATTATAGTATAACTATGTGTCCTAGAAATGTACCTTCATTCATTCTTCCCACTTCTTTTTCCTTTTTTCATGAGAAGGTTTTTTTTTAAATTTAATAATTGAGCCAAAATTGAGTTGAAGAATTGAAATTTTAACAAATATTATATTATAATAAAACAAATATTATCTATACTATATCAAATCGTGTCTGTCTGTTTGTCTGTTTGTTTGTTTGTCTCATCATCAATTGAGAACGGCTGAACGTAGAAAGTTGCGGCTGATACCATTTGACGCAGAATTTATCTGGGAAGGTTTATGAAAAATCCGCGTTTAAATCTGTCCATCAGTTGAAACGCTATGAATGAAATACTACTAAAAAACGTGTTATAATCACTTCTATGAGGACGCTTATGCTTATACTTTTGAACGGTTGAACGTAAATCCGATTGTAAGTAGTCTCTGGATTCAGCTCGACGATTACTTTCAAGTGGTCCTTTAATCAGGATGTCAGTGGGAGGGGGTGGGGTGCTGGTTGAGAGAGAGTGAGAGGGGGGGGGGGTCTACAGGCATCCAAAACTACTTGACCAGTTAGAGTGCAACTTTGGGAATTTGTTCTGTGAACATTGAGGAATGTTTCTAAACAGGTAGGGTGGGTCAATAGTATGGGGGGGGGGGGGTAAAGGTAGTTAAGGTAGTGGGAGAACGCTACCGCGTTCCTAGATTACTGGCTTTTTTAAATCTAAGATCCTAATCTAGATTTAATAGTTTACTACCGACCGGGTGCAATTTTGGAAATTCCAGCTATGGCAGGCCACTAATTGCATGTAACAAACATACAGGCTGATGGAGTTCTTAGCTTAAAACTGGTACAGCATTCGTTACATTACAGAACATTCCTAAGGATGTTCACAGTCAAAAAAGAAATGATAATGGGACGTACGAGTATAATGAAGGTTGAAGGCATTGAAAAATAATGTCAATCGATGGAATAAAATGAAAGGTATGATAAGGACTGATGGATATTTAAATTTGAAATAATTTTTTTGACTACCCTTTTTTGAAAAAAAAAAAAACTTTTTCTGTATCGACCAACAAAAAACTAAGTATTTAGTTTTTTTGTTGGTCGATTCAGAAAAAGTTTTTTTTTCAACAAAGGGTTAAACCTCCATTATGTCCTTTTCTCTGCATATAAATAATTTCGCGCTAGCAATAATGACGTTGCTTGTTGGTATTGGCAGCGCTCGTCGGTGTTTGGTATAGAAGAACCCTAATAGAGGCGGTAGTAGCAGTTTCGATTTGGTTGTATGCGATTCTCTCTGCTAAGCTTGCGAAAATTGATTTGAAATTCAGCGAGTTGTGCAGGTGGGAAGGTGGCCAGCGGTCGTAAAAGTGCAGAGGTTGGAAACGAGCTGAGCTCAGTTGGGTCAGTTGTGTCCCAACGTCAATATTTGTTCTGAGTTCTGCTTTTCGGTCCCAGTAGTAATTAGACTTAGAGGGAGCTATCACCTCTCCCTCCTGACCACTCGGCACTTCTGCCGTTATGTAGCTGAACAATCGCTTTTGTTCCTTGTCGTGCGAATTAGTTGTTACTCAAGAAAGACAACAATAATTACATTGGGTGAACATAACAGGACTTCTGGTGAATTGAAATGATACATTACATTACTCGCCCTAGTCTTGATTAAGCGAGTGCATGGAACCATTAGAGGATACAAAATTTCTGAATTAAAACTTGATTCAAACTGGTACAAGAAAACTAGAACGTTGAAAGTTCGTTGAAATGTAAAATTCGATCTTGCACTCCTGCTCACTGACCTATTGTTGTGAACAGTTGTCAGGAGGATCTTTGATATGGTCCGAACCCGCATCCCGAATTTTGGATCCAATCCTAATTATGCCATACTCGACTTTTTGTGAGCGAAAAAACGCTGTTAATTTGTTGGGTAACTCCAAAGAAAATGAAGTGTTCAAACGCTGACTGACTTGGACTTGAATTGTTATGAATTTGCTGTTTGGAGCTATAGCTGTATACAGAGAGCCGTAGGTAATGTACTATAATAACTACTGATAGTAGGGATGCAACCAAAACCAACACCACGTCTAGTGTAATCGTACAACGTTTTTGTTAACGTTAACGTTTATTGTTTGCCAAGAAGTGGCAGATGAAGAAACGAATTTTGCACGCGTCAATTCCTGGTGACCTTCATCTATATTAAATATAAATTCAAAATTAAAATTTTAAACCCTTGAGAGTGTATAAGTTCATACCACTGAGCAATCCTTGTAAATCCACTTGAATAAAATTTACTCATATTTGTATTTAATACAAAATGTTGAAATGCTTGGAAATGGTCGGATCGAAGGGCGCCCATGTATCCTGATAACCACTAAGTTTGGATCTTGAAACTTGAGATTATTTTTATTCATGTTACGTAACGAATATTGGAAATATAGCTGTGCAAATACGCTGACAGATAAATTCAAACTACAGACTCCACAGTCATGCAACATGGCTATAAGAGCGAATTTTCGAAGAAATCACTGGTTTATAATATAATATAATAAAGGAGACAATGTGTTGTAAAACCAGCAAAATGTAGACATTTTATATTATAAAATGTCTACATTTTGCTGGTTTTACAACACATTGTCTCCTTTTTTGCCAAATAACACGTGAGTTTATACATTTTCAACGCTGAACACGATGGTGAGGCCAGAATTGCGATTTCTTATTCAGTTCTCAAACTTCGCACTTCGAAGATGAAGAAACGTGGTTGTTACTTGAGATGTTCTCCACGTATCATCTGCTCTAATCTGATGACGGAATGAGATACTGCAGTTCTGACTCAGCATTGAACAATCTATGAACTGAGATGTTAGTCGGCAAAAAACGGAGACAACATTTGTTATAAAACCAGTAAAATGGAAACATTTTACATAAAACCAGTTATTTCTTCAAACATTCGCCATGCTGCATGACTTTTTGATTTTTAATTCAAAGCACAGGTTAATAAGCTGGAATGTTAGTTGTTGGTCAATACCAGCGCGATTGTAATAGGTATCATATCATTCCGTTAATTAATTAGAGCAGAGGAACCGTGAAGAACATCTCAAGTATGGATGGGTACTTGATGTTTTAAAACATTCGATGTTTTTCTTTCGATGCTCATCACAAATCGACGTTTTTCTTCCGATGTTTATCAGATATTCAATGTTTTTTCCTTTCCCCCGACATACCTATAATTACAAATCTATTTTACGATTCAGTATATAATTGCATTACTTCCGTGGTGGGGAAGGAAGCCGAAATTGAAATTCTGAGGTGGCAAAACAACAGTGGCACAAGAAATAACATTTGGATTTTCATTGGCAGGCTCGCCGAAGCAGGTACGTCGAGGACCAGTTCACTGATTTTCGCTGATTTTCTTTGAATTTCCCGTCTTGGGAAAAGCCCGAACAAGGAAATTTGGGGGCGCCGTTTGAAGGCAAATGATAAGAAATAAAATACTGATAGAAGCGTCGATGAGGAACAGTTGCTCATGGAAGCTGACAGGAGACTGAATGATTGGAGTGGGAGAAGGTAAAGGTGAAGTAGGGAACCACTTTCGCCCCAAGATTTACCAGGCAGACAAGATGACAGTTTTTCGGAGCTATAGTCACGAGACGGATTAAATCGAAGTGGGTGAGGGAAATGTCCACATTTACGGCAATACCACATTAACATAATTATAAACAGCTGATATGAAATTAAGAACTATTAAGAATGCTGTAAATTAGGTATTTACGGACGATTTAGTAGGTAGGCCAAGAGGGTGTCGCGTAATTACGCAATTACATGACCGTTACATTAATGTGACAATCATGACATCTGGCCCACTTTTCCACCCTTGATTGTATTGTATTACTTACTTTGAGGGTCATTCATGTATCATACGATGCAAACAATTATAAATGATGTGTTGGGTAAGCTTATACTTGATTTAGATACTTTTGCTGGTGTCTATAAGAGAGTCCCTCGTTGGCAATATTCCGGTTCGTAGCTTTTGAGAATTTTTCTGGAGGGCTTTGACGGTTGTCAAAGGCCGTTTTACTCGACAAAACATGGCAGTTCAGTAGGTAGGTACTATTGGTTTATTATCTTCGATAATGAACCATTGGAATCAACCAAAGAATAAAATTATAGTTCAAATTCAGATAGAGTTTATTTTTTAGAATTTTTTAAGACCATCCACAGCGTTGTACGACCAGCCTTTCATTCACAATGAGGGCTCAAAGATGGAGCATATCAAAAGCTGTCAACATGACGATGAATCGTGCGGCAGCCTGTAAGGTCTACTTTCGTACTGGCCCAGCTGATTCGAACAGCGCATGGTTTTCAGATATCGGAATTAAGGTAACCCCCCCCCCCCCCCAACACACTGGGGGTTTTAGATTTTACGGTTATAATCTTCGGACTCAAATGAAAGTTGTTGACGAGGAGATAATAATAATAATAATCAATCTACCATTTAGTGATCTAGACAGAATGGTAATCCGCACAAAGAAGATAATAAACCGTTGTATCAAGAATTTGCAGAGTTTTTTTTTGACAGTTTTGTCACTCACCAAGTAAATTGCCTCGAACGAACCGAAGCTTTTAGAGAACTGATGAGCTGCAATTTGGATAGTTACACTCGACGAGAAATTGACGAAGAATTTCAACGTTCAAATTCTCTCAGACATCTGTCATACTCCATATAATTCATCTGAGGGCAAGTGAACTCCCGAGAAGTGCGCGCGAACTGGGAACGCACCTGCTTGAAGTGCGAGGCCGATAACCTCCTTGACACTCCCATTTTTCTCGTGCGGTTAAGAGAAAATTGATGTCCCGAGCCTCGTATCATATTAAGGTTTACAAAACACTTGTTGATGATTTTAGTGACCTCTTGAACCTCTTTATATGCCGCCGGTCTTTGATCTGTTCGTATATAATACGAGATGGGGCCCGTTATTTGGCCAAACTAAATTGTCAATTTCAGCCACTATCAGGGAAGCATTCGTTGATCACTACGATGGAATCAGTCATGATGGTCATGTTGATAGCCCTCCCATTATCATGGGGCCTCACCAGATTCGATCCATGTATGTATTATTAGGAAATGTATTTTTATTATTATATCACCACAACCATTCATAGTTGAACATGACGCCAAGCATGTTGATAAGTTGCAAATCATCAGAACAATGATGTGGTTTGCCGTTTGAACTTCATCCATATTTTTTCCTGGTTGACGATTTTAATGAACAAATCTATATATAAAATATATAGACAACATTCACTCGTGTAGGGATGGGACATTAATAACACAACACCATAATAACCAGTTATTCCAGGGTAGGTAATTTTTATGGTAGTAACGTATTAGTTCCAAACCCCTATTGATGACAACAGCCACACAAACATCTTTCTCCACCAGCACCACACTCTCAACTATAAATTATAATTTTTATTATCACGCGCTTAAGCAGTTATTCAATAGGATAAATAGGATGAGCTATACTTTTATTTTTCTGTAAACTGTTTTCCTGCATTCCTCACAACGGGATCAAGTAGGCGAAAGTACTCAGTGTGATTCCAGAAAACGTTTTCATTTTCTAATAAGCAGTTGATTAATGGACTGCTTGTGTATGATTTGCTTCAGTGCTTGTCTTTTTGCCTTCCAAACAGGTGTCTAATTGAGAAAATGAACATGAACATAAACAGGAGCTCCTCAAAACTAAGAAAACATCGGTTTCAATCTGGTGTACATATCAAAGGTCCATAATATTGAGAGCTGAAGAATATGATGAAAAACATCGAACCTACCCAGTGGATATCTATTTTCAAAGAATTCTGGAATGATTTAGATTAAACTCATGTGATACTTATACTAGTGTCAATGGTTGATGATCTATTTTGGTTTATTATCTATTTTGGTTTATTATCTTCGATAATGAACCATTGGAATCGCCCAAAGAAAAAAATTTTTTAATCCCCCCTCAAAATTTGTTGGTTTACGTTTCAAGATACGTAGATTCAGAAAATCGAATTAAAAAAATCCGTCCGTCCGCCGCCCGCGGCATTTTGCCCAGTTAGCTTTGAGCTAAAATTACGAAATTTTTTTTATGGGTTCCGACCAACCCCACAAAGGTCCTCGAAACTTTTCATAACCCTAGGTCAAGGGGAAGGGGTTCAAAACGAATTTTGAAATTTTGAAAATTTCAAAACTTTAAAAATTCCCATCAAACGGTATGTTTTTCATTTCATATTTAGATAGCCGCTTCTACTAAATACCTATTTTTGTACTGGTTACTTATCTCGTTCCAAAGTGCTTCCCTTTTTTGGGTTAATAGTTCAAAATCAAACTGATTTGAAAATCAGCCGTCGGGCGGCGGCACGTAGGACCATTCGGTTTCCCTAGTTTGAAATCAGCTGGTCGCTCGGTCGCTCGCGCAGTTCAGTCGGTCGCTCGCTTTGGTCGCCCACGTAGGACACGGCGTAAACCTTTGCGCGCTCACTGTGAACGAACAGCTGGTCGTACAAAAATCCAATTGGTCTTAAAAAATTCGTAATTTTTCAGGCCATTCAATATCGACCTGAAAATGACACCATTCAGTTAAATTTTTCGAGATATAACATTGTCGAAATTTCAAAGGTCGTATTGAACCCATTGTGGGGCTGGTCAGACCCCGGAAACCAGATTTCGCAATATTAGCTCAACGATAACTGGGCAGAATGGCACGGACGGCGTACGGGGGACGGGGGACGGACGGATTTTTTTTTTAAATTCCATTTTCCGAATCTACGTATCTTGAAACGTAAACCAACAAATTTTGAGGGGGGGGGGGGTTAAAAAATTTTTTTCTTTGGTCGATTCCAATGGTTCATTATCGAAGATAATAAACCAATTGCTTAGTCGATCTTACCTCTAGTTAATAACTGATTCTTAATATTAGCTGTTATTGGTTTCAGGCCCAGGAGCTCCGCCTGTTCTAAGCCTCGATCTCAAAGGATGCACTGAGCCCCCTTGCAAGTTTGTCAAGGGAAAAGATTGCGAATTCATCATTGAGGTGCTTGCAAGTGAGTTACATGAAGGACTTACAGATTGTGATAACTGATTTGGAGACAGTTTGTCCATAAACTTATTGATTGGGAGATTCGTTGTTTTCGTTGATGACGAACCACGGAAGGTGGAGGTGGCATCAGCGTCCCCAAGCGTCGGCTCACCAAGTCACGTCAATTCCTGGGTGAGTTGTGAGTTCGAATGTCGTCGGCTGGTAGTTCTGTACTTACATGGCTACCAGCTCAATCTCAGGGTTGTGATGCAAGGCCTGGATTCGAACTCTCGACCTTCATCATTAGGAACCCCTTCGACCTTCTAGCAAATTTCCGTAGAAAAGGAAACTGTTGTCCAAAATTGTTGAAACTCGAATTTCCAAAAAAAAAAAATTTCATACCACAATCCGACTCAGGGAATCCTAAATTCGTTGATGGAATAATTATTTAGATAAAAAGTTCAAATTTGAACAAAAAAAATCTGTTTTGGCAGTCAAAGGGCTAAGTTGGTAGATGGGTAGAATCGGGCCACTGTAAGGGATTTTTAAGGGGAATTTACCTAAGGGGGGGTGAGAAATGACCCTCAAATTCCCAAAATTAAACACTCTGACCAGTGACACCTCATTTTAAAAATTTCTTTACGCTAAACACGATGGTGGTCAGAATGGCGATATCTTATTCCATTTTCAAACTGGAGCAATTTGAAGGTGAAGAAACGTGGTTGTGACTTGATAATACCTATCATATTATGACCTTCACGGTAAATGTGCTCTTATCTGACAACAGAATGAGATATCGAAATTTTGATTTCATCATTGTGTTCAGCGTTGAAAAATCTACAAACTGAGGGGTTACTCGGCAAAAAAGGAGACAAAATTCGTTATAAAACCAGTAAAATGGAGACATTTTATATATGTTTATATACGAGTAATTAGAAATTTTATAACCATGCTGCATAACTGTGCTTTCATCTTGAGCAAGTTGTGAAGGCCAATCGGCAACGTTGAACTTGTTGAAAACTATAGAAACCCTGAAATTTGTTAACAATTTCATTTTTCGAAATTATTTTCAATAATGTTTGATTCAGTGATAAACCAAATGTTTGACCCCCCAAACTTGATGCGTGTAAGTACGTTTCAATATATGTAGAATCCGTAGAGTCCGCGAAACCTTGCTCATTTGATAGAAACTGAAAATTATGAAGCAGGGCCAAATTCACATGAGAGTATGTAGGTACGTAGTTCTTGCATAAGAATTTTCAAGAGTTTTGTTTTTCTTAGAAAACTACGTCGAGAGTCTCCACACAGAGGTGAAAGCCTACGCCTTTGGTACCGTAACGGAATATCCACTCCCATCAGATGCGGCCGACGTTTGCAAGAACCTCGAGGACGCTGAGTGTCCCCTGGACCAGGGAGAAGATGTCAAATATCACCTCGTCTTTCCCGTGTCCGAATCATACCCGGAGATTTCGCTCATCATACAGTTTTCCATTGTATCAGAATATGGGACTATTGGATGCTTGCGTCTACCTTCTGTCGTCGTTGCTGAGTAGTAAATTGGTAATATCACTACGAAGATGACATCCAACACTGACAGCTCAACCCTCAAAACCACAGTAGAAAAGCTAAGGGCACGTTTTATAGATTTATGTGGACCCTTATAATACACATATTTGTATAGCGAGCCTCATTAATTTGGGTCTGGGGAATGTTTTTTGACTCCGTAATGGGCCAACTTAATCTCATCACAGAACGTAGATTGTTGAATATAATTTGCAGATCTATAACGACGTATTAGTAAGATGATTGACCGATCTGACTCATAAATTGTTACAACTGGATACAAGGGAATCATGTTAGTACGTTTCAAATAAACCTAAATTTGATTGGACAACCTAACGGAGTTTTAGGTATGATGTAGGATGAATATCGACCAATTAGCGGTTGATTGACCGATGCATGAGCTATCGCAATCATGAAACAGCCAAATTACTGAATTCAAACTAACTGTTTCCACAATGACCTGAATTATGTTAAAAGTGTAAATAAACGACTAGCTATATCATACATCTCCACATTCTGACTATTGTTATAATACCCATCTCAGAACACTCGCTTCAGGAATTACAGAGCATCGCAATTCACTTGTCATTTGAATTTCCGAAGATACACATCCTGAACGAGTTCGAAAGAAAGAAAACATGGTAACACTTGATTAATCAAATAAATATAAAATCATGTATTACCAAGCTGAGGTGGGAGAGAGACGAGCCTGAACCGGTCTCTGACCTTTGGCTCACGGAAAAAAAAGTAATGTGAAATGTAGTAATTTTATCTGTTAATTTATTTGGATTATGTAAAATGTGTAAATAAACGACTAGTTGTATCATGTATCTCTACATTCTGACTATTTTTATAACATACCCACCTGCTTTGTTAACTTAAATTGATGACTCATTTATTGTTTCAGTTTCCAAAGGGTAGGCCAATTTCCTCATGGCACCTCATTAGATATGCAAACTTGATAGTGATCTTCACAAAAAGTTATTATACGAGAGAAAAAATAAACCTCTATGAAATGTGCATTTCAATTCCACGTCAACTTGACACATCGACTCTTAGGGCCAGTTACATCAACGTTTTTGAAACGGCGTTCAAACGAGTCTAAGTATAAAACGCTCGCAAAGCGTCGCTGTCGGGGTTCACGAAACTCATTTAAGCTAAAACGCCCTCAAAACGCGTTTAGAAACTAATCGCCGATTTTTGAGTGTTTAAAGACACCTAATCAAGAATAATCAGTTTATTTAACTCTATCGACCAACTTGTCGTTGACGATTCCTTTTGCCTTTTGTGTGTAATATAGTATAATGAGTACGAGTGGTTTGGTAAGGGCTTTCACCTTGGCGTTTGACGGTGATAAAGAACAACACTTTACGATTCGTCTCTTGCGATGGATCGAGAAGAGGACGGACGATTATGACATGACATTATCGATGACACTGACTTCGCAATCAGGTTTCGTTTGCCAAAATCGTCCGTCATGTCAGTCCTGGAGCTTATTGAAGGGAAAGTCGAGTACACCACTGACATGTAAGTTCAGATGGGGTTTATCAACTTTTCAGTAGAGATGGTAGCTACCTAGCGTTGCTATAGCAATCATTTATGGGAGGAACACAAAGAGAGAACGAATAGGGTGCATCGCAACTACAGTGTATCGCCAATCAATCCAAAATTTCTGGCTCGCTCAGCTCGAAGGCCGGATTTCAACAACAACGTATCTACAGTAACAATATAACATCGACGTATCAACACAATAACAATATAACATCGACGTATCAACACAATAACAATATAACATCGACGTATCAACACAATAACAATATAACATCGACGTATCAACACAATAACAATAATAAGAATACAGGTATACAATAACAATAATATGTATACAAGTATACAATACCATACAAGTATACAATACTAGGTACCAAACAAAAATACGAACTCAAGGAAGTGAGCTGTTATCGATGTTATCACTAAAAGATGGGGACCAATGCCTTCTTGATACCGATTAAACCAGAGTTTAGATTGCAATTCGGCCGTAAACTCGTTTAGCGCTAAACTCGCGATAGTGGAAACGAGTTCAGTGTTGTGAAACCCATTCGTCATTAATCTAGATTAGTGATCTAGTTTAGAATTTATCTAGAATAATACTAATCGAGGTTAGAGTGTTTTGGTGAAACCGGCCCTTAGTTCTACTGGAAACCTCGAGTTGGGGGATAAATAATTGTATTGTCATGTCAGTTCCACTTGAGCTGCACTCGCGAGTTACTTTCAGTTCGGGTGCGGATCATCATCTGAAGTTGGTGCAGGAAAAACTGAAAACCGTGAAAGGTCACATTCCATCGAATAAGATCGGGTGGCCCCTGAATTCAAACGTAAAGGTGAAGTGAGCAATCGAAACGATGCCGCCCCGCTAATTAAACCATTGTGGGCAGGCATAATATACCCGTCGGGGTGGCGGAAACCGGGTGAGGCGCTGCGGCGGCAATTTATTTGAATAAAGTGGGAAAGAAGCGGCAAAACATAAAGAAGGGATTGGAATTATGTGAAGTCCCGTCTTGAAGCTTAGGGAGCCGTAATTAATCGACACCTTGAAAACAATGGGCAAACCTCCCAGTGGCTCTCTATCACTCTCGGAGAACTTCAACTGTTACTTTTTTATTTCACCCTCCTATCCTCTGTCAGGGAGGCCACTATCGGGGTAATTGCTGTATTTATGATACGGCCTTTTTCTTTTCCCACTTTCCCCGATGGCAAATAATTACCTATTTATTGTGTTGGGGACTATTAACATTTCTACAGGTTCTGCTCTTCTAGGGTTCCCTTGGGATGGGGTTGGCGTCGCACGGGAATTCTTTTTGTTCTCGGGTGAGGTCCCGCCGCTCTCACGTCTGTTGTGAACACCTCTCAGTCACAGTCACTGTCCGTCCTAAGACCTTCCGACGGCCCTTCCTTCCGGATTGGTGACCTCGGGTGGTTACAAAAAGTAATCACCACAGTGGTCCTATGGGTTAGCACAGAAACTCAGTCGGCTACCGTACAGAATCAATGGGAACAAATTTCAAGCTACAAAATTAACAACATTGGGACAAAGATTGATATTTTCAAGAATTGAATTAAATGGCAGCATTACTTCTTTTTTTTCAAATTTATTTGGCATTAATGAAGCACATTATACAGCCATATGGATAGAATGATTATTTACAAATAGAATTTAGCAAAATTAAGGACACGGGACTGAATATTCTTAGAAAACGGTCCATTCGTTGAGCTTTTATATTCAGCTTCCCACAGATGTCGATATCTCGCAGTGATACTCGGGTGAAAGTCTGATACCGGCAGTCCAGAAGAAAGAAAATTTCCGGTAGCGGCTCCTGCTCTTGCTAGCTTATCAATTTTCTCGTTCCCTTCTAAACCAATGTGTCCTTTCACCCACAGAAACTGGAGCATTTTAGCTCTTCTCTGACACTGACCAACGTAAGCCAAAATTTGGGCAGTCACAGCCTTGTCTGCTGTTTTCAGTGAAGAGTTGCCAATCGACTGAATGCAACTTTTGGAATCCGAACAGATCACCCAAGTAGTCCCTGTACAGTTCAGACCACACACATACTAGACTGCCTCTAATACAGCCACAACCGAGCCGTCCGTGTAAATAATATTACGATCTGGCCACTTGGTCTGAATATATTCCTTGATCCTGTCGTTTACATTACACCTATCGATTATTTTACAATAGTGCACCCGCATAACGGAGGCGAAATCTTGGTGGAATTCATTCAAATAGCTCAAAACATGATTACAATAAGAAAGGCTCTCACTGACGTTTTCCTTGCGTATTTTTCAAGAGCAGTACGTAAAAACATCATTCCCACCCGCAAATCATGTTCACAGCTTCTATACTTATAGCCAATCAAAATTGGAAAAAAAAACGGTAGTAAATATCGATGGTTAAGAAGAAGAAGTGACAACGGGTAACTAACTGAGAATACATTTTTCTTATGAAACTTTTCAGGAACACTTCACTCACATGATTAATATACAACCAGACACTTCGTTATTATTTGTAAGCCCTAATGAAGTGTCTGGTTGTAAACTAATCGTATTTTTAGGAAAATAAGAGTTACGCGTTGTCGCGGATTTCAAAACATGTTAGTTACGCATTGTCACTTCTTCACCAACGATATTTAAAATTGCACCAATCAGTCAAAATTATCTCTTATAGTCACATTACACCTAAACTTTCTTTAGATGGATTCAAAAATAAACATTTTCCATAGGTCATAACATTGCTACGAGTATGTCCAAAAGAACCCGTATTTCATCCCACTCCGCGCTCACGCCATTAGAACTGAAACATTTACACTCAAGAGATGAGACAATTCCATGTTCCCTTAATAATATTGTGTTTGTACGAGTATGTCTCATTTTTGGCGACACAAGGTAGTGCGATGAATAAAAGAACCTCTAAAAGTCCAAGCTTTCCCGACTCATTCAAAGCATTCCTTGAACATCTTCTCAATTTGACTTCGAGAAGAATAAGTTTGATGTTGATATCGGAATACTTCATTTCTATTCTTGTCAATCCTAGATTCTTATAATTTGATGTTGCTACTCGTATGTGAGAATACATTACAAGGCGTTATGCAAAAGTAATGTGTCGTTTGTTTGGGTACTTAGTTCATGTACGAATACTCATTTGACTGCTCATATTTCAACTAATTGTGGTAGTTTCAATAGAGATATCGTCGTTTCAACGAAAAAGATTGTTAGAAACTCGACAAAATTGTTAGGCGACATATTTTCTTACCACAAACACGAGATTTGTATTATTCGCAACAAATTTCGTCATGCAGGATCGTGTTTGGGAATAAAACAATGTTTTGTAGTGAGTTGTCGATGGTTATTAATGTTATTAGCTACCTAACGATTTTACGGATGTTTATGATAATGGACTGCAATATATCACCGAGACTCTTTAATGTAAGGTAATCTATATGCCTGGGCATATTATGGCTTACGTATAGCCTTATTATTTGCGGTTAAGTGTAGTCTGAATCACCCGACAAATGTAGAATATGTCTCGAGGGGTTTGCCTCGGGACAAATCACCGTGTCCAAGGAGGGAATCCGTTTTCGTGGCAGAAGAGTCGCATTGCGGAGCTGATAAGGGAAAAGGAAGAAGTGACCACTTCTGTTTTCCCCGGAAGAACCGGAGAAAAGGCACCGTCGAAACCGAGATAAGAGGTCCGTAGGGTGGGTATAAACCCAATAACTGCCCACTATCAACTCCTTATCGTTCACAATATGTCAGAGACCGGAGCTAAACGCCCTTCCAGACCCCCTACAACATATTCTGTTGCCAATTACTCACTTCCCTATCAATCATTCGAATCGATAATTTATTTACGGGGCATCCGTCGTTCCGTCTCCCTGGGGAGCCTCTTACTGGTTGGCGACCGAACGGAGGCAGATTCGACCATTGAATGCCTGATCGGTTTCAAGGATACTGGTTCTAGATTTTATCGGACCCCTTCAACTTTATGAACACAGTTCAAAGGCAGAAGGGGAGTCACGGACAGTTGGTCGCCAATTTCCGAAGAACTGTTGGTCCCGCGTCCAGTTGTCATTGTGTATTTTGTTTGAGCAATTATTCGTTGTGTGTACGGTGTAACAAATATTCTCCGTCACGCAAATGGATCAAATAGTAAATGTTATGTGTATGTTATGTTGCTTGAATCGGAAAAGATTACGAAATAAATAACGTGGAGATGTTGATAAGCTTCAGATCTATCGGCTCACTGCTGGAAATTCCATGTGGCAGTTAGAAATTCTGATTCCAATTCCCCAATACGAGAACCCAAAATATGGACCAGACAATAAAAAGGGAAAACACATCTATTAAATGGAGAACATCTATTTTAAAATTTATGCCACATAGTGCATAATAGATGCAATTAAACTATTATATAGCGTTTCCGAGTCGAATTCAAGGTCTTCCGAGTCAAGTTCAAGATTTTCCATTTCAAATTCAAGGTTTTCCCATTCAAATTCAAATTTTTCCAAAAACGTTATAACTGCATTGTTAGGTATGTACCTAACGATTGGCTATCGAAAAACCGAGTTAATGTGAAGTATCTTCCACCTTATTCACCAACACTTCCCACAACTGAATCCAGCAGAGAAGGTATTTTCAAAAGTGAAGCTCCATGCAAGAAACCTTCTCAGTGAACCGCGTGAGGAGCACAATTTGTGTGCGGTCACAGCTTGAAGTGTATCAACTGTTACCAGCACAGATTGTACTAACTACGCGATGGATATGATGTTACCACTTCCCGACGCCGCAGCTGGCATTGACTTGCATTGAGCTGTTTAAATAACTTATGAATTCATTCACGTCTTCTCATTCAGCACCTTGAAGTTGATATGGAAAATCTTAAATTTGAATGAGAATACCTTAAATTGGTTTCGGAAAACCTTGAATTTGTTTCAGAAAACCTTGAATTTGATTAGGAAAATCTTGAATTTGACTGGGAAATGCTATAGTTACTAATAATATTTTCAAGTTTTTTCTTTCTTAACGTATTGATCTATTCATGCGAAATCGTTTTCTACTAATGATAGGGATAATAGGTGTCGGAGTTAGCTCCAGTTCTGCTTCTTCGTAGAAGTAAAGTTGTCCCCACCCTTCGAGCGCAGCTCGGACTTCTCAGTCAGTGGTCTCGTGTAATTCTCCATGTATGTATCAAACCCGTATTCTTCCCAACAAAGCTCCTCTTCATAAATCTACTGTTTTCTCTCTCAAAGTCGTACAACAGGTAATTAATCAAAATTACGTTCTACGACGAACGACTTTTGTCTGTCTGTTGGAATAGTGCAAGTCGGAGACACATTCTATTCAGTATCTTGAGGGTACGAGTATGTACGATTAGTGAGGGGAGTAGCATTTGGCAGGTAAGCCTTACAACCAAGAGGATGTCGCTAATTGTTCTTCCTTGTATCTCCATGCTAGTGCTCGGCATGCTGGCCAGAGCCTGCTAGCCGTCACCATCCAGAAGTGTGATCATTTCACCAAACACAATGCGATGCGGCAGTTAGCGATGAAGCCGCAATACTCTCAACCGATTTTCATGGTTTTCCTTTGGTACCTACCACCAGGATTGATAAGTATGCTTTTTTTTTTAATCTCTTTCTCATACGTTGTGGTTTTTAGGGGTAGAATATAGGGTTAATATGCTATGGAATGCACTCATTAACAGAGTGGTTTTAATCTCGGAAAGGAACATGTACTACCCAGAGTAAAAACTACTTAGCAATTTTGCAATCTACTCAGTTTTGGGTCTTGCTATGCAAACAACGGCTGGGAATGACAATATTCATGCACAGGTAGAGGCGTTTAGGGGCGGCATAAGTTCGACACAAAATCGTCCCTTCAACAAAATTCTCGCTTTGGTTCATTATTTTCAATAATAAAGCATTTGATTCGACCACTTTGTTTAGCCCTCCCCCAATGTTGGTGGTTTTACGTTTCAAGATACACTAGGTGAGAAAACCCAATTAAAAACGCTACAAATCGGTCAATGATTTTCTGTCTAGTCCTTTGACTGCCAACTCAAAACCCATGATGCGTCTCCAGGCGCCAATAATGTCATTGTCTGGAGAACGGCCGCCGTGTTTAGGAGCATGGAGAAGTTATATGCACGTAGGTCCGACTGAAACCAAGCCTTTGATTGTACTACAAACGACTTTGAACACAGCATGTGAAGGTGTCGTAGCCATTTTGGTGTAAAACTGGAGGAGGGGATAGAATCAAGTATTCTCTAACAACATCGGACACCTCCGACAATGTGTCTGACGTAGCGCCTGGCGCCCACAGGGACCTCCGACACATAATCGAAGGCGGCAGTCAAAGTAATGGGTATCTTTGTGAATCCCATTACTATACAAAATGACTGGAATAATCAGCTTCAGTATTATTCGAGCAGGTAGGTAACCAGATGTATTCTCCTAGAGAAGGGGAGGGGGGTTTATCGGCAACCTCTTATCTCATACACTCTGTATCCCTAGTTGAAAATAAACTGCAGTGGCGGTGAAAGAACAGTATAGTGCCGGTATGGGATAGTTGGATTTATAGATCAAATCGTCTGGCAGTATCACGTCCCACGTAAACCGCTGCCATGAAGTTATCCTCTTGTTCTTCTGGCATCCTTAACATCATCGTAAATACCTACCGAAATTTCGTCTTTGATGGCTAAGAAATGGGTTCGATTACTATATTTTGGAGTACTCTTGGTGAAGAAACCCCTTTTTCCTTGCATACCAAGTTTACGTATGGGAATCCTGATCCTACCGTTCTCTCCCGCAGTTGTGCAGCTATTGGAGAAAGTACAAGGTTTGGAGTCGCCATCTCGTGAAAGTGTCTGCCCGCCGGTACTACTTCGTTCTCGGTCAGATTTTTCCTATCATCCTTCTCCCTAACGTCGACCCTCATTTGGACCATAACATACAAATATACCTCTGTATCATTCATTTTCTCTCTATCTTTCTTTTTTCGAAAGCAGCTCCTTTTGTTTTAGATATGGCAACCTATTTTATTTTTCTTGTTTTATAAATAAACCCAAGTATTACTTTTTTGTTGTTGTAATATTGAGATTAAGGTTTCTTTGATCACTACATGGCTACCTGGATTACTTCTGTACCTTTTGAAGTGAAACAAAAAGAATAAACTGAATGAGTAAGTCCGAGTGAGAATATCGGAAGAGTTAGAAGTGGAACGCTATTTTGACATGGCAAATCTCACAACCCTCTTTCTATTGGGAAGTTAACACGTTCCATTAAGCAATTTCCGATTGGACCCTCACTTTGCAGAGCTGTCCGAAACTGAGATCCCCACACGATGTGAGGGAGTCTCATCCTGAGATATCGGAGTCGACCTCTCAATGAGTTTCTTTTGCTCTGTACCAAGTTCAGGAGGGTGCAACGGAAAAAAGTAACGCAGTCGACATGAGTTCCTCGGGATGAATTGAGCTTCAAACACGCGGTACACTTATTTTGACCGGATTTATCTTGATCTACTCGTCTAACTGCTCTATACTTCTCTAAAAGAGTTAATGAAGTATAACGTTTTGAAAATTGTAAAGCTCATTTTGTACCCCTTCTTATGGGGTTAAGGGAAGTTTCAAGGACCACCCTCGCCCTGTCCGAGTTTGCATCCACAACTTTTTAGAACAATTCTAAATGGCCAAAGTGCGACTAAAATGAGACTACCCAACTTACGCCGCCTTGTATTTACGCCAAGACTCCTGGCCGTAGTTGTGTGCGGTGGGGATCCGACTCTCTCATTAGTGTGCAATTGAATGTATCTAAATGAAGCGGAACGAACGTGCGGGGTAATGATAAATAACGCGGATGGCCCCGGTATGTTCCTGTTGAGGAAAACTGCTCGATAGCTCGGTCTAGAATCGTGAAAAAGAAGGCAAGTACATACAGCTAGAGAGCATGCGATGTCGACGGAACACGAGACATGGGACGGAATCCGGAGCAAACTTTTCGACAAGGCCCTCGATAATACCGCCTGTCTTCCGTCGCTTATCACAATAAAAAAGTGGAATATAAACGCAAATAAAAGTTAACTGGAAGACATCTCAAAAGACCCCATTCCCAGATGTAAATGATGAGTCGTGTAGTTTGGGTAAATTAGTTGAGAGTTTTGAATTCATCGTCTCGTCGCATGTGCTGTAGGAGGGTTGCGATTACGGAGAAAGTGAACGGAGGGGAGGGGAAAAAAGAAAATACCCGTGATAAATAAAACCAGTCAAAGGGGATGGTCTGGGAGCACACTGGTAATTTCTCTCCCCATTTGACGCAACTGAGTCGTCCCTAAACGCGGGAGGCCGTGACACGAATAAAAAACAAAATAACGCCAACCTCACCCCAAACCACACGAGTTGGTTCCATCCCCTTTCTCTAGAATAACCAGAAATAAGGCGATTTCCTTCCAGCGGTCAGCTTCGGCTAACTTCCATCCCCTGTTAACCTTTTCTTATTGAAATATTGCAACAACCCCCTAACGTTTCGCCTATTTTCCGGACAAGTGCAGTTGAATAATGACGCTTGTCCATTTCTGGGACCCTCCGACGGTTCCACCAGTAATCTACGCTTATGTACACTTTGTGATTTCATCGAATCAAAGTGAATGTGGTGGGGGGAGGGCTAACATGATCCATGAACACTTTAACCCATTTGACGGTCTCATAATTGGTGGGTTTACGTTTGAAGATAAGTAGAATCCAAAATTTAAAAAAGCGGCACTTTGCCCATTAAGAATTCTTCTATAATTCTTCATAACCCTGGGACTTGAATACATAAACACCTCGAACAGTAACCTCCCGCAAAGTTTACCTTCAGTCACTCATTTCTCCTGTGAACTTCTATCTCTACTCTCAAGTACCAAGACCTCGAAAACCTTCTAGCCCAGCTCCACATTGAGATAATCGATAGTAACGATCTGTCTCATATATGACACATTGGTCTAAAAATGGTTAAATAGAGGTAAAATGTTCAAATGGACATATCACCGAAATTTTCAATCTAACATCCGATTCAAACAATACTTGATTTTGTGATATTGTGTTTGTTGTTCTGAGATACTTTTCGTAGCTACAGAAAACAGATTATTTTGAATATTGACATCAGGTACTTCTTGATGTAAATAATCTAGGACGTAGGCAGGCACTAGTAAAAACTTATGAAATATTTGAATACAAAGAAATAACAAAGAAATTATAATTATTTTATTATTATCAAGTCAAACTTAAATTTAGTTAAGAACCCGATGAGACCATTGCTGAGCTAGTTGCGCCTTAGTTCATGGTGGGACCTTCTGGCCATGTTTACGAACGAATACACAATACGAGTATTTCAACTGAATATTCGACATTATATTGTGTAGTTATGGGCGTCACAAGGCACGTGGATCTTGTAAACAGAACAGTGATCTAGACAGAAAATGATAAATCGTTGTGGTAAAGTTCTCATCGTTTTTTCTTCTCGTAGTGGTTTTTAAGCAATTGGCGTGCCATTCTCTGAGAGTGTGCCATGGAAAGAACACTGAATCCGAATTCAAAGACCCGGAGCACTTCGATGAGGGAACTGTATCCAGTCAAGCTCATTTCCGTTTTTAACCCAAATTCGGTTGAAAGCCGGATGTTGACTGGCCGAAGGGAGCCACCGCGTGGAAATGAGGGGGACGACGAAAGGGAAATAGCGGAAGGAGTCAATAGAGCAGTTTGGAATCGGTTTTGTGTAATCTTGAGTAATCCGGTCGTCTGTGTCCTTCCATCCAACCCGCCGCAGTGTCAGCTCTGCAAGATCCCAACAATGCTCGTTCAACCCCCAACCTGACCGGATCGGCTCATCAGGCGCTGCAGCCCGCACCCTCAGGAGGAGGCGAAGAGGGTGAAAGGACGAGAAGAGAGCAGTCTGAATCAATATTAGCCCCATGAGACGTTGCGAGGTTATCATTCGGGATCTCTTGCATTCTTAGTCATCCTTTTCCCTACTCCCCATCACGCAAATACATTAACATCACTTAAGTGGCGGCATCTTCTCACAACAAGAATTTCCTTCATCTGTTCGTCTCCATTCCTCGTGAATCATTGCCTTTATATACAACTCCCCTCACTCACACGTACCACACACCTACCACCACAATCACGAGACGAACTTGTCGAGGTTCAATAGATAACAAGCCAAAGGAAAATTCGAAGTGCTGCATTTATCCTGCGTAATCGCGTAGACCCACTTTTCCAAACAACACGTCTTGTTGAATATGAATGGGAATATGAACTGTAGATTTTGGCACATATACGTCCTAATTATAGTTGAAATGCATTCAACTACAATAGAAGGAATCACGTGCACATCATTCTGTGGCCTCCAAAGGATTGATGGTTAATTCGTTTCTATTTCATGCCATTGACACCAGATTAAGTGTATTACCGACGTATGCCTTGCATCCTTTGTTGACAATCAACAAAACGCCCATTCCGTTCCAACCTGTGGGTACGATTCAACAAAAATCGGAGTTTCGTACATTGTTCTACTGTAACTTCTAAGAGATTTCATGCAGACCATCAGGTTAGTCCGGATATTATTAAACTAATCAGTGTGAATGGAAATGAAAATGGAATCATATGTATAATAATATTATACATATATTATATACCTATACCCTGAACTATGTATTATAGTTTAAATAGAGATGTCACTGAGCCACAACAGTAGTGACTACTTTCTTCCAGTTATTCAGTATATTGCGACAAACAAATCCTGGGTTCAGGATTGGATTGCTATAGCCTAACCACCTCATTTCGTGCTCATCCAATCCTTGATGACTTGAAGCCTGTCGTGGGTGTGTGGGTTTGTGGGACTGCCCTCATCCAAACAGTGTTCCGTGCCCAGGAACTACAGATTAAAATCCTGCAGAGGGAGGAGATACCCTAAAGAAGCACTATTGAACTATTCAACTATTCTTTGAAGCCTTAACATTTAAAGACCTGCTAGAAAGAACGAGCATAGTGAAAAATTATAGAAACCTGCTACGTATGGAACAGGCGTTTCTGGAGAAGGAGCCACAAGGCAAACAGGAAAATTTTTACTCAAACTCCCTTCCAGGATACTGCCCGCGTACAGCTAGCCCAGGACTGCAGGGGAGCAATACTCTGCCTTATGAGCTGAGATCAATCAAACATCTAAAAGCGAACTAAATTCATACTTTTCTGCAAAATTACGTGCGGCATGAGATCGATATTTGTTGGAATCGGTCAATCCTAATATTGTTATATTGCAACTTTATTTTGACGAGGAAAAACTATTGCGATAAGTAGGCCCGGTAACTAAACTGATAGCGCAAATGTTTATTTATTTATACGGGCAAGCCCAACTACATTGACACTTATAACAGTATCAATGGCAGTTCACTGGATTACTTGAAAATATTGGTTACAAAAGAATTAGAGAAGAGAAAAAATTGAAAGGAAATACACAATAAGATAATAAATGAAAAAGTACACTGGGAGCTATCAAACGAAATTAAACGGGGAAGAGGCCACCAGCTTTTTGAGAGAGGAAAGCATTTTGAGATGTTAGGAAAAGTTGGACTGCCACATTTTATTAACAAAGAACTGTGATTGTCCCGTATACTGATAATCGCCCTTTTCACAACTAGTTAGGAAGGGCTGAGAAGTTGGGATATTTATATAAACCCCATAGCTCAAAAACTATCAGTAGATATGTCATACGTATGTATGTCATACACATTTTATTGGATTTTCGCGGTTATGTATTTTATAACAAACATATGCTATAAAAAGAGGATATTGTGCGGCAATGGCAGAATCGTGTACACAACGTTGAACATTGTTGGCTGTAGACACTGTAGGCCAATTTCAATTATTTTGTTTTGAGAGGGATCATGGAGAGTTTGAAGAACATGAAGATTTCTATCGCTGCAGGGATGATCGAGTGCCGACCCGCCCAAATATCTTCACATTGCGCGGGTCGGTGAATATCATCTGCGGGGGCGATATTGCGATAACAAACAGATGAACAAGGGGAAGCGGACACTCAAAAGGTGGGGAGTGTAGAACATCTTAGAAGACGGCACATGTGACAAGTCAGTTGGGCAAATAGCCGATAGAGAACGTTGATAAAACTTGAGGGTGGCGGATGGCGGGAGCAAGGGAGATGTGGATGTGTACACAAGGGCTAAGGAGCCGGAGCTGGTGGTAAAGAAACCTATTATGAGGGGACTATAGAAAAGAAGCGAGCTCGCGTTTTGTTTGGCCACTATCCTCCTTTCCTTTCCTTACAAGTAGCCTATTTAAGAAGATCCTCCCGACTCCGGGCGTGGCCCACGCAAAGGAAGGCCGGAGTAGCAACTTTATCCCACCTGTGAAGTCCCAAGATTTGAGAAATCTCCATTTATTTCTAGTTGAAATGATGGGTTTTCTAGTATTTATTTCCCTGTTGGCAACGGTTTGATCGAGTTTTCGTTTAGATACCACAAACATTAGTTTAATTAGTCCCAAATACCCTTATCGTCGTTTTGACGCAACCTACATTCTTCTTTATTGGCCTAATCAATCGGGGGATTAGGCCAATAAAGAAGAATGTAGGTTGCGTCAAAACGACGATAAGGGTATTTGAGAAAGCATTAAATTCCAGTACATACAGATATTACGTGCATGTAAAGAACGTTCGACAGCTAAAAACTCGTCTGTACGGATTTCAGGTTGGTTTATCATTCTCAATACTAAACGACTCAAATCGAATATGCTTCCACCTCTTTCAATGTTGCAGGATTTCTGCTCAAGATAAGTAGATTTCGAAAATCGACTTTAAAGTAGGTAATCCGTCCGAAAGCGGCACATCGTCCATTTGGAATAGTCCTAAATATTCGAAATCCGGTCTGTAGAAAAATGGTCATCTATACTATATAATAAAATCGTGTCTGTCTGTCTGTCTGTTTCTCTGTTTGTTTGTCTCATCATCAATTGAGAACGGCTGAACGTAGAACGGGATTCTCCAGGGATATTACCGGGATTTCAAAACTACTTGACCGATCTGAATGAAATTTCGGAAATATGTTGAGTGAACATTGGGGAAGGTTTCTGACCAGGTAGGGAGAGTCCTTAGTAAGTTTGGGGGGGGGGGGGGGTGTTTCAGGGATTCAAAACTACTTGACGGATCTGAATGAAACTTAGGGAAAATGTTGATTGAACATTGGGGAAGGTTTCTGACCAGTTGAGGAGGGGGGATACGGGTGTCTGTTCTACCGTTGCGAAGCGCGGGTACACAGCTAGTTTCAAATAAAGGCCACCTCTGAACTTGTTGTGATATTCTAGCTTATTACTGCAGCTATTTCGTATAGTTATGAGAATCGCAATTTTATGAAGAATACCGATCTAACAGAAAGGCAATCTATGCAGAAAACAGTAATCAAACGTTGGATCGTTGGCCGATTTTCTGTCTGGGGAAGAGCAGGTTTAAACATCACATGATTTTGTGATATCGAATTTCTTGGTCAACTAAAAGAAGCAATTCGAATTTACGAGTATGTTGGAGTCATACTAGTTGAAACCTAGGGTTTACAGTTTTATTGCAACAATAAGTAAGGTAATTTGATGTGATGCAATATTTTCATAATATACTAAGTATATACAGCCATGATATATATATATATATCATGGCTGTATATACTTAGTATAATGCCAAATAAAAATTTAATTAAAAAAATTTTGTTGAAACCATTGAATTATATAAATTCAAATTAAATATTATTTTAATTTTCAATAGAATATTACGGTACACTAGATTAAGGTAAAGTTGAGATTACTCCGTTGAAGCTTCCACCACATTTTATCACAAATTGATCTTCATTCAGATCAGAACATGTTGGAACAACAACTCATCTTCCTTTCAATACCTATTCAATAAAACCACAATTCTGAAAGTGCTCGGGCAGTATGATCTATTGACGAACCATCGATTCGAATAGAGCAATGGGTCCGCATGAGTATTTTGGGCTATTGGATTTATCGAACTATCAAACCAGGCTGATCGTAGTGGCATATTTTCAGTCCGATCCAATATTATGATTGTTTGATTTACTCACAATATTCTTAGGTAAGTACATTAAATACTTAAATTCATCAAAACCATTAGAATTTGTTAAACACTGCTAAGTTTTCCATAACGGTAATTTATATTCCGTCTAGATCAGCCTTATTTAAGGATCACTGTTCTGTATAGAATATCCTTGTAAATCACGTGAATGATACGAAATGTATAACACTCCCGCCCCGCCAAGCAAACAAGTTGATTAAAACGAACGGTACTTCAGGTATCCATATCTCGGCTCTATTCTGACCGATAAACTTGAAATTCGGTGAGGAACTTCTTCGTGTGGATAATAGAATGCCCTGAAAGTTTCGAGTTGCTAGGTATAATGGGAGCTGAGTTACAAGACTTCAAAACTCAGTTTTTCGCCGTTACCCTGTTCTTCTTCTTCTTCTCCTTCTCCTTGTTCAGTTAGGCAAGGCTACAGCCTCTCCCCCTTCACCGATTGACTAGACATTTTGCACAGAGCTTCGTTTCCACTTCAGGCAGTGCCTCTTAAAACATTTAACCCATTATTTCAACACAAAAATTTTTTAGAATCAATAAATCGATTTGTTACCGTTGGGAGTCTAGTCGCCAGTGGTTTGTGTTCATGATGGTACATTTATCGTAGGATGAAATCTGGGATTGCCAACTTTTATTCGGAGAAAAGAAGTACTTTTCAGAAAATTATTGGAAAAAAGAGTATTTTCTTTTAAAAAAAAGTACGGTCTAAAAGAAAATGTTGACTTCCTCGGTTCATCATCATTACCTGGACATGCGGAAATGAGCAGCACCTTATTAGGTACCTAAACACCTACTGTTCATCAACAATTTCTATAACTTTTTTCCATACTTGGCTATTGGTAAAAAACTCAATACATGGATTTCATAAAAGACAATTTCATTGCAGCAAATGCATATTTATTTAAAATTGTACTTGAACGTTTGTTTCGAAGGAAGAACATGCGCCCAAACATGTCTCTTTCATGTTGGCAAAGATCATCAGCTCGTGTTTTATCAGATCTGTTTCTCTCTTCCCTTCATTACCGAGAATATTCTCTCGGCGAACGTCGAAGTGGCGGAAAGAGACAAACGAAAGCTGATGATCTTTGTCAACTCATGAAAGGACCCTTCGTTGAGGAAGTATTGCCACGTTTAGGCGAGAGTCAAATTTTTTTGGGCCAATTTTTCAAACCCGTCAAACATTTCTCCAAAGTCTTCCATTTCCGAATAGAGAACCTCTTCGTTTATCTGGAGTCTCTGCAAACCCCGATGGAGCCAAATGAGCTCGATGCTGAAAAAAAGTATTTCAGCGTTCATCTTTAACTTAAGAAAGTACAAAGTACAAATCATCAAAAAGAAGTACAATACTTCTTTTAAAAAATGTACGGTTGGCAACCCTAGGTACACCCCAGACCCCCGGATTATTGCAGTTCAGATCAAGGATCAAAGCAAGGAAAGGTAGAACATGTTTTTGAGTAAGTGTTATCCTTGTGAGACAGTTCTGTTGGTGAAAAGACGAGAGTGGTGGGGGCTGGGCCGGGTGGACCTCATCCAGTGTAGTTCTGTGAGCCGGCCGGGGAGGAGCATGAGTGAAGGTGTACAAGCTTGAAATGCACGTGGATACATAACTTGCTAAATGCCACTGTAGGCTGGCTTAATTATTTTGTTACATACGGTATTTGATGCTACTATTTTCTAATAGGGAATTGTACAAACATATTTGTGAATCATTCTACCAAATTATTCAAGCACATTGCCTCTACAGGTCTTTTCAACTTTAACAACAAAAAGACATGATATCCCCTTGAAAAAACTCCGGGTAAAAATCATTCCCCTCGCAAATATCATTCTACAGCAGCCGGAAAAAGTCATGATATCCACTTTCCCCGCCCGCCCTTTTCCTTCAATTAAAGAGATGTCCTAACCACTTCACAAGCACCGTACCCGTTTCGAAATCTCGTCTTGGCGAGACGTTTTTATTACTACACATCTATGTATTATGTACATATACGTTTAGTTATAACGAGTAATAACGGGGGTAATTGGTATACTGAGCTGAAATATTTGTGCTCGTTCGGGATCATGACAAGATAGTCCTGTTCCAGTGAAGGGGAAGAGTCGGTAATTAGCTCAGCAATGGTCTCTTATCAATCACGAGTAAGATAATTAAATTTTCCACATAATTTATTATTTTAATTGTATTATTTTAGAAATTCTCTTAATCATGATCTATCCAAGTCGTTAGAAAAAATATACAGTTCCACTAGAAATATCCAAAAAATGAAGTTTTAGAATTTCAAACCGCTATTTGAACCCGTTCCTATCGACCTAGCGTTATGAAAAATTTCATGGATCAACCTCGGCCTGATCTGAAACACGCATCTCGAATTCAACAAGTGCTGCAGCTGGCCTATTGAAATTCGTTTTTCCTGTTCTATGAATCATGAAATGTTAACCCCCCCCCCCCCAATTTAGAGAGCGGAGTTGAACATTATTCTTTTCTCCAAATAATAAATGAATTATAACAGGATATTCGAATGACAGCAGGTTTCGTAGAGCGGTAGGGCAGACCTCTGTCCGATTCGTGTGCACTGATCATCTACGGACACCAAAGTGTACTTTTTAGCACCGTGTGCCTCGGCCTTCATTCCCGTGGGCCAAGGTCTCAGGGACCCTTCAGAGGGCAGACTACCTCACCCCCTTCCGCCTTGCTCTCCCGATGCCACAAAGCTATAATTGCACTGGGTCGGCCTCCTGCACCGCTATTTCCATTGTCCCTTTCCGGGATCGCGGATATTATATCCCTTCTTAAACCAGCGAAATGCCCGCTTTCCTTTTCAGAGCCGTCAACCCCAATTAGCGACACCTACCGGCAGGCGGGATTCATCTGCTTTAATGAATTACTCCCGGCCCATCTTCCCTCCTTATGAATATTTAACCCCAACTTCCCTCCTATTCACTCCCACCTTCGCCAAACACTCTTCACTTCCCTCTGCAATTGATCTTACGAAAGCCGCCTACCAAACTTACCTGATCCTCCAATCTAAGGTTCTATTACCTCACGCCTGGACATTGAGAAAGTGAGAGGAGGAGGAAGAAGCTTCATGAAAGGCTCAACGCAAAAATACAGATGAAACGAGAACGAGCATAGAAGGAAAGGGATTCACGTACAGACGATTGGGATTCGCAACTTGACACAGGTTACCATACTCGTATACACATGTGACCCTCTCTTATTTTCCTTAATTAGGAAGTTAAAAAAAATTGTTCAACGATACTATACTCAATTTCTTCCGTAGATTTCAAAAATAACAAAATACGTTACGTTATTTGTAAAATATGGCTGGAAACGTAGATAGGAGCGCTGACATCGCCGGGTTTCACAGAGGCGGAGGGGGGGTTTCACCACGTGACGTCATATGGTCTTCTCGCTCTCGCGGACTTTTACAAATGCGGTCAGCTTCTCTAAACTCCCTACCTTTTTAGGAAGAATTTTTAGGCAGCTGACCATAATTTTTGTTATTCTCCTAGCTTGTACTTACGAGAAGAAACAATGGTTCATTATCGAAGATAATAAACCAAAAAATAGACGCAAATTTCCCATTGGCGTATTGGTTTTGGGACTATGTTTTCATTGCCGGTTTGACTATTAAATTGTAACATGATTATGAAATACCACCAGCTAAGGGATCTTCAGATTTATATAACACAAAATATTATTATAATGGTGCGGTTGCTCTCTAAAAATTGCATACCTGCCAATGGATCAGTGGCGGATTAAGGAGGGGGAGGCAAAGCCCTCTCTCCTTCCCAGAAATTAAATTCATCTTTTTTTTTTTTTGTTAAGTTAGAAAAATTAATTGTTTAGGCAAACTAATAGTCTTACTTTACTTGACTCACCTCCTGTCACCCTCAGAAGAGCATATGTTCTCAACGAAGTTTCACCATCCCTCTATAAGTTATAAGTGCTATAAGTTACGTCAACATGGTTTTCTCAAACGTGATTCCCCGTTTTGGTTTATTATCTTTAATAATCCCCCCCCCCCGGACCACAAATTTGATGGTTTGCGTTTCAATATACGTAGATTCAGAAAATTGATTTAAACATATCCGTCCGTCCGCCGTCAGCGGCTGTTTGCACAGTTAATTTTTAGAATTTTTTAAGATCATCCAGAGGTTTGTACGATCAGCCGATTGTTCACAATGAAGGCTCAAAGTTGGAGCTGATCGAAAGTCGTCAACATGAGAGTTAGTCATGAGTCGTCAACGTGCGGCAGCCTGTCGGGTTAATGTTCATACTGGCCCACCTGATTTGAACAGCACAAGATTTTCAGATATCAAGTTAATTAATTATTATTATTAATAATTAGTAATAATCTTTATTAATAACAACACAAGTCTTAAAAAATATATCACACTGAAGGAAGAATTTTAAACAATTTTAGCTTCTATAATATGGTCAACTATCTTCCTCGCCATGGCGTCAAGGGGAGATTTAGAAACGGGTACGGTGCTTGTGAAGTGGTTAGGACATCACTTTGAAGCGGGCGGGGAAAGTGGATATCATAACTTTTTCCGGCTACTGTAGAATGATATTTGCGAGGCGCGGTGAGTGTTTTTTCGTTGTTGAAGTTGAAAATACCAGTAGAGGCAATATGCAAGAATAAAAGCAATTTATTAAAATAAGAAATTAAGCAAAATAATTAAATTATAAATTAATATTTTGGTATTTATTAGGTATGAAATTGTAAATCAATATCTAAAATGAATAAATTATGCAAGAATAAAGGAGTGGCCGTAGCTTTGCCTAAGTGAATAAGAAGAAGAACATGGTAAGGGTGAAGAATCGGATTTTTGAAGTTACGAGTATATAACTCGTATATAACTCGTATATAACTAGTATATAACTCGTATATAACTAGTATATAACTCGTATATAACTCGTATATAACTCGTATATAACTCGTAACTAACTCGGCTCCCTTCAGCTGAACTAGTGACCTGAAACTTTCAGGGCTATTATCCACACCAAGACGATGCACACCAAATTTCTAGGTAGTTGAGGACCCGTCAAAATGGCCATAATTAGTCAAACATTTCCGTTTTTCAAATTTTCTCGGGTTGAGATAATGGGTTAAATCGTTAAAATTTAATCGCACTGGGTCATGTTATAGAGAAGACATATGCAGAATTTCAAGTAGATTGGTCCTGTTACCCAGGATGTAGACTAATCATGGAAAACAATATTAGCCTAAAATTTATGTTTCTTTCTTTCTAAAATTGAGATAAAGGGTTAAATCTTTTTAAACGCTCTGTCGCAAGCTGATTTGGCTCTGTGCCAAATTTCAAGTCAATCAGTGGAGATGGAAAGGCTGTAGCCTTGCCTGCCTGAATAAGGATACCTGAAAAACGGCACATGACATTCGGTAAACATACACTTGGTAACGATCGTTTTTCTCAGCTTTAGTCTCAGATTTAGTCTCAGCAGGAATGTTAATTCACGAGTCATTCAATGTTTGGGAAGTTCGGGAAGTACTTGAAGGTTATAGAAGGACCTCTCAGGCGAGTCTCACAGAGAGTGAAAGTTTATAAACTCAAAGTATCCTATTGCTTTTCTGTGGAAGAAGGGTGAATCCGGCGGTTGTCGGAATTAATCGTCAAGTCAAGAGGTAATAATGAGCGGATGGTTAGATTAGAAGTGAGTAACGAAAGGTGGTGTCACCCTGAAGTAACAAGTCCGAAGTAATAGAGGCATTACTTACAGAGCAAAGGAAGGTTGGGGGTTCGGTGAGAGGAGCCAGCGGCGCTAGGCAAAGCTGGCTCGTGTCGTTACAGGAAAGCTCGCGTGAGTGCACCCCATTCGGTGACAGTACACTTAATAACCTTAATATTTGTCTAGCAGGAGGTGGGCGGGAAGGGGAGCAGAAACTGTCGCGATGCCGGTGAAATGAAGCGCCTGGTGGCCCGATTCCCACATCAAAAACTTCTAAATAGCACCGGTCTCCTGATCGGCAGGCAAACGACGCGATGAATCGTCTTTCTTGTCTGTCGATTCGACTTCCCCATCACGGGACCCGTGTCATTACCCGTCGACATAACGATATCGAAATTCCACCCCTTAATAGGGTCACTGGATAAACGCTTTGAATAAATCGAATGCCAGATATACATTTAAACGACCGACTGACGTCACGAAAAAGCTATCGTTTGACTACCGCGTTGTTAGCTGTCGAACCGACTTCACCGTATCCTTATTGTATTTGAGGCGATGAAGGCGTTCGACGAGAATAAAACTATTTTCGTTTGGGACCGAGTAGAAATAACAAGGAATGGGATTTGTCAATGCCCGAGGAGGATTGGAAACAGAGAGCAAGCCCTAACACAATGACATTTTTTCAACAGATGACCGTATGTATTGTCGATGGCAAAATATATTCACGTTTTTAGTCGAAACTGTCCAACCGAAAGTCATGGTAGTTGATATATAAAAATTTCATGCATATTTGATTTGAATGACTTATAATAATTATTGTATTGAATTAAACAAACTAAATTCCAGGCCAACCAATTATTGGTTGGCCTGGAATTTAGTTTGTTTAATTCAATACAATAATAATTATTACTGAGCTAGAGACCGACTCCTCCCCCTTCCCAACCACCCACTTCCATATTGGAATCCCTTTGGATATTGCATACAGAACAGTGACCTAGACAAATAGATGTTTTATTTATCTAGGAACGCGGTAGCGTTCCGCCCCGCCAAGCAAAGAAGTTGAGAAAACGAACGATGCCGAGTGTATATTTACCGGACGTCACGAAACGCGTTTTCGAGGTATCCATATCTCGGCTCCTATTTGACCGATCAACTTGAAATTTGGTGTGGGTCTTCTTTGAGTGTATATTAGAAAGCCCTGAAAGTTTCAAATCGATAGGTCTAAAGGGAGCCGAGCTACATAACTTCAAAAACCCGGTTTTACGGCCTTAGATTGTTCTTCTCCTTCTCCTTCTTCTCCTTGTTCAGACAGGCAAGGCTGGAGCCTCTCCACGTTGACCGATTGACTTGAGATTTTGCACAGAGCTTCATTTAACCTTGAGACAGAGCCTTATATAAAATTTAACCCATTATCTCAACCCAAAAAAGTTTTAGAAACAAAAAACCAGAAACTTTAGGAAAATTCTGTCCACTTTGACGAGTCTACAGCCTGGGTAAAAGGACCAATCGACTTGAATTTTTTACATAACTTCTTTATAGCATGTCTCAGTGCCATTTGAACGAAATAACCCATTATCTCAACCAAAAAAAAAAAAAATTAGGGACAAAAAACTAAAATTTAGGGTAATTTAGGCTAATTTTGGCCATATCTCGGCTCCTAGTTGACCGATCAACTTGAAATTTGGTTTGGATCTTTTTGGTGTGGATAAGAGAAAGCTCTGAAAGTTTCAAGTCGCTACGTCTGAAGGGAGCCGGGTTATATAACTTCAAAAACCAATTACCATGTTTTTCTACTTTTTTCAGTCGGTCAAGGCTACAGCCTCTCCGCCTTCGCCGATCGACTTGAAATTGTGCACGGAGCTTCGTTTCAAGTGTAGCAAGTGCCTTTTGAAAGATTCAAGTCGATATCTTTAAAGGGAGCCGAGTTATATAACTTCAAAAACCCGGTTTTTCACCCTTACCTGTTCTTCTTCTCCTTAATCAGTTAGGCCTTTCCACCTTCACGGATTGACTTGAAATTTTGCACAGAGCTTCGTTTCAACATCAGCCAGTGCCTTTTGAAAGTTTAACCCATTATCTCAACCCAAAAAACTTTTAGAAACAAAAAACCTGAAATTTAGGCTAATTTTGGCAATTTTGACGAGTCTACAGCCTGGGTAAAAGGACCAATCGACTTGAAATTTCGCATAGACCTTCTTCATAACATACTTGTATAAAACGTTAACCACCATCAAGTATTAGTTGCTTGTGGAAGTAATAAAAACGTCTCGCAATAGCGCCAAGGGGAGATTTCGAAAGGGGTACGGTGCTTGTGAAGTGGTTAAGCTTTTCATTATACTTAGCTCCTTAATGAGGAAAAGGGCGGGCGGGGAAAGTGGATATCATAACTTTTTTTTCCGGCCTCTGAAGAATGATATTTGCGAGGCGGGGTGATTTTTACACGGAGTGTTTTTTGGGGGGTTTATGTTACATCTTAACACTATAAAAAAGTACATATTGTAAACACAACAGAAATAACATTATTACGAGGCAAAGGCACAATGCCCGTACCGCCTCTGTCAAGCGAGTTAAGCTACTTACATAATCATCGGAATCATTACATAATCAGAATATTCAGTAAAAAATAAACAAATGAAAAACAACGAAAACTCCTTCATACTAATAAAAGTAAAATCAATATCCCTCAAACAAATAAAAACATGCATCATGAATATAAGAGCGAATTTTTGAAGAAATAATTGGTTTTATGTAAAACGTCTCCATTAAAGAACATCTCATGAAACGTCCATGAAACATCTCAACTAACAACCACGTTTCTTCATCTCCAAAGTGCTCCAGTTTGAGAGCGGAATAAGATAATAAGCGAGCAATTCTGACTTCCCCATCTTATTCAGCGTGTAAAAACCTTAAAAATGAGGTGTCACTTGACAGACCGTTTCATTTTTGGAATTTATGGGTGAAACTCCCCCTCCCCCCCCCCACAAAATCCCCAAAACCCCCCTCAGCTTTTGGACATTTCAACGCTGAACACGATGGTGAAGTCAGAATTGCGATATCGCTTTCCGTCAACCATGTACCGACCCGGATCAGCCGGCCGAGAGGACACGTATGGCAGCCGTGCCGATGGCAACACTGCGCGGATCCGCGGCCCAGCTGACATTATCAGGGTTTGATAAGAGATACCAACACGATGAAATTCCGGTGCTGACGGTACATTTGGCGTGTCACGGTTGCAACACTCGTGACCTATTTCCGGGGACTGGACGGCGATTTTACGTGGAACTGCAGTCATTCGATTCCCCGATTCCGATTTGAGAGTACCTAGCGAGACGTGTGCTTGGCGAGTTAGGTTCTTTGCAATATATGTTATATTCTTGTGGAATCAATTAGTTCTCATTCCTTACTACCGAGAGTACACCGTTAGTCGGTAGTGTGGTATTTACGTCCTTTCTCCCCTTCGGGGAGAAAGCGCGTAAATACCACACGGTAGTGAAGTAGGTACTACACGTGGACGAATGTAGTATTCGTGTGCTATCTCCTGCACATGAATACTACACAAGTCAGTACATATATGGTGGCAGCGATCTACGGAAATATAGCAGGTTACCGACGACCGGTTGTGGGTTTTTTTATCTCACGGAGTCGGCTTTGTTGCAATCGGGAACCCTTTATGGCACGTTTCTACTTTTCTGGTTTGTTTCCTTTACTTTGGTAGGCTCGTGCTTCGTCAATTACGATATATTATATTACATTTCACACAGTACATATAATATTACGATATTATAACTTTACTCATTGAGTTTGTACATGATACGTTTTTAAATAATATTGTTGAACTAGGTTCAGTACTATGCTGACGATTATAATGCCTAGGCAATATAATATAGAACCAGAATAAACGAAGCAATTAAGGAAAATGGGAATATAGAAACAGAATAAAAGAGAAACAATTGAGAACAATAATAATATTGAAATAATAAAAAATGAATAACATTAATTTAGATGGATACTATAGGGATACTATAGGACCAGAATGAAAGAAATGGAAAACAACTGCGCAGAACAACTGCCCCTGGATTATATCAATTACCCCATCCTATATCAGTCCAGGCTAACAATTCTTTGCTTTCAGGTTGCCATACTTACTGTTTCCCTTACACTTGTGATGCTAGCCCTGGGGAGAGGATACTCGCAGCTAAACACCGAAGCGGGGGTCATGATTGAGCGGCTCAGGCAAGTGGCAGTCACGGGCTCAAGATGGCATGTGGTGATTCACTACAATCTCTCGGAGTTGTTCCAAACCGCCCGCCAGCTTACAAGTGACATTGCGAGCCTGGAGCGACACGTGAACTCCACCCCGCTATTAAAGGAAAGGCAAGAGGTAAGGTGGGAAGTAAGTTGGTTAGTTACCCATGCACAGCACTACAGCGATAGATTAGACCTTATTCAGTCGTTCATTCCCCGCCATCGCATTCTGGCAAGAGCCCTGCTGAAACCAGTAGGGACCTTTTACCATTACCTTTTTGGTCTGACTACGGACTCGGAGCTGAGGCACCTCAAACAGAAGCTGGAGGACCAGGGGGTGACTCTTGCTCATGACGGACAGGCCCAACTATCCATTTTAAAAAACGAGGAGGACAAAATATCCAACCACACACAAGTCCTCAGACAGTTAATATCAGAACTAAACAGAACCCAAGTGACAGTCACCAATGACCTTAGCGACCTCCACAGCAGCGTCCGTGCGCAGCAGTTTCTGAATCAGTGGAACTCTTTGAGGGCAGAGGCTTTCATGGAGCTCCAGGAAGCTACTGCAAACCTTCAACGGTTTCATTATGCTGTGGAGGCTGCTGGGCATGGGCAGCTGACTACTGACATACTGACTCCACGTGACCTCTCAGCACTACTCAAACAAGTACAGCAGGAACTACGCCAAACGGGCACAAACCTCAGCCTACCCTTTGACTTATCTAATGAGGAGATATACTGGTACTACCAAGCTGCAGCGGTCAAAATTGGAATCTCGCAGGAAGACTTACTGTACGCCATTACTATTCCCTTGCTAGATTCCAATACCATATTTGACCTCTACAGACTGCACACCCTGCCGGTGCATGATGCACAACTTGATGCGTGGATGGGTTGGGGTAAGCACCACGAATATATAGCGGTGGACCCAACCATGAGCTCCTACATCCTGCTTGAGGAAGTGAACCTACAGCAGTGCGCAGATGGAATACCAGCTATATGCACAATTACCGAACCCCTCTACACCAACGCAAGGCCTGCGTGTGAGTTCTCCTTACTGAAGGGTTCCATGAATCATTGTGAGCGGACACTAGTTCGACAGTGTGACCCCACCTTTTCTTTTGTGGGAAACCATTGGGCCTACTCTATAAAGGGGTCGCTGAACTTAACTGCCCGCTGCCCTGGGAAACTTGAGACAGTGGTCACTATAGCCCACTGTGGCCTCATCCAGAACCAGGCCAACTGTACCCTTGTGGGGCCTGACTTTGTGCTAGTTGGTCAGACCACGGTACGGACCACAGACTTTAGGACAGTAACGGACGTCATCACACCACTTGGCCCTACTCTTAAGGCAGGGCTCTCCCCCATTACCTCGTTAGAGAGGCAGCAACTCCTGTTAGACCCTACAAAGTTTGACGATATGCTGACAAGGCTACCCTCCCCAGCATCTTCAGTAGCTGTTAGGCAGGCAATTGCCCAGCTGAATGCATCATATGAAGACGCCATGATGAGGCATCATCATTGGAAAGTGTTTCACTGGACTACAGGAACTGTTTGTGCGGTAGGTGCAGTGGTTCTGATCACCCTACTGCTTTGTAGGGTAGTACCCTGGTACCAGAGGCCTCCAGCCCTGGTTCTCTAAATTCCAATGATGCCTCTGGCCAAAATAATAGTTTCCTGTACGTATATGCCATACTAATCATAGTTTATTGCAGACTAGCAGCGACCTTGATTCCTCATTAACTGAAATGACTCGACCAACTGGGAGGAAGGAACGACAGTACACGGCGGGAAACCTGACACATGACGGTATGGTGACCGCGTAAGGACAAGTGATGGTACAGACTCAGACTACAACAGTAAGACGTAAATCTATAGTCGCGTACCACGTAAGTATCATAGTTAAGCCATAACATTTACCATAGTTGTTAGCTATACAACTCATCACGGTAAAGCGAGCCTCCACAAATGAGTAGGGGTGTTAGATAGTTCGACAGTCCTATCAATTGATCGATAGCAGTTTCCTATCAATAGCCCTACAGATGAGTGCTTTCACCTAGAGTGCCGCAGAGTTGAGAGCGGGCGAGAGCGTTGAGAATGAGGGGCAGGGGCGGAAGTATAGCACCACCTGGAAGTGGTCTATTCGCGAGGGGGGAGGGAGAGTGGCTGACGTACAAGGCCTACTTCTCTTTATGCATGCCAATGGTTTCTAACCTACATGTTCTTCCCTTTGTGTGTATAAAGGCTAACCATGTGCATTCCTTAACCCCACTCCTTTCATCTGCTTAAAGGGTACTTTTAATACTGGTACACGAGCTCGTTATCTATACCTTGTAGGCTGTTCTTGTATTGCTATTTATATTCTTTCTGGTTTGTTACAATTATTACTCTTACTACGATAATCACTCTGTATTCATCTTGTCTGCTATGTCTTTATCTGCTCTGGATCCGTTTAGCCGGCTAATGTATGTACCACTTTGTGGTATCTGTGTCTCCTCTGTGAGGGTTTAGACATATATATTGTATCACTTGGTAGGTATCGGAGACTCCTCCGTGAGGATTTAGCCGTTTAATGTACCCTTTGAGGTATCGGTGTCTCCGCTGTGACGGTTAAGCCATCTAATGCACCACTTTGTGGTATTGGTGTCTCCACTGGGAGGGGTTTTAGCCATGTAATGTGCCCTTTGAGGTATCGGTGCCTCCAGTGTGAGGGGATTTCAGAGTAGGTTTATACTCGTAGATGCAGAAATGATTGAGCGCCTAATCGCTACAGAACGTACAGCAATTACTCTGTATTCATCTTGTCCGCTGTGTCTTTATCACTTAAACTGTCCCATCTACCATTATATTCTGCCTCTATTTACCTACTCTATTTATCTTGTTTCTGTATTCAGTTACAATTATTACTCTTACTACTATAATCACTCTGCATTATCCTGTTTCTACCATTTATCTTGTCCGCAGTGTCTTTATCACTTAAGCTGTAGCATCTATCATTTTTCTGCCTCTTTTTACCTACTCTATTTATCTTGTTTCTGTATTCAGTTACAATTATTACTCTTACGACTATAATCACTCTGTATTATCCTGTTTCTACCATTTATCTTGTCTGCAGTGTCTTTATCACTTAAGCTGTAGCATCTATCATTTTTCTGTCTCTATTTACCTTCTCTATTTATCATGTTTCTGTATTCAATCTGTATGTTTTGGCCAAGCCTCGTCTCAATTGAGTCCCATATTAGAAAACATGTAACAATCAAAATTACTACCTCCCCTTCCCCAGCAACCACTACCGGACAACCTCCCTGGCTTCGACAGATCACCAGGACATTGGAGTTGACGCGCCTTACCTAAGGCCACGGGAAACAAGGGTTGGTATCTCTGTCTGCTACCTTGATATGTCATGCGATTCGGCCTGCCTATGGAAGGAACCGCCTTGGCAAAAGGAGCCAGGTCTACTAGCCCCAGACTACCCTGGCGTACCCCGGCTGCCCGCATGAGGACATGCTCAATCTTACCCCGGGAGTGATGTACCGACCCGGATCAGCCGGCCGAGAGGACACGTATGGCAGCCGTGCCGATGGCAACACTGCGCGGATCCGCGGCCCAGCTGACATTATCAGGGTTTGATAAGAGATACCAACACGATGAAATTCCGGTGCTGACGGTACATTTGGCGTGTCACGGTTGCAACACTCGTGACCTATTTCCGGGGACTGGACGGCGATTTTACGTGGAACTGCAGTCATTCGATTCCCCGATTCCGATTTGAGAGTACCTAGCGAGACGTGTGCTTGGCGAGTTAGGTTCTTTGCAATATATGTTATATTCTTGTGGAATCAATTAGTTCTCATTCCTTACTACCGAGAGTACACCGTTAGTCGGTAGTGTGGTATTTACGTCCTTTCTCCCCTTCGGGGAGAAAGCGCGTAAATACCACACGGTAGTGAAGTAGGTACTACACGTGGACGAATGTAGTATTCGTGTGCTATCTCCTGCACATGAATACTACACAAGTCAGTACAACCACGATTCTTCGTCTTCAAAGTATTAGTTTGAGAGCGAAATAAGATACCCCCCAAAAACAACTCCGTTGTAAAAACTGGCCCGCCAAAAAACCTCAGCCGCAAAAAGGAATGATATCCATTTTGCCCGCCAGCCACATATATAGGAAGCTCGGTGCTTCGCACCTCGCTGTTGAGTATGCATATAGAAACCTGATCCTCCTACCCCTAACCTCCACCGTCAATGTTTTCCTGTTCCCTGTCTCCTTCCCACAACCCCCTCTCACCCTTAGTCACCCTCGGTTTCACCTAATATGTTTCCTCTGTTACACCAGCAGGGAGCTTTACGCTTCTTTCAATGCTGTTGGCGGGAGCTTTTTGCCAGATGAACAAGCTAACATAAGTATTACTGGTGGTCACGAGTAATCAGTAGTGGTACACCTATAATGAAGTAATGCTTCAATTCAGGCTTGTTTATGTGTTTAAACACAACTAAAAAAGAAAATCTGAAAAAGCTTCAATTTTTGAAGGAGTTATGACCATTTGAAATTCCTAAAAAACACTATTTCCCCCCTAATTGGGAGGGAAATGGGGGGAGGGAGAAAAAATGGTCAAAAGGCACTCTCTTGGAGCATAACAAACGTGTGTGCAAAATTTCAGCTCGATCCGATTTGTCTGCTGGGCTGTAGCCCCGTCAATGAACAACAACAAGAAGAAGAAGAAGAAGAAGAAGAACACGAAAAACGTGAAAAATAGTGGTTTTAAAATTGTTATACCCCCGACACCTGATGTTCCCAAGAGCTGAAATTTGTTTTACGTCCTCACGTGCCCCTGGAGAGTTGGTGTACAAAAAATCAACTCTCGAGACACTCAGGGGACCGAGCTACGAGAGGGTGAAAACCCCAACTTGTTCCGTCGCGTAATCAGTGTCTCAGTCGCTTCGGTTTTCAGGGCTTCGGTTTTCTTGGCGGGCGGGTTTTTCTGAGTTTTCTGAGCGCTACTCAACAAACACCAGTGACCTGTCTACTGTAAGTGAAAAATTGGTGATTGGTAGGTAAAAATTGATGAATCATTTCTAAGAAATGATCAAACTGAGTGATAATTGAAGGCACAAAATAGTTTTTTGCTTCCCCTGTAAGGTTGTTAAGAATAAAGTTGGCCATAATTGAACTTGAATGCCTATGTGCTTTTATTATGAAATTATGATTGGATTAATATGAAATTAGGTATTATTTTTCAAATTTAAATAATTGATCAAAAATTTTAAAAGCTCCAAAGACATCAAAAGAATTAGTCACTTCATGCTATTACATTTATACACATCAATTTACGTTATGGTTTCAGTAGTGACCTCAACAATTATATTTTATAATCGCATGTGATGAGAACGCGAGGCCTCCTTTGCCAGAAATAATAGGTACGTGGACTAAACGGGTTCTCATCGATGTACTCGTACCTACATAAATTATATCGTTGCGGGATCTACACCTAATGGGGGCCGATAGCATTTAAATGTGGTGGGGGCTGTGTCTAATCCGTCTAGAGGTTGAAGAAGAATTATACCGAGTTGATAGAACGGTCTAAGCGAGCTACCAAGAGTAGTTAGCTGAGCTACCAGTCGCTTAGGTTTTCAGGGCTTCGGTTTTCTTGGCGGGCGGGACGCTCCCGCGTCCCTAGATCGCAATAATTGGAATTATTCCGACTTCACGGTCCTATTCAGCATGTAAAATGAGGTGTCACTTGTCAGACTTTCAGTTTTTGAGTGAACCAAGCCCCCCCCCCCCCCCTTGTTTTTTCCTTTCTTATTTCCTTATTTTTCTTATTCCCCAACAATAAATATTTCGTCTATTAACTATTCAATGTTAACATGCCGTGCGCGAACCAACCACTGAGAGTAGTATCCAATGCATTTGGCGCCCTCAACAAAGTCTCTTCCTACGTATTGCCAGAAACCAGGACTTTCGTATCATCAGCAAATAAATACGTTTCACATTCGGTAAATTTAGAGGTAGTGCGTTGATGTTCGAACAATCGAAAGGCTGAGTTCGCAGATGGGCAGATGAGGAGTTTTAAGGTGGTGATTGGGAAGGGGTTGGATTACAGATAAATTCCCAGAATGAAACAGCCTGACAAGTGACACCTGATTTCAAAGATTGGTTAACACTGAACACGATGGTGAAGTCAGAATCGCGATATCTTATCACGTTCTCAAACTGGAGCACTTTGAAGATGAAGAAACGTGGTAATTAATTGAGGTGTTCTTCACAGCTCTAATCTGATAACGGAATGAGATATCGCCATGCTGACTTCACGATCGTATTCAGCGTTGAAAAATCTGTAAACTTAGGTGTTAACCGGCAAAAAAGGATACAAAATGTGTTGAAACTGGAGACATTTTACATGAAGCCAGCAATTTTTTTCGAAAATGTGCTCTTATAGCCATGCTGCATGACTGGATTTAAAAAAAATACTTCAAGTAAGAATTTTGACTACTTCAAAGAACTTAACTCCGAAAATCCTCTTCATAAATAATGCAAGCTGAGGAGTTTTTAATGTACGTACCCCATTAATAAAACATCAAACACCTGCATCACCTACTCGCTCCTTTTAGTTAGAGAGCTACCCGCACGCGTTCCTAAACTCTTGAAAAACCAAGTTAACCTCTCATAATTAGGTAGTACATTTTAAAAATAACTTACTGTACAATTACGCCTCCACAGCACTGAACCTCACCCCATCCAAGTACCATAATTCCGTAAAAGCAAAACTAGAAAAGATATTCGCCAATAACAACTACGCCCCCACCATTATTGAATAGCAAATAAAAAAGCGGATATGAAATTAATCTAGGTAAGTACTCTAAACTCAACAAGCAGCAAAAGCATACAAAATGCACCCAACCATCAGCAAAAAGTAAATTCTACCCTTTAATATTCCAATTCCCACCAACCCTGTTTGAGAAAAAGTCAAATTTAATATAAAAAAAAAAAACAACCAAACCCATTCGTACCATAGCACACAAACCATAATACGAGTACCACCAAAATACTCCACCTCGTACCACCAAAATACTCCATTAGGTACACACTATTTTAAAAGACCTATAAATAACTTCAATAAACACTCACATAGCAAACCAAAAACTCACCCTACAAAATCAATATAAAGAAGAAATAGATGAATAACCTTGTAAATTCGTTTCAATACCTACAGTGCCGATGGGGCCAACAAATTCAGAAACATATTTAAAGAGGAAAACTACAAAATCTCCTGGTCCTACAATAATAAGACGAGTACTTTCAAGTGGTACTTCAATCAGGATGTTAGTGGGAGGGGGCGGGGTGCAGGTTGTGAGAGGGGGGGGGGTCTACAGGCATTCAAAACTACTTGACCAGTTGGAGTGCAACTTTGGGAATTTGTTGTGTGAACATTGAGGAATGTTTCTAAACAGGTAGGGTGGGTCAATAGTATGGGGGGGGGGGGTTAAAGGCAGTTATTGTAGGGGGAGGGGGGTATTACGGGGATTTCAAAACTACTTGACCGATCTGAATGAAACTTCGGGAATATGTTGAGTGAACATTGGGGAAGGTTTCTGACCAATTTAGGAGGGGGGGTACAGGTTGTGTGTGTGTGTGGGGGGGGGGGGGTTACCGGCAATCCAAAAACTACTTGACGAATTGGAGTGAAACTTTGAAATTGTGTTGTGTGAACATTGGGGAAGGTTTCTGACCAGGTAGGGAGAGTCCTTAGTAAGTTTGGGGGGGTTCAGGGATTTCAAAACTACTTCTCCGAATAGGACCACTCTTTGTCAATCCTGAGATAGTATCAGATTCTGTTATGAGTCGGGCCTGTCCTAAAGGGGGTGTCTGTTCTACCGTTGCAAAGCGCGGGTACACAGCTAGTATAAAATATAATATACTCTTGGTTTGGGGCTCTCCTAGTCAATTCCTTTAAGCACTCTAATTCGTCCTTTCCTCGGGATGGGCTCATATCACGTACCATACTAATAAGGCCATCTAAACGCCGACATCCAAGGTATCTGACAATCAATAGCATTATCTAGTTCAAACAGACTCTTATTCAAATAAAGTTATTATCCCTCCTACGGTGATATTACTGCTACATCCCTGAATATAATTCGAAGCATTCAATATTAACCAACTTTATTATAAAGCCACCGGTCACTGTTTGTGCGTTTCTTTTGTTTACTCGTCTAGCTGTGTTGTAAACGTAAATAATGCGAATAAAAGGGGTTAATTGTGTTGGTACGAGTATATTTATCAAGAGGGTCGATACCTGTGCACACGTGTAGAACAGAAGGTTCATCCGCGAACAAAAGGTCTAGTCATTTTGAACAATCTTGCAGGAATTGGTGGTGGGTAATGTAATTTAAAGACATAGTTATTGACTACGCTACTAATCAATAGTACCAATAATACTCCAGTACACATATGTATATGCGTAGAGCAGCAGTAGGTAATATTCATCGTTTGGGATACGTATGAGAACATTACATCACATTAAAACAACCCTCTTACATATCTTCACCCCTTACCACTATCCCACCGCGTTCATTTTCAAATTTTCCAGTTATGTTTTCGAAAATTCGCTCAAATAGCCATGTTGCATGAGTGTGGGTTGTATAAACCATTATAAATGAATTACTATTATAAATAGAAGCCTCAGAATTATACAGGGTGTTTCATCTCGTGATGGTCACAGGCTAGGAATCGATTCTACAGCTAATTTAAGGTCGACAATGTCCTGTAGCAACTTTTTTTTACTCAGCTAAAAAATTGAGTTCTTCCAATTTCAAGATTTTTTTTCTGACATTTTGACTTTATCACACTAAAATGGCCATTTGGTACTCCCTCAATTTGCATGAAAATTCAAATCTAATTACGTCGTTAGAATGAACACAAAAGTTCATGCAGTTTTGAGGTAGAAAATTACGTTTGAACCAACAAAAACGTGATTTTTTGGAGGAAAGTCCGGTTTTCACCAATCATTAACTCGTCAGGAAAAAAATGAGTTTGAAATCGGATTTCATTTTATTGTTCCAGTAAAATCTTTTTTATCATCAAAATTGTTAGTGTATGTTTTCAAAATGTCCTTTTGTCTTTGAACTGTGACCCGCTTTTATCAAAGAGCGATGCAAGTTTGTACACCGAAGTCAGTACAGGAATTCGGAGGTGAGTACTTTAAGAATTATTTTATGTGACTAATCTCAGAGATATCCAGACGAGTACGTTGCGAATTGAACACAACGGTTAATTCCATGATGAGGTTGATCAGTCACATAGAATAATTCTTAAAGTACTCACCTCTGAATTTTTTTTAATACAGAAGAACCCGAACCCCACATTGTGAGTGATAACTGATAGACACACGGCACAGCATTCACGATCAAAATTTATTAGAATGGTACTGCATACCATACACTTTTATGTAGTATGGTAGGTATGCAGTATGGAATCGCCGTTGTTATTCACTCACAGCTTCTCTAAAGTTCTGGTTTGTAAGCCATAACCAAGCATCATATCTCCATATTCAACGTTTGCTGAATGATGCCGGCATGGTGTGGAAGCTAACAACGAAAACCAACTAATTATCACGAAGAGATTTTTTCCGAACTGTTCGACGGACTCACTCCTCGGTGCACAAAATTGCATCGCTCATTGATAGAAGCGGGTCACAGTTCAAAGACAAACGGACATTTCGAACACCTGCAATAAGAATAAAAATTGGACAATAAAAAAGATTTTACTAGAACAATACCATGAAATCCGATTTCAAACTCATTTTTTACCTGACGAGTCAATGAATGGTGAAAACCAGACTTACCTCTGAAAAACCACGTTTTTCTTGATTCAAACGCAATTTTCTACCTCAAAACTGCATTGCAACATTATTTTGCTTATACCATTGAAAAGCTGATATTTAGGGGCAAAAGTTTGGACTACAGGCTGAAATTATCGTGCCGGATTATAGGGATCTATTAGCGTTTGAAAAAAGTGGCAATTTCTCGGTTTTGACAAATTTTCCATTTCAAGTAGATTTTTCACCCGTTTTTGGAAAAATTTCGTTTTTGTTAGAGAGATAGAAAATGTTGTGTTCTTTCTAAAAGCAGAATTAGATTCGAATTTTCATGTAAATTAAGGTATTTATGGCCATTTTAGTTTGATACAGTCAAAAAACGAAGAAAATCTTAATATTGAGAAAACTCCATTTTTTAGCTGAGTAAAAAAAATTGCTACAGGCAATTGTCGACCTGAAATTATCTGTAAAATCGATCCCTAGCCTGTGACCGTCACGAAATGAAACACCCTGTATAGGTAGGTACCAATTATTTGTAATCAAGTTTTGTAGTTAATGAAGCACATAACTATGGGTCAGATCCATGGATTTGAGACTTTGAACTGCGTGCTTCGCCGATGTTAACATTTTGGAGCAGTCGTTTGTACTCAAAGCCCGTTTTCAGGCTCGCCCCCTGAGAAACCATGAGATTTGCCGCCTTTTAGACAAAAATCAATGTTGTGATGAATGAAAACTTTTCCCTCGTTTTGAACTACCTATCGGAAACACGAATCAGACGACGAGAAATCTGAAATTCTGAAACATTCAAATAGTCCAATATGTATGTGTGTATGCGTGAGTGTATGGAAGCCCTTGAATCGCCTATCGCCTATCGCGTAACCATGATTCAGTTGAAACACTCATCGCCACCCGCAATTATACAGGCGACGCATTATGTTATTCATACCGATTTGGTCGAGTAATGTAGTCTATAGAATCACTCCACACAAAGGTTTTAAACTCAGTAATCCTACTTGAAATATAAATTTCTAAAGAGTGATGAATGAATTAAATGAATGAACGCTCATTAGAAGGAAATGTGATTTGATATTGTGGATGGCCCTCTCTCTCCTACCGCTGGTACTCGAAAATCGAATACACTCAAATTAGTGAAATAGCTTATTCAAAGCCTAGAGGGATCTTTGCGGGTAAGAGGATATTTCAACGATTTCAAAGTTCCTGTCAAGTAATTAGCTTCCTTCCCCCGGGCTTGGCGTGTCCTGCGTTGGGAAACTTCATCACAAAGAAGATATTGAAGGGGGAAAGCTAACCATGGAGAAGTTATACTGTAGGCTTTTAACGTGAGCTTTTATAGCCTCCGGAATTCTTAGATAAGGGAGCCCTGACATTTTAAAGGAGTCATTCGACGAGGAGAGACCAACGTCACAAACTTTATTTTCTGTGAGGTATTTCTCACTAATTTTTAACGCCTAACTCACGAAAATGGAACTTTACTTCTCCCTCGGGTAAAGTGGATTTTGAGATGCACTCAGACTGTGTCTCATTGGATTCGTGTTGGATAATAATTTTCCGCCTAGACATGATTATTCGAATCTCGGGCCGGTACGCCATAATAGTCAAGGACCTGATGGTTAAAGTAATAATTCAACGCGAAGTTACTCCTAAAGAAAAAAAATTGTGATTTCAGCTCACTTTCAGCTCAGCCGAATATTGAGATTTTCGGTAATTATTGGGTGTAAGTAACAGTGTTCTATTGGTATCTCTCGCGGCATCTTCAGCCTTCTTCAACAAATACTCTCGTCTTGAAAACACTTGTACGGTTACGGTTACGCACTCTGAGATACTCTAAAATAGTTTATAGCGGACACTTGTCATCGTCCACACAACATTACTGGGTAGTTGGGGTGGTCTTTGTTGAACAACTCGAATCAATCAATCTCTGACACAGTAACTCACCCTATAAATGACATTACGAAGATGTTATTCTGCCAGCCCACTTGACCGATATGTTTTTCGTATCTGCTTTAAAACTGATGATACACTCCGCAATGACCGAAATCGAAGAACTAACTTGGAGATATTGCAGTGTACTAAACGCTATACCCCATATAGGTATATCCTAAACAATGGATCATTTTATATAAATTTCAATATTGTTCGATTTAGAGTATTTTTCTAGACCACCGTTGCGTTGCACGATGAGCCTTGTGGACTTACTCCACAACTCCATCGTACTCCCGGTCCTCGAGTACGCTTCGGTTGTATGGTCTTCTCATGGCTCGGGGAGAACTCAGCAGAAATGTTTGAGGTTCCACCTGAGAATGTAAACTATACTGAATTGTTGGCGATTTGCTAACTTGAGGTCGCAGGAGGATCGTCGAGGAAGTGCCGACATGTCTTTCCTATTCAAATTTTTGAATGATGGTATTGACTGTCGAGCACTCTTTTGCGAGGTCAAGTTCTACGTCTTGCTATTCTTCTCCACGTCGATGGCCTTCTTCCACGTACCCTTCAATTTCACAAATTACCTGTAGCACAGGCTTCTAACTCGAATCCCTAGAGTCGCAAACGCCTTAATCTACCTCCACCCCGATATTGATTTCATTCATGTTCCTAAACCTGTATTAAAACCCATATTCTTAACATCTAGTTTAATTCACATGATTTATATTGTCATTTTCGTTCTGTTTTATTACCAATGTTTGCGCTTAATTTATTTTCGATATTCCATATCTAGTAATTTTTTCTATCTATTTATCAAATTCTACCATACCATCTACTAAATATTATATTCTCACATCATTTTTGGACCATCTACTGCATCTAATGACCATCTAGTCATTGCTGCCACCTACATCGTCCACTCTTTAGAATGAAGGCAGCAATGGAGAAGGGGTCATTATTTTACTGGATTATCACCGCATGGACAGCACCTTGAGGAGAATTCCAACCACTTTGGGACTTCTGGAGGCCAAGACTGGCTGTGGAGTACCACTGGAGACCATCACCCAGGATATCTATCTCTCCAGTAAATTTCTCTAGTCCTTCTGTCTTTGTTGTTATTTGTAAGTGGCCACATGAATTTGAAAGGAATAGTTACCAATTACCTAATTACTAACACTGACAACTACTCCAAGCAATAGTTACCTAATAAAACCTTCATTCATTGATGTTTCATCAATTTATATATTACCTCCAATTTGAGCACCCACAGTTTCTATATCTATCACATCATTAATACTCAGAGTTGTGGAGAAACCAACACTGTAGGTATGTTCATATTGCTTATTCAAATTTTTTTGGTTTATTTTTTACTTATTATGTAATTCTGATTTATTTCTCATATATTTCTCATTGAGTTTGCCCGTCATTCGTGTAAAATAAATAAATAAATAAATTTTTATCCTCCACTAAAGAAGAAATAAGGAGCGAGCAACTCGAGAATTCACAGACGGGAGCCTTTTCCGAGCTTAGTTTGGGCTCTACGTCAACGTCTTCCTCTAGTCTACTGTCTTCCACCTCTCTACCACACAAACTCAATGGAAAATACGGGAAAACTTCATCTTAAGAGCCGACCAGCGCCTTCTCATCCACCACGTTTCCAATAGACCCATCAGTGTATCCAGCACTGCTGGACCAGCAGTGTATCTCACACCAATACTGCCGTCCTAAGCAGAAAGGGCGTATCTCAATTTGATATGATTTTCTGGGTTTTGCAGTTATAGAATCTTCAGGAGCTTCCTCATCTTATGATTATGCAAAACCCACCCGAACTCAATGCTAGAGCATAAGAAAAATGTGTCAAATCCTAAACAAATTGGGCGTATCTCATTTTTCTAAGCAAAGAAGCAGTGTCTCTTATGGTACGCCTTATCCCTAGTATTTTGAGGCCATTTCGGAGTAAAACAAACTAGGCACACATTATTTATTCCAAGATCATGAGAACCTTTTTCATATTTTTTTACTACCATCGTTTAACAAACGTAACTTTAAATGAAATTTCAATTTATAATAACTATAAGTTCATTTTATTCTGGGATAAAGTGTTTTCATAGAAAACTATTATTATTACTACTACTACTATTATTATTAAGTTTATTAGGTGAATCAACTTAACTCACATTGATTAGGTTATTTATCATATCTACCAAGTAAAGTCGCTTGGTTTGAATCATGAGTTTTGGGGTCAACGGGTTAACAGAGATGATTAACTATTTAGATGGAGAAAAGTATTTTTATAAAATGATTAAGTAGGTTGATAGGCGTTTGACTCGTCATAGCCCCAATGTTCCAGTCAATTGGCTCCCGACCAGTTTGATTATTTGCAGTTCGTAAATTGCATATAAATATTTGAAGTGGGAGAAACACCTGTGAAACAAAAAGGGCCTATCTCAAATTTTTCGGTTGATTTTCCAAATGTTTAATGCCTCCACATTGAAAAGAAGATCATTCTATGTGAAAAGGAGAAAAACTAAAAATGGTTCAACCCAAAATTTTAATTACTCGTATTTGAGATACATATATGCCTTTTGGCTTAGGGCGGAAGAATAGTTCTCTACCTATCTAAATGATGGTATCCTCCGTTGAGCATCTCTGATGGTGCCTACAACTTAGCGATAGTGTTCATAACTTTGGGAATTGTCGGGCATCAGGTTGAGGTATCAGCCTGTAACTTGAATGACACATCGACGGAGCTCAACCTTAGCCCCAAGCACTACAGCAGACCTGACCGTTATGCCACGAAGGTGATTACCCGTATGAAAGGATCTTAATTAATAATCACTCTTTCGAACTCACCTGTAATTACCCTATGTTAAAGGAAGCCCCTATATGAGCGCTCAGGTCAGTTTTTTTCCTCTTTTTTTTTTGCCCATCACCCTCCTCACAAACAGACTAGTTCGCTTTGCATAACTGAGCCGGTACAACCGCCAGGACCTCGCTGCATTTTTCTGCCGCGACTCTTTCCTTTAATGGCGGGATTTATTATACAACTCGGCAAATGTTTGCGCCGTCCTGACACGGGGTCGGAGACGGGCGCAAAAAACAATCTCATTCAGTCTTACGGCAAACTGAGTTGAGCCAGGAGCGGACGAACAAAAAATCTTGTTAAGCTATAATCTAGTACTGCAGTGGTGAGCCTGTGTCAAACCCTTTTTCCGCTCACTACCCTCGTAGCGAATCTAGGTTGACTCACATGGTCATTTTTATTTTCTTGTTTATGATGACTAGGAGGCCCCCGCTAAATATTTTTGATGGAATTTCAATTATTATTATCTCTAAACCTCGAAACATGCCCCTTCTCAGAGTTAAAAGCTCCACCCAAATCGTTGCAAGCAATATTCGTAGTGTTGTGTTGTTTTTCTCTCACTCGACCATCATCTCGACGAATATACTGTAGAAACGAGACGTAAAGATTCCAGCTATTCGTTTCATTACTGGGAACGAACGAGACGCCAACTCACTACGAGCGGCTGCGTACGTGTTCTCGTTAAGCCGACAGAGGTAGATGGGCTTAATCCTGAACTAACAGGATGGGATGGGCACTTGAAATGACTGTATTTTCGTAGTTATAATCGATAACCTGAGAAAGTGATGTAGACTAGGAATAAACATAAATAACTCAAAACAGAGGATGATTTCCTAGTTTATTACATTTTACAACTTTACCAAAACTGCAGGCGTGAAAAAACCTACCGTGTTTTCTGCGCTACAATAACGTGAGACCGCCAGCGCCCTCGTGGCACACAGAGTGATCTGTTGTCTAGAAGTGCTATGTGAGTCACGAATATAAACATGCACGTTAATACTTACATTGGTATAGCTGTATCTAAGATGGGTGCAAAGCATTGCACTTGAAATATTCATTTGGCAAGATATCAGGAGATAACGCCTTGGCGGTAAAAATGTTAATAGTACCTAACCGGTGAATATGTTTTTGGTAAATGGAGATCCCTACCTAAAAGTACCTACTAAAAATGCAATGAGATATATCATAGATAGAATGGTAAAGATATGTACCTATCACAGAGACACTTGGGATAACCAGGTACATAGTATCAAGCAGTGAAGATGTGTTGTGCACACACCAATAGCTAAGTGGAAGAAAAGGTAAGATGAAGAAGCCCAGAATAGAAGATGCCAAGAAAATAAACTCCCTGGATGCTGTGCTGGAGATCTCAGTATGCAAGTGGTGCACTACGCTGCAATGTATTAGGCAAAAAAAGTGTGACCGGGTGGTACCACAGTTTGGTAATCATGGACTAAAGAAATGTGGCAATCATTTGTTGGTTATTTTCGTGAAACACGTGGGTTATATAATAAATAATCATTGGAGCAGGTCCTGAGGTACTTTATAAAAATGATTTTTGTACTGCCAAGAAATACCCCAAGCTACTTTGTTTATCTGGAGACTGGTGCCGATCCTATCTATGTGTACTCTCTCTCAATGGCCTGTCGTTACACTGTCAAGGCACTCAGGATGCCAGAGGGCCGTTACCCGCGACTGGTGGCACATGAGGACATCCAGAGGGAAATATCGTGGTTTGCGTCAATTAGGGCCCTGGCCAGGCGCTATTACTGCATCTTTGAGGGAAATGTGGTGGACTTGGATCTGTGGCAGCTTCAGTCGGAAGCGCTGGTGGAGACGGGTCGGAGATTATGGGTCGAAGACATGCGAGCTGCTGCCCTACAGTCAAGAAACCCAATCTATCCCTTGCTGGATTTTGATGGAAGACCTGCTGATCTGCGGAGGCGGAATGATAGTCATCCACTCTGGGTTTGCCGCTGGGTTCTGAGGTTCAGGGGCGCACTCCTGGCGCTGAACGACGGGATGTATATTCGCTCTGATAGCTCAAGTCGTATTTGCTCTATGTGCAACATGTCGGCCCTGGAGGACGTGGTCCACTTTCTTGGTTGTTGCCCAGTGCTGTCGGAGTTCCGGTTTCGATTCCTAGGTGCTGGCGTGCTGAGCATGAGAGAGATGACTGTAGTTTTAAATGAAAGGCAATTCTGGTTCAGAGTGGCATTGTTTAGCCACTATGCCTGGAAATATAGATCATCACTGGTCGCGGAGTTTAACTGGTGAGTGGCCAATGGACCTTAGATGCATGTAGATAGTGGTGGGTGCACAGTCAGGAATTAGTGATCGCCCCATAGGATTTAAATATAAATAAAATAAGAATAAAAACACAAATCAAAATAATGTAGATTTTAACAAGGCTGGCTCAAACCACCCGGCAGACGGACGACACGTCCATGCCTGTCATGTTTATGTTTCATTAGTTGTCTGTTTGTTGTAAAATTTATTATTATTGTGCCTACTCTCTGAAAGTATAATTTACATTTATTGTCTACTTAATTGATGTAGGTTACATTAATGTATTTTCATTAACTTCTTTGTACTTATATAAGTTATATGTCAATAAACATGTTTCTATCTATCTATCTATCTATAATAAATAACTTGGTATAACTAGGTGGATGATTACATCAGGCTTAGGTATGTTGATACGAATGCCAAAAGGTGCTGTTGTGAATGGATATCAGGTAAGCCTGCAGTTATGATTGTAGGTTTTCGAACAGTATGCTAATGGATTTTAAAGTTAGTGGGGTTTTGACGAAGTAACTTGGAACTGAATACTACTGTTTACATTGAATCCTTATTCCTATGATTCCCAGATGGACGTGGAATCTAAGCTTATCACAGGTCAGACAAGCGCAAGCTTTGACAACAATCGAACCGGTGACTGCCCAAACTGGAGATGGCTCCAGATCGCACTTATTCAGGCTCAGAAAATAGAAGTTATGTAACTGAATATTGAAATTGGAAACAACTTGAATTAGTAAACATATCTGCCAATTTTTGGAGTATTCGATGGTCAATCGACGCTATAGTTTAGGTAAAACTTTGTATTTTCTATGAAATTACACCAAATAACGACATTAACACTATTTGCGTGGATGAAAGATTCGAGGAAGCTGGTACAGGCCACCATCCAATCGACCGATATAGTTTGTTAGTAATCACCTTGAATCGTTTGAGAATATCGATGGGTGGCTCGTAGGGGACTCCTACCGCGAAGAAACCACGACTAACGGTGATTTCATGAATGTAGTGCGGGTCGACAGCGCAGGGGCAATCTTGGCACTACAAGCTTCAGTGTTACTAACGCCGCACAGTTTTCCATGACACGTCGCGACGGTTAATTATTTTCTGTTCAAACCGCTCTTCTGTCTAGTGTATACAATAGCCTTGTGAGTCCTGTAACTATGAGAAATGGTGGAAGAATTGATGGATGTAAACAAAAATTGACCGTTCATGCGAGTAGGCGACCAGATCGTCCTCCCTGTGAGAAGGTAATCGGTAACTAGCTCAGAGATGGTCTATTCAATTTTCCTAATAAATTTCAAACTGAACCATGCATAATTGTACCAAGCAGCGTCAACAATGATTTACATCAATAATTACCCACTGGCAAATTCGAAATTACCGTACCTCATAATGGGATTCTCGATTTCACAAAACAATGTGTTGTTTGAACCAATTGTTCTCTTTTATAAAAATCGGCCTGCTTTTCCACCGATTGGTTCATGTTGACGATTTTTTCGCGGTCTGATCCATTATCAATAACAAATGGACGTACGACGCTCCGAGTGGTCTCCGAAAATTCTCTGATTCAAAATCTCTTCAAATTTGTACTGTAAAAACTGTTCCGTTCTATTTTACTCGATTTTCCGAGATGTATCGTTTTGACTATTTCAATCTCCATTTCGCACCCAAGAGCCGTGAAATGTGAAGGATCATCTCCGACCCGGTCCGAGCCCGCTTGCCGAAAAACATGACAGTTAGGTAAACGATGATTTTATACGATGTTTTTACACATCGATATGTAAACATCGATGTTTTTCCAACCGATACCTATCTCTAATGAACAGTGTTGGCTTAATTCCGAATCGCCGACATGGTGCAACCCACTCTATCACCCAAACTCGATTTCTTCTTCTCCACGATCGTTTTCTTGCAGTACCAAAAACCACCCAGTCCGTGCCCGTTTTGATCCACTGTGATAGATATCATGTCGACATTAGCAGGACTCAGGCAGGATGAGTAGAAAGGCCGTTAGACATCACTATCGCAATTTGGCTCTTGGTAGCTCGCTTAGACCGTTCTATCAACTCGGTATAATTCTTCTTCAACCTCTAGACGGATTAGACACAGCCCCCACCACATTTAAATGCTATCGGCCCCCATTAGGTGTAGATCCCGCAACGATATAATTTATGTAGGTACGAGTACATCGATGAGAACCCGTTTAGTCCACGTACCTATTATTTCTGGCAAAGGAGGCCTCGCGTTCTCATCACATGCGATTATAAAATATAATTGTTGAGGTCACTACTGAAACCATAACGTAAATTGATGTGTATAAATGTAATAGCATGAAGTGACTAATTCTTTTGATGTCTTTGGAGCTTTTAAAATTTTTGATCAATTATTTAAATTTGAAAAATAATACCTAATTTCATATTAATCCAATCATAATTTCATAATAAAAGCACATAGGCATTCAAGTTCAATTATGGCCAACTTTATTCTTAACAACCTTACAGGGGAAGCAAAAAACTATTTTGTGCCTTCAATTATCACTCAGTTTGATCATTTCTTAGAAATGATTCATCAATTTTTACCTACCAATCACCAATTTTTCACTTACAGTAGACAGGTCACTGGTGTTTGTTGAGTAGCGCTCAGAAAACTCAGAAAAACCCGCCCGCCAAGAAAACCGAAGCCCTGAAAACCGAAGCGACTGAGACACTGATTACGCGACGGAACAAGTTGGGGTTTTCACCCTACCATAGCTAGGTCCCCTGAGTGTCTCGAGAGTTGATTTTTTGTACACCAACTCTCCAGGGGCACGTGAGGACGTAAAACAAATTTCAGCTCTTGGGAACATCAGGTGTCGGGGGTATAACAGTTTTAAAACCACTATTTTTCACGTTTTTCGTGTTCTTCTTCTTCTTCTTCTTGTTGTTGTTGTTCATTGACGGGGCTACAGCCCAGCAGACAAATCGGATCGAGCTGAAATTTTGCACACACGTTTGTTATGCTCCAAAGGAGTGCCTTTTGACCATTTTTTCTCCCTCCCCCCATTTCCCCCCCAATTAGGGGGGAAATAGTGTTTTTTAGGAATTTCAAATGGTCATAACTCCTTCAAAATTGAAGCTTTTTCAGATTTTCTTTTTTAGTTGTGTTCAACTTTTCAAACTGTTTAATTTGAGATCAAAAAATGCTTCCTAAGGGGGAAAATAAAGGAGTTATGGTGATTTTCTATTTTCAACAACAACTGCCGCAAATATTGATGAAATATTGATTATGTTGGTCTTAAAATGTCCGCTAGGTTGTCTAGAATATGCTCAATAATTTTGAACTAAATCTCAATCGATTTGACTAATCCACAGCCAAAAATACGTGAATAAATTCCACATCTACTGATTTGGCTAATTTCCGAAAACATCAAAGTTGAACGGTGGTCAGAAAAATTGTCGTAGAGTGGCGCCTGTATAAGGATCGATAGGAAATTTTATGGGCTTTCGAATGAGGGTAGCGCACTTTCGCACTTTTCCCAACGGTTCTCGAGTTATTCGCGATTTTCGGTATAAAAACGTGCGTTTTACCAGTTGCAAACTTTCTCTTTCCTCTTTCTCTTCGACACCAATAATTACAATTATTGTAATGATTCTCAACAACAAAAATTTGCACAATCCCCAAGAAAAAATGCAACCAATTTTCAAAAAATGTCTAATTCAAATTTATTCAAATTTCTAATTCTTTCTATTTTTTTAAATTTAATAATAAGAATAATTGTATTAAATTTTAATAATTGTTTTTAAATTGTTGATTGTTTTAATTAATCGAAAATTTTAAAACTAATATTTAACCAATTCGCAAAAATTTTAAAACTACTTATTTTTCAAACACATTTCAGATAACAAACAATAATTTCCGAAAAATTATTATTCTTGTCACAAAAACAAGAAACAAAAAGGCAAATTAGTAGGCGTACTAATTTTAGCATGGAACTTGCTTTAGCCTTGGACTAACTAACCGAAAAACGTTACGCGGAATGGGTGACGCGGGATGGGTGACGAAATTTTCTAATGATTTCCGCTTACAACGGAGCCGTTGCTGGGGAAATGAAACTTATTTAGTTTTCATCGGACAGAAATCGTTCACCACTCGTTGGAAAGCTCTCGATTTATCACGCATTTATGTCGCAGTTTTACATTTATCTACGAGATATTAATCCAACAATGCGATGTCATAAATGGTTAGTAAACAATCTTATGTGCGAGGGTCGAAGCTTCATTACCAGGGAAGCTAATTAGAAGCATGTTCCATGTTTCTCGATTTTTAGCCGCAGGCTCCAAACGGTAAGAATCCGGGGGGTCCAAGGGGGCTTGCCCCCCTGGCGAGGCGCGAAGCGCCGAGTTTTACTAAATTTTGACTAGGATAAAACTTCATTTAGGAAAACATTTACTAGTTACCTCGTAGGTACTTTTGTATTGTATAAGTTGTTGAACCGTATTGTATAAGTACCACTCGAAAACTAGCCATGCAAAAAGATGTGATATCCCCCCAAAAACAACTCCGTTGTAAAAACTGGCCCGCCAAAAAACCTCAGCCGCAAAAAGGAATTGTATCCATTTGGCCCGCCAGCCACATATATAGGATGCTCAGTGCTTCGCACCTCGCTGTTGAGTGTGCATATAGAAACCTGATCCTCCTACCCCTAACCTCCTCCGTCAATGTTTTCCTGTTCCCTGTCTCCTTCCCACAACCCCCTCTCACCCTTAGTCACCCTCGGTTTCACCTAATATGTTTCCTCTGTTACACCAGCAGGGAGCTTTACGCTTCTTTCAATGCTGTTGGCGGGAGCTTTTTGCCAGATGAACAAGCTAACATAAGTATTACTGGTGGTCACGAGTAATCAGCGGTGGTACAACTGTAATGAAGTAATGCTTCAATTCAGGCTTGTTCATCTTGAACTTCAGAATCTTGAAATGAGTGTCACTGGTGTTTGTTGAGCAGCGACTCTAACGAATGAGCAGCGCCGCCATTATCTAAGGAATTATTTATTTTGTACTTATGTATTTCTTTGAATAAACCTCTTTTTACTTCTACATTTTCCGCACACCAAAACTTCAGAATCTTGAAATGAGTGTATCATCGTGTATGGCAATAAAATAGCAACAACTCAAACAGTATTTGGTTTTTTAAAGGCCATGGTCGAACTTGAACGACTATATGTAACATTATCGATTTTTCCCCCAACCACGAGGCGTTTCATAGGTTTATAGAATGAAAACTCTGCAAATTCTTGACACTTTATTATCTTCTTTGGGCAGATTACCCTAATCTAATTAACGAACTGTTAGATGAAACTCTAGTTCATCATCCAAATTAAATTTAAAAAAATAAGTATTGTTTAAACAATTTATCGACAAGAAACCGAGTCATCCATTGTCATCCATCTGAGACCCTTGCTTAAAATTTCACGTCTCTAGCTCAAAATCCAAATTTAATTTATTTAAACAATTACGTATTGTTTAAACAATTTTACAGTCAGGAAACCGACTGAATATTGCATTATCATCCATCTGCGGCCCATGTTTAAAATTTCACGTCTCTAGTCCAACATACAAATTTAATTTGTTTAAACAATGACGTATTGTTTTAAAGATTTTACAGTCAGGAAACCGAGTGAATATTGCATTGCCATCCATTCTTGACCCCTGTTTAAAATTTCAAGACTTTGGCTCAACATCCGAATTTAATTTGTTTAAACAAATAGGTAAGTGTTGTTTAAACAATTTTACAGTAAGGAAACCGAATGAATATTGCATTTCCATCCATTTGCGACCCGTGTTTATAATTTCAAGACTTTAGATCATCATCCAAATTTAATTTGTTTAAACAAATAGGTAGGTGTTGCTATTAGAATCTAGGCCCGACGGTCTGCCGCATGATTCACCCTCATGTTGACGAATTTTGATTTGCTTGAACTTTGAACCCTCATTGTGAACGAACGGCTGGTCGTACAAAGCTGCGGATGGTCTTAAAAAATTCAAAAAAAAAAAAATAAACTCCATCTGAATATAAACTGAAAACTTTGCATTTTTCGTGTTATAAAATATTCAAAATTTCAAAATTCGTTTTGAACCCCTTCCCCTTAACCGAATGTTATGAAAAGTTTCAAGGATCATTTTGGGGCTGGTCCGAACCCGTAAAAACATTTCGTAATTTTTGCTCAAAGCTAACTTGGCCAAGTGTCGCGGTCGGCGGACGGGTGACGGGGGACGGCGGATCTTTTTGGTTCCTACCTCACTTTTTGGTTTATTATCTTCGATAATGAACCATTGGAATCGCCCAAAGAAAAAAAAAATTTTAACCCCCCCTCAAAATTTGTTGGTTTACGTTTCAAGATACGTAGATTCAGAAAATCGAATAAAAAAAAATCCGTCCGTCCGCCGTACGCCGTCCGCGGCACTTTGCCCAGTTAGCGTTGAGTTAAAATTACGAAATTTGGTTTCTGGGTTTGGACCAGCCCCACAATGATCCACGAAACTTTTCATAACCCTAGGTCAAGGGGAAGGGGTTCAAAACGAATTTTGAAAATTTGAAAATCTCATATCTCGAAAAATTCATATAGAACGGTATGTTTTTTATTTCATATTTAGATAGAGTTTGTTCCGTAGAATTTTTTAAGACCATCCGCACCTTTGTGCGACCTGCCGTTCGTTCACAAGGACGGCTCAAAGAGTGTGCCTCACAACACGATTGTGAATCAAACTGTTGAAATACAGGTCCATTTTCATACTAACAAGCTCTTTGGAAGTTTGTTGTTCTGAGGTGCGTTTCGTGCTACGGAAATGAAGGTAATTTCGAATGTTTTTTGTTAGGTACTTCTTTTATAGAAAAATTATTGCCGACGTAGTATTAAAAACCCCAGAATTATATCGTATTAATTAATCATAATTAATAATAATTATTATTAATAATAAATACGAATTATTAATACCTAACAATAAATTATAATAATTTTCACTAGGTACTTGATAAAATTGTTAATAATTAGTGATAATTGATAATAATAATTAATCTAACATTTAGGATCTAGACATTTAGACCTAGTGATCTAGAAAGAAGGGTGATCTGTACAAAGAAGATAATGAACCGTTGTGTCAAGAATTTGCAGAGTTTTTTTATATGCACCTACATGTGAGTTGTTCTTGTGCTTCTTTGTGATTACTCCTACATCAAAGGCTGTGATCGAAGAATTCAATTAAGTTTCCAGATACCTATTTTATGAATGCCTCGAAAGATTGGTTTGTTCCGAGATTCAATTAGTTTATTGTTAATCACAGTAAAAATGTATCAAATTAAAAACAGTACTAAATGAACAACAACAAATTAAGAGATACAGCGAGGTGCGAAGCACCGAGCATCCTATATACGTGGCTGGCGGGCAAAATGGATATCAATCCTTTTTGCGGCTGAGGAGGTTTTTTGGCGGGCTAGTTTTTACAACGGAGTTGTTTTTTGGGGGATAAGTACCTACGTAGCGAGGTGCTTAGGCCATCCCCCACTTAGAACGGAACTGTGTTCCAACAAGTGGGGTAATTCCGTAGTATTGTATATCACTCGTTTATTTACAATCGATATGTTTTTGTTTTTGAATTTGAATAAATGTATTTTTCATTTTCATTTCATTTACGGTTCCAATAAATGATATTTATGAATATCTCCATGTGTTGAATCGTATGCGAGAGATTCCTTCCCTTATTTCTCCTTCAAGCAGAAAATAAAAAGCAGAAAAACTGAGGGCGGCCAAACTGACGCCTTGCGACCGCTGGTGTGACTTCACGAGGCGCGAGCGCTGCAATGTTAATGATATTCAACTGCACTGTTCCAAGAGAAGGCAAGCCTCCATATCGTCGGCTAAATACAGGTGAGGAAACTAGTGGGATAAGAAAATCAACAGTTGAAAATCAATAGTTACTATTTATTAGTATTTCGAATCGTGTCATATTGGAGGTGATTTTTCCTTCCCCGCTGGGATTTCAGCTTCTTGACTACGTAAAGCACATTTTGACTACGATGAAATTTAGTGCCCAACAATATTTCAACACTAGTTTCACTCTCAGTGATGTACACGCAACATAAAATTAAGTTTTCGACTGCGCCACATGTGGCACCTCTTGTTGAATCGAGTGTGTATTAATATATCTTCCATTGCACTAATCTACCAACTATTTCCAACGATCAAAAGTGTTTACCAGGTCAATCGAAGTGTATGAATGTGTTAAATAAAGAACTGCACTTACCTCGTTCATATAACAGCTGCGGGGATCCCGTCGAAACAAATGGAGGGAAAATTAAAACTTCTGGTTATTGATATATTTTGTTTATTCACATTTATTTACTTTTTTTGGAAGGTTTAGCCACAACTATCTGCTGACATATTATAATACAATACTACTAATCAATTAGGCTATTGGCATTAAAATTATTGCTACAATTTTTTCCTCAAATTACAATATTATTTGCTTTTTTTCTCAATTCACCAAACAATCGTACGAGTTGATATATTTTATCCGTAGATTAACAATGTTACAAATCAAGTTGTTTCTTTTTTTTTTGTATATATATTTTTTTTGTGCAAGCAGGACCTACTGGAGCTAAACACCTAGTAAAAACAAAATAACTTCATTTTATTTAACAACAAAAACTTTATACGGGATATTTACAAATAATTGAAAGAATTCAACAAGTCACAAAGAAACATACTTAGTTGAATGAAGGAAAAGTTATCATCTGTATGTCCAAATGTTTTATTTACAAGGAGAAAAGGATATAAATGCAATGATAATTTAAAAATATTTATATAAGGTATGTTCATTATTTATATATATATTTATCTATACATATTATATAAATAAATACATATATTTATATAAATAATAAAATTTTATGTTAATATATCATAAAACAACATAATAGGTATGCTGAGTCCATGAGGAGGTGACCGTACTTTATTCGGTAGGTACTTCTTTTTTCATGTATTGAAACGATTCATTTATTATTATTTTTGTCAATTCATCAATTGCTCAAATCATTTAAAATCCAAAAAAAAAAAGTTTATGGACTCAACATTATTTCCTAGCGAGGGTTAGAAATACAAGAGAAAGTCTAAAACAAAACCACTGGGAACTCAAGTGTCGACAAATACAACCAACTGGAGGAGGGCGAAAAATGAAAACGGCGCCGAAATTGCACATTTGACAATTCAAATGAATCAATTGGTTCGAGAAGGCGTCTGGGGATATCAATTGAACGATATGCACATCAAGAAGAGAAACCAAAAGACGATTCTGGGCTGGTCGGGCGAGGCCCACGGAGACGCCTCCTGATCCAAAAAACGTTGTCCACTTCAAACTGAGAAATTTCAAGAGTTGAAAGATTATTTGGCCGTTTACGAAAATAACCAGCCATTTACAAAAGGAAAACACGTTTGTGTACGAAGAGGTATAATGCATACTAACGTATACACCAGTATGTTGTACATAGATAGGTACAGTTTTAAATATATAAATCATTATTATAATCTAAATAGGTATAGCCGAGAGGAACATATTTCTGGAAATACATAGTCGACTTTTAAGGCAATCTCGTGGGAGCAAACGGAGTTCACAACTCCTTCAATTTTGTATTTTTTTTTGTTAGTTTTTATGATGTTTTGATTTTTTTGTTTTTTTTTCGTTTTTTTTTCAGTGATTTATTCGTTTGGAATTTTTGGAGTATGGTTTTTTTGCACATTAATTTGTAGTGACACATAGAGAGCTTATCGGAGAAGCCAAGAGGCGGCAAACAAAATCGACATTCACCCCCTTGAGGTTTTCTTTTTTTTTTTGTTTTGGATCAATATATTTTCATTTCATTTTTTTTTTTTTTTAGTTATTGAAATTTTGTTGGACTATTTTTTTTTCTTCAAGGGAAGTGTTGTTTTAATATCAACCATTACACATAGAACTTACATAGAATCAAATCCACTTGATCAAGAAATCACAGACAATAACAATATATATATATATATAATACATACATATATATGTATATAATTGCAACACAATAAAGTGGGAAATATTTATATAATAGCCAGAGCCGTGCAGGAAGGAGCAGGTCCGGTTTTAGTTTGACATCCAATTTCAGGCTGTTCGGCAAGAAGGCATTTTCAATTTATTTTCTCCGAAAAAAAGGCTTCATGCTCAGTGATGTTGTTCTGTACAGTTTTTTTTTTTTTCAATTTTCATTATTTTATTTATATATATATTTTTTTTAAATAGCAATTTTAATATTATTTACAGGTCTAGGAAGGTTAGTTCACTTGTCTTCGACTTTGACGTGGTTGAGTAAGTCGGGTGTTTTGACTTCGAGGCCGTTGACCATTTTTTCTATGCTTTTTAGCTCGGAAGCGGTGGAGGACTCTGTTTTAGGTGGTGAAGGGGTCGTCGGCGGCGGGGTGGGAGGTTTAGGAGAGCAGGCGCCGCTAGCAGGCGTCACCGTCTCGAAGGCGCTTCCGATCGGTGACCCGCCGACGAGTGAAGGCGGCGGTAGGGAATACGGTGAGAACCTGTGAAGGCCTGAGCCGAGGGAGGCGGCGGCTTTGAGTGAATGTGAGGTGTGATGAGGGGAAAGGCCCGCCGTATAAGCCGCCGCCGCCTGACCGAAGAAAGCCGGATGTTGAGCGGCGAGGGCGAGTTGGGCGTTGAAGAGGAGGCTTGAGGCGTGATGACCCGAGAAAAGGGAGCTGAGAGGCGGTCCCGGCGCCAGGACTGGGTGGGCCCCGGCGCCGTGGTAAAGGCCCGCCGCCGGTGAATACGGCAGGAGATACGGTAGTAAATGGGGGGCGGGATGAATCGGTGGCCCCACGCTGATGTTCGGCGACGGGTACTCGCCTGCTCCGTGGTGAGAACCTGCACGAATCACAACAAAACAAACACAAATTCCATCAAATTCGTTTAAAAAACAAAAAAAACAATATGAACAGAATGATTTTTAAGCCTACATTTAGACTGGAGACGAAAATCGGCCGAACCTTCACTCGGCGGAATATGGCCAACAACGGCCGATCTCGGCCAAATAAGCAAGAGTTTAGAAATCCACAGTCATGCAGTATGGCTATGAGAGCGAAATTTCGAAGAAATAACTGGTTCTATGTAAAATGTCTCCATTGGAGAACATGATGTCCATGAGGAACATCTCACGTATCAACCACCTTTCCTCATCTTCAAAGTGTTCCAGTTTTGGAACGGAATAAGGTATCGCGATTCTGATTTCACCATCGTGTACCGCGAAAAAAATGCTTTAAAAGGAGGGGCCACTTATCAGATTGTTTGATTTTGGGAATTTATGAGTAATTCCCCCCCCCCCCCCCTAAAACTCCCCAAAACCCCCAAATCTCACCCTTAGAGTGCCGCGATTCTGCCCATCTACGAACTTAGCCTTTTTATAACCCGGTAAGATTTTTTGTGCAAATTTGAACTTTTTATCTCAATTCTATCGTGAGTTATTGTCTGGAGTGACATATACATAAACATATAAAATTTATATGTTGATATATATTTACTATACACGATGTACCGCAAGTAGATTACAATACGCGAGATGGAGAAACTAGATAACAGATCAAGAAATGAACATTAAAAAAAAAGCGTAGTTAGTGACAAAGTTTCGAGCATCACTACTCTTCCAAAAACATCCTGCAAGCTGCCGAATCTCACAAAAGTTGTAAAATGTACTCGTAATTACCGTTCCAATGGTATAGTCAAAACTGCAGTTATATTTCAATTTCGGAATGCAATTGGAATGGGAAGGGAAAAAAACTGATGTCATGATTATTTTGTTGGATCTTATTTCCAATAAATTTAATTTATTTTTTATGTGTTTCGTAAATCTTGGAAATCTTCATGATGCGATAAGCGTTTTCAATAGTTCTTCAGTTTGGATATCTTGTTTGTATATCTTTAGCATTGTACTTTTTGAACTCGAATCGAAACTTACTTAATCTTCTAGCGATTTGAACGATAGTGACAATTATTATTATTTTCAACACAAGTAGGCAGACAAAGAATGAGAGAGATAAGGTTTAAAAAAAAAAAAGTCCATAATAAGTAAACAAAAACTTCATCAAAAAAAAAAATCATGCCAGACGTTCCTCACGTTCTTATAGGTTTCAATCACCTCCCCAGTAGATATCTTTGTAATTTACATGGAAAATAAATTAAATTTATTGGAGATGAGATCCAACAAAATAAGCATTCCAATTGCATTCCGAAATTGAGAGATAACTCCAGTTTTGAGTATACCGTTGGAACGGTCCTAATTGAATTTCACAACTTTTGTGGAATTCGGCAGCTTGCAGGATTTTTTATTTATTTATTTTTTTTTTTGAGAGTAGTGATCCTCGAAACTTTGTCACTAACTACGCTTTTTTTTTTAAATGTTCATTTTGACATTTTATGTCTTTACTCTGGCACATAACTCGAAAAACGTTACACAAAAGCGTTACACGAAAATTTCTAATGATTTTCACGTACAACCGATTCGTTGCTACGGAACTTCAACTTCGCCAGTTATCATCGTACAAAAATCGTTCACCACTCGTTGGATAGCTCTCGATTTACCTAACCATATTACATTAACTACTGCAGAGTGCGTGGCCGACAAGCTGCGGTATGAGCGTGATTGTTTAAATAATTGTTTACACACAGGTGATCATTCTCAATAATTTATATTGTCTATACGAATGCAAGCTTCATAATTTATGATGAACCCTACAATTAAGTATAACAACTACGCTACTGGGGCAGGTGATGTAGCATTGTTCGAAGGTTCTTGAATCACTTCTTTAAAGACATAAAATGTCCCAATGTGTTGCAGACTTGTATGCAAGCATTTAATTCTCGACTGTATCAACAACAGGATGGAGTTGACATTCTTTTGACATTTTCATGTCTTTGCTTTGGCACATAAACTGAAACCGGAAAAATTTGTTTCCTTGATTCACCGTTTCCCTCAGATCACGTCAGAACACAAGCGACAGGCGGGCCACTACGTCAGACGCACCTATGAAGCACGAGCGTATGACGTCAGACGGCTGGCAGGAGGCCAACTAGTACGTCAAAGCCTATGCCGTAAGAGCCTATGACGTCAGACGGCTGGCCGGAGGCCAACTAGTACGTCAGAGCTTATGACGCACGAGCGTATGACGTCAGACGGCTGGCAGGAGGCCAACTAGTACGTCACAGCCTATGCCGTAAGAGCCTATGACGTCAGAGGGCTGGCTGGCTAGATGATCGGGTTTTAATAAGCCTCTGGAATTCCGTTTTAGTGAATGTCGCTTAGTATATTAGGAAATAGTTCATTTTATAATAAAAAGATGGCGCTAATACCCAAAGAAATCAATTTCACTCGGCGAGACGAATCCAACGACACCAAAAACTCTTTATGAGTTATCTTCAAAACAGACTCGGTTTACAACGTCCTGAATCCGTTCCTAAATCTCAACGTTTTGTCAAAATATGTTTTGAATCACAAACAAAAGGATGTGTTGAAAAATTCACAATTTCCTAATAAGAAAACGGATCAAATTTAAATGTTTGCCCGGAAACATTCAACCTATATAGAAAAATTTGTCAAATCCCGGAAATTTCCAGTATTTTCAAACGCCTGTAAAACCTACTACTCCTACTTAAAAGTGTCGTACTGTAACTGCATAAGTTGGCCAAAACGCTCAGCTTTCCAACGGTATACTCAAATTTGAATTTACATAGGGAAATAGGTATTTTTGTCTTGATCTGTTATCGCGGTTTGAAAAGAAATTTGTGAACATTGAAAGTTCATTAGACTTAAAGAAAATTTAATGCTGATTTCAAAACTGTGATGGAACGTTGAGAAAAACTCTGCAAATTTTTGACACAAAGGTTTATTGTCTTCTTTGCTCGGTTGGTTGCTGACATCCTAGTGTACGATGCTTAGGTGACATGGAAAAGTGAACAATTTCCTGACTCAGTTCTTCTCAGGACATGGACTTTTCTACGCCTACTTGTACAGAGTGGGAAAGGTGGGTACCCCGTCGTGCCGCAGCTGCCGGGATGTGGAGGATGATGCGCACCACACGTTCTTTGGATGCAAGAAATGAGCAGAGGAAAGGAGCTGACTCAGAGAAGCACTGGGTATCTCGTCTCCCCGAATGTCATTAGAACTATTAGTTGCCAAGATGTTGCAGACTGGGCAGCATTAGACCCTCACATCAGAATATTTGGAGAAGGTGCTGAAGGCAAGGATGCTACTTGAACGGGAGCAGCAACGAACAGAAGGCGCAGAACGACAAAGGGAAGGAGAGTGAAGAGGACCCCTGAGGACTCAGCCCGAAGTAATGTGTTAAACAGTCCACGGCTGAGCTCCGACACGAAAAGGTAGGTGAGGTATTAGTGGTTTTGAGTCCTACATAACAAACAAACAGTGTAGTCCAACTCGTCGTTTCTTACTTATACCTAAGTCTTTTACCACGCGATCAGATAACTTGTACGAAAACTTGTACAGATGGATACATGATGGAGGTCCAGTTTTCCTTAGTACCGCATGAATTTCAAATTGAATTACGTTCAATGGAGTTTGTGTTGATGCGGTTCCCGCAGAAATAAAAGTTACATTTGAGATCGAAAATTCGTTCATCGACACAAAAACAATAGCAGCTTTTGGAGCTCTAAAACGGATTTGTTGTTGTATAGTTTTCGAAAAAACAACCAAGCTACTCTCAATTGTCACATAGAAGGTTCCTATGTGTTCAGATCTACTTCTGTCAGCATTTAAAAGGCTCAACAACACAATGGAGGGTCGCTGAGACAATGGCAGTCAAAACGAAATTTGTCGTTTAATGTTCAACACTGTTCCAAGTTGACTGGAATTATTGGGTGTTGATAAATATCAGATTCATCGGCCAAATCCCAAAATACGAGTATATTTACTACGTACATCACGGGACGTTAAATGTTAAATGTATCCAGTGGGATTTTATGCCTCGCGATTTTTCAATTAATTATTAAGAGAAAATCTCATTTAATCCCGCTGATGATACAAAGGGATATCATTGACAGGTCCGGAAGGTTCCATGAAAATCACGTCGCTAATGGGATCAGCTGGAGTTTAACTGAGTGACTCTGTGGCGTAACTTGGATCGTTGACCTGTGATAAAAGCAGTGTAGGCTACCGAGCGTTTAGTTACGCTGAAGGCTAAATACAGGGGTTTGGTGTGAGGTCCTTGTGTGAGGATTGTTGACCCGTCGAAGGCCTCAGATTCAACATCCTACTGCCCTCACGCTCTTCGATGTCTGAGTTACGATGTCACTAGAGGGAATCATAAATCAGAGTCCTTTGCGGAACTCGAGAGCCCTTCACGGAGGAAACATTGATAATATCCAGAGGACAGTACTTTTAGATTTATCATTGAACTATTGGAACCGACCAACAAACAAATTTTTGTTCAACACCCCTACCGAAATTTACGGGTTCACACTGCAAGATACGTTGAAGAACCTCAACGAGGAGGATCCTAGAAACTTTTCATAGTCCTAGTCCACAGGAAAGGGCAAAAATGGAAGATGAAATTCCCCAAACTTCTCACCTCAGGAATTTTAAATGAAATGGTTCTGGGAATCTATCAAGACCACCCGTTCGCTCACAATGAGGAATGAAAGTTCGAACCAACAAAAAATCGTTAACAAGGGCGTGAGCCAGACTGACATTTTAGGCCACTTTTCGTACTGGAGAGCAGCTGATTCTAACAACACATGGTTTTGTGATATCAAGTTCAAGCATTTGCTATGCTTTTTTTCCTACAAAAAAGGTGATTTCGAACATTTGAAATTGAATCAAATTAAATTTCCTTTCTTCAATTTAAACAAGTTGGGTACTTTTTCAATTTCTTTATTTTCTATTTTTTAGCGAATTTACAAAGAAAAGGAAGCTTTTGTTCTCGGTCCAAAATTTTCAATTTTCATACCAAAATCCGTAGTAGACCATCCTGAATTCACTGCCACTGACATAATTCACTGACATAAATGTATATATTCCTCTCGATAGAGTTGAGATAAAAAGTTCAAATTTGTACGAAAAATCGGCCTTCGCAATCGAAATTTTCTGTTACTTGAGGTGTTCTTCACGTTCAACCTGCTCTAATCTGATAACGGAATGAGATATCACAATTCCGACTTCATCGTCGTGTTCAGCGTTGAAAATGACATAAACTGAGGTGTTAATCGGCAAAAAAAGGAGACAAAATTTGTTTGAGACATTTTACATAAAACTAGTTATTCCTTCGAAAATTCGCTCTTATATCCATGCTGCATAGCTTTTGATTTTTGTCGCATTGAACGGTCCGTACTGAGAACTGTACGGTCCGTCATCAAAGCGAATATCAAAGAGATTGTTTGGAAATATACTACGAGTAGTATGCCAACTCTAGGCCCTACCAGGCCCAGCGTAGGTGTTATGATACAGTTTCAATCCCATCAGGTGTTTGGCGACGTTAGTTACGAATTTACAATATCTTCAATTGATGTTTTCTCTTTGATTATCAAGGTTTATTCCGTTCAATAAATAATTTTTCAAGGAGTACCAGTCTTGCATCTATTACAATAGGGTTCTTTGGTTAGAATTACGAAACACAACCGAGAATATCTAGTTTTCTTTCAGAAGCCACGCTAATGGTTTTCAGTCTTTAGATGAGGACCACACGAATCCGTTTCCGACCATTCCAATACCGAATCCGCGGTGGAAACGTCCATAATAAGTGGTGACATTTTAATGCGTTGCTCAGGTCACAATAATTGACCTGAGCAACGCATTATTTGATTTCGAGAAACACAGTTCGGTGCCGATTTTTTTTTTTTTTTTTTTTTTAATAAATTTATTTTCAAAAGAAAAGACGAACAGAAGAAAAATACATCATAGAATATACGGTGGAAATGATTCCCCAATATGGGCTACAGCCCGTGGTAGGGGAAGAGAAATGATGATTATGATGATTACGTGGGGTAATCGACTCAATTGTCGATCTTTTGATGAGTGACGAGAAAGTAGAGGTCCTTATTGTAAGAGCATACAACAAAGACAATAAACGTCGCTCTCCTGACCAACTACTTCTATTCGATTTACCTAGCGATTTCATTTCAATTCTACATCGATTGCCAGTCTCAAGGCTGAGGAAGCTGCGAAGTTCACTCAACTGCAAAAAATGGTGTCTTCAATGCTCTGTTTACAACATCTGCGATATTGACCACCCAGATCACCTGTTATATTAACAACTTCTATTTCCTATAATACGGCATTCGTGATGGATTTATTCACATTTAAAAAGAATAAGTAAGGAGTGAGAAACAAGTACTGGTGATTTCAGTGCCTCTTGGAAGAAACGCTTCATTGAACTACAATTGTCAGCGTAACTATGTATGACATTACGCCGAGAGTTGTTGGTAAGTAATAAATTGTTAAAAGCTGAGATTTCCATACATACCGGATGGTCCAGCTCCTTGATCTTGAGGAGAAGGAGGTCTGAAACCGGGACCAGACTCGCTCTCGCAGCTGCTCTCAGCTTCGCTGTCGCCGTCGTGGCCCGGCATCATCGCGCGTCGTCCCGCGTCATGTTCACCTGTCAACCAACCTGCTCCATTTAATACGCGAGTAGAATATATGAAAAACTTGAAACTACAAACTACAAAAATAACATACTGCTCTACAAACAGTCTTTGAGTCAAGTGCTCCCTCAGACGTCTGCATTCCAAATAGTGATGCCACTCATTGAATGAGTGAGGTCAGTCAAATTTCAAAGTAACACCATGTAATCTTACAGTCACCGACTATTGTATAATCCCACAATTCCATTCCATGCAGTTTGTCCAAAAATGGATAAATATCTAAATGTACAGTGGTTTAATTACAATTCTACCATCAATTAATTGTGTCTTCAAGCATTTTTTTTAAACGCTAACCCTTCACTATATTTTGACCTGAAATTACTGAAAGCGACAAGGTTTTGGCACTAGGCACTCTCCTGCGATTTGTTTACGGAGTTGTTTTATTCACGATTTTTCCAAACTATGACCATTTCCCATGCTCTTCAATTCGAAACGTACTGCCCACAAATAGTAACACACATCTTCAATAATTGAATAAAAAACATATAAATAATCAATTATTTATAGTGCACTTGATTTTAACCCTGAGAAGTAAGTTTCAGAATCCTGCCGAGTAACGCGAATATCTGGTAAATAATAAAAATTTATAATTATGGAACAAGAAAACGTTTAGCGTGTTAATCGACTTGTAAAAATGTAGGGTTGGAAATCGTTCTAGCTAATGGAGGAAAAAAAAAATTCGTTAGTTTATAATTGGTATGTATAGTTTTTCGGTGAGGTAGCTATAGAGAAAAGGCGGATTTTTCATCATTATCCTAACTAGTGCAGTATTTTTGTGAAAGTATGACAAAGGGATGAGAGAATAGGTGCCTTTTCTGCACAACGCTCAATTATTTTCTGTATAGAAGAACCTTCTGCCCTATCGCTGTTCCGCATACAATAACCCTGTGAGCTCCTCAACGTAATAACTGAAGTAATGAGGGGAAATATTGTGTATTCGTTCGAGTAGGTGCCCAGATGATCCTTCTTTCCGCAGACACGAGTACCATAGAACGACAAATTCAATATCATAAAACCACGTGTCTGAATCAGCTGTTTATCAGTATGACTATTGACCTGAAGTTTTGCCGGCTGATTCTCGCTCAAATTTTAATTTTCGGTTCTAGCCCTCATTGACAACTGGCTGGTGATAGAACGCTTAGAGTGGGCATGAAACTCCCCATACACAAAGTCAATTGGAGTTACACCAAATACGAGTAGGTATATCGTTCTATTAAACATTTTCGTTTCTGTCGGAACGATATTCCTAGTCACGAGAGTAATACGCTTTTAACCATGAACTGAGGCTAGTGAAGATATAGATACGTGTATTTGTTGTTGGGTACTTCTCGATTATATATGGTCGCCTTTGTTGGCCAGGTATCTATTTCGAACATCAACTGAACCATCACTGAGCTTTTACCGTCTACTTCTCATCTGGACAGAACTACTAGGACAACCACTCGAACTAAAGCAATATTTAACATCATTACACCAGTTGTTTCGTACTGTTATCGGAATAGCAAGGATGTTGCATACAGAACAGTGCTCTAGACACAGGGAAGATCTACACATATTTGCAGCGTTTCTAGTGTGTGTGGAATTTTTGGACCCCGTCAAAAATGTTTGTGCGGCAATATTGATTTTAGAATGAAAAAAATCGTTACTTGAAACATACTAATATTGTGAGGTGGCGGTCGATACAAATTATAAATACACTTTCCATGAGAAAATATGGGGCGCGTTTATCTTCAAAGAGGAGGCAAAGTTGAACGCAATACGGTAGTTATTCATGATAACATATGACAACAAATACTGTACAAAATGGGACATTTCCACAGTGTTGTGGCTGCCTTCAGCTGTGTTTCTGTGGTCCGGTTCAACCGACCTCCTCTCAACGCTCAAACTATCTCAGTCGTATGTTCAAACTGGAGTTCAGATTCGCCCTTTGCCGATCAGAGATTTGTCGGCGGATGGTTAACAAGCAGGAACGGCCACCCAACACGCCTCAAAGCGGGGGAGAAAATATAAACAGGAAACCTTTTTGGACAGCAATCGTTGCCTCAGAACTGTATCATATTTTATAATACTCATTAATTACACAGTTTTGTTCAGTAAGTTCAACGTCGTTTTTCGTCTGTGAAAACGAAAACGACAGCTATTAACACGACGCACCGACAAATCAAGGAACAAATCGTGAACTCCGTTGAAAAAAATACATTTTCTCAATTTCTACAAATAAATAACATAAAGAGGCATCTAACCAAACGAAAAAGGACTATTTCGAGTCGTACAGTGTCGTTTTCATCTTCTTCTTCGTCGTCTTCTTTCTCCTGTTTCTTCGAAAATCTTCCCCACTCGTTATCAATTTTCAAAATTACAAAATGAACGTAAGTTTGATATGAGAGGTGTTACTATTGGCTATTCCAGCATTTACAAGGAGAAATTGTACTGACTGACGTCTATGTAGGTATGCGAAAGGCAGTGAGGTGAGAGCAAAACAAAAACTCGACGGAAAAAAGTTCAATGTCTGAAGGAAAATTGCGTAGCTTGACGTTGAAATAATTCGAAAAAATTGGAATGGGGAAACGGGAGCATCTCTGAATGTCTTGTACAACTTCTTTCTTCGTACTCTCCCTGGTCTTGATCTTCTCGTCTTGAGCATTCTTTGGTTCTATTCACATATCTTGAGTTTTTCTTCTTCGGAACAACAGCTTGAAACCGGCCACAATATTTCTCACGAGTGCATCATCTCTGATCGTTTACATTGTGTGAACCCAAAATATAAATATAAGTACAAAAAAAGAAAACAAAAGAAGAGCTCTTGAAGGCGTTCTCAAAGCGGAATTCACATTTTATTCCTTGATATGAAAATTTGTCTCTGGCGCTCTAAGAACTTGTTGGTTTTCGTTGTCTAAATGAAACATTTCGTTACATAAAATCGAAAACATGATTACACATTCTGAGGCGACTCTGCGTTAACCTTATCACCTATGTGGCCGTAATGTTGGAGGAAGTTTCTTAACTGAAAATATACAAAATATTTAAAATAGAGGAGGCTGGACAATAATCGTTTGAATAATTAATGAAATGTGCAATAAAATGGTCAGATCAACGTGTTGGTAATTTGTTCAACTGATAGTACCGTTGGGAGGGGGGAATGGTTTATTAGGTGAATTGATATACGAATAAACATATGTAACAACATGCTTAAACCTAGCGTAGTTTTGATGGAACAAATTAATGAATGTTTTAAGTGAGAAAAAAATTAACAAGTGACCTATCGGTAAAAAATAGGTACATGAATGTGTGATACGTATACTAGCGTTTGCCTACAGTTTTATACATGTTATTTCATACGAACTTTGGGACCGTACAAATGTTATTCATATTAATTATGAACGTTCGACTAGGTATTTCATAGTTTTTACTCGCAAAGGAGGGCTTGCGTCATTTTCATTTTTATTGACTTTATACTCATCCGAAGTGGACACATAATTGGCTCCAATAAACCAATCAACCTGTAGAATCTCATACGCGTCTAAATATGAGTAATTAATGTTTATTTAGCGAGGGAAGTGTATTTTTGGGGTTATTAGACAAATTGAAGAGGTCACGAGGCGTACTCTCTTTGTCCACTTTAATGAAGCAAAACTCAGGAATTAGGTTGTGGTTTTTCCCCCTTGTGAGATCATAAACTCAATGACTCGAGAAATCCGAGGTAGAAATAAAAATTAGTTTATCGTTGGGAAGGCAGTCCTCTCAAGAGGAGTCCGGGAATTTTGGCAGGTGGTAGATATTTTTTTTTTTTAGAAAGACTGGTGATATCGCAGAATTATAATTTTAATGTTCCTTGTGAGGTTTAGCCACTTCTTTTCCATTATTGCTAACGTAGAATTAAAATTAATAAATGAAGTTAAAAATAATAATAATAACGATGCGGATAAATCCGGAATATTTGAAAATAGTGGAAGAGTTGAGGTGAAGGAGATACGTACAAACGTTTTGGCACATTCTCAGTTTTAGTCCATAATTCACGCAACAAAAAAATCGTAAGACGATAGAACTGCCTGTTTTGCTGATCGTTTCCTAGATGACAAGCATCAACCAAGTCACACGGATTATAGAATGTACAATAAATTTATATACAACGTCTACGACTGATGTCGTATTGTACAATCTGCTCTGGGAGGGGTTGTCATCTTACATCGTCTGTTTACTTCCTTTTTGAATAATGGTTGTTCTAAGTTCACAATCACGCACAGCCTCCGTGTTCTCAACCAATGAATTTGTTTGAAGCTACATCGACTGTTAATCGATTTCCGAAACCATTTGGTTCCCTTGACTGTGATTTGGTGCGCTAACGATTTATGGCTAAGTATTTTCATACAAGTGGACACGTCAGTACCTGGATGATGATGCTGAGGTATGTGCAGGGGGTGAGGTGGGTCTGACGTACCGACGACGTCGACGAGCTTGTCGTCATCAGGTTCGGCTCTGGAGTCGACCGAACTTCGTTTCACTTCCTCTGGGTGTCGCTGGGCCGCCATCAGAGCTTGCCTGAAACAGAGTTCACTTCCCGTGTGAAATAAACAACCGCACGCCAACAAAGTAGGTACGCATGACAAAATTATACACGAGCAACCATTCATGGTTTGAACTCATAGAATTATACAGTTACATAAACACATAATAAACAGTTCCAATCTACCAAGTTGGGCTGTAGGATTCGAGAAGGATCTTAAATGAATCAGCACTTGGGTTGAGATGATCCTTCTATCGATGGCAAACCTTATAGTACGTGATTTCGTGTTCGATTTGGCACTGTGTTTTGGTGTTACATTTCAGATTTCAGATGTGTTTATTGGCAAAATTTATTGGCATCAAATTTTGAGATATGACTCTATTGCAACTAATGAGCGATATGTACCTGCTCCATACTGTTGGGCTGTGTCTAGAGTAAAAACTAATTTGCATTTTCTTCCCGAACGTTTGGTTGCAAGGACTTACGCCCTTTTGAAAAATACGATTCTATTACTTTGTATTTGAACTTCTATTACAACAACTTTAATTTATATTCATTTTTGTAATGCCCAATACAAAGAAATATGATAATACGTGATAGCGTTAAATTCGATACTATAAAAAGAAAAAAATGTCCATAAAAGAAAAGTGTAAAACCGTAAAATAAAAATTTGAATCAATAGGTTCAAGAGATGGAGGAATACAATTTTTTTGGTACTGCAATTACTAATAAGGCTTTGGCGAATGGAGAGAAATGAAAAAAAAAAAAAGAAAAAGTCAATATCTTTAACCTAAAAAACAGGTAACTTTAATTACATAATTTTGAGTCATTTACGATTACAATCATTCAGGTGACTGTGAGAGTGGGTTAGTCATGAGGAAATTCAAGAATAACAATTAGGTTGGACAATTTTGAAAAGTGTACAGTTGAGTCGTTGGAAAGGTCGACTCGTCCTGACGAATTTGAAGTATGAAACTAATCAAAATTGGCTCAGTTCAGGGTTTTAGATCTCAAGGCTCGTTTTCAGCACAATCTGCAAAAAGTGAGAAAAAATCTTGTTTTTTCCAGAAGTGAAATTAAAATTCCAGTTCCACCGTATGGTTCAAACTCATATTGATGACTTTTTCTCGGTTCATCATTGAAAATATAACCCAAAACTCGGGCGAGTCCTTATGCCCCAAGAAGCATGATGCATGTATATTCAATGCGGGGTTCAATTGGTTTATAGTGTGAATGAGCGTAATTAGGAAGTAAGATACGCGGTTAGACTTCGATATTAGCTGAGGAAGATCCCCTTGAAAAGACTCCTGCAAAACAACCGCAGTTCGTGAGCAGTCGGATCCTACCGCAGTCTGGCGGTCGGAAAGGGAAACGCGACACCAGAGGGAGAATCCCTACCGTAATTGGGCTGCTTTCGATGATTAACTATGTAAATTCCTTTGGAAGGGCAGAAGTGGCGGGGCGACGGGTCGGGAGAGGACTCGGGGGTTAATAAAAAGAATAAAAAAGCCTTGTTCGCCGGGTGAATTCAATGAATTCAATTTGCACACTGATGTTTTCCTGGGGTGACATCAGAAAACCTTTCGCCCGACGCTGCAGTTCCTTCCCCAACTTTGATTTCCTGCTCGCACGTCAACAAACATTAAAGTCCCGTCGACGGTTTCATGGTGAAGGGGGGACCGAGCTGCTCATTTCCAGCAATATGATATCAATTTGCTCCCCTTCAGTAACGTGTTTGCCATCCAACTCAGTTCCTCAAACAACGACTTTCGAAAAGGATCAGATTTGAGATTGTAACTTTCTATATCGGCGGTTAAATGTTTTGATCGTTAGATTGACTCACAGGTCCCCTAACCACAAAAAATAAACAATAAAACTAATAATGAATTTGCAAACCAAACAATTTGAATAGGCACCTGTACCCATGTAAATATAATTCATTGTATGATATCCCTAGTAGCATTGGTCGCCTAACCGTGTGCTCCTTTGGTGGAGCTTTTCCATCAACGAGTCAGAACACAAAACAAACAAGTTTGCCGTACAATAAAATTGGAGTTGCGTTACTAAGGATGTCGGAGAGACGTGATTAATTAGGAAGGGAAAACGACACTAAATCAACGTACAATGATTCCGATTTGAAACAGTGACGCAACCAATTGCCGAACGCCTTAACAGCGATGATTGCGCTGATAAGGAACGTCCAGCATTCATATTCTGCAACGAGCCGTAGCTCGTACGTCGTTTTTCATTCGTTTTCTAATGTCGATTCGGCGCCTCTACAATCTGTGACTCCTTTTGAAATCTCACCGCCGCGACTGAAATGTGAGGTTGGTCTGGTGATATTTGAATATTATTATTTTTTTGCCGGTTGCGATCTCTGGGAGGAGAGAAAAAAGTCGAATTTGCGGATATCGGTGTCCTTGCAGATCGTTCTTGTACGTAACTGATGGGGTGATATTGGGGTTATCGGGTGGAGATGAGGTCAAAGATGCAGGTTTGTCGGCTCCAGTCGGCCGAATAGGTTTGGGAAAAAGTTGGGTCGGCAGCTCGATTATCCTGCCACGTGGTGATCACACGTGGCATATGAACACTATTACATAATATGTACATACTACACTACTTACTACATATTATGTGGATGTGGTTCGAATTCGGACGTAATCAGAACTTGATGTGAGATTGAATTCAAGTGATGGTGACATCCAAATCCCACAGCTCCCATCATTTGCGATCATTTACCATACTCCTAACCCCAATCCCGGCTACGACCGTTTTCTTTCTCACTTTATTCATATACACACTTTCTTCAGGTGATACTTAGACTCCACGGAGCAGTATTGTACACAGTAGGTTGGGAGTGTAGGTGGCCGAGATCCGAGCTAAATCACTCGCGACGAAATCGTGGAAACCCTATACGGTGAATAAAAATTACCGCCCCGCTATCGTTCGTATTTCGCGGTTTCTGAGCTCTCCTAGGATTGTCCCGATTGGCTGATTACCTTACCGGAGAAGAAAACATTCAACTCTTATTTTATTTCGCAATTTTGGAAAGAATTGGAAGCAGTTTAATTTTGTACGATATAATTTACTATCGAAGAGTACGTTTTTTGCCTATTATTATTCCACGTGCCTCGTTTTCTCCGCATTGGACTGCCGGCTTCGGATCCCGAGAGAAAACGAACAGGAACTCCTTTCTTTTCATCGGCCGCCGTCGACTGTGCACTCTTTAAAAAAGTTTAATACCGCCGTTTTATAATGAATCTCTACCGTTCTCGCATTCCCAAAAACTGCAAAAGGATTTCTGAATACCGTATCGTACCTTTTTATTGTGGATCCCCCGTCCGAAACTCGAAGATCAACAAGTTCCTGGTAAAATCCCTTTCCGCTATGCCTTCTCGTGTCTGCAATGTATTATAAAATAATTTTATTATTGTCTCCAGATCTCTCTTCGGAGTTGAGACTGTATCGTCACTTCTCCTGCAAGGAACTACTGCTCGCTGTCTCGCATCATATCTACCGTACAAGTATGCTTCTTCAATGTCTGAAACATACAGACCGATTTTCAGTCGTCAAGCAGAAACTTATCTTTTCGTTTCTTCGATCAGTTTCAGGTAATACGGGCTCGAAGGCTTTCCTATAGCCAAGCTTATCTCGCCTCCAACCGTTCCGAATAGAACACACCGACTATCGTATATCGCTCATCGGGTGCAATAGTGTCATATCTCCAAATTTTACGCTTCGGGAAAATGAGAAAAAAAAACATTTCCTACCAACTAACAACTCAGAGAGGATCAGACACGTTCTCGATCGAACTCGCGGCATTTGAGCTCATTTTTAAAATTATTTTATCGTTCAAAATATTTGGAAAACCCATAAATACGACAAGTGTTTCCGTTATTGACGATTTCCACTGAAAATGACCCCAATTTTCCAGGGCACCGTCGGGAGTCCCCAATAGACGGTCGATACGAAACGATTCTATCACCATCCCATGTCATAATCTCCGAGGTGCGAGTTGGGGTGAGGAGGATGTGTACACAAAGCCCGGATTAGAGGTTGTAGCCTGGTAGAAAAGACCGGTCAATCAGCACGATGACGATGAGGATGAGGTGGAGGAAGGGGAAACGGAAAAAGAGAGTTCGGCACTGGGTTTGGTTGGAAGTTCATCCCCAACAGCTGTCCCTTCTCAATGTTTTATGTATGTCCTACCTCCGAAAGCCGACTAATACGATGTGAACTTCCCTCCCTCGTAAATGATAGGGTACGAGCCCGATCAAGTTTAAAACAGCATTTACCCCTCAGCCCCACCGCCGCCCATCACTTGACAGGAGGGGCAAACACGGCGGGTGAAGAATTGGGTTGAGCCTTTAAAAAAAACGTTCACGAATTGAAAAACCACCCTATGATCCTTTTTCCCTCTTGGGGTGTTAAAAAGGTTAAAATAAAGCTGAGGGGCAATTTAGGCTGCGGTAGGGTAAATGTCGGCCCTAATAACCGCCGGCGACCCCTAAATAGCCCCTTCCCCGAGGGAGGACACCTCGCGACATTTCGCCACCTACTCTATTTGTTATGCTCGCGTCATTACTTCCGACCCAAGATGCGGTGGCGGGGGAGCAAGAGAAAAAAGAAAAGAAAAAAAGAAAAAAAATTGGTTCCACCAACGCAACGAATTGTCGACATGAAAGGCACAAATTCGAAAACTGTCCGCCAAAGTTTTTCTGTCGCTCATTCGTTTGAAGTATGAATTTACCTGGTAAATTACTCAGTAAAGTAGGAACGCTGCATATTTATCCACAACGGGTTTTCCCATAACTGCACGATACAACTGAAGATATTAGGTAAAATTATTGGTGTGTTTGGAGAAGGTGACCGGATGGTGATCTTATCATACACAAGACTATTTTTTAATACTTCGGCCAACTTCTATGGATTATGACACAGACAAGTTGGCCGAAAAATTAAAAAAATGGTCTTGTGTCGTCCAACTAAAATGGCAGTCACAACCAAAATCAAATCATGAAAGGCGGCCATACCTAACAACCAACTTCTTTATTGGAGCCCAAAAGCTGAACGGCATTCTAAGGGAGCATTATCCAATATTGTCGTCCAACAGCCAGACAAAAGGAATATTTTTGGAATATTTTTTACACCCCTGAATATGAGGATCAACCCACATCGGTCATCAGTCACCAGAGGACTGGACTTGCTGATCAGCCATCACGCATCCACGTACGGATCCACATTTGATGACTGCTTCAAGCTAAAAGTTCTCCGTTGTCTTCCACTGTCAGCCTCAGAGATCTCCAGGTGAGGCAATCGGAACAAGCGCACTCTAATGTCTTGAGAGCCTATGCAAGGCCTGGTATGAATGAGTACCGATAACAACGACAGTAACTCAATTTTTTTTTTTTTTTTTAATTATATTTTGAAACAACATCAGAATTTCCCACACAACTACCGTCATTTTTCCTTCACATCTTCCTGCCCTGAATACCTACTCCGGTCTACAATGGCAACCCGACATCATACCATCAAGAAGACAACCACTTCAACAGTCTACAATTTCTACTCTGACGAAGGCGTTTGCCAAAATATCGGTATCAAATTGTGAATTTCTCCTTTCGTATGTTTAACTTTCATAATATTATTATGAAGGTCCTCTGGAACCACGTTTCCGCCATTCAATAATATATACTTACTTTATTTTTCCTATGCATACTATATTTTTGTCTTTTTTATCAAAGTTACTATATTCGGCTGAGTCTTTTCCGGTAACTCTATGGGAGGGAGACGGTAACTAGCTCAGTGATGGACTTTACAATTTTCCAACTGAATTCCTGGCTGAGTTGATAATAATTTATTTATTTAAAATATGAATAAAATAAATAAATGAATTATTTTTCATTAATATAATTCAGGTTTTTTTTTTACCTAAACCAGTTACGTAGATGATACGAGTAGTTTATAAAAATTTTATTCTCTTATTTTCTGTAATTACCGCAAATTCTGCGTATCATATAATAATACGCAGAATTTGCGGTTATTACAGAAAATAAGAGAATGGTGCATAGTTATCAGTTATTTGGTCAGAATTTGATGGTGGAGGTGAAACGTAAAGTACTAATCACTTCAAAGTAACTTATTCAGTAGCACCATTTCAGATCAAGCCCCAATTCCAAATGGAGCCTCTTTATTGACTTTCAACAACCTGTGTGTTACCCGCATCGAGTTAGCCGTTTAGCCACGTTGAGATAAAAAATATACCTACTGCTGAAACCCCGCAATATAATTTGATAATTATTAACATCGTCTCGACGAGTCCAACATTACTCGTTCCTCTTTTCGACCCGATTTCCATATTGAACTTATTATAAATAATCGGGAGCGAGATTTATATAAATTTAATAAACCGTTACAATAGATGGTTCCAATTCCGAACGCCATTTCCGGTACGCAAAAGGTCTCATTATCCAAATGCGAATATGTTGATAACCCTCTCCGGGTAGAACTGGAGGAATAGAGACAAGCGAATGTCACGTAGGGACTTTCAGATTCGACGTAATCATCTTTCCCAACCACAAAGTCATCATAGGAACGGCAGAATCACTTCCAACAGCCTAAGTGGCCACTGAACTTGACAGGCCTTAAGTGACTGGCTCTGCCCGGCTAGGAATCTTGTTAATATAAACATTAGTTTTACCAGGTAATAACACTTATCAACTCCTTCTAGACAACGATTTAGAGCCCCCTTTTATTTTTTACTGTTCGTTACTCACCATTGTGGGTTTTTTGAAAATTGTTTTTACTTTTTCGTTTATTTTATCGTAACAACTCGAAGGTTTTACTAGGGACGCTAATTTCGCCGTCAGTGGCGATAGGAGGAGTCCTCGCCAACTACCGGTCGCCGAGTGTTGGAGGCGATTAATTCAAATCATTTCCTCTGCCCCGAGTGGAAACGGCCTCGGGGGCTATGGAACAGAAAAAAACGGGCCCCAAAAAACAACACCAAGAGATATGGTATGTTTACTTAGGTAATTATAGGAGGCTGCGATGATCAAATAAAAACGCGCCTCTCCATTCTCCAACATCTCGCGTTTTCTGTCTGTCCAACCTCCTCATTTTTTTAACGTCTTTTAATCCCTTAAGAACCTTCTCCAAGTGCCACTATCAGATGGTCTATCTAATTTAATTACGGCCCCGTTGTTTGTTTTGGGAACGTCCAACAGGCGTCTTATCGGATCCTTATCCTTTCTGTAAGATGCAAGTTGTCCGGTCAGCGTTTGCCCCCTTCAACAGACGAGCGCCATCTCGTCTAATTTGGAGCCGTTTTTTTATTTGAAAACTTTTTTCTTCTATTCAGATCTCGTATCTGTCCGCCGACCCGCGGGCAACGAGCGATCGTCATCAACGGCTTCGTGGGCGAGAGAGGGTTGTTGTGGCGGGTAATCAAGATGGACATTTCACTGGAACCGCTGATTCGCTCGGACGTGGTGACAAACCGGCGACGAGATTTGCGCGAGAGGCAGCGGTACCGCAGATGTCAATGATGAATTGAAACATTAAAACAACTGGCCTTCGATCTTTAGGGGGCGATGGAGAGCGAAGAGGAGGTGAGTGAGAAGGGCGAAGAGAGAAAATATCGTGAAGCGTGATCGTTCACATGAGCGTGAATCAAACGGTGGAACTTCAGGTCTATTCTCATACTCACGAACAGCTGGTTCAAACAACACATGGTTTCGTGATACCAAATGCCCTCCCCTGAGATGCTTTTCGTGTCTATGGGAAGGAGGTAATTTTGAAAATCTGTTGGTAGGTACAAGTAACTGAATTAATAATAAATTAAACTATAAATAAGATCTTACATTGAGCTCAATGCTGAAACAAGCTCCTAAACCTGGTAAAGCTCGTTACCAGCCCGGGAACCGAACCCGGGCTGGTACATACCTCCTGCGGTAACGACCGGCTAGACGCACTAGACACTAATCTAGCTGGACAAAACCGCAAAATGCAATGTACTTAAAAATACGAAACCCCCATAGAAAATCGAAGTACAGGTGTATACAGGATGATTCATGACCCGTCGTTTGATCCCTCATATTAGTCGAAACAGAGCCTCTAAACGGTTACCGTCTTCTGGTGGTTGAAAAATCCGTCGTGAAGTGTCGATTGTTAAAAAAAAATTATTTCCGGTATTTTTCTGTCCTCTTGTATTTACTCTATGAAGAAAAAATGGATATCACAAGGTAAGTCTACACTTTCAACATTCAGCCATTTTCATGCATTTTGAATCTATCAAGTTAGAAAATAGAGCCTCAAAAAAAATGTTTCGGTTTGTTTTGTTATAACACCTTCTTCAGTGGCTTTATGCAACCCCAAACAATCAATTTCAACCACTTATCCACCCCACCCCCCACCCCTCGTCCCTCTTCGAATGATATGGAATTTTAACTACGATTTTTGGTGTTTTTAAGGTCACCGATGGCTCCCAATTAAAAGACATTTCGAATTTTTGGGGAGTCACGAAATCGTTGCTGGTGGATCCTCTGTTGAAGGTATTGACTCCATGTACTTATAATTTTGTTAGCGAAATATTATTTTTTAAAAATTACATGGAATTGAGTTTTTACAGGTACTTTTCATGTTTTTGCCGTTTTCTTAACTAACTCCTCAATGAATTTTGATTGAACCAACACGAGCCATTCTTCATGTTTGTAAACAGGTATCCAGTGCCTCCAGAACCTGTGACTATATCCTACAGAGGTCAAATTTAAAAAATTAAGTGTCAAAGAGGGTTTTTTTTTTTTTAATTTTTCGTGAGAATTACTATCTTAAGTACAGAAAAATATAGTACCTATATTCGTAATCAGCGCAAAATGTCTTATAAAAACGTCCCAACAATCATAAAAAATTGTCATAGTTATAAAATTGTTAAAATGGTTTTTAAAAATTCGCTCTTTAGTTCATGCTGCATTACTAGTTTTCTCATTCCACCCCTAATTCGTCGTATGCCACCCCAAATACCATCACAAACGCATTCGAGTCACACATTTAGGAGGAGTTATAGGTTTTGTCCAGCTAAATAAGCAGTTTTGGCCACTGTGATCCGTCCCGTCGTGATTTTTGAAGTGCCCCGATCAATTTTTTTGCCGCCCCAAAGACCAATATTGACGTCACCTGCTCGGAATTCTTCAACACAACACACAAGGATGCCCTTCGCGCAGTTGGTGGTAACGATGAGTACTTCAGTGCCATGACTTTTTTTTTGTTATACTCCATTAGAATTTAAAATAATGTACCTCTTTCTATTTACATACCTACTTTTCTTCGATGGCTTTTCTTTATGATATTAAATACATTACAATAATACAAAAACATTGTATTTTGGTGAAGTGTTCGTTTAATTACATCTCGTCCCAATTTTCGTCCCGATTTTTTCTTTCGAGGCTGTCCCGATAAGTTCCGATTTCTAGCTTACACAGTTCCAATTTACCTGGAACAGATATGACAGCCTTACCCTAGACCCCTCGGCCACGCAAAGCGCGAAAAACTCTAAACTACACAAATAGGAATCCATTAAAAAATGCTTCATTGATATTATTATTGTATTTACGATTCATAATAATAAAATACTATTAAAGTAAGCCCGAAATGTAGCTGGGAAACTGAAGCGTCACTGAGCGAGCATTAGTAAGTACTGCAACTGTGTACCTAGGTAATTTATTTGCATACATGTATTTTCAGAGTGAATTGAAACAAAAAATTTTTTCGTGTGTTTCCTAGAAACTTTCAAAATCATGAAATTCTGTTTGAAGAGGCTGCACATAAGATGAATAAATCCATTATTTGTACCTATTCGTGTGAGTTTTATATTATACGCTAAGTGTCAGAGCAAATAGAACAGAGAGAGAATTCCTCGGTGAGAATAATATGGCTTTTGTATGACATGAAAACGGTGGAGGGGGCAATAGCTTGTGGTGGGTATGGCAATGGGGGCAGTGGTTTGCGGTTGATAAGGCAAAGGGGGCGTCGAGAGGTAAAATCTTGAGTAACGCCGGAATAAACAAGAGGCAATCGCGTTGATTCGACGGAGAGTAAATGCAACCGAGACAAATAAGTCAAACGCAGTTAAAAATTCACAGAACGGTTCACATTTGAATGAAGGTTGCCCTGAATTTAGTTGGAAACCCGAACTGAGGTATTTCCCGACTAATTGATGACCAGCTATTGCGTATAGTTGCAAGAATATTGTACGCAGGTGATCCAAATAAAAGGATGATCCATGTAGAAAATAATGAAAATACTGTGATTCGGTTTGGAAGAGCGTGGTCGTCCGTTCCAGTCCTTCAAAGTTCCTCCTTGTGTTTTTGAGTGAGTTGAGCATGGACTTGAACGCATTGAAAAAACCTTAAAAATTCCTGGATTTTCGGAGGCACTTCGTGTTTCCTGTTCCACGTTGTGTGAAGATCACAGAAATTTCGATAATAAAATTTTGAGTTCTAAAAAAAAAAAAAGATGAATATAAAATAGTGTTGATTCTCGCTGCCTATAATGGAACATTGCTCCGAATTTCTCCCTCTTTATCAATAACATCATGTTTTCGATGTCGCTGAATGAGGTGCATTTTTCCCCATCAAAATGGGTCAATTTGGCTTGATAATCTCAGAGGAAAGGTTGAAAAGCGCATATTTCAAGTTTCAATGCTATTTCGAGCAGGAAATTTTGAAAAATAATTTCAAGTATACACTGTTGTGATGCATGTACGCGGACATGAATCCCGAAATCCAAATTTTTTTTAACCAATTCTACTTCTGAGAAACGAGCTGTACACCGGTAAGAAAAATTAGAAAATTTGGCAGAAATGGTACTATATGGAGTTTGAAATGTTTTTTATCCAATCTTCAAGTATCTGAATTTGAGAAGGTACATATAGGTACCAAATACCAATATCTGGATTTTGTGACCTGATTAATGGAAAAACGAGCTGAAAATTCAATGAAAAACTAGAAAATTCCCTAAATTCTGGTGTTGGTGATAGGTATACGGGTTGTTGTTGTATACGGTTTAAAAAAAAATTGACATATATTTGGCATATCAATAATAATAATAATAATAATAATAATAACACTAACATAACATAACAACTGCGCTGCTGTCCATAAAGTTATTTTCTATAATATTAAATCTTGTGAAATCTTTCTCAGACACTTGGAGCTAATATTATAGAGGCAAAATGTTTGGGAACTTCAAGTTTTTTTTCGGTTTTCAGCGTATTTCTTGAAGTGAAAACGGTTGGGGAAATTTGGGTTCTGAAGTTTTGTAACAATACGAATTTCAATCATTCAGAATTATTCTGAACGAAATTCAATCACACGATTCCGAAGTCGGTTCAGAATTGAAACCGCTCAACCGACAAATTTCCTCGGTGGCAGCTGCTCGCTCGCAGATTCGACCGATTGATATTTTCTTGCGACTCCGCCGAGCGCACCTGCTCCGGACGCCTTTTGAAATGGTTGATGAGGGCAGAGGGATTTTTCTTTTGCCTCATGCAAATTCATCTCGTTCACCTCACAGAACCCGCTCCTGCGAGCTCTTCGGTCGTTTTCTGGATCCGTCGTGGCGGTTTACTGCCCACAAGTCGAATTATTGCCGTCGACATGAATTTTGGTATTTTGGTTTATTATTTTCAAATTGAATAAAAACAAAACAAAAAATCAACATTTATTGATACTCGGATTCCGTCAGCTTCGCCCAGTTAGAATTGTCCTGAAATGCCGAAATTCGGGATGCGGCCTCAGACTGGACAGAGGAAGATTCTTGAAACGTTTCATAACTCTGGGTCGATTGGAACGGGTGCGAACTCGGGTTTGAAATGTTCATGACATGGGAATTCGAAACGAAAGGTTTTTCTTTTAATTTGTTTTTTATTTTTGGTTTTTTGAGTTGAAATCACTGATCTAGACAGAAGAAAATAGCCCAATGTCCAATAATGTGCAGCGTTTCGTATCCTGTTTATTCTGTTTTATTGCGTTTATTTTGTTTCTTGAAGTCTCTTTAAACGTAAACTTGCCAATTTTGAGGGTGGGGTTTCGAAATGGTAGTTTTTAGTGGATTCGAAATATGAACCAGGAGACGGTCGTCCTGCACTTCATACTGAGCTTTTTGAGGTTGGCTATGACGTATTTCAATATAGAATATTGAGGGCGAAGTGGCAACAAGGCCTATAGGTATACCCCCTTAAGTGGGGCTGAACAACACAGCCTTCCTGAGATAGGGCTGGTCAACATGGCCTACCTCAAATATTACAGAATAACATGACCTAACTGACATTTATGGGCATATTGAATTTTTTATTCAGCGAGATTCAACTTAAAATCAATTGAAATTATTCATCAGTAAGTTGTCTGTATAGTAGATTGGCACCCAGAAGTGTCTATAGTGGCAAACATTCACTTACATGTTCCCAAATTGTATAAATAAACAGTTTTTTTCGCTATTATAAATTTTAAACAAAACACTTAGGTCATGTTGTACAGCACCATTTGAGGTCGGCCATGTTGACCAGCTCTATCTCAGGTAGGCCTTGTTGCCACTTCATCCTCAATATCGAGTAATGGTATCGGGTGCTCTTAGGCAGCTTGGGTTTCTTATTCGCACAACTAGAAAATTTCGGAATCCTAATACCATAAAGCAACTATACATATCATTGGTTAGGAGCCGCCTTCAGTTCGCATCAGTGGTCCGGAATCCCTATTATAAAGCCCACTCCGATGCTAATGGAACGGGACAATAAGTGCTTGAACTTATTTATATTAAAGATGTTAATAGATTTGGTGATCCATCAATGAGGGATGCTTCACTAGCCGTTCTTCGGAAAGTATTCGATTTGGTTTTCGTTTATTAACTGAAAAGCGGTTTTTATGAAAGTTGGAATATCAAGTCGTCATTGTACCACACTAGGAATAAAGACATATTTGTGCCTGACTATAAGCGCACCAATTATTCTTTTAATACCAGAATTACCAGAATTCAGTGGCTGGTTATGATATTGGTGTCGATTTGCACTTAAACTTTGAATCAGAGAGGACTATAAAAATAAATTATACGTGAATATTTTGCCAATTATTATTATTATTTTTTTTTTAAATATACGAATGATCGATATACAGGGTGACTAGTGTAACTATGTAACAAACTCAGGGAATACATTTTGCAGGTAATTTGCTACAAAAAATGCTTCCTAGAGCTTTTTTCTTACTCAACTAAAAATCCGACTTTTTTAACTTTTAAGATTTTTTTCGTCTTCTCGACCTTGTTTCTGTAAAACGAACCTAACTCCCTTAAATGAATGTGTAAGATGAAAGTTGAGGATACTGTTGGGAAGAGCGTCAAATTTGCTATCTCTTTGATATGCAATTCAATTGTTTCAAACAGTTTTTATTGGTGAAAAAATGGCCAAAGTCCAAAATGTGAAGATTTTCTTAAAATAACCGTTTTGTCTTTAGTTTGCTTTGTTATTATGGAGGTTATTCGGCGGGCACTCCTTAAGAAAACCTTGCCCAGTATCTCAGCTTTCCTACGGTATAATTAGTTTTTATATTTTAGGGGGAACGTTTTGAGAAAATTGAGTTTGTATGCGGAAAAACGTGTATTTTCAGGCACATTTTGACGCTGAATCGAATGGTGACGTACTCCGACCTCCCGAGCAACGAATTAAATGAGTTTTCAGTCACAATATTTCAATTACAGGGTGTAGAAAGTCGATGGCATTACTTAGGAATTTCTATTTTTGAGGGAGGGCCTTCATAAAATAAAATTACATGAACTGTTCAAAATAATCCCCGTTCTCGCGGATGTTTGGGGGTCGCTCGTCTGCGAATAAAGTCGACCACACGATGTTTCTGGCGAATCAGATCTTTTTTAACTTTTTAACAAGTCATAAGATTAAAGTTTAAAAAGTCGGATTTTTAGTTGAGTAAGAAAAAAACTCTACGAGGCCTTTTTTGTTGCAAATTCCTGCACAATCGATTCCCTGAGTTTGTTACATAGTTACACTGGACACCCCGTGTAGGTATTTGGCATATCAATAACATATGAACTGAGCTGCCCATCAAGTTTATTAGTGATGATTGTAATAATTAATACGAAATGGATAATTATTAATTTTTCTTTAGTATCTCGTTTTTTATTTGTTTTTGTAGATGTGCACCAGATATTCGTTTTGATTTTTCTTAGGATTTGTTTTTAGTTTATCTCTTTCTGTGCGGTCCTGAACGTATGTAATTTGGATTTTATCACGTTTTCCTAAATTTCAATTCGCAAATTTTGAGGGTTTCGACACGTGCACATCGATCGGAGCTCAAGTGATGTGTCGAATTAGTTCGGGGTGAAGGTGGTCCTGAGGGAAGAACGTGGACCACTCAAGTGACAGCGGGAGGGGGGAGGGGGTGGAGTTGTCCCGTTGACCCCCCTCCCAGTACCCCCCCCCCCCGTCAACACATTGCCACCCCCCTCCCTCGTCACACCCTCACCCCCCTCCCTCCCAACATCACTTAAACAACAGTTCGAGCCTCGCATTTCCCTTGCCCGCGGGAACTCCGCTATCCCCCCCTCCCCCCTGCCACCCTCACTCCCTCCCTCCCTCCCTCTATAACCCCCTTCCCGCCGGACAGCTACCATCCGGGAAGACGCCCTATGGCGCCAGTTTCTCTGATCAAAGAAAGTTTTGATGTCCCTCACTTCTTCACGCTCTCTGAGGGAAGGGGATTTTGGCGGCGGGAAGGGGGAGGGAGGATGAGGGCACGACTCGTCGCGAATGATGATGTGGGGGGGGGGATATCGGGAAAGGGAGACGCGACTAGACGGGGAGGGGAGGGAGGGATAGGCATTTGTCGATCTTTTCAGACGAGGCGTTTTATAAAACTTCGAACTGGTTTCTCCCCCCACTTACCTCCCCTTCATCCTCCATCCCCTCTCCGCCCATCCACCACCATTTCGCTCATCCACCAGTTGGAAACACCTTCGCGGTAGTTCGACCATCTTTCCGCTAGATCGCATTACCTCCTGCTCGGTTCACATCGATTCTCTCCACTCCCTCCTCCAACCACCACTCACCCGCACCCCATCGTAATCAAATAACGTCGCTTCCAGACAACCCTTCAAGCGTGCGTAACGTTACTCGTCTAGTGTGTACATACAAATAAATCTGTGTAACTCCCCAGACAGTACGAATAAATGCCATTAAATTTTCCGAATTAAACAATTGCAAAATGAATTATACATTCGCCTGTTCGGTTCAGTGACGAGCGATACCTGAAAATATCACCAACCAATCCGATTCTGTATTTAAAGCAACACTCGATAGTACTCCAGTATCGAATTTAAATTATTCTCACTCGTATGACTACTTCATCGTATAGTAGTAATAAATCGACGGTCTCAAGGCAGAAAGGCGTAAGCGCTGATTTGGCGAAAATAGGTTTTTTATTGAAAAGTGGTCGTAAGCGTTAGTTCTTCCACTAAACACCAAGCTTAGAGTAAATATAAAATTGATTAATGAAAAAATCGATTGTTTAAGTTTAGTAAGCGACTCTAATGTCACGTTATCAAGGCGTAAGGGACATCACATGGGGCGTCACGGCTGATACGACCACTGGTTCCTAAATACGAGTAGATGTTTCCAAGGTAACTGTGTTTAATTTTACATCAAAGCATTCAGTATTTTACCACAAAGCTGATTCGTACCTGTACATTTTGTTTATATAAATGAAAATAAGCTAAATAAACATAAAAAAGTTGCCGTCGTTTACGGTTTTTGGCTTTCTACTTTTGTCTTGGACGGAAACGCCACCACCTACTTTTGACTTGGGTTTTTTATTGTATAAGTACTTCTTTGATAAACATTATTGTCACTAGTCTTTAAAATAGAATAAGTACAGAGATGTTGGAAAACGTAAATACCTACTGTAGATTATTTAATACTATTCTTTGCAAAATCATTTTGCGTGTTAATTCCACCAGACCGATAAAACATTTTGATACACTCGACAAAGTTCTGTTACAGTTAGTGAAGATGAAGAAGTTTGAGATATAAAGCAATACTTGTAATTCCTCTTTGTTTGTTTAATCTCATGACAACCTTATATACGTTTTGATGTTCCATTTTACATTGTTTACTCTATAAAATAAAAATAAAAATTTCATCCCTCAAGTTACCAACTCAAATAAAACCTTTCTTAAAGCAAACCTTTTTTCAACACCTATTTTCCTTTTCCTTTCGGGCGGGGTTCAAGTCCAACTATTGACAGATTTCGTGGACGGAAGCAATAAATCTTAGGTTTATTAGTAATGATTTTTTAGTAATATTTATTATCATTGTAAGGGTAGTATGCGCCTCATTTTGCCAAATACAGTAAACACTAAAGGGCGTAAGTAGTTCTTAAACGCCAATTGGGAAGAATTAATTTTAAAACTAAAAGGCTTATACGCCAGCAGAAAAGGCTTAAGCTACAAAATTATCAATGACATGGCTAACGGGCATCAGTAAAATGCAATTATAATCAAAAACATTAGTAACAATTGTAATGTAATGGCTAGAAACGCATGAATTGCTAATTAAATCGCATTAAGTTAGTTATTTCCAATTATTGGCTCTCCTGAAAAATTAGGTAATGGTAAAATGGCACTTACGACTTTCTGTTTTGAGACCATCGAAATGATCAACTATCAACTGGTAGTTAGGAATTTCTCATAATAGAAACAACAAACAAGAACGTAGCGTGAGTATTTTATCACTCATTGGGTCTGATCGTATAATATTCTGGTTTGATCAAATTTATTGATCAATTGAATGACAATGGTCCAACATATAAACATTACTTCCCCTCTCTTTGAAGACACAACACTAAAATGCGAGACTATTTTCTCCGTACTATGACGTCACTAAACGTCATATCGGATGACAATATTCGATACCAAAAGTGCACATTATTGAAATAAAATACTCAATACTTCATTCATATCGATTGGTAGTGCAGTCACAAGTTTGGTTTAGAAAGTACACACTCATGGCTTTCATAAAATTACGATTGCTTTGAACTTGGAAAAATTCTTTACTAGTATTTACAGATGTTGAAGAAATTTATTTTATTTTAAACAAATCCACGTTATTTTGACTGTACAAAGGACCATATAATTTGTTGAAATTAATTTTAGTTTTGTTAATTTTATTCTTTATTATATCAAATAGGTACCGTTTTATTTATTATTGACTCCTCCACGCAACACGGAACATAGTTCCAAGGCGTGGGGTGATTTCCATTATTCAAGTAAAAATTAATTTATTCTTTTAATTTCCGATTTTTCGTTTTTACGTACATTTTGTATATTTATGGGAATAAAATCCATTCATTCATATTTTAAATGTTTCGTGAGCTTGTGTTTCTTAAGACATCACAGTTCACGACGTAGCAGTGCGATACCTGCAACCGTAAGATACCTGCACATATTTTTACATTTACATAATAATCAAAAAGTACCACCAAATGTTCATGATTTTTTTAAATTGTTATTAAATTGTTATTATTTTTAAATTGATAATGAAATCCAGACGTCCGTCTTGTCTAGTTAGTTCTAAAATTATAAAATTTCATTCACGGGTTCGGACCACCCCCACGATGGATTTTGAAACTTTTCATAGGTCTAGGTCAAAGGGAAGGGATACCACGGGTTTGACTCGAACTTACCTACGTCGAAAATATTTACAACAAGAAGTACCTGTGAACCAATATTCGAATTCACTTTCATTCCATAGACGCAAAAGTACCTCAGAACAAGAAACTTAGTTGTTCGTGAGTATCAAAATTGGCCTTAAGTTAAGTTCCACCTTTTGGTTCACGCTCGTGTTTGCGATGATCATCCTCGGCTCGGTATGAGGCCGCAACGCAAATTTCAAAGCTTTCGGTTTATTTTAAATAGACCTAGCGTGGTGTACAGAAGGATTTTCAAATATTTGATGTCGGATGGATTATTTACGTATCTTGTAACGTAAATCCGCTATTTTTTTGGGTGGGGGGGGGGGGGGTTGTATATAGGTAACGTTTTTGCTATTTCGATTCGGATGCTTCTTTATTGAAAATAATTAACCACAATTGAAAAAAAAAATTAAATAAATTTAAAACAGTAGAATAAATACCGCGAGTAAACAGGAGATCGCAATATTTTAACAATTCAAGTTTTCTAGTACCAATCAGAATTATTCATCATATTCAAACCGATTTTGAGTTCGTTATATATTGAAAAAAATCAAAACAACGATTGAAGCTACACTTCATAGTCACCAGAGCAATGAGGTCAAATTGGATACATTGGCCTTTTACCCATATTTTTCTACACAGTGTGGACCGAAATTGGTTCGGGGAGTATTTGCTTTAGTTCCATCCGAATGATAACATCAGTCGTTACGTAGTTTGGTCCTCGAGAGCTCTATATAAAATTCAATAGCAGTGGTAGTAGTCTGTACGCATGCACCTCCCAGAAATCAACATTGTAACGATCATAACTCGGTGCAAACCAATTCTTTATGGACGTCCAGGGAGTGACTAGTTTTCCCCGTAGATGACTCTCGTAAATTCCTTTTAATACGACGAATACAAAGGAGCCGTGTCATCTCCTCCAGCTCGTTTTCTCGGGAGAACATTCATCAATGAACCCAACCCAATGTACGCACGTTGGTTATCGTATATTTCCGTATCACTCTTCGAAATACAGGATCGTGAAATGATGAATACATACAGGGCTTCGTTTGGTTGAACTATTTCCGTAGTAAAAGGGGGCATTCAACGGGGATACGAGTGTGGAATCAAGCGATTCGAGTCATCGTGACCAACGTGCTCGTGGATATTCAAAACAAATGCAACATTAGAACCACCGGATGAGCCGTTGACTATAACTGTAATGACGTTTTACGGGTGACTTGCGGGGGTCTTACCGTAGAAATCATCTGTACGTCTTCATACTTGAGGACGGTAATGATCACTCATCATAACCGTTAATCACGCCGATTCCACCATACAGTTCAACAAACCTACCGAATAATTTTCTGTTGCTCGTAAATTTCGATAGGGAATATCAGAGCTTCTCTCCTCAACAGCAAAATACAGAGAAATCCTTGTCCAGCATAATGAAAAATGAAGTAATGTATAATATTACTTATATAATTATATAAGCATAATTATAATTCTTCGAGATGTTTTCGTTTTTCCTGTGAAGATCCACGCAAAGCCTTGTACACACCACAGGAACCATTGGAATTTTTGCTAGATTCGTAGGTTTCCCTAACTGAACACAAGACCATTCTACTCCGGTATATTTCTTGAATGAAACGAATCAATTTTGTGGAAACGGAATAATTCCGACGACCCAGCTCACGGTGTCTATTCGTAGGTCGGTCCCATGTTGACGTAAAAGCCAGTAGTATGCAGGCGCCGGGCCCTGCGACCGAGCTAGTTATAAGTATTATTTCCTTTTATTCACACCAAAGGAGCCTTCTCTTGAGCTAAGAAGATTTATAGCTCATTATCCGAGCGGTCTTATTGTCTTGAGCGCACTCGCCATTCAGGCGGCGAATCTACCGAATCTTTCTCCGGCTCCATCTCATAAATCTAATGGAAGTCTTCTCGTCCTCCCTCGCACTCTGTCCCATTCCCCTCTCGGTTCCACATCTCTCTCCTGGTTGATGGACATGTTTGGTAAAATATTGGTACAATTCAAAATACGCCATTACGTTCGGCGTTGTCATTAATGATCCCCCAAAAAACACTCCGTGTAAAAATCACCCCGCCTCGCAAATATCATTCTTCAGAGGCCGGAAAAAGTTATGATATCCACTTTCCCCGCCCGCCCTTTTCCTCATTAAGGAGCTAAGTACAATGAAAAGCTTAACCACTTCACAAGCACCGTACCCCTTTCGAAATCTCCCCTTGGCGCTATTGCGAGACGTTTTTATTACTTCCACAAGCAACTAATACTTGATGGTGGTTAACGTTTTATACAAGTATTAGTTGCTTGTGGAAGTAATAAAAACGTCTCGCAATAGCGCCAAGGGGAGATTTCGAAAGGGGTACGGTGCTTGTGAAGTGGTTAAGCTTTTCATTGTACTTAGCTCCTTAATGAGGAAAAGGGCGGGCGGGGAAAGTGGATATCATAACTTTTTCCGGCCTCTGAAGAATGATATTTGCGAGGCGGGGTGATTTTTACACGGAGTGTTTTTCGGGGGGATATCACATCTTTTTGTTGTTGAAGTGGGTCATTTTATAAAGAAGGTCTATGCGAAATTTCAAGTCGATTGGTCCTTTTACCCAGGCTGTAGACTCGTCAAAGTTGCCAAAATTAGCCTAAATTTCTGGTTTTTTGTTTCTAAAACTTTTTTGGGTTAAGATAATGGGTTAAACTTTCAAAAGGCACTGGCTGATGTTGAAACGAAGCTCTGTGCAAAATTTCAAGTCAATCCGTGAAGGTGGAAAGGCCTAACTGATTAAGGAGAAGAAGAACAGGTAAGGGTGAAAAACCGGGATTTTTACACGGAGTGTTTTTTGGGGGGATATCACATCTTTTTGTTGTTGAAGTGGGTCATTTTATAAAGAAGGTCTATGCGAAATTTCAAGTCGATTGGTCCTTTTACCCAGGCTGTAGACTCGTCAAAGTTGCCAAAATTAGCCTAAATTTCTGGTTTTTTGTTTCTAAAACTTTTTTGGGTTGAGATAATAATTTTATATAAGGCTCTGTCTCAAGGTTAAATGAAGCTCTGTGAAAAATTTCAAGTCAATCGGTCAACGTGGAGAGGCTCCAGCCTTGCCTGTCTGAACAAGGAGAAGAAGAAGGAGAAGAAGAAGAAGGTAAGGCCGTAAAACCGGGTTTTTGAAGTTATGTAGCTCGGCTCCCTTTAGACCTATCGATTTGAAACTTTCAGGGCTTTCTAATATACACTCAAAGAAGACCCACACTAATTTTCAAGTTGATCGGTCAAATAGGAGCCGAGATATGGATACCTCGAAAACGCGTTTCGTGACGTCCGGTAAATATACACTCGACAGCGTTCGTTTTCTCAACTTCTTTGCTTGGCGGGGCGGAACGCTACCGCGTTCCTAGATTACTCTCGTTCTTTGAACTGAATAATTTCACGGTTCCAACTAGGGAACATCGGAACCAAATAATTGATTATAACATCAAATGATTAATCGTAAGCTAATAATCGATGTGACCGATTAATCGGATTAACCAAATAATCGATTATAACATCAAATGATTATTCGTAAGCTAATAATAGATTATAACATCAAATGATTAATTGTAAGCTAACAATCGATGTGACCGATTAATCGGATTAAACAAATAATCGATTATAACATCAAATGATTATGCGTAAGCTAATAATCGATTATAACATCAAATGATTAATCGTAAGCTAATAATCGATGTGACCGGTTAATCGGTGTGAATAATCGATGTCCTACTAATCGAAAGCAGATAATGGAGTACTTATTTCAAGCCGAAGCATAATAATTATTATTAGCTTTCCGATGGTTTTCTTGGTCTGTGGGTGACGACTTATTGTTAAATTACAAGTATAATGAAGATGAAGGAATGCCAAAACGAATACAATTGCAAAAATAGTTTGTTTTTTTATTATAAATTGAGGGTACCTACCATAAATTGAACCGATAAAAAGTGTATATTAAAAAAAGTAGTGTTTGAGACATCTTGTAAAAATAAACGTTTTGAGAGGATATCACCAAAGAAAACAAGCCCCCTGGACAGACGGATGGTTACTGATTAGAGCCTTCGGCTAAAATTCAAGAAACATGGAACATGCTTTAGCCGTCCATATTTACAGCTGTTTTGGCAGTATATAATTTACGGATAAATTGAGGGCTTTTCCACGAGTGGCGAACGATTTTCGTGGGAGGAAAACTAACGGCGATACATTTCCCTGGAAACGGATCGGTTGTAAGTAAAAATCATTACAAAATCCCGCGCTACTTTCGTTCCACGGTTTCGTCACGTTTTTTCCCAGTTAGGTGTCAGTTGAAGCAAGTTCCATGCAAAAATGAATAGCCATATGGAGGTAGTAACGACGATTTGTCAGAATAAGCATGGAAGAAGGAGGTATCCTTCATTCCTGGAGGTAGTAACAATAACAACGACGGTTCGCTTTAATTTGTATTAATCGGTTATTATTACTGATTAATCGGTTTCCGAATACATCTCGCTTTGAAAGTATTTTTTAAGCATATTAAAATGTATCGAATTCTGATGTATTTGAAAACCGATTAATCAGTTATAATATCGATTAATCAGAAATAATAATCAATTACTAAAAATAATCGGCAGCTCAACATCGATTAAAATTGATCGAAAAATCGGGGTTAACTAACCGATTATCCGATTAATCGATAATTTATCTATTTATAATCTATCTCGTATTTTTATCTATTAGATTTCTAATCTAATTGTTTCAACCAGAACATGATTGTCAATATCTACAAATATGAGTGGTTTCAAAATAGAAATGATTTCAAAAATAATCTCTTATTTTTGCTATAAGGCCAATTTGTTATCGTGTTGCTCACTAATCAAATTGCTTTAACCAGAACATGATTGTCAATATCTACAAATTTGAGTGGTTACAAAATAGAAAGGTCAACAATAATCTCTCATCTTTTCTATAATGCCAATTTGTTATTTCACCAGTAAGTTATGAAAATTACTTGCCCAGTTTATGATAATTTACAAGTCAGCTGATCAAAAAAATGCTCATCGCCGTTCCCGCCGCAACTCTCGCCCCCGAATTTCCCTCGCGACACCTTTTTCACTCCCCATCGTTTTTCGCTTCTTGTTTTTTTCTCGCGTGTATTTCTATTTCATCAAAATGGGCAAAAGAGAGGACAAGTGACGGTTGCAGCTGTGCGTTCTCGAAAACATAGGAAAGACGTTCTTTTTGGCGCGTTCAGCGATAAGCTGACGAATGCCGAACAGACTGCTGCTTGGAGAGAAATCCTCGAGTACCCAGTCCCTTGCTCTCATTGTTGGGAAAGACCTACAATACATATATGCGAGACACATGATGGCCTAACATCCGAAAAGCAACTGCGGTTGCATTCGCCTGAATGTCTTTGCCAGACTCAAAGGAACCAAATAACAAATCTTCGAGCATTTTTTCACTTGGACAACCGAAAAACAAAGTTCCAAAACTCGCAATACGACAAAATTGCAGCTTACCAAAGGTTGGTAAAATGTCTACAAGGACTTACTTGTGTTAATGGTGGTTTGATTTTACAAGAGAGGATTTTGAAACAGATTCCTTGTAAAACTACAAGTATTACAAGAGTATTCACTATTATTTCCGGCACTAGTAACATTTTATTGTGAAACAGAATTTAATAGTTACCAGCGCATTCACTCGTAATAATAGTTACTAAAACATTGTGAAACAGGCCCCAGATAGCAGATTCATAAAATTGGAAGTTTTAATTGTACTCACCTACGTTTGAGATAATTTATATTAAGAAATACCTACCAAGAAATATTCGATACTAGACATGGAAATTACCTCAGAACAAGAAACACGATACCACAAACCATGTACTGTTTGAATCATCTGTTCCAAATGATGAAAATTGGCCTTAAGAGCCACCTTTCGATTCACGCTCATGTTGTCGATTTTTTGTCAGTTGTACCTACGAGCCCTCATTGTGAGCGAACGGCCGGTCGAACATCGCTCCTGGCAGCTTAGAAAAATTGTTAGAATTGATCCGTTCAAAGGTGCAAGAAAACTGTACCGTTTTATTCGGAATTTTTGGCGTTTTGAACAATTCAAAATCTATTTTACACCTCTGCCTATTTACCTAGTGCAAAGTGCGGCGGACAGCCAGATTTACGCTAATTAGATTTACGGTCTTACAGGGGCCAAATATATTTCCAAACCTCCACTGGTGACGCTAATGTGTGACGCTAATATTATTGTGTGAAATCGAAAAAAGGACACTCCCAATTTTCCTTCAGACCCTCCTAAAACTTTCCGAGAAATATATCGTATACCTAAAGGTATAAAAAAAACTCTATATATGTCCCTACACACACAAACCTCATAAATGGTGTTTGTGCGTGTTTCAGGGGAGGCCATCGATAATTTTTTTCCTTTTCACAATGACGTGCCTGGCGCCTTCAGACGGGGGAGTTGGCCCCTGTTGTAATGTAAGCAAACACACGTCTCTCCCTATAATATTTTCCAGAGGGTAAGAAAACTCCTAACCACCCTCACTCATACTAACTGAAACCATCACTGCGCCTATGTCGTTCTATCAATCACACCACCTTATAATCCACATCGTAGAAAACACGATGAGTAGGTATTCTCTAGGTTCCTCGCACGCATTGTTACCTATAAATTCACCAATGACATCTATTCATGGAGGAAAGTTATGATGTGTAGTAAAACGCCAAAATTCGTGGTATAGATTATTCCTAATGTCAGAGAGTTTCTCTCGAAGACATTCGAGCTTGATAACATCCATCCCAAACTATTACGAACATGCCCAAACCCACTGACTCGTGACGAAAATCAGATCCCTGCAAAACCGCTGTTTGGGTCCAACAGACTGCGCCATATTTAGGTAAGTAAATAGCCGATTCGGAGCAAGCCATTTTAAAACAAAAGTTTATTCTAGACAACCAACTAGAGCGCATCATATAATAGTAACAGCAAGGAGGGTCTTCAGTTACATAACAGTCCAAATGCCACTTTTGTGCTCGCATATGCGCAAAAGTGGTTCCTTAAAACCTCTATTGATAAACAAACGTTCATTAAAAAACAAATTACAGTACACGCATCGAATATGTTTTGTTATCGTTTGTTATTATAGGTAGGAAATTGTATTTTAAATTCAGTCAGTTATTGGTAGCTGGCTGACTGGTTGTATAAAATTATCACCTCAATGCCGGGACTAGTAAAATATTTCATAGATTAATAAATAATCTGAATAATAAATTCGGATAGCCATTGATTTGCATCTATTTATTTATTTTTTAAATTTATTCTAAATATGTTATCGTCTTGTATTTGAGGATTTTTGGCGAAATATTTTTTCCAGACAGCCCGAAGATGAGCCACTAAACGGTAATTAGTCGTATATACCAGATCCATTCGTTGTTATCGCACTATTTGTTGGCTATTTGTGTTTGTTTTGCTAAAGAAAATAAGAGTTTGACACTTAATGAACGGAAAATAATGAACGGTTATGGAATAATTTGGAACGTTTTTCGACTATTTAATTTTAGTTTTGTGTGTTGGGTAAGTAGGAGGATATTTGTGTTCGGCTTGAAATATTCTGTACGATTGGCCTAATGAACAGAATGGCATTTGGGACCACTGCGCGGCGGCAGCCTCAACAGCATCAAGTGAGGTTTTGTTGCTAGTGGAACCACTGATAGGGTCCAAAAAAAAGGTAAGGAATCTGCGCCAGAGGAGCCGTTTGCTCGGTGGACAGATGTCGTCAACACCTGTCAGATTCAGGTGAAGCGAACTTGTCATCAACTAGGACAATCATGGGGTCGGCCAGTCCTTAAGGGATCTAATGCCTTTTCATTTCAACTAATGAACCATTCTGGCGGGGCCCGTTTAGTCATCCTCCCGTGGGCAGGGGTGTCCCCAAGGATGTACGGACGCAATTACTGACCAACTAACCATACATCAGGTCCAAGTAAACAGCGCGCCGGGTCATGGCAATTGATGTTAATGTTAATTCCGGTTGATTGTTGTTGTCTCATATTAAGAGCGTATTGTCCTATAATTGACTTCCCCAACTACCTCAACATACTTCATAAATAAGATAACTAGATACACTCACGAGGAGATTGATAACTATTGTACGATAGGAATGCACAATACGCCATACAACATCTGTGTATCTCTTAACTCATCGTTAGCTCTACGACTGTTTCTTATAATACGACAACGTCTCAAATGAACGGTTCCCAGACTCCTTGATTAATGATTACTATACTCCTGTATTTAATTGAAATACCGGCCAGACCACTTGACTGGATGATATCTCGCTTCCGAACGAACCAAAGTAACTACAGTGGTCGGAGAGGTGGATTGTCGGAGAGGGTAACATTGACCTAACAACCGATCAGCATTTACCACATCGCCGGTGTCATTTACACTAAATTCACAATTCACGGCCACATTGCGGTCGATGGTTTGAATAGAATTTTCGGCATTTTCACTCTAAAGCGGACGAAGATTTGGGTCTTTGGTTTATTATTTCCAATAATGAACCATTGGAATTTGCGTAGTAAAAAAAAAAAAATATATTTGTTGGTAAGTATTTCTTAACATCAATTATAACTTTGATACTAAATCATAATATTACAATCAATAAAAACTAATTATGAATCATTAATAATTCAAATATCTAATTTATCCATAGGTAATTTATATGGATAAATTACAATTAGGTCAGCTGAGATATTAGTTGGAAAACTGAAGGGACTGATGAGATAGTTACCCCTAAATTGACCACCCTGAACAAATACCTAACGACAGAAACTCGATATCCCCAATAGTTGTAGTGTAAAATGGACAAAACTTGGACCGACAGCAGTGATTTCTCCAGTCTTTTCCTATCTTTAAAAATAGGTAAAATCGGTTTATGTCGTGTTGCGGCGTACAATCAACGATATGGTCCCCGATAAGTTTCACCAAGATCCGACTGTGAGTTTTTGCCGCGCTTTCGTTCTGTTTTCACTTTCAAAAGTTCACATCTACATGTGTTAATTATCCTCTGAAAGACCCATGGACCACTAGAACCTCAAATACACAACTGAATTCGATTGAACATGACTTTAAATGGTCTCTGTTAGATGCTCTAAAATCCAGTGCGTATTTTCTGTTAATCCACCCCACATCGCAAGAAGAAATGCCAGTAGCTAAAAGTGTTTATGAATTGTTAATCATAAGAAATGATGTAGTGGATTTGGACATACTTGTGTCTCAATAAAGAAAATGGCTTACTTTTTCTCCCTCTTGCCAGCTCCTGTATCCCGGAAGCCTTTCGCAAACGGGTTGTTGTCAATTTTGAGCTGAGTGATCTGAAATAGAAATCAACGAAAATTAATACTATAAAGTTACCAATCAGAAGGTGTTATGGCGTGAACTTCTCATCGCCCTCTATGGTGGAACCCTTTATAGTGGACACTTTGTTTGGTCCCGTGGGAGTCTAACCACGCAAAGCTCAACTTTTTCACGTATTGGTCTGTAGGAAATTCACACATATGCTACTGGGACGATCAGTAATCTGAGCAACATATCTCATATTTTAAGGTCCCAGTTCCCTTACATGAGATATCCAATATTGACATCGTACCGTGACTAAGCTTTGCTTAACTGAAATTACTCGAAGGCGAAATTTGATTCAGAACTGATCACATTTGTAGGCTCATTTCGTACACGAGTATTTGTGGTGATTCCAATGAGAACGTGGCATACGAATCCTGCTGGGAGTGTATTGGCGGTGTGGACGTACTACTTATGAAGTGCCGGGGGATCGACACTTTAGAATTATTAATCCAGATGGGAATGATCTAAGTAAACCGCTCGGTGATCAAAAAGTGGGTCGAAGTGATGTCGTTATCTAATCGAATGCGGGAAAATCAAAATAAGCATAAACGGCATTGTTCTCAAATTAGGTGTTAACTAATGCACATTCGTTTGAAAATACGACGCTCAAGGTAAAGGTCAGACGAGATGTCAATACAATTGGCGGCGGTTCACAGTGTCATCAGGATGGCAAGGCTCGTGGGAGCGTTGGAACGCTTCAGATTTACATTAGTCGAGTCACCGGCGTTGTGGAAAATGTACCGTTTCGAACCACATGTCCAACCTGCTCAATACCAAGTTCATGTTTGTTACTGATGATGACCTAATCGTCGGAATCGATTTAACAATTGTACTCATTGTTTTTCGTGGAAATAGACTCTCTCATTCTATACCTCCGTTTTTTATTGAATTTTAGTCACCTTACTCGCCTATTCAGAAGAACTCTCATTCAGGGAGGTGGTCTGAAAAGACGTTATTTCTCATTTTTCTCATTTAGGAATCAAACTCATAACAAATTACATACACAAAACCAAACTGGGTCATTTTGTTATTTACTTGAAACAGATCTAAAATCAACTCAGAGCAAAAATAAGTTATGAGTTACTCAGCTCAGTAGACTCAAACTCGTTGAGTTGAACCAAATAAAGAAGAAAAAAAATCCTTCCCAAGGTTTGACCCAAGTTATTCTTGTGTGAAATGTACCTCGATAGTCAGATGTAAGAAGTACAAGAGAAAAAACCCTAAAACGTCACCAACTCACCAATTCACTTATCGGAGGAATCTACAATCATTGAGATTTTAGGTCACTTTCTCTGTATATTTTGAAAGAGGTTGAAAAATTCCGAGCTTTTTTCCCCTCCTTGCGACCAGATTAACGTAATAAGTTAATACTAATAACTATTCCCAATCTTAGCTGCTGACTTGAGAAACCCCTTTTCTTTTGTATCCAGTCAATAGCAATTCAAAGTTCGAGTAATTCATAAGTTGAACCGTCCCCAATAACTGACTCACTAGAACATTCAGCTCGGGGCCGAAGATCAGCAAAGTGTGAATCTAGTGGTAACATGTTCTATTGCATTCAAGTCAGGAGTGCAATGGTTAGCTGTCAACTTTAGTTAACATAAATACGTCAAAAACCTTATCCTGAAAAGTATCGATGATCATAGATAATCAGCAGCAGTTGGGGTAGGTTACTGATATGCAGACCATTTGTAATCTCAAGACTAGATATCGGTTAAGGTGGATCTGTACATTACGCCGCAGTTATCATTTTAAACTCACCTTCTCATTTTGGTACGCGGTGACGGCGATGAATTCTGTCTCTTTGAAGACATACGTTCTAAAAGTGGAATACGGCAGCTTGTGGATATCGTTCGCCCTCACAAGGTGGAATCTCGGTTGGTACTTGTGCATCGAATTCAAGATCGTCTGAAACACAAGATGTACGGTCATAGTCAGGTATTCGTAGTATCTGAGAAACATAATATGAGAAATCATGAAATCATCCTTTTGAAGTCGGCATCTCGATGGGGATAGAATGAGGCCTAATACTAAAGATGAGGCGTACGGAAATCCAAGCCCAAACTTCCTTTCAAAGAGAAACAGAAACAACGAGAGGTTATAGTACAAAAATACTTCGGAACACGTATTTGCCTCACTTTTACTTCCTACAATACCTAGGTTTTTATTTTTTTATTAAAAATATTTCCAAAAGAAAGGACATACAGAAAGAAAGTATAATATTCTGTAGGCTGCCATAGAAGTCTTCAAGTGTGGCCTTGCTCTGTACCGCTGCTAGTATTATATATTAGTCCTGAGAACCGCGGGATGGTTAAGATGGATTAGTATATGTAGTATTTTTGGGATATTGTGGTGTAGGGAGTAGCAACATATTCATGTCTGATGATCGAGTGGACATAATAATATTATTATGATCCGGTAATTTAGGTTCTTTGAGTTTTAGGTTTTTTGGTTTTAGGATATTACTTAGGTGATATACTACAGTTGTACTACGATATAACTATAGTAATGATTGAAACCGAGTTCACAGATCGAGTAGCAGTTGTGGATGTTCTGGTAAGACGGAAGGGGAAAAGCGTCAGTCTGAGACAGAGGAGTAAGTTCTAATTTCACTTTCTTGACAAACTTCAGTAGGTCAGTGGCGAAGCAAGAAGAATCGGATTGAAAGGTTGGACGGGTGAGGGGGGTGTCGGGCAAATATTTGAACCAGAACATTAAACAAAAGGGCCCCAACTCAAAAAGCCCAACCGGGAAGGGAACCCCCGAAAATAGTCTGAAGGCCTGAGTGGTCGGTTTGCGATAATGCTACCTTTTAGGAGATGCGCTTTTCCCACTTTGAGCTCTAACAGCGCGAAAGTAAAGAGGGAATGGAAAAAAGAGAGACGTCTCCAGTGACATTAGCGGCCGGGGAGGTCCCAAACGTCTGAACCCGAGCCGACCGGCTTCACAAAACATCCGGAACAGTCTGCAGCTTCCTCCGCAAACTCGATTGCCGCTCGAGACCGATGTTGACGATGTTTCCAAATGGTTTCTCTTTCCTCTCTAATCCTCAGACGTGAGGGATTCGTGAGACAACCACCAAAATGGGTCCAAAGCAGTTGAAGTTTGAACCATACAATAAGTGTAGGATACAGTACCATCCCACTTGATAAACTGGTTTGAATATACAAGTTGGGCAGGTCGTCAATGCAGAAGGACGAACGGTTAAAAGTACGCAGACAGGTGCACAACGAGGAATGATACCGCTACACAACGTTTCGATATTCCTCTAATCTCCCAGCATGAGACAAGCCCTTCCCATGTTGACAACTGAGTGTTTTAAATTGCTTCTCAAGGGTTAGCACCAATTTGATGAGTGAAGGATTTTTTTAATTGGCTGTATGAAAATCTGTTCATGGGCGCTACAAGGGATTCGCTCATCGGATAGCGCATGTTGTGGATTTCGTGAGAACCATCCGCAAGATTAGTTTCGAGACCGACCCGCAAGATTTGTTTGTTTAAATTTAATCAAAATTAGTTGGATAGATCAATACTGGTGTGAGGAAGGATTTCACATTTGGCTGGAACCCTCAAATACGAGTGATCGCTCAGTTCGGATGACCACTACACCCATCCTCAACAGCAAATAACCAAAACTTCCACAAAAGGCCGAACAATGGATTAGAAAACAGCTGTGACTGAGCAAATGGTGATTAGTAGTAGAATTGGCATCCGTCTTTCCCGGATGGAACCAGTCAAAATTGTTCATCCAGTACTTGAAACATTGGGAACGGTCGTACACCATTCACATCGTTTGCGTTGTCCAACACGAAATCACAACTTCTAATGCTGATTTGAAGTGATTGCAGTCACGGCAAGAGACCGATTCTTAGAAGAATTCTCCGATATAATACGCCCTCAAACGTCGCCATGACCCGGTGGTACTACTATTAAGATAATACGCATACCTAGTACAGAAAGAAAAGTATTGGATACTTGAAGTAAAATTATTCACGAGTACAAATTTTTGTAGGTAAATAACAAAAACATTTGGCAATCAGAAATTTAAAGAAATTGTTCGGAGATGGGGATTGCATACAAATTAATAATACATAAAAATGATCAAAAAATCAAATCAAGTTCTAGAGAAAACGATTCATAAAGTAAAGAGGAAAACATATTAATGAAAAAATGAATAAAGGAATTTAACGGAAAAGTAACGGAAAATGAATAAAGGAATTTAAATACTGCTGCATTAGAAACTCATGAATACATTTTTTAAATTGGCTAAATCTCTTGATAAGCTTAATGTTAGGAGGAAAAAGTCTTGGACCTAAATGGCCTACTTAAATCCCTTGGATAAAAATTACACTTTGGATAGGGGATCGGTACCATAATACCCCGTGAAGTCGAGTGATACCAATGAATCGAGGGATTTTAGAAAGTTGATATTTATAGTAGTATTCGAGTAAATTCGGCGCATAAGTAAGTCGAGGGGCACCTAAGAATTACAAATTTTAAAAGCACAAGGTTTGCTAGGGCTTCGATATCCAGATCCAAATATAAATCGCGTGCTGACTTTATTACGACCTTAAAATTTAATGATCTAATGATCTAATTTAATCATTTATTGATCTAAAAGTAGCTCAGAATAGAGTACACGAATGCGTGAGAAGTAATGTTTAGGGCAGATAAGGGAAGAAATGTATTTCAAAATTTAAATGCAAGGATGATGGATTTTCCATTTATATGATTCAGCAAGTGTTGAAATACAGCTTTTTGAATACAGATACAGAATTAGTTGTTTTAATTGCTAATGACAAATTTTCGAAAACCGAACCCTACATCAGGAAAACTGTCTTTCAAACGCGGGTGAATATCAGTGTGGTTGTTTCAGTGCTTGATTTTGGGGGTTCAATAATAATTGAGATGCTCGGAAAAATTATCGAAATCTCAACGCTACCAGAGCGCATAGAAGGGCGATTAGAGAGGATATGAACTCCATCAACTCATTATTACAGTCTGTATGAAACAGAGCTCTACCAAGCTACATGAGGAGCGATAAAATTTCATCAGTCGTAAGAACGTGATGTCGAAGGATGAGTATGTTTTAGGTGATCGAACTGCCATTCAAGTAGGGTGGGTGAATGGAGGCGTATTACTCCAAATAATAACATATAATCCTTCAATTCTCCTTCTTTTTCTCGTAATCCATGTATTATTTTTGAAATAAAATAGGTTCGGAATAAATTAGGTAGTCTGTGAGTTCCATAGTTGTGACGATCATTTCTCGGTCCCCGATAGTAGTGGCCCAAAACATCTCAACCGGGTGGCATAAATTGAACGATACGATCGCCCAGGATATCTTCGAGGCTTGAAGTGGTGACATTTCAGTTGGTGTTGGGCTACCGGATCAGATTCTCACTCAAATCAGAGTGGAAGGTCGTACCGCGGGAACGGCCTGGGGAGGGGTCATTAAGTATTTGTAGAAAAGGTCCTTCTCATCAGATAGTGGACGACGAGGGGCACTGAAAACCTGCTTTCATAATATCCCCCCCCCCTCTCAGTCACTCCCTTGACCAACTGAGTTGCCGAGATATTGTCGTCGGAAAGCACTAAAACTTTTAGGTTTCCGACAGCGGAGAATCTCCGAGCCGCTCGTAACTCACTCTCGCGAGGCGCGACTCCGTCACTAAGTCTCCGGCTATTGCTGCCAAATCATCTCCAACGTCGTTGGATGTGCTCTACAGTGACACTTGTTTCCCACGACGGCGGTCACCATGAGGGGCAATTATTGGGATTTCCCCTGCAACATCATATGGAATACGAGGCGAATCATAACTTATTTCGTCCCAACCAGTTTCCAATATTTGTGAGAGTGGTACGACTCAAAACGAATAATAAGGCTGCTCTTCAAAGAGATTTCCCGAGGTACGTCTATACAGTTGATATTGCTGGCAGTGACAGAGAAAATCTAAAAAAACAGGTTTGGTGCCGTTCTCCATCCATTATTGACTACTGAATAAATCAATTAAATCGAGTAATTAGTAACGTTGTCACCATAGTCGCCAATAACAAAACATAAATTTTCGGTTTCTTTGGTGATGCACCCTCAATTACCCGCTGTTGCTCCCAAGCAATTTTGGTTTTGAAGGCCTATTTTAAATTGTAGAGTGAGGATATGGGCTATGTTGTGGCATTGCCACCTTTATTAGCTGTCCCTGAGTAGATTGGCGCCATTCGAGGTTATCAGAACATTACTGATAACGATAAAATTATTAAAACGTGGAGTGGGGTCATCTTCGGCGACTCATCATGGCTGGACGCGATTTCGTAGTAAATTTTTATTCTTTATTTCATTCATTATTACTTTTTTAGACTTGGGGATTTTTCCCTGAGTGCAATAAATCTCTATCTATGGGGGGAACATAATTACTCCAAGAAAATATATAAATATAGGTCGTTATAGCGGGTTTGAAGCAATGTTGCTTCAGAGCAACCTTGGGCATTTATGGTAAACAACATTTTTCCTTTATCAGCACGTTTCCAGCCGACTTTTAGCTCAATTTTTTAGGCGTTTCTAATAATTACTTAAATAATTGTTATTTGTTTAGATCTTTCTAGATATCCTCTCTCTAGTTCGTGTACCGAACGCTCAAAGTGAAGAGGATGGCAGCCAAGATGAAATCGAGGAGAAATTTTCGGAATATCGACTACAGTATCTACCCATTTCTGATTTTACAAACAACAATTTTGATGATGACCAACTAATGGACGAAGTACAGTCAGTTCTAGAATATGTAGATTCACTTGCTGCTGAAGAAGAAGAGGCTGCACCAAATGAACTGCATGGTCCATCAAATGTAGATCTGGATGTGTTACATCTGAGCTGTTATACCTTTCTATATTGAAAAAGATTGTTTAATGTATGATAAAAGATGTTTCACATATTATATTTGAATGATTTTCACCCGTCAAGGCAACATAATTTATCCGTCACGAAATAGTGTACCGGGAATGCCTAGCGTGTCTTCCAAGCAACATTCCTCCAAATTCTGCTGAAATCTGAGATTGTGCAAACTTAAGCCGTTTTTCTATTATTAAGGCTCTTACTAAACGAAATTCAAGGAGAATTTTTTTCTTCATAATTAATCATACTCGTGGGAATTTAAGGGTTAATGCAGTAGACGTTCGGTGTTGGTAAGGCGACCCACATTTGTTTACTTCCAAAAGGTTCATGATCTTGTGCAGTCTCGTGGATTAAAACTGACGTTACCTGCACCAGTTTGGATCGTCGGAATAAACCAGTTGGTGGTGTCCACATCGATGAAACGAGGTATAGGTATCTATATGAGTATCAAGCAGTTTCAATAGCATAGATGGTTTTCTTTAAACATCCACTAAGAAATCGATGAGTAAATTATATTTTATTTAACTGTGGTTTGATGGTGTAGTGGTTAAATTTAATTGTGAGTGAAACTCGTCACTTTAACCCCTTACTACCCACAACGACATTCTTGTCCCTTCTCTCCCACCTTTCGGGGCTCTGACGCCACGACACACCTGGGATGCCATCGGAGCCGGCGGGATGTTAACAAGGAGCGAAAGTAACTGTAGCTCTGGTGATACACCTTGTAAAATGCTGGCAGTGGCGGCGGTCGGGTGAGGGCGGACGGGACCTCCCCGGATCTTGATAATCCCGGGAGCCCGGAGTCCCCTTCATTAGCCGATTACTACAGCGAGAGCAGTGAAGGGAAGAGGGAAGCAACAACGGCTGATATTGAGGTTCCGCTCTGGAATCCCAAAACATAAAACCTCAATTTGCTCCTGCTCGTAGTGAGGACAGCGGGTGGACCTACAAGCACGATGACGGTGTAGCGGTGAGGAGGGGAAGCCCATCGAAACCGGCTAATGGTCGAGAGAGATCCAACCCCCTCCCCTCCCACCCACAACAAACAACGACCTTCTACTCGTCTTCGCCACAATCCCGCAATCCGATGCCGCCGCTTCAGAGATATCTTTAAGCAGTAATGGTCAAGATGGACGATATTTTCAAAGTCCTTTCCTCGACCACCCAAAACACTACACACTACCCTCATCTGACCTCTTACTCATTGTTTTATAATATGTCGCCAACCGCGAGGCGCGAGGTAGATGATGACGAATGGGGGAGATGGCCATAATACGTATAAACTGAAGGAGCGACTACGTTTAGTGAGTGAACAGAAGGATACAAAGGAGACGAGGAAGAGTGAGGGAGATAGCTAAAGAGGACCGAAGACAAGCACAAGGTCAAGTGCAAGTTTGAGTTAGTAAAGTAAGAACAAGTCCAGCAAGAAAAACTGTACAAGTGACAAGAAGAGATGCACTCGTACAAGATGTGGTAGCAACGAAGAAGGCGAAGACACGTGGGGCTAACTCACTGAAAAGCATCGCGTCCAGTGAATGATGCAGCTAAAAAGTCAGAGAGAAGAAAAAACTCAATACCTTCTTCACTAAAAAGATGTGTTGGTGAGGGCAGTCAACCTGAAACGAAGTTATGCCGAATAAGGGATGCAGCAACAAGAAGGTGTAAGCGAGTGCGACAAGTAGCAAGAAAGAATGACGAGCACATGAGAAGGCAGAAGCTGCAAGGAAAGAGAGGACAAGTGTGGTTGGTCCTCGTTCAATTGAACAGTATGAGGACGAACGAGATGAGGCTACAAGATGGTTTCTAGTAGTTGAATTTAGTGCAAATAAGGAGTGAACAGGTGAGGAAAGTGGCAAAAAGGAAAGTGAGAACATGTAAGGGAGTTCGCTACGAGCCCCTCCACTGATGGTGATAGTCGACGAATGAGGGAAGAGTAGACGTATGAGGCAACTACTTAGAGGACAAGCAGAACAGGTCATTATGGTCTAAGTACATTATTTCTGCGCATGAGTTCTACGGCTTTACGCCTATAATTATACCATTCCTTTGATGGATTTATTAAATGGCTAATTCGCATGTCGCCTTTCTTCACCCATTAGTGGATGCTAAGCCTAAGTCTGAGACAGGGCGGTAAATCTTAGCTTGATGTCTGTGACGCCCAATGGTATTCCTAGAACAAATTCCCTCCACAAATGTTCCACGTCATGTGCTATTGTTACCTATCCCATAAACCCAATAAATATACCAACCAAAATACTTTGGCAAAAAAAGCATGTAACGATCTTCATCCGTATTTGTATTCTGGTTTATTTTTATTTCCCATGAGCGAAAACTTGATCTCATTACCTGCTCTTATGATAAGTTTCATTCATACTTTATATTTTGGTTAATTTTGGTTTACTATCTTCTATCTCATTACAATTTTTGATGAATTTTTATTGTTCCATAATACCTACCTACTACTAATTTAGATAATGAATCTCGAACAACTTTTCTGATGTGACTAATAAATTTGAATTTTTATATTTTTAGCTATCTTCATTATCTGACTTATATCAACTTCTTCTATCCATCCCATTTATCGAAAATAGATTTCAAAACCCAAAAATAGTGAAAAATTAAGGCAAATGAATGTGCGGTACAGAGTACCGCCAGCGTCCACTAACGTGACACTCGTCATAGTGGGTTAATTTTGATACAAATATATTTTCATCTGAGACCGCAAAATGACGGGAACCTCACAATCGGTCATGTTGCCCGACTGACTATACTCAACACAAAATGTGTCTATCTGAGGACCATTGGAAGAATATGGGACTTGTGCAATCTATTGATTCCTTCGGATGAGTTTCGTATCGTGCCGATATAAAAAGCAACTCGTGTGCGTTCCATGGATAAAAATGCGCGTGGCAAGCAGAACAGGACAATAATGTCGTGTTTTTCACGTAACTTCCTTTCACAAGGAATCAAACCACCACATTGATTAGTTCAAGTCGTGCTAGTGGTATCCATATGCCTGAATATTTCAACAATGAAAAGTTTCGTCCAAACATTTGTAATATTAAATATTTTAACAAATTTTGTATTTCAAATTTAACCGTATCATCTTTCAAAGTATTATGTCGGTCAATCCACATATAAAACTGAGGATGGCCATTTAAAATGGAACCGGTCTTCCCGCCATAAATCCGTTAGAAGATGAAGAAGTCCTTATCATTTCACCCTCACGTCCAAAATTGAATGTAAAACCAGTTCAGGCTCAAGTAATTCTACATGATCATGAATTTTACCACTGTCATCTGTGAAATCAAGTACCAATGACAGTAGTTGCTATTTTGTCAACCTGTTATCCATTAACCTAAAACGCGTTTTAATCTCCACGAAAATAGGTACTTCTCCGGGAATTGCTCTAGCGGAATGAATAACGAGATATCGGCATGAAGATGATTACAGTCTCTCGTGAATGTAATGTGAATTGTGACAACCGTTAATTGGATGGGAGGAATCTGCGGTTTGTTCCGAGTCACCCGGAGAAGATTAAAATGTGTCACGTAAAGAGAAAATGCTGAGCAGATGAGGACGGGGATATTGAGCCGGTGGCAGATGGGTTCGGTGTAGCTACAAATCAGATGTTGGGGCGGTGGGTTTACAACACGACTGGCCCATTAGCATTCGACTGATGCAGCACAATCTACACTGATGCAAATGACTTCCTAAGCTCTTCCCTTCCCTCTCATTCCGAGCCTATGGGAGACCTGTGTTCCTGTTGACAGCTCCCGCCAAACCATCTCAACACAACCTACCAAGTGTCAACATTCACTTGGTGATCGCAAATCCTAACCCCCGGTTAAGGCCCTCCGGTTACACGGGTGGGTCAACTTCCTGGCTGCCGCTCAAACAGTCGGGCTTCTGCTAGCGCAACCTCTCCCCATCCACTTCCTCTTTTCACCCAATCCGACCCTCATTTGATCCCCCACTTCATCTTTCCCTAATGGCCCTGGTAAACAAAAATACCAGAATCCCGGAACATGGTGCACTTCCCTAACCAAAGAGGGAAGGAAACGTCAACACCGTCAAACGACTGTAATTGGACAGGTCAGAATATGGCTAATCCGGGAACACTAGTTTTAACAAAGAACGCAGTAGATTATCCCACCACAAAGTCAAAGCGTATCATACACCACCATGTTGCGGGACGGAAGTTGTCTAATACTCCACCCGATGATTCCATGACATGGGAATGACATAATAGAAGTTTTTATAAATAATTATATTTAAGAAAATGAAGCTATAGTTCTCAGTTCAACATTTTTGAAACTCGAATTTCCGGAAAACGTCTATACCAAAATCCGTTTCAGGCCATCGTGAATGGGCCTGGCAATCGAAAGGCTAAGTTCGTAGATGGGCAAAATCTGGCCACTCCAGGGGGGGGGGGGAGAGTTATAGGAGGGCAAATTACCCATAAATTTCCAAAATAAAACTGAAAAGTGACAGGGGTTTTTACGTAAATCAGAATTGCGATATCTTATTCCGTTCCCAAACTGGAGCACTTTGAAGATGAAGAAAAGTGGTTGTTACTTGAGATGTTCTTCATGGAAATAAGGTTCTTCAATGGAGACAATTTACATAAAACCAGTTATTCTACGGCAGTTCGCTCTTATAGCCATGCTTCATGACTGTGGATTTCTTATTTTTATTTTTTTTATTATTTATTTTTGTTGTTGTGGTTGACATTGTTAGAAATCTTGTTGTTCCGTTTGAGGAGTGATTCGGACAGTATTGTTAAAAAAATAGTGATTTGATTATCCCCTTTATTCGTGTGGTTTTTGTACAATATTTTTAACAATAATTGTTTTAACAATAATTGTACAATAACTGTTCAATTGAACTTTCTGAGATATGGCATTTAAAAAGCTCAAAAAAAGTTATATTGTGTCGATTTCGATGGTTAATTATTAACCATCAAAATCGACACAATATAACTTTTTTTTTTTTAACTTTTCAAATGCCATGTCTCAGAAAGTTCAATTGAACAGTTTAGTGTTGTGTTCAAAGGTAGAACGGATGACATATCGCCAACATGAGCGTGAATTAACCAGTCGAGCCCCAGGCCTTTACTCATACTGAGGAAAAATACGCGGGCTTGTGATATCGAGTTTCTTGTTCTGTGATACTTTTCATGGAAAGATTGTAATTTTGAATGTATGTTAAAAACTAAGAACCAAACAATTACCTTTATCAAGTTGGATACGGATTGTGAAGAAGTCACAATTATTCCATTCATAATTTATTAAAATAACTTTGTATTAGGTCAGCCCGGAACTTGAATGGAATGTTGACTAGACATCACTGAGCTGGCCACCTCATTTCCATCAATTCACCTACTCGAACGGACACACGATATCTTACATCATCCCTCCAATTATGATAAAAAATGATGTGCAGTTGAGGAAAAATTAGCAGCGTTTTTTCCCCATAAGCCCTTTTACAGTGTTTGGTACCTAACTGGATGGCATATGTGAAGTGTAATAATATTTTTTAAATACCTAACGAGGATTCCTCGATCGCATTCAATGGCTTCTGAAATGCGTGAGGGAACCGATAACAAATAGACATCATTAGTGGGCAAGTCTGTTGGAACGTCGTCAAGGAATGCATAGGAAAGACTCTTAAAAGAAAACTCTAAACCATTTTTGTAGTATAAAAAGAGAGAGAATAATAAGAAGAGAGCGAATGGAGAGGGAGTGACGGGGAGAAGAAAAACACAAAATCGAACGGACCCAGGGGAGATTGGTATCGGGAAGGTGTTGAAATACCAACGGAGGTGTCCCTCGCACACACAAGAGCAAAACGCGTCACACACTGACAAAAATGTTGTATTATACACACATTACGAGTGGTCGCTCCCACTGTTTCACACGATAGGAGAATTTATTTGGTGGCCGTCGCAGACAGTTTCGAGTGGGCCCTCCAACAGAACTCGATAGTCGGCAATTGAGATCCGAGTAGGAACTCAATAGCTTCGCTCACAGTGCAATTTGGAATGTTTCCGAACCGTTCAGCGCGAGCGCAATTTTTTTTTTTTAATTTTATTTCACAGTTCCTAGTTTGCAATTCTAGTATTGTATTCTTAGTGGAATCAGAATCAAATTACGTATCGGTTCGTAAATGTCAACTAGAACCGTATAGTTTTCCGTTAGAATTATATTAGCTCTTGATTCAGTGGATGTTTGAAGAACACTCGAAGCGTTCAACGATCATGCGTTGTGAATCAAACGGTCTTGTACTGAGAAACAGCTTATTCAAACAACGCGTGGTCTGTGATATCGATCATCTTGTTCTGAGATACTTTTCGTGCCTACGCAAAGATATAATATATTATATACAAATGAGTAATAATATTTTATGAGAAATAATTTTTCTTTTCTGTGTGAATAATTATTTAATTCATCATACATACAGATAAATTAAAAACTGTCATTGAGGTACTCGTAGTTAAGAACTCCCTTTATACACTTGGAGATTTCCATCTGATAACCATCTCGAACGATATTAAATATCGTTTAATATCGTTATTATTTAATATCGTTATTATTTAATATTGAGCTTAAATTTTAAGCTCAATACTTCAGTTACCGCCGTGTTTTATTTGCAGTTATATTTTGGAATCGCCCAATAAAACATTAAAAAAAAAATCACTCCCTTCAACATTTTCTGATTTACGTTTTAAGATACGTAGTTTCCGAAAAGCGAATTAAAAAAAATCCCCGCCGTCCGCGCTACTTGACCCAGTTAGCGTTGTGCGAAAATTACGAAATTTGGTTTCCGGGTTCGACCAACCCCTCAATGATCCTCCTAACTTTTCATAACGAATTTTGAAATTTAGTAAAAATCAAATGGAACGGTATAGTTTTTAGTTCACATTTAAGGAGTGTTTAATTTTAAGAATTTTTTAAGGTCATCCGGAGGTTTGTACGACCAGCCGTTCGTTCAGAATGAGGGCTGAAAGTTGGAGCAGATCAACAGTCCTCAACGTGATTGATTGATTGATTGATTGAATATTTTTTTTATTGATCTGCCCAGCATTAGCCTACTGGCCCACTCTTCCTGCTGGACAGAAGTAACATAATACATAACATAATACATCATTTAGTCAGGTTAAAGCAAAAGTAGTGTGATAAATTAATTTCTTTGATTATTTATAAGTAACAGTGTACAAGTATAACGAAAAATGTCTTACTTCTTAATTGGTACTGGCCAGCAGCTGTTCCAGATATAACGCCTTAAACAGATTTTTATGTTTTGTCTTATGAAAACGTTCCAAATTATTATTGTACACTTTAACACTTTCAACTTCGAAAGACTTTGTAAATTGGTCAGTCGTGTGCTTAGGTAACATATCTTTGCTCCCTCTAGTCGCTAAATTGTGTCCTAGAGAGACTTTTTTGTACCTTTCGAATAAATACCTTGGTTTTGGTTTATTATCTTCGATAATGAACCATTGGAATCGCCCAAAGAAAAAAAAATTTTAACCCCCCCTCAAAATTTGTTGGTTTACGTTTCAAGATACGTAGATTCAGAAAATCGAATAAAAAAAAATCCGTCCGTCCGCCGTACGCCGTCCGCCGTCCGCCGCCCGCGCCACTTTGCCCAGTTAGCGTTGAGCTAAAATTACGAAATTTGGTTTCTGGGTTTGGACCAGCCCCACAATGATCCTCGAAACTTTTCATAACCCTAGGTCAAGGGGAAGGGGTTCAAAACGAATTTTGAAATTTTGAAAATTCCATATCTCGAAAAATTCATATAGAACGATATGTTTTTTATTTCATATTTAGATAGAGTTTGTTCCGTAGAATTTTTTAAGACCATCCGCAGCTTTGTACGACCAGCCGTTCGTTCACAATGACGGCTCAAAGATTGTGCCTCACAACACGATCGTGACTCAAACTGTTGAAATACAGGTCCATTTTCATACTAACAAGCTCTTTGGAACATCATATGGCTTAAGTGATGTCGAGTTTGTTGTTCTGAGGTGCGTTTCGTGCTACTGAAATGAAGGTAATTTCGAATGTTTGTTGGTAGGTACTTCTTTTATAGAAAAATTATCACCGACGTAGTATTAAAAACCCCAGAATTATATCGTATCAATTAATCATAATTAATACAAATTATTGATACCTAAAATAAATTATAATAATTTTCTCTAGGTACTTGATAAAATTGTTAATAATTAGTGATAATTGATAATAATAATTAATCTAACATTTAGGATCTTGACATTTAGACCTAGTGATCTAGACAGAAGGGTGATCTGCACAAGGAAGATAATAAACCGTTGTGTCAAGAATTTGCAGAGTTTTTTTCATTAGGGTGAATCGTACTGGCCCAGCTGATTCGAACAGCACAGTGTTTTCTGATATCGAGTTAATTAATAATCCTTATGAAGGATTATTAATAACAACCAATAATTATTAATAAATAATAACAATAAATAATGATAATTTGCACTAGGTACTTGATAATAACTATTAATAATCAATGATAATTCATAATAATAATAATAATAATAATAATAATACTCGATTCAATCATTTAGTGATCTATACAGCAGAGCGAACTGCACAAAAAAATAACAAAACCGTCGTGTCAAGAATTTGCTGAGTTCGTCATGCAGTGTTACGTTTTTATGTCTCATTTTGCTCTATGTATTTCCTACATTAGGATCGAGTTGAAATGAGTTACTACACAGAATACATACGTGATCAAAATTATGAACGTGTTATCCAGTAACAGTCGGAATGAAGAAGAATGGAACATCGAAAGTGAAACATTGATAGTTATTTAGGGCGGTGAAGCTTACCTGAGATGTGAGGTAAACGGTGGAAGAAGGACAACCGTGATGAGTCGAGGAGAGGGAAGATGGCAGAGGGTCGATTGAGTAATACGTCATTAGGAGTGTAATAGATGGAACCGTTCGAGCTATGGAGAAGGCCCAGATAATTAGACCGGGACCCCTGAGACCCCCCAGAAAAGTAAATAAGCAGGACCTATTAGAATAAACATGAGTTTGAGGGAGGTTGGCGTTCTATCTCCGACGAGTTTCTAAAGGCGATTTCCAGGGCACCTTCCGTCGAGGTAAAATACCGAATTGAGGGAGGAAATTAAAAAAATGGACCCATCCTGAGGGAAAGATCAGGTGTTTGTAACGTCTCTAGTAATCGGCTATCAAGTAGGTGTGGGGAGGGTTTACTTTGTTGAATTGGGTGGACACATTTGCCCCTACGCCCTCGACACTTCATCCACCTAATGCTACCGCGTGACAGATGGTGTCCTGACGTCACTAACACACACGGGATCACCTTCTTCACCCCACTAAGACATACCATCACCGACATTACCCTTTGGATATGATGAAAACATGAAAAATCTCTCGTAACATATATTTATACCCAACGAATCGATAGTGCGTCCCCTTCAGATTAGAAGACAACGGTGTTTTGTGTTGTCTCTTTCTTATTCTGCTTCTGGATTTACTGAATAGTGGAAGCCGAACTATCGGGATCATAAAAAGGTTTTGCATGAGTTCCTCTTTTCCTTACCATCTAATCAAATCTTTTGGTTTATATCTTCGATAATTAAAATTAACCGCCCTCCCCTTCAAAATTTGATTCAGAAAATCGAATGAAAAAGTCCGTCCGTTCGCGTAGCGTTGTGCTAAAATTAGGAAATTTGGTTTACTGGTTCACACCAACTCCACGATGATCCTTGGAACTTTTTTTCAGCCCTAGGTCAATAAGAAGGGGTTCTGTCGTCATCTCTCGAAAAATTCAAATTGAACATGCAACGTGAACATTGAATTTGGAAATAAAACGGAGGTGTAGAACGTCGGAATCGGAATATCTTCGACGGTGGAGAACAGGGCATTTATATTAATTTTGGGAGCACTACTCACTTAGTTCAATCTTGTAACGTGTACCGATCAAATCAGGCCCTGTTTCATAGTCCATTCGCCAACTGTGCTTTGTTATGTTTGTTTGGGAATCTACGAATTTCTCGGTCTAATTTGCTACCAAGTCTGCGACCTCAGTATAGTCCAGTCAAAATGAACATGATAAGGGGGTCGTGCGCTTGTTTTTGGCAATGATCCATTAGAATCGAGGAACTTCATTTTGCATATTTTTTTACGAGGAACGAGTATTTTAGAAGATATCCCACAAAATAAGTGACCATATTGAGAATTTTACACATTTTGGAAAAATGACCTCTTTTGAAAGGATGTATCATGAGAAAGCTAGCACTGGTACCAAATCGTAGAAAATTTAGTCTTCTTTTAAAGTAATGGGGTGACCATACCCGTCACACCGATTCTTCATGGAGATAATTATCTGGAGGAAAAACCGAAAACATATTATGGAGCAAAAACCGAAAACAGTGCGAAAATGTCGTGGTTTTTTGGCCATTCCCCGAGGTCTCAGGAAGTTGGAAATCTGGATTACTACTACGTCCTAACAAAATCAGAACGACCAGCTTTATCCATTTTTTTCGTGTCGAGAAAAATGCAGTTAAGCGAGGAAGTTAAGTGATCTTTCTAGATCATCAAAATGGGGATAGGATAAAGTCTTTTTTCGAACCTTTCCAATGGAGATAGGCAATTCTACCTTTGCAGAAAAGGCGCGCCACGTCGAGATCTACGCAGGCATGTGCCCAACTCCAAAAACACCAAAATGGTCGATAGGGGACTTTATCTTAGCACGGCAGAAGTATAGTGAACGTCCCAGCATAAACATATGATTTGATTGTAATGAGTGAAGAATGATCTTATTTTTTTTTTTATTCTGTTCAAGTTTACCACCCAGTATTGTGAAGTGTAGCTGAAGTAGCATCCCCGGCAATTTCTGGACTTCGTAATGTCCCGCTCAATCACTTGTGAGACATGAAGAAAATACTGCATAAAATACAGTTTTATTCTCAACTACAAAGGCAATTATGTCCGTTATTCTGTAGATTCTTTCCCACAGTAGAAACCTAAACTTTAGCCTTTGGGAGTTCCTGATTCGTTTCTAACACGTATATTTTCTTTCAAGCTCAAATACATATGAGAGAACTGAAGGTGATGGAATCGGCCTATATGCCTTCGAATTTCACTGGTAAGGGGGGCAAGTTGCAGCCTAAAGGCCTAAATTATTGATCTACTTTGTAGATTATCACATCTAGTGAATCACTGGTAGAAGTAGCAGGTTTGCCTGTAGAAGGTTCACAATGTAAAGTATAAATAAATACTACATAAGGTGCAACAAGCGCCCCATTCACGCTCAAATCACTTAGTTCCTTCTCGCCCAATTTCCTCCTTCATTAATCCGCACAGCGAATTTTCTCGAGATCCAGTTTCAATTGCGATTATTTATCGATCCTATAAAAAACACATAACACGAGGCGCTAACATGTTCACAACCCAACAACCCGTTTAGCGTGTGTTTCGATCCCACAACAGCGCCCTTCTAGTTCATCTACGTCAGCTCTTCGCGAGGGAATTCCCACAGGTTTTCCATCTCATTGTACATAATTGGATAAACACAATAAAGGTGATAAAAATCTCTTGTAGGTAACTCATAAACGTGTAGACAGGGCGTAGAGCGACTAAGATCCAAACTTTGCGCTCACCTTTTCCCAACCATTATCTCCGCGGGCACGTCCGGATTGAATTAATATTCAGCAGCGATAATTGTCGAGGTGAAGATGGAACGGGTGTGGCCAGCAAGTAAGTGAACGTAACTGTCCTCGAGACATTTTTATCTGAGCTCCTTCCAATAAACGTCACATTTAACAGAACCAATCATTAGAACAGCTATTGCCATGTAATAAATCATTACCCTCTCCCTGTCAGACGTACATTGCTGCCTGTTATTAATTTTTTTATTGCAAAGTTATAATTATATAGGTTCTCTAGAGCCCATACACCTACTTAAGAAATGTTGGAAGAATTTATTATTAAAATGTTCACCTTTGAGAAATCAATTTATTCCCGCCTCTGCCCTACTGTGCGCTGCACCGTCAGTTGTACGCATTATTCAAATCGAAACCCACAAGTACATGAATATTTACGGCGTTGCGGCTGGAAGTTACACTCAAGGCGTCGTTGCACCCGAATGCTTAGTTTCTTAGTCCAATTTGAAATATTAAAATCCACTAAATTCACATCGTGAAAACCACATGTCAAAAGGAAAGGTTTTCATTCATTTTTTATTTCAACGACTAATTTTTTAAGATTTACAAATGGAAACTCAGTATATTTGTAAAGTTATGTACTGCGTTATGTAAAATTATTGAGTTTTTATCATGTTCTTTATTGGTTCTTTCTCTGTTGTTTGTTAATTTGAACCTCTGTTGTCATTCCAACAAAACACACACTATTTACATTTCTCTTGATTTATCATCTACAAAATTTAAATTTCAACATTTATTTGCAAACGATGCTGTCCTGTTATTGAAACGAATCTTCATAGCTTGAACACGCCACCTCTTTTTCTTTTTTTGTTTCGGTTAAGCAGACTGTGAAAATTGCCACAAATTCAATTTTATAAGACATTGTGTATGGAGATTTGCCTGTTGAAGGAAAATTAGGATTAAGTCTGTTGCATCAAGTAATGGTAAGTCTGTAGAGTGCTAAATATATCCATATTGTCGGAAACATTGGAGTCATCCGAGACGACATAGTCTACCGAAAGATGAACAGGAAAAACTCTATACTGATGTTGATTCATCAGTTGTACTATAATAATCAGTGCAAAGGCTTGAGAGACAGGTCATCGCTCCGAGGGGAAGTACCGGTCTCCGTTGTCAACACTTAACACCTCCTGAGCCCCGGTTATTTGAATAATCTGCCCGTTATAAGAACATCTCTTGACGAGATAGGCCTCACAAGAAAATACACAGCGTATAACTTATAGTTTGTCATCGCCTCCGCCTCTCGAACCCCCTTCGCTGAAGAATAAAATCCGTAGTTTTTTCCTACCGCATTAATGTTACTGAAGTTTTTAAATATCAATTTGCATCTTTATTGAGCTTCACGACGGCGGAGGAAGAAAAATACTAGAGATTCCTTGAGTAAACTCATTTCCTTCAGCAAATATTAAGGTTCCCCGATGAAGGCAAAATAAAATGAGGCAACCAAGTGGGCAGTATGACACCCATCATGTCATCACATGGATTTATGAAATGGAGTATTTTATTAGGTCTGAAACGTCAAGTTTTGAACGGGCGTTTCAGTGAACTACTAATATCCAAACTACCTTAGATGAATACAAGTCACGTGGACGACCATTCTCGATCTTCCAATATACTATCATAAACAACAATTTTTAACGGAATATTCCACAGGTATTTCGTGAGGTATTTCAGATGAACTATTACCATAGAGTTCATCCAAAAATCGATTTAAAATCGATGGAATAGAACTGGAGATTTGAGCATTTATAATCCCTCGAATATTTATATTCGGTTCTTGCGTGAATTCAAGATTTCTTTGACAGTTCATCAAGCTTATTGCCTACTACATGATACCATCCATTAACGGTGACGCAATTAAGTGGCGTATAATTGAACCCGCAAATCACTTCAATCAATTTCATCACACCACTAGTTCAGGATCATCATACTGCCGATATCGACGTCGTCGTCATATGGGAGGTGACCCTTTTTGCTAAATGGTGCTTAACCGTAGCCGAGAATGTCTCGTGATCGAGTTATACAAATGTGGTCAGTAATTGCTGGAACGGAATCTGCAGAGCCAACAGAGATGTCACCTTCTCGTTAAGGGAGTGAAAATGAGAAACTGCGATCCGCATTTGAGTTGAGAGCAATCTAGGAAACTTGCGGGGCCACTCACCGGTATGAGCACCATCATCTGCCTTCCAATGATTGCCCTTCAAGCGAGAGAACTCCGAGCCTAGAGAGACAAACTTCATGTTTGAGCTCTCGTTACAAATCGGTATTCGCTCACCAGTGGCGAAGTACGAGTGAAAATAACTGGTTGATTTGGTGACTGTCGTATTCATAGAAATTATTGTCAGCAAAACAGAATCTGAGAGTGAGCAAACAAAACGCCGCTCACTGCCTACTCACTCATGATTCCAAATACCGACCCGATAATGCCGGAGCTAACGGGATGCCGTCCGATATCCGGTGATTTACTCTTATTATTAACGCACATTAATTAATGACTATGGGATAATTCATTTAAATTATTCACGACAGGACAATGAAGAATTCACGGCAAGAGATATGAATAATTTAATATTGATGTTCTTGTAATCGTATCGTTTTTCAGACATCACGCCGTAGACTAGTCCACATTGGGTGTCGTCACCTGTTACCTGCAGACTAGTGAGGTTCTTACTCACTAAACTAGGTACGTAGAATTTTTTCGTCACTAGTCTTAAGGCTCGTCATTGGGTGAACTCATTGAACCTTGAGTTGATTGTTTTTTTTTTCTTTTTTTTTCTTCTACCTATATAATATATTGTTTTCTTTTTCTTCATCTATCTATATAATATATAGGCAGAAGAAGGAAAAAAAAACAAAAAAACAAAAACAATCAACTCAAGGTTCAATGAGTTCACCCAATGACGAGACTGTAAGACTAGTGACGGATGGCGTAAACCAATAATTTTGAAGGGCGCGTTAATCTTTTCTTCTCTTGGTCGATGCTAATTGTTTATTATTGAAAGTAATAAACATTATAATATAATAAACCATTGGCATCGACCAAGAGAAGAAAACATTAACGCGCCCTTCAAAATTATTGGTTTGCGCCATCCGTCCGCGGCATTCCGCCCATTAAAAATAAACTGGAAAGTTTAAAATTCGGCAAGCGGGCCCCTCATCCTTGAAACATTTTATTACTCTAGATCTACAAGAAGAGATGAGGAAATAAATATCAGTTGAAATGCCTAAAACAATAGAGCGTTTTTATGCAAACATTATATATTTTGGTTTAGCGTGTTTTTAAGTTCACAACGATCACACCCACACAACGTTCACAACCAGTTGTCCGTTCACAACGAGGCAGAACCGGATTAAGTAACTAACATGGGCTTGAATCAAACGGTAGCACTCCAGGCCAATTTTCATACTGGGGAAACACGGCTTCAAACAAAACATGGTTTCGCGAGGTCGAGTCTCTAAAATACGTTTTGTCTCCACAAAAAGAAGGCGATTTTGATTATTTCTTTGTAGGTGCTTGATATGAATTATTGTTGTGAGTATTTTCATATTTTTTATACGAATTTAATGAATAATAATTAATGATTAAATTATGTTTTTGTTCTTATAATTTTTCCATCAACTTCATTCTTCACATTGGAATTTCGGTTTATGTACAAATTACCATTTCTGAAGTCTTCCCCCACACAATCCAGTCTTCTGTTCCTCTATGTCAAGGTCACACTAGCCGTTTGTTGAGGGCATTGTCATTTCCGATTACTGAGAGTTTGATGGTTAAAATGTCGAGAACCTCATGAGTCCAAAGAAGGTTTGAATTTGTGTTGCTACGGTGTCTTAGTCGAGCAAAATCACTTAGCAGGGAAATGTGCGCACTACGTCATACCGAATGCTTTTGATTAATTATTCAACAAAAATGTATCAAATTTCACATTCAATTTCCCTCAGCCGATTTGTGGGACCAGCTGAAAAGCCACGCGCGGTTTTTCAACTCGACTCACAAAAATAATTGGCAAGTGTTTGTGTAAGAGTGAGGTCATGTGTAAAGCGGGAAGAGGTGGTGTAAATGGCTTCGCGTCACATCAAAAGTTAATTCCATCTTCTGGTAGGTCTGATTAAGGCGCATGTGTTTGGTGGCGGACGTCACGCAAACCTCTGATGGCCTGGGGAGGTCCGCCGAAGTAAGGGAGATTCTGATCGCTGTAATGATATCTGTCGGATATTGCTGTAACCATATAACCCCTTCCCAACCATTCAAAGCTCGTTCAGAGCCTTTTAACGTCTTCCACTGATCGCTCGTTGCTCCCATAATCAGTGCCCCATCACTCGCCGTCGATGTTCCCTTGGACCGAATACATCGTTTCATATCGATACCTACACCGTTAGTTTATCATCGACCGTTCCTATCCTATTTGCCTAAGATTTCACCATTTTGACCGCCCCGAACAGCCTCATTCGACCAGGAAACACGATCGGAAACGTGTCGCCAAAAAGTCGTCATTCAGATCGATGGGAGCTTAATGACGTCACACCTGTTCTCCGCCGGAGTCGCGAACTAACCTTCGGTATCGGCAGCGTTATAACTTCCGCTCGTTGAGTTGATTCGGCTGAGTCCCGAATGACCCTGCATTTCTAACGCTTCTTCCACAGCATCGAGCGGGTGCAGCCGTTTCGAAAAATCGCCTTGTTCAGCTGTTTTTTTTTTTTTTTTTTTCTCCAACATCAGCCTTGTGAGACATAACAACATCCGTGAGTTTCTTCACGAACCCTTTATTATACCAAGTTGATGAAGACGTCACGCCAAATTATCGCTCAGTCTTACAACCATCAACGTCGCACGTGCAGCCAAGATGCGCGATCAAAGACTTGAGCGGAAAAAGATAACCGAAATAATGAGAAAATACTACAAATATCTACTAATTCTGATCAATCCCCGTAGAGGGAAGAATACAAAAAAAAAGAAAAAATTCTGTCAACGAGACAACCTACTGAGGATTTGGTCTGCACTTTCACAACATCGATTTTAGCCATTATTAAACATGATAGTTAAATTTGCATTTGCAAGCAAACATATTGGGTTACTCTTTATCTATCTTGTGAGTTTCTTAGCCACTTTCCCCTGATGAAACATGTATGGTTTGATCTGCTTTTGTATAGTAATGGAACTGGTTGGCTGTGGTTGGTTATAGAGGCGCTGTGGTTGGTATTTCATACCATTCATTTCCTGATTTTCATTGGACGTTCGTTAGTACGACATAACAATAAAGTTGAAGTTTTTGCTATAAAACCACTAGCCACAACTTGAACTTGCCACGTGAGTTGTACCGAAGACCAATAACTGAATTACTCCTTACGATATTCAACTACACTTGAACACGTGATTACCACCTAACCTTTAGAGTTAAAAAAATTCATACACAAATATAACGAATTTCGCGAGAAATATTTTGCTAATACGAGTATATACACAATCATCCTACTGTAACAAACATTGAAAAGAGTTAGTTACTCAAATTGCAAACAAGAAAACCTTAAAAAAAATACATATTAGTGGGTTAAAACAAGGTTCAATGAATCAATCAAATTTTGATAATTTGTTGCGCCATAAACTGGAGTTTCAAGAAACATGTTTATATGTGAGCAGAAGAAGGCCTATGCCGCATTATTATTAAATTCGTACGGTTATATCTGGCGAACGAGTTGGACGCATCCTAAAAAAAAAACGTCTAACGAATTCAACCACTGTTCAGTGCAAATATGAACGTTTCAAGGATTGCAGACATCAACACACACCCTACTACGTGGAAGCAGTGTGTGTTATCGTCGTTAGAATAAAGTTAAGGACAGAAAAAGATATTTGCAACTCTGGTGTAATTCTAACGGGCAGATGACTATTATTACACCATAATTGGTATTATTTATCCTAGTTAATAATAATGTAGACAATAATAATGTAATGTATCATATAAGTTTTATGATGTAAAATGTCTGAGAAACTGATCCAATAAAGCTCTTTCCCTCTCTCTCTCTCTCTCTCTCTCTCTCTCTCTCAGTCGAAAATGTGTTTTTGAATGAAAAGTTCGTCAATGAAATGCCTAATCATAACCAAAACCACAACGTCGTAGAAGCATTTCTGACCTGAGGTTTGAGTGATTAGTTTAGGAGGATGGCAAATTCTGAGGCCAACTAAATGGTTATTATAAATGCTCGCGAATGTCAAACGATCGCCGAGTGAATAGGTGAGTTCCGTGGGAGAGGGAACGGGCAGAGAATATGAAATGAATATGGAAAGGGCCGGAGCGGTCTAAAACAACAAGGAGCGTCGGCTTCCGTTGTTTTCGCGGGGAGTTAAGGCATCCGGTCGGGGGCGAGCGGGGGGCACCGACAAAGGCCTCTACTCTTCCACTCCCCCTCGCCACCAAGTTCTTCACAGATTTGCATACCTGCAGACAGAACTCAGAGTCGGTGCACACACTCCTATTGTCGTCGAGATCTGAACTAATCATCCCCACTCCGCTTACAAGGGCCCCACATCTTCATATGTCTGGTTGGCGTTATCCAGATCCTCGCAGGCTCCCCAATTAAAACTCTTTGGGTCGAGCCTTCCCTGTAAAGGTAGTCCCTTATGGTCATCAACACCTGAAACGCTAATGGGCCTGAAGGTAATGCCTCTTGGGGCTTCGACTTCGATAATACAAACTCCGTCCCATTAATGGGTTGCCTTGACGATGAGATCCAGGATTCATGAAGTGACCCCTCTGAGAGACTCCTTGGTTTCATTACAGCTTCAGGATCAACGATCGAGCTCAATAGTCACAATTACTGGTTTAACGGTACCTAACACTAACGAAACTTTTTTTATTACCATAAACGGGCATGATGCCCAATAACAGAGAATTTTCAATAAAAATCATGTGGCAAACATAATACAGAAATTGCAAAAGAGTAGAAAAATATACGACAATCTTTGGGAATGAAAATCATGTCATAAAAGAAGAAAAACGAATTCTGACACTCGATATTACTTCAACAAGTGCTTCTTAATAGTACTCGACGGAACCGAGTGAAATTCAACACCATCATCACTGCTCAAACGATTCAAAATCCTGTACTCTGAGCAGAGGATTGTTTAACAGGAAATTGGTGGTTGTTGTAGGTACATTGAATAGGAGGCTATTGCGAGTACAGTGCAGTGGGGCATGAAAACAAATTAGATGAAGAAGCTGAGGGCAATAGATAAAATCTAGGGACGCGGGAGCGTCCCGCCCGCCAAGAAAACCGAAGCCCTGAAAACCGAAGCGACTGAGACACTGATTACGCGACGGAACTAGTTGGGGTTTTCACCCTACCATAGCTCGGTCCCCTGAGTGTCTCGAGAGTTGATTTTTTGTACACCAACTCTCCAGGGGCACGTGAGGACGTAAACCAAAATTCAGCTCTCGGGAACATCAGGTGTCGGGGGTATAACAATTTTAAAACCACTATTTTTCACGTTTTTCGTGTTCTTCTTCTTCTCGTTGTTGTTGTTGTTGTTGTTCATTGACGGGGCTACAGCCCAGCAGACAAATCGGATCGAGCTGAAATTTTGCACACACGTTTGTTATGCTCCAAGGGAGTGCCTTTTGACCATTTTTTCTCTCTCCCCCCATTTCACCCCAAATTAGGGGGGAAATAGTGTTTTTTAGGAATTTCAAATGGTCATAACTCCTTCAAAATTGAAGCTTTTTCAGATTTTCTTTTTTAGTTGTGTTCAGCTTTTCAAACTGTTTAATTTGAGATCAAAAAATGCTTCCTAAAAGGAAAAATAAAGGAGTTATGGTGATTTTTCTATTTTCAACAACAACTGCCGCAAATATTGATGAAAATTGGTGCGGTTGGTCTTAAAATGTCCGCTAGGTTGTCTAGAATATGCTCAATAATTTTGAACTAAATCTCAATCGATTTGACTAATCCACAGCCAAAAATACGTGAATAAATTCCACATCTACTGATTTGGCTAATTTCCGAAAACATCAAAGTTGAACGGTGGTCAGAAAAATTGTCGTAGAGTGGCGCCTGTTTAAGGATTGATAGGAAATTTAATGGGCTTTCGAATGAGGGTAGCGCACTTTGGCACTTTTCCCAACGGTTCTCGAGTTATTCGCGATTTTTGGTATAAAAACGTGCGTTTTACCAGTTGCAAACTTTCTCTTTCCTCTTTCTCTTCGACACCAATAATTACAATTATTGTAATGATTCTCAACAACAAAAATTTGCACAATCCCCAAGAAAAAATGCAACCAATTTTCAAAAAATTTCTAATTCAAATTTATTCAAATTTCTAATTCTTTCTATTTTTTTAAATTTAATAATAAGAATAATTGTATTAAATTTTAATAATTGTTTTTAAATTGTTGATTGTTTTAATTAATCGAAAATTTTAAAACTAATATTTAACCAATTCGCAAAAATTTTAAAACTACTTATTTTTCAAACACATTTCAGATAACAAACAATAATTTCCAAAAAATAATCATTCTTGTCACAAAAACAAGAAACAAAAAGGCAAATTAGTAGGCGTACTAATTTTAACATGAATAATGTTTTTGCGGTGGCCTACCAGAGTTGAAAAGCGTAACGAAGTTTAAGTCACGAAATTATGTCACGAAGATTTTTAATGATTTTCACGTACAACCGAGCCGTTTCTAGGGAAATGAAACTTCTTTAGTTTTCAACGGACAAAAATCGTTCTCCATTCGTTGGAAAGCCTTTAATTTATGCATAAATTATATACTGCCAAAACCACTGTAAATATCGAAGAAGCTGAGATACAGCCCTGAGTAAATAAAAAAACTAATAAATTTTCCGCACATCTCTTAATATTTTCCATACAGACAAAGAAAAGGGATAAGGAAAAGGGGAAACGGGACGCAAAAACATTATTCATGTTTTGCATAGCAAATACCTCGTTCTATACAAAGTATAGAAGAGAAAAATCAGGGGGGTCCAGGGGAGCTTGCCCCCCTGGCGAGGCGCGAAGCGCCGAGTTTTACTAAATTTTGACTAGGATAACACTTCATTTAGGAAAACATTTACTAGTTACCTCGTAGGTACTTTTGTATTGTATAAGTTGTTGAACCGTATTGTATAAGTACCACTCGAAAACTAGCCATGCAAAAAGATGTGATATCCCCCCAAAAACAACTCCGTTGTAAAAACTGGCCCGCCAAAAAACCTCAGCCGCAAAAAGGAATGATATCCATTTTGCCCGCCAGCCACATATATAGGATGCTCAGTGCTTCGCACCTCGCTGTTGAGTGTGCATATAGAAACCTGATCCTCCTACCCCTAACCTCCACCGTCAATGTTTTCCTGTTCCCTGTCACCTTCCCACAACCCCCTCTCACCCTTAGTCACCCTCGGTTTCACCTAATATGTTTCCTCTGTTACACCAGCAGGGAGCTTTACGCTTCTTTCAATGCTGTTGGCGGGAGCTTTTTGCCAGATGAACAAGCCTGAATTGAAGCATTACTTCATTACAGTTGTACCACCGCTGATTACTCGTGACCACCAGTAATACTTATGTTAGCTTGTTCATCTGGCAAAAAGCTCCCGCCAACAGCATTGAAAGAAGCGTAAAGCTCCCTGCTGGTGTAACAGAGGAAACATATTAGGTGAAACCGAGGGTGACTAAGGGTGAGAGGGGGTTGTGGGAAGGTGACAGGGAACAGGAAAACATTGACGGTGGAGGTTAGGGGTAGGAGGATCAGGTTTCTATATGCACACTCAACAGCGAGGTGCGAAGCACTGAGCATCCTATATATGTGGCTGGCGGGCAAAATGGATATCATTCCTTTTTGCGGCTGAGGTTTTTTGGCGGGCCAGTTTTTACAACGGAGTTGTTTTTGGGGGGATAAGGAATACGTTTAAAAAGAAAAATACCATCCGTTCGATATGACAACAATGATCAAGAGTTATAGTGCTTTACTGGTGCCTGGTGTCCCAAGGAAATTGACCATTTTTTACTGTAATTCTTGCATGACGTTTGGACGTTTCTACTACTCATCGAAACCAGAATCAATTCCCTTGAATTTTGCATAGTGTTATGGTTTCGCTAAGAGAGCTAAGTTTAGAAGTTAAAAGTAATACAATTTTCCAAACTCGTAGTACCGGCGCTTAATTCCTGTGAGGCCTGAGATTCGCGTTCGTCACCTCGAAATACGTGGGAATACATCCAGAAGCGATCTGCCTTTTTAGGCAGAAGCGATTTTTAGCAGCTCATGACTGGACTACGCAATTTTCTAACGGATTACCCGGCCAACATGGTTTGTCGCCAGTTCAAGTCGGTCACCTAAGAACTGGAAATATATGTTTGGCAGGAGCGGATGTACCTTAGCGATTCTAATGAAATTCACTTGAGGCTATCAGCGACCTAACTCGCCTATAGGTACACTAAAACTTTCTCCAAAATCGGACAAATAGAATCGGAGTTGTGCGAATAGCAAGGAGTAGCGGACACACACAACATGTGGTAAAATCAGCGTAGAACGCAAAACCCTAGTGGAAATTTGAATTTTGAAGGATTTTTTCTCCACATTCTTTATTTATTGAAGAATAAGACAACAAGTGAGCCATACAGCCCATCTTCACTTAGCTACTCCACTTGCATACATAAATCACATGTAAATGGAATTACAGCCCATCAGCTGCCCGAATTACAAGCACACTGGACCGATCATTTTCGTCCTCAATTTCGCGAAATACATAAGCCCTGTGGTTTTATCCAATCCAAACGCCACACTGTTTCACTGCTGTCCAAGATCCGGATCATTTCCAGATGTACATGTCGATGAATTCTTTCTATATGCCTCACCACATAGTTCTTGATGGCTTTAGTGACGGTTTCCATTTTCAGGTCACGATGAAGGTCTTCATTTCTTATGTACCCCAAGTACCTACTTTGTTTTGGAAAGTTGGCATGCGTTCGATGTGGGATTTTTCAGGGCAGCCCCAAATTTGTATGCCATACGTTCAGATTGGTTTAAGAATTTCCTTGTACAGCAGTAACTGGTTTTGAACGTCTAGTTCTGAGTGCCTCCCCACTACAACTTCCTATATTTGATGTTGAGCTCGGTTTTTTAAGTGTGACGTGCTCTTTCCATTTTGGTTTGGCATCTAGTTTAGTCAATCCTAGATATTTAGCTGATATTTTGAAGGATGAGGATTTTTTTCGTCTTACATAGAGTGAGTAAAGACCCTGGTAAAGACAACACTGGCAGACTAGGAAACAAAACTGACCAATGCCGGTCATATAACTGTTGAGTGTGAATCAACCTTCAGTGATGTCACTTCAGTGCGACCCATGTGTGGACAGCGACCTTAGAGTTGTGTGTAGGCTTTACATTTTTTTTCCTCTCGGTGTAGGACTATTCGTTGGATTTCCTGTTCCGTAGGGAACAAACAGTTGACAGGAGGAGGAGCTGCTGAGAGGGAACACCAGATCGCGAATGGCTGCCTCAAAATCCGAGCGAGGATTGGAACTGAGAGGTTGTGGGAAGAGTCTGATGCGAAGGAAGAAAACGGGGCGAGTTAACATTCAGAAAGGGAGCAACACGTCGGGCGCAGTACGTGATATACCCGGAGCACCTCATTATACGTCATATCTCTTTTGTTTACACCACCGTGAGAAAAGTATAGCACGGCGGAATATATAATAGGACAAGGCTCTTTTCTGACTTGTAGCCGTCATACTACTGAATGAGCCGCGCACATAATGGCTTTCTAGTTGATACAGAATGTGTACGCCGAGGTTGCGAGCTTGAACTTTTCCGCGCCGCTTGCCACCCTTATTGTGGTACACCGCCCACCCACGTATAATTACTCATTGAACTATCGAATCTTTCTTATTCACGCTGTGTGAGCTTTCACGTAATTCCTGAGAAAACAACGAGGATAACACCTCGAATATTTACACACTAGACTGAATACCGATATTAAATCTTATGCATTTAGCACTAACTAACAATGATACATTGAACACGTTGTAAAATACATGAAATACAGAAATCATCTATTGAATGGCACATGAGAATTTGTTATGATCTTGTCTATTGAAGAACGTGATTTCAGAACTCATCTTGTCATCTACGAATCCATACAATCTATCATGGATCTACACCAGTCCATTTTTGGGAGACCCATTTTAACTGGTTTGCTTAGCGCTCTGCTGATGTGCGTGCCATTGAAAGCTTGAAATGTCACGAGTCGGGATGTGACCCGGATTTCGCGTGTTCCTGCCTTGCTCCATCACAAGTGAGCTCGATTAGATATTTGGGTGTTGTGCAGGACCAGTGCCTGTGCTGGAGGGACCATGTAGCTACGCTTTGTTGTAGATTGAGGGGGCTAACAAGAATTAGTCTGGAAGTGCGAGGTTTCCTTTCCATAGATAATCTGCGAAAATTTTATTTTGCCTTGATACACTTAGTGTTATCCTATAGTGTCGCTGTTTGGGGAGGTCTAAGTCCTACTATACTCAAACCTCTTGTAATTGTTCAAGAAGTTTTGATAAAAATTATTTTTAAAAGTGTAAGTGCTTTCCTTCTATGGAGCTTTTTAGGTTGTTTCAAGTCCCGACTGTTGCACACCGTTAAAGCGATTAATACCTATAAAATTCAACCCCGACTGTTTGACGCATTTATTTGATAGTATAATCCTGCCTGAATACATTTACCTAATGCATCCAGGCAGGATAATATTATCAAATAAATACCTCAAACATACGGGGTTGCGGAAGTATCAAGATCCCCTTCCGCCTGACTACGGCGGGCCAGAGATCCTGTCTATACCGTGGTGCCAAAGTCTATAATGATTTGCCAGTAAACATTAGGGATTCTTCGTCTTTAGACTTTTAAAATTTCAGTCAAAAGAATGTTTTCCTCTAAAGTATCGGAATCATAACCTCTTTCGAAAAGAAAAATTATTATGTATTAGCTATACTACTAATCTGAATCTTTAGAATTTTCAATATTGTACCCATACTGTGGTTGTGTGACTCCTCCCTCAAGCACGAGGTTTTCCTCAAATGTGGGAGTAACATTCATTAGTTGCATTGTTGGTTATTTTCAAGAGAAGTACATTTTTTTTCTTATAAAATATTTTTCATCAATTCTTTGTAGATGTTCTTTTTGTATCTTCTTTGACTTGTACCGCAATGCTCTTTACTTTGTATGTTTGTTCTTTCCAATAAACGAATGGAAAAAATGAAAATTCCAATACAGGTCACCTGCCGTATTCTTTGCCTTGCGCTAAAAGTGTCATCAATCTACTTGTCTGGACGAACATTCCGAGTTAGGAATTGGGAAAAGGAACATGAGAGCTCATACGAGGGGAGCACCAGTGGCCTTCCATGATAATCGATGAAATTCACCAGTCTTTTAACTACAGATAGATGAACAACAAGCTGGAGAAATACAGAATTTCGGGCCCTTGGATAACTACCGACTGCGAGAGCAGTCCCGAGTTACCCATATCGGACACCGGGTCTGCTACCAGTCCGTTTTACATGATGGGTGTCTTCGGATGAGGATCGCTATCATTTTCCAAAACAAAAAAGGACGAACCGAACACGAGGTATAGATAACATGTGATCACAGAGAGATTGGAGGAGGACATTTGAAAGATCCAACTTGAAGAGAGGTGTCGGCTTGAACCGGGTCGGACAGCAATAATGAAACCCATTTATTACTAGATGACACGCGGTGGCGCCACTGTCCTATCTACCATCTTCAACCCGAAGGCTCGAACCGCTCGCCCGGTCTTCCCTTGCCTTCTTCTTCTCCTTCAACTTCTCCTCTCCTACCTCCTCTCTTTCCTTGTATTCAAATTAAAAGAACAAACTCCCTTCTTGTCCCGATCCTCTGTTTACATCCAAGCTCCCGGCTTTGTCCCTTGTCCCTTGTTAAAGTTTCCCCTCTGGACCTCGATCGTCCGATTTCTACATCCCCCCCTTGCATCACTCTATCACTTATTTATCGATTTTATTCCGTTCTCCAAAACCCGATTCAGGAAATGGGATTCAGGAATTCCGACATGGCTGACCTCTCACAATTTATGTATTGTTAATTACCAATTACTAGATGATGAATTCTATGAATATATGCACACGTCATCCATCTACGTATAACGTGGTTCCCTATCAGCAGATCCTTTATGAAGCTTTCTGTGCAGCGATGCAGGTATTCAGTTCAAATATTAAGGATCATAATACAATGATGGTATTCATAAATATTTCAGAGTGGAGAGAGCTTGTGACGTGATGAGCAAAACTGGATCCTATTCAGGTGACTCAGACTGTCCATCTGCTGAATGCAGTGTCCTGAATAACACGAAGAGGCTTTGCCTGGACATTTCGGCGGTTTTGCTATTTCTAGGTGATGCATTGCATCAACATCTTGGAGAAACATGTACTTGAATGTTCAACATAATATGAGACATAGATTGTCTCGTACGTAAGACTTCTTAGTTGACTGTTTTCGTACAATTGAACTAAAGTGCCTGAGACGATTTTTAGTGGTTGGATGAGATTTAGCTATTTCGATGAAAAAGTCCCACGTCCTTCGACCTGTCGTCTGCCTCTCTTATTCCGCTCGAGGATCTCAAATCATGGGGAATCGTAATATCACAGCTGTCGTTCCACTCGTTTGCGACGCCTTTGGTAAACTTATTAGCCAGATCAGAAGGTACTTTCCGCAAAGGTCCGGTTCACTGGGGATTATTCAATTTTTCCCTCAGCTCCGTCGACACCTCTTCGACGGGCGCATCAAATAAAAACGTGGACTCCGCAGCGGTTTGACAGACCTTCAGAAGGTGCCGATAGCAGGAGGATCATCTGCCGTCTAACTTGACGCAGTAAAATAAGCATCTTATGACGACTACTCGCTACGGGTGAGATAATCCGCAATCGTCGATTCATTCCCTCTCGTGTACCGGTGTCTCCGAGTCTTAGATCCTGACCGGTGTGATTTATCGTAATCTGAAAAACTCAACAGTGCCATAGCAGCAATCCCAGTCAATGGGGAACTGGTTGTGGAGAAAGACAAAGCCATCGGCGGAATGTGTGAGGGAGAATCAAGTGACAAAGTCAACTCTGGAAACGATAATCCTCTAAAACCCACCAACCCAATATCGTAAATAATTAGCATACCAATATTTAAAATTGGAATACGATTGATTAGGCCATTAAATTGGATATGCAAATATCACGTTTTATTGTACGAGTATATCTAGTTGTAAATGCCGGTGGGCCAAATGTTTAGCTCAAAACCCGTATGGCAGTGTAAACACCTTTTGGAAAAGAAAAAAACCATCAGTCGACCGAGCATAAAAGAGTTCTATAGAGAGAATAGAATGTTGAATCTCACCGGTCTGGCCAGTAGCAGAAGCGTAATATTACCAGTTTATAGTATTGACATTGTCAACCAAAACCCCAAGGTTAACCTGAACGAGGATATGAAATAAAAAGCCCAGTCCTGTCTATGATCTTGAATCTAATTCATCAATCCCCGATTTCCCTCTAAAACAGTAACTAAAAACTAACTATCTGTTAGTAAGTATACTGGTACAGTGCAACATGTTAAGTAACCAGTAAAACTCATGCTTCATATTGTATGCATAATACACTATAAACTAAGCAAGTTTTAATAAAGATGCAGAGTATGTTTAGTAGTTGAATTAAATTAAAGAGTATAATAATAAGAATTCCATAGGACCAAACCGATACAAGCTCTTGTGTAACACTAACGGGCATCTGCCTTCCGTTAAGTACACAATGATTGGCGTAAAGAACGAAAAATGTATTATTTTGATCTATGTAACAGACTGTTTGATTTGTAATAGCGACTTGTATGAGTTATTTGATCCAATAAACAATCTTTCTCCCTATCTTTCTCTCAGGCATTTCAGTCGCTTCGTCGATAGGTAGATAAGTTTCGAAAGGAGGGCGATAATTTTCGTATCCACGTGCGGGAAATCCGTCTACAGGGCGATCCAGGACGACCTCTATTGTTCGACAGACGACATAAATCTGTCTTGGCTATCCGAATTCGGTCTGCCAGACCTCCTTGCCCCTCTTAACCCTTCCCTTCCCATACATCGCAACCTGTCGCTCCATCTCTGGCCCGTCCTTCATTAGAGACAAGGAATCGAGAGGGGTAGAAAGAATGAAAGAGAGAGAGAAGAAGGTATATATATACATAGAGAGAGAGAGAGAAAGGAAGGGGGAGACGCCGAAACAAAAAAAATCTCGAAAAAGTTCAGAAGCGCAGCTCTCACATTTCTGTATCTTATTAAAGAGGCCCTTGGCGCCTGACCGTAACGTATGTTTCGACACATTGTTTATTCTTACTTAGCGGCATCTTTTGTCTTTTTCGTAGTTTTTTCCAGGTTGTAGTCTGTTCCCGTTGTTCCAAAGATTCCTCGTCCTGATCGCCTCCTGATAGCGACTCGTTACCCTTTTCTGTTCAATATCCTGTTACACCACCCTCGAGAGCTGAAGGGATTTTTTTTTCTCTCTATAACAAGTCTTGCATGACGACGATATCGACGTTGATTCTTCGGTCGTCGGGAACAGAATCGAATTAGCCTGCTTTAATGTTCGGTCACAGGGAAACGAAACACATCATTCCACTCACTGCTTGATCTTCTCCCATTAGAAATGTTGCTTTCCAAACTATTAGATCCGTCAGATTCCACGAGCAAACATGACATTTGAGTCACATTGAGCTCAAACTTCACCGGTAGATACATCTAGGGGTGGGGCGTATATAACGTATCCGCTTCAAATAACCTAATACTGTCCAGTAACCTAATACTAGATAACATATTACCAGAAGAACCCTATCACTGTAATAACTGTTTTGAGAACTTGAGGAAGAGGTTTTTGAGGGCCTCATTGTCGCCGGCCATTCGGGATTCCGTGGTAATCTAGGTTGGCTGGGACTATTCCAGGTAATACCAAGTAATAGGTTACGGAAAACGAATGCGTGAAAAGTGTGCGATCATAACTGTCGACAAGTTATTTGAGTGAGTATTGAGTTAGTTTCGAGTAGCATCGACCGTCTGGTAATAGGTTGTATTATAAGGTTATTTTGGTAGTAGGTTCCCGAATCGCCGGTTACCTATAACCAGAATAACCTAATACCACAACTTATTGCCAGACGGTCGCTGTTACTCGATAGCCTGTTACTAAAAAATAACCGATTAGGCATGCCTAGATACATCCAATATGGCACCAGTTAAGAGACTGTTCTTCACTTACTGAAAAGAAGTACCTTGGATTGTGATCTTAATGGATTTGTTGAAAGAAATTTATCAAATTTAACCTCACCTATTTCAACCCCATTCCCAAAAGTTGCTACATAATTATTCCCAAGTATCTATGTGGTAAGAGTTAGAGACAATCAGGTACCTACATGACAGAGAATGTAAGGATCTAAAGACATCAGGATGTATGGAGACATTTCATATATTGACTAAATTGTATTGTATAATTATTGTTCAGCCCCTCTATCTTGATTGCTACCTAACCTTCCAATCGCAACAATAGGCCGAGGCAGTATGGAAATTCATTTAACATTCAAGTATGCTGTCATGGGAGAGATGTCACCGGTGGTATTCCACATGAACAGTCAACTTCCATCGAGGTCCTGCATCCTCACTCCCGCAATATTCCTCCTCGAATTAACCGTGCAAACTATGTATCTGTAATAGACGGGCACAATCAATGGTCGATCCAGAAACGTCGAACAAATATACAAGCTCCATCGACATGGTTGATAATAGCTTGAAATGTTAGGGTTGACAGCGACTTTCCTGTTGAATGGAGCTGTGTTGCAATAGGTGGGAGCTGGAGAAAACTTCGGACAACCGAACCGTTGCAAGTGACCAACCCAAGCAGCACAATTGGTCGGATTTCACGACTTGCTACCTAATCTGTAGTATATCCGACGTCGGAAATCTTTATGTCAAATATTAACGTCATCTCGACGTCGGTACGACGAGAGATTCGTCGGAAATCTATAGTACAGATAGACGAGGTCGCTACGACGTCGGATATTCGTATTACAGGTTGACGAGGTGGCCACAACGTCGTATATCTGTACTATATAACGCTGAGGTCGCCGCGACGTCGGATATCTGTAGTAAAGATAGACGAGGTCGCCACAACGTCGGATATCTATAGTGAAATGGCGATGGCGATAACACGCAGATGGGACGCTACAGGCGCTCATTCTGTTGTACCGTTTGGGAACTACGTTACTATATATTTCTGTACATGTTTTGTACATCAGCCGACGAGAGGTAGACCTGGTCAGATCCTCTACAGATTTGTTACACAATCGTGTAACAATATCGGAACATCCCTAGTTCGCCATCTTTTTCCATTTCCATTACAGGTTAGGTTGAGGTTAGATATTAATTTAAATAATTTTCCAATATATTTATTTCTGAAATTCAAATGTAATAATAACTCTGATAGTTACCAAGGAAATACAGCAGTTTAATAGTGAAACCAGCGAAATAATAAGTCGTCATAACATTTTCACAATAGTTACCAAATTGAAAAAAATATTTACAACGTCTCAAATTCGGAGGGCACTGGTTTTTGAGAGATAGAATCGAGCATTTCACGTTAAATTTTTCTCCGCGGATGAGATGAAGAGACATGAACTTACATACGGGAGTTGGTAGGTACCGTGTAATATTCACACCAAGTATTTCACCATCCACCATCTTAATGATTTCCGTGGAGAGAGATAACCTTCCTCGTCGGAAGATGTCGGTTTTGTATTGAGTCAGTTGAGGTCGGGCGGCGACGTCGGTACAACCAAGAAATCATTCCCCACATTGGTCGGCATTTGGTCGTGGTGAGGTCGGCACGACGTCGTCGCCCGACCTGAGGTCGGGCGGCGACGTCGGTACAACCAAGAAATCATTCCCCACATTGGTCGCCATGTGGTCGTGGTGAGGTCGGTACGACGTCGTCGCCCGAAGTCAGGTCGGATTTCCCGACCTCTTACGACGTCGGACCGACGTCGTTGTGCTGCTTGGGAACCACTACACCGAATCACAAATGGGAAATCGAATTCAGTGGACGCGTGAAGAAGGAGCGATGACAAAAAAAAAAAAAAAGTTTTCATCGAAGGGATTCCTATACCGGATGTATAATGTAAAAAGAGAACGCGTGCTCTGAGCAATTGTCATTCTAGGATCTAAATTATAGGTCTGGAAGGGCCACCCGGTTCTCTGTCAAACTGTCACCAACCCAATAAATAACCCGGTGCCCGAGCCAGTAATGGCGACGACAAATGCCCTCTCCTATTGGACAATTGTTCCTTGTATACGCCGTTCAACCGATGAACTGTCGTTAGTTAAGCTGTTTTCCGAGGGTCCTGCTGGGCCCGCACTACCACCAACTGGTCATGACCGTTCATGTGACGATGGTGAAGTTTTTGTAAAGGGACTCGTGTTGTAATGGGCGTATATAAAAAGTGTGAAAAAACAGTACTTTGTACAATTTTTAGCTCTGTAGCGGACTGCAGTTGTTGTCTTATCAACTGCGATATTCTAATTTTGTTAACGATGATAGAACTCAATGGTCAGATAGAGCTCAGCTGGTTATGTAAAATGGTGAAAGGAACTTGGAATACGAACCGCAAAGACTACAGCATGAAAATGAAGAATCTAGCAGGTTGCATAAATACATACGAGGATAATGATGAATAAAATTGCAATGATACAGAGATCGAAGAAAATTCAGATGCAATATGCGAGAGCAATTAAAATTCCGTGTGAAATTTATAAATTTCACACGGAATTTTAATTGCTCTCGCATATTGCATATCAAGTGGAAATTCAATATAAATATCAAGTGGAAATTCATTAAAATCATCCAGAGAGGTTTTTTCTTGAATATTTGACTTATTTCTTCTTCCTTCCATTATTTTAGTAACTACAATCAGCACCGACTTCAGTACTACATAATACGAGGCTAACTTCATTAGTACTACCTACCTGATGCTAAAGTTCATTCATACCCGGTATGATTGTAAGAAAAAAATCAAAACATGGTTTGTCTCTTTTTCACTCAACATTATCAATTTCAGTCTTTAATAATTCTTTATTGTTACTCAACTTCAAAGAAAGATTTCAAAGTGGGTTTGAACTACCAAAATCACTACCTAGTGATCTTTCCCTAGCCAACTGATTTTTCTCCTGTTAAGCTAATGTTTTAACGTTTGTACGAGTATATGTACTTATGTACATGAATGAGGGACGTCCAGAAAGTAAGGTTACAACGTCTGTTAAAAATTGAAAAATAAATATATTTAAATGATATTTGATAAATGATAAATGATATTCAAATCATATTTAAATCATATTTAAATTATATTTACAACAGTGGCGAGTCATGTCATTATTTTCCTACATAATCGTCATTGAGGTCAATACATTTTTGAAGCCTAGGGACCAGTTTTTGTATACCCTCGTCGTATAGCTTCCGCTCCACCTCCCGAAAAGTGGCCGAAAATTAGTAGGTAAACTATTATTGTATCAACAAGAACTATAATAGAGTAGCAAAACAGGGTAAATATTTTCGTTTTAAAATTCCAACAACCATAAAGAAAATTTGATAGATAGTGGTTATGGGCTTAGGGTAGTTGAAGTGGTGATTTAATGTTCAGTGTATTCATTTTATTTCTCGAGTTGTGGCGCGGTTCACTCACCAGAGCCTATCGAGTCCTCCGCAGTTCACCACCTTTTACGGCCTTCTTGAAAACTTGAGGTAGAGGCTCGGTATGAATACCTCCATAAAAGTTAACGTTTATGGAGGAAAGTGTGGAGTTACTACCATTCGGTCGTTTTCGAACGAAAAAAAGAATCGAAACAATAATTCTTTCCGAAATAAAAACCGAAATAGCGTATTGGGGGTTCGATATAACAAAAATATGGAATCCATTGCTCACAAACTCATTTCTGAAAATCGATGCTTCAGCTGCACGGTCTTCAACAACGGAAAATAGTGGGAGGAGGAAGGGACTGTTCTAGAACATTTGGTTCAATAGATTCTTAAATCCGACGAAACAATGAAAAACAATAACAAATCAGTTACCTAGACTTACGTACGTTTTGAAATTGCTCCAATATTATTTTATTCACAATTTTCCCTTCACCTCCCGACTTCAGGGTGTGACTCGCCGTCACCATGATGTATGAGGAGTGATCTATCAAAAGGGAACATATCCACTTTTCGGAAAAACTCGTTTTTTTGCATTTTCTGTATCTTTTAGATGGGCATGATTGAACCCCCCAGGCTCTAGCACTCCAAACGGAACAAATCCCAGTTTATTTTACACTTAAAATCTTGCCTTTCAATCAAAAGGTGACATATCCATTCCCTATATTTTTTTCTGGAAATTTCGATCAAAAGGAAACATATCCCGGTTAAATCCGTTGAATGAAGAAATTTTTTTTCAAAAGGGCACATATCCAAAACTATCGAGACGCCACCTGGCCGTTGAGTTTTGTGTTCAGATATTGACTGTAGGTCCGATAGGTGGGAGGTAATGTTCCATGTGTTTCTTGTAGAAGACTAATACTACTACCACTAGAGTGCATTCACAACCTTCTTCGGCAACCGTGTTATCAGATAAGCCAGAGCAAGTTTATGGTTTTCACGCAAGTGCCACCCGCTGCCGGTCATTTTTGGTGTGTTTTTGTGTTATTTGTGCTTTTTGTGTGTAAGTAAGTCAAATCTGTTGTTATGGATGGTACAGTGGGTTAGAGGCCACAGTTTTTTGCCTGCTGACCGTGCCTTTGGTAGAGTGGAAAAAATTCTGAAAAGACGCCCAGAAATTAAAAATTGTGAAGAGTATGAGGAGTCCTATAGTCAAGTTGGAGTGGTAAAACCTGTCGACAGGAATTGGAATGTATATCCCATAAAGCAGTTGGCTACGTTTTATAATAAAATATCTGGGATAAGCCAAGCAAAAAAAGTTGAAATTAAAAAATTCCCCTACAGAATTGGAGGAATTTCTACCAGAGTCAAATGCATGTCGCATTATCGCTTTGAATCTGAATTCGAAGTCTTCCGTTCGATAGTGAAAAAGGGGAAGAACGAGGATGGCTTGCCTGAGCTACTACCACAACCCCTGACTCGTCCTGTGACTGCAGAAAAGAAGAAAGATGTTCTTCACCTGCTCAAGACTCACTACGGAGATGACTGGGTTGGCGACCCTGGATTATCTTGGTTCAGACCCATCCTCTTCGGTGATGGCAACGACAACGCAGTTGAAGATGCTGACGGCCATGACAATCATGAAGTCGATGGGGAATGTGACTGTCTTAATGAAGAGGACATTGACACGCATGTGTAAACTAATTATCAGCGACCTATTTTGAACAAATTTAAAATACTGTGAAGACTTTTTCTTGTCAAAAAGCTAGTCTTAGCTTAATGCAATGCTGCTTAGCTTGCAATGTTTTCAAAAAGCAAATTTTATTCTTCGTTGAGAGGTTCGTAATTTAAATCACAAGAATGTTTTCACTTTCTTTGTAAATTTTGAAATTAAAATAATTTTATACTGTTTTAATTATAGTCTTATTGCCTTTATTACCCTACTTTTGTTCTTTTTGGTTTATTATCTTCGATAATGAACCATTGGAATCGCCCAAAGAAAAAATTTTTTTAACCCCCCCTCAAAATTTGTTGGTTTACGTTTCAAGATACGTAGATTCAGAAAATCGAATAAAAAAAAATCCGTACGTCACCCGTACGCCGTACGCCGTCCCCCGTACGCCGTCCGCCGTCCGTGCCACTTTGCCCAGTTAGCGTTGAGCTAAAATTACAAAATTTGGTTTCTGGGTTTGGACCAGCCCCACAATGATCCTCGAAACTTTTCATAACCCTAGGTCAAGGGGAAGGGGTTCAAAACGAAATTTAAAATTTCGACAATGTCATATCTCAAAATATTTAACTGAATCGTGAAATGTTTAGTTCACTTTTGAATGACCTGAAAAATTACGAATCTTTTAAGACCAATTGGATTGTTTTGCGACCAGCCGTTCGTTCACAGTGACCGCGCAAAGGTTTAGGAAAAACACTAAACTTTCGCGTCGAAAACGGCCGTTATGTGACCAAACCCCCAGACGCCCAGAATAAAACTACCTTTTTTCATCTTCCCGGTAAACTACAGTCTAGAAATTTTAACCGTGAGTCGGGGATAGACCACATTGCAATATTCACTCGGTTTCTCATCTGTAAAATTTTTTAAATAATACCTTTTTGTAATAATACAAATTAAATTTTGATGATGAGCTATTGACTTGAAATTTTAAAAATAGGTCGGAACTGGATCACAATGCAATATTCACTCGGTTTCTTGTCTGTGAAATTGTTTAAATAATACCTATTTGTTTAAACAAATTAAATTTTGATGATGAGCTAGATACTTGAAATTTTAAATATAGGTCAGAAATGGATGACATTTCAAAATTCACTCGGTTTGTAGGACATGGTATGAGTATGGTATGGTATATTATTGTATGTATGTTTTGGTATAATACAGTATGGTATGATAGGCAAGAAATTCGTATGGTATGGTATGAGTACGGTGAGAATATGGTATGGTGCCGATTTGCAATACAGTCTGGTATTGACAGAAGGGTGATCTGCACAAGGAAGATAATAAACCGTTGTGTCAAGAATTTGCAGAGTTTTATTTAATGAGAAGGTACAATAAGGAACACGTCTGCCACTGTAATAAAATTTAACAATTTTCAATCCCAAGAGTTTATTGGAGCTATCATGAACCAAGTTTCAACTTTTCTCTTACGCTCCTGGTCAATGGATCCACCAGTTTTAGGTTACCATACTTGGATTTGGTGATATGAGGTGAAATATTGGCATTTTGGAGGAAATTTTAGCTATCAACATTCAGCTTTTCTTTCAAAAGGGGACATAACACCGGTTTTCCATCAAAATGGCACGTATCCAAATTTAAAATAGCGATTTCTCCCGGAGTTTTGGATATAGATATTTCATATTCTGGGACATGATCTGGGATGCCTTTGTGTTCAATACTATATCCAGAAAACACTGGAAAACTATTTGCCGGGTAGCGGAATTCGTTTTTCTCGCCTCCTGAACAATTTTGAAAAATGGATATGTTCCCTTTTGATAGATCACTCCATCATACATTGTATTAGTACTTGTTCCGTTTCCATATTTTGATTTTTTCACAAGACAGTGCTCGTAACTGGGCCCTAGATTTTTTAATGATTTACCTACTCATTTAAAGCGAATTGAAAAATGTCGTAAATTCAAATCGTGTTTCAAAATTCAAAAGCAGTTTGTTATTTACAACAGTGTTATTCCCCTATTGAGCTTTTTTCTTTAATACCTATCATTAAGTTTTGCCGCTTTATTTTATTTTCTGTTACAAAAGACAAAAATGTATGTTCATTTTCTACCGTTATTAATAATTGCCACAGCGTTTAACTATATTAGTATTGTGCGATTGTTAGCAACTCCTGAATCCGACCTCAACATTCATAATTTCGAATTGGGTGATTTGTTCAGATGAACACCCAAATGATGACTGGCGATAGAATTTGTGAAGATAAGTATGGTTATGTTACCTATAGGAAATGCACTTAACCCAGATCTGCAACGTTGGTACTTACCTGAAACAAAAGAAAAACAACGGTAAGACACTCATAAAATCATGTTGGATAAGTTCGAAACAGAGTTCGGAGGAAAGTTGAAAATTACAGACTGATTGGGATATTTTTTTTTTTTTTTTTTTTTTTTTCAAAAAACGGTGGGGGTTTAGCAATCGACATGAAATTTTTCACAGACCTTCTTTTTAACATGAGCCAGTGCCATTTGAAAGATATAACCCATTACCTAAACCCAAGAAAATGTTAGGTACAAAAAACTGAAATTTAGGCCAATTTAGGCTAATTTTTGCCACTCAGACTGGTCCACAGCCGATCAACTTGAAAGTGGATCAAACGTGGATATTTAGTAGTGATTCATGTGCCATACTTGGGTGTTACACGAAAAGCAAAATATTAACAATCAATATCAACAAATATTGAATTAAAAACGGGGGTTCCTATTAGAAATAACTGAATTGACGCACGTTGCGCACGCTTGCGCAATGTGCTATATGGTAATATTGTATACCAATAGACAAAACTATGAAGAGTAGCGATGGTCCGATTTTTTTCTCGCTGGCAGTTAGAGAAAATAAGTGGAGAGTACCTACACAGTTTTTTGTACGTCCTGTAGAACTGAACCACACTACCATTTTATGGATACTCACGAGGAATTAATTAAGGTTGGAGTGAAGCGTCAAATGTCCTTGGGTTGTCAAGGAAAAATACCTATCCGTGAGCAACCGACAAATGTCTCCCTAACCACTCCGAGCAAGCGAAACCGTCCTAACTATAATAGTCACCCCATTAACATGAAGCACTTTGGTCGGGAACTCAAGCGTCGTCATCGGAGAAGCAGACGTTTTGCGGTAATGTTACTGTTACGACATATACGACACCGGAATCACACGGCCGAGCGGGTTCCGCCTGTGCGGGACACCGCCGCATTGTCTGCTCGAATTTTAACGTGGAACTACATTAGGAAGGTTCATGCAAGAGCGTGAGTGTATTGTTGTCGGATAGTTAATGGGCATTCGACTCCCAACGGCAGGTCCGGAGTGGATGAGACAAAAGTCTGTTTGAGGTTTCGCCGGACGCCTTCCGATCCCCGGAGCTTCCGGAAGTGTCGAGATGGAGAAACATTCCCTCACCCTCCCACGTCGAGGGAACGCCGAAATCTCTCTCATATTGCATCTCCCGAGGCAAACACCATACACACGCCCACATCTCCAAAGACATCGCCTGAATATTAGGGACTCCTCATATATACATACTTTGAATGCCAAGTACCTCCTTTTTTTTGCACAATAGCCAGGAGCAAGTCTCGGAATTCTAAACATACCATTTTTTTTCTCTACCCTTTCTCGGACCCCTGTTTTTCTCCGTATCCCCCCACCTTACCGCTCCGGGCTTCAGATAACAATCTTTGTCCGAATAGTTCTACAGATTCCGTTTCTGTCGAAAATTTATCGTTCGCTCTCGCGAGGGCGCCGCGCCACGGCCTTTGTTTAGACAAAATTAGGCGAGCTCATATCTCTCCATCTCCTCGCGCTTTCAGGGAATCACCGCGGACCAAAGGAGGTTCTTTGGTGGACTTTCGGGCTGCCGAAAAATTCACTCAGGACCCGCCACAAGGTGTCGGTTACAAGACAGAAATATTTGAAACTTTCGTGTCTCGTCGAGTTCTATCAATGTCGCCTCCGCCTCTTCCTGATTTGTTATTCCAGCCTGGACAACCATTTAGAATTCCTCCCAATTAGGCTATCGTTTTTAATTTGTATGTGAAACTCTGTGCTCCCCGTTTTGTACTCAATAGTTTGAAATCCACGAATCACCCTCATTTGGGATGCTGCTCATTCTATACTGATAGAGTAATCCTAGAATCTGATCATAATTCACCATAAATACTCGTTGTAAAGGTCGTTGAGTGGGGCTCAACAGGTTTTTCCGCACACAAAAGTTAAAATACACGCTGAACCAGGTTTTTTTCTTTTCACTCTTCATATATTGTTTAGTGAATGATAGTTGTCATCATCATGTAACGAATATTCCATGTTCCAATAATTTTCTATTGTACTGGTCTTCCAGTCTTTATTCATTTCAAGAAGCCTATTTCTGACCAAATATGTGGTTTCCATCTACTCGTATAGTAACACCTCGAACCTACACATATCCATTCCAATGATAAAATCATTACACGTTTCGTACCTACAGCAACAGTTAGCTACGTTTTACCTTTACGGGTTAGTTCATATCAATTTCTGGGAAGCAGTAAGGATATACAGATCAGATTCTCTAATGAGTATGACAAAGGTGACCTAGTAGTGAGTCATCAAAACCATCATGAGCCAAAATCTCATCAATTTCGTGCAGGGTAAGTTTTAATCAGGTAGTTTAATCAAAGATCGCGACGTTTATGTTCGGGAAAATGTACGTTTATGTTAGGAAAAAAAAAGTTGATTCATACCAAAATTTCAAAAGTCCGGTACGGGTTCGAAGGCCCGATATTTTTTCAATTTTCTTTTTTTAAGTAACATTTTTGTGCTTGGCACTATGTAGTATGATAATAAATTATATAGCATGCAATATACATGATTTACGTGGTATAAAAATGAAAAAAATAAAGCTTGAGCGTTTAGAGCGTTAAAGCGTTTAGAAGCGACTTTGACAAGCGTTACGAGGCGACGGAGGGTCCTTCATTGGAGGCGAATAGTATTTATTTATTTTTTTTTTTTTTACTAATTTTTGTTGGAAATCAGTTATTTAAATTTGAGAAGGTCTTTGCCAAGACGTCGGTATTGGGCTCAACCAATACTCGCGAAAAGGGGTACGAGTTTGGGCGAGCACCACCACCTACACGAAGACCTGAAGAAGCCGCCTGAAAAGAATTCCCATCGGAATTGGATCCGACGCTCGTCGCTTCGAAACGCGTGCAGTGGAGGAACAGCCTCCACAGCAACAAACAGGTGCCTTAGTGATCATGGTGTGGTAGCTCCAGATAAGCATGTCTTTGACTGTGGAAATTCCAAGGTCTTTGTGCAATTCTTCAGTACGGATATACCAGTCTGCGTTTGTGATAGTTATTAGTATTCGATTCTGCAGGACCTGGTTGCGTTTGATTTGTGACTCGGATACTGAGCACCACAGACCACCGCCATACAGCCATGTAGGACGAAAGAATACTTTGTACATTGTCATCTTGATGTGCAAGGATACTTTGTGGCTCTTTAGGAGTGGGTTGAATTGCCTTATTCTGCCTATGTTATGTGATCCCTCCACGATAATCGGCGGTCCAATGTGGGTCCTAGGTATTTAACCGAGGATTGTTCGTGGTTTACCGAGTTGCCTATGATGACTGGCTGAGGGGAGAAGTTTCTCCGACAGGTAAATGAAACTATAGCCGATTTAGAAGCGCTGATTTTGATGCGCCATTTGTTCGCCCATTCATTGAGTTAGCTGAGCATTGGAGACCCTGATGAGCGTGCTCATAGTGAGTATGTTTAGAGAGACATAGATACGAGGCCCGAGTGGTTTCGGGACTGGGAATTCACTGTTCGAACCCTCGATCCAAATATTCAGTCACTTTGCACACTTCCCGATCCCTCATAATTTTCCACTGGTGCATACCTTTCCAAGCTTACAGAAAACATCATTATGAGTATGAGTATGCCGATGATGATTATCGGATGATGCCACGTCTTTGGCTACCAACAGAACGGACAAGGGTTAACTACTGACACCCCGAATGAAGGAAGACGCGTAGTTGTTGTTTTTATTTTTTTTAATAATTTTTTTGGTTCTTTTTTCGTGGCTCCTCAAAATTGGAGGGGCGTTGCCAGGGCTCGACGGTGCCTGGCAGGTATGGTTAGGAAAAGTGGGTCCTCGCTATGAAGGAGGCTCCTCACCTTTCCACATCTCGTGATGGATTGATATGCTCCCAAACCGTTCTGTCTGCTTCCTCCAGTACTGGAAATTAGTCGTTCGGCGACCTCCAGACGCCTCGTCGACCGGTTAAATTGATTGTTTTAGGTCTCCACCCTCGCTTTCACGCTGTCCAGGTCGTATCGCTCACCTTTTATGGTGTTCAACGATATTCTTGTTGACTTTTTAGTAGCCAAACTGCTGTGCTCGCTAAAATAGTTCTTCCATCGATATTTATTCTCTCTTATGCACACAGTATCTATAAGTTCATGTTTCTCATTTTTCACTGCCTTTCTTTCTGAATGAATGCGTATGTTCTCATATCACTGTTACACGAAACATCAACATTTGATTGAAATTCAGATAGATGGCCGAGGGTGCACCCTGAAATGGCCTCTGGAATATCGCAAATTTAGATTTAATGTGATTCAATAATTAGACGGTGTACCCTATTTATAGGCTAGAACGCATTAAGTCCATGAGAACAAGCTGAAAAATCAATCTGTCCACCTTGTAAGGGTAGAACGTCCTCAATTTTGCAATAATAGCTAAACATCCGAGGAGAAATTATGTCGATAACTATTTGTTAGCTGTCACAGTGCTGGTTAGGGGTTTGAACGGGTTGTTGTGCTTATGGTTGTGCTTATGGTTGGTTAGGGACTGGTTATATGACAATAAAATAGAGGAGTAGTTTTGAAAGATGATAGACAAAGGAGGATTGACTTAGGGCGTTCTCACTAAGGGCCGGTTTCACCAAACTACTCTAATATCGATCAGGATTAATATAGATAAATTCTGAACGAAATCACTAATCTCGATTAACGACCATTGTGTTTCACGACACTAAACTCGCTTTTACCCTAGCGAGTTTAGCGCTAAACGTGTTTACGGCCAAATCGCAATCTAAACTCTGGTCTAACCGGTGTCAAGAAGGCATTGGTCCCCATGCTATAAACAGCTCATATCCTACCGTGACAATTTGTCGAAGGCAACAAAAAAAAAAGCACACACACACACTCATATGACAGCCAAGAAGAAAGCCCTCACCAAACCACTCGTACTCATTTTGCACACAGCAGTGAACGAAAAACGCCAAAAGGAATCGTCAACAGCACGAAGGTCGATAGGTAAATAAACTGATTAATCTCGATTACGAGTCTTTAAACCCTCAAACATCGGCGATTAGTTTCTAAAGACGTTTTGGGGGCGTTTTAGCTTAAACAGTTTAACGTAGTTTAAAAACGTTGGTGAAACCGGCCCTAAGATCGGCAGTACAGTACTCCAATTCTATTCATCTAGGTTGATAATTATATATTTTTAAAAATCGCCAGATACATAGACACGCCCCATTCAATCATTGAACCCACCATGAACAGGTTTTAATGCACCATTTCACTGTAATTCGCGCTCCACTCGTAGCAGGTAGTAACTGACATTACTAACCAATACCGATTAAATTTTAACGTTTACATTTCATTACTCCCATTTTCCTGTCAAAAGAAATTTTTTTTTCTGCGGTCATCAGATAGGCCGCTCATCGGGAGCCCCATCGGCCGAGCCCCAGCAGAGGCGCCAGTTTCTTTATTGAGGTGCCGAGAGCATAAGCGGAACGAGATGTTGTAAAAGTGTCCGTTTTAAATTATACTACGGACCTCCTGCTGCGCCTCTCATCGGCCGCCATGCCTCTGATTATTCAAACTTACCTCTACTTTATCAATTGTCATCTTCACCATCTTACGGCATGAACCTTCTTCAAGTTCTCCGCATCCTCACAAAACCTTCCTCCCTCTCTTTCCACTTTTCTATTATTATAATACATTAGCTCTCTCCAACCATAATTTGTTGCTTCTGTCAACCCTTCGCTCGTGATCGACTTTAATTTGGTAGGTCTACCTGCGCCTCAGGCCTGTTTTCAACGTGAAAACTCGTTTCTTCCGTCCCTTTCTAAATATTTTTTCGTTTCCAGATTAACCGCCGTCTGCCCCACTTGATTAACAAAACGTTGAAACTAAACAGTTTTCGGAGTCTTTCAGAGCTTTATATCACTGGTTAATGGGATCTCCGGAATTCGGAAGCGTAGCGGTGGACGATGACGACTCTTCCTTTCGTCTCTTCACCGTTACACTACGCACTAAGGGCCGGTTTCACCAACGTAAACGAAGGAGTTGATCTCGGTTCAAATCGTGAACAGAGATTGTCCGTCAGGTTGGGTTTCACCACGAGCGTTCAACCCTTAAACGGGAGTTCAGCGTTGAACGCTCGATTTCGGCCGGTCAAAAGGGATAAACCATTCAACTATGACTCGAACACGGCTGATTGATAATTACGTTGGTCGAATGACAAATCAATAATTTTATGTAATTGATAAGGGATGTTTTATTAATTTTCATAATGTTCTAATTCGATGAATAATAGTCCGGAAAATTGCAATAAGGTTCATAAGAAAACCAAACCGCAGCCTTTTTGCGTCCTGTCATAAATGTGGGTCATGCATTTTCATAATGCCCTAGTAAGTTATGTGGTGGTGATGATATTTAAGCTATTAAACAACTTTATTATCAAAAATATAAACTAAATCGATAATTAATTTTCGTCAACACCGGACTTTAGGTTCACTTCAGTACCTTTCAACTTGTCTGTCAACAGAGCGGTATTGCATTTTCTTCTTCAATTTTCAATTGAAGCGAGCAGTTCGCGCTCATCAGTTGTGAAGATCAGTTCTATCATTCACTTTGATTCCATTACGAGTACAACAAAAAACACGGAAACAACTGGAGCCGAAAACGAATACCTAGCTACTAGCCGGAAAAACAGAAACGGAAAGCTGGGCTTCTCGTTCCCGTGTTCATTAAAACAGCGGGCCCCCGCAATATAACCTCGCTATCACCTTATCGCATCATCGAACTATCGAATAATCAGATCCCTTGCCTTCACAATCAGAGTTCAAACCGCGCTCGAACTTGGTTTTCATTGATCTTGTGATCTTTTCATGTTCAATGTGAACGCCGATCATAGAACCTCGTTTAACTTGGTGCAACCCAAAACTTTTCGAACCGAGATTAATCCATCGGTTACGTTCAACTAGGTTTTCAATATACCGAGTTTCGATGGCACGTTCAGAATCGAAGGTAAAATGCCTTGAACGTGCTCCTCTAGTGACACGTAATAATGACCACCAGGCAAAGCGACCGCACTCGCAGTTTAATATTGTTTAGTCTGCACTCACCGTCCCTCTTCTAATAGTCGGGAACATTTCCTCTTCACGTGTTCTACGCGTGTTCACGAACATACAACCAATAAAATTCCTTCGGTGATTTGTAAAGGTCTGCAAGATTTTTAACGATGCGCTCGTACGAATTTATTAAGTATCTTGATGCCAATGTCAACGTACGTGCTTCTCAAATCGTTAACTGTCATTGAAAAAAAGCCGCCCAAGTACGTGAGATGGCATAAGAGATCATAATTCTATATAAAGCGTTTGATTTTTTTTCACATCCATATCATAATATCCGGTGTTTTATTTTTTCGTTACTTTCCACTGTCAACAATCGTTGTCTTCGTTTGGTCTTCACAGCGGGCCTTCACCACCGCCTGTTTTCATCTCTACCGCCGGGCATTATGTTGTTATTCGTATTGATCGCCAGAGTCTAAGATTTGCAGTTATACGTTCAAACATTTTACTTAGCTAAAAATACTAACATGATCTAACACACCTACACCGGAGATTGCGTACTTCTGCTAGGGATTATCCTGGGGCGTTTGGAACTTTTTTCCCCGCTTCATCCCTAAATCGATTGGAAGGATTCTCCTAAAGGGGAAGGACTATGATATCCCCTCTCTTTGTGACACCACCCTCCGCCCACACCGCGGTGAGTTTTCTCTTTATTTTGTATGGGGAGGAGGATTTTCCTTCCTTTTTTTCTCTTTATAATCCAGGGGATGTTGTAGTCCTCCCTCCTATGGCTTTCCGTCTTATAATCTGATTGCCAGGGCGTGGAGCTTCAATATGTGGTACTGCGGTACCACAAAAAAAACTCCTCTCTCGAAATAAACGTGAATTCTTCGTTGAAGAAAAAAAAAAAAAAAAACACAACAACACATGCAGTTATTGAGCGATTCCCGGATTTCCTGCAGACTTGCACACTCAATTCACCCGATATCCGAATGCATTCACCTATCACTGCCGAATTCGTGCTCTACTTAGTTGAATGCGTGAATTAAGAATGAAAAAGAGAATGCATACTTATAGGATTTATTCCGAGAAAATAACTAAACATCTTCAGTACCTACCCTATTTACATACAATTTTCGAAGGGCAAATGCAAATTCTTTAGAGAAAAAAATAATCAAATGGCATTTTTACTGAGAAATGCGTTTTTTTTTTTTTTATTGAAGCGAAATCAATAGTGAACAGTAAAATTTGGAAGTACATCAAAGTCGGGTTCTCGAAGAAGGTATCTTACTTGAGAGGTAAGGCGGATAAAGTGGTTGTACTGTGAACTCGATGAAGTACAAACACTACGAAAATACGTTCACCAACATATATTTGTCCACTCATCAACAATCGGGGCAGATCAACACTGTGTTGATCCAAAGAGCCCTGGTAGGGAATTAAATTCTGCTTCGATTTATCAGTGTATGCCAACCGTAATTTTTTTTAACGTATTTTAGCGTACTTTATTACCTTAAGAAAGTACAAAGTACAAATCACCAAAAAAGAATACATAGAAGTATTGTATTTCTTTTTGGTGATTTGTACTTTGTACTTTATTAAGTTAAGAAAGTACGCTAAAATACTAAAAAGTCCTTTTTTTCCATCATTTATCATCTTAAAACTGAAATTAGTAATTTTATTTCCCTACCTAGCAACTAGCAACTCCGACCAAGAGGAGGTCGTTACTACACTAGGGTTTCAGTGTCCGCCACTGAAGAGACGAGTGAATAAAAACGCATTTATGCATACTTAAATATACATTTGCTGCAATAAAAATTTCTTTTATGAAATCGATGTATTGAGTTTTTTTTTTACCAATAGCCAAGTATGGAAACGAAGTGAATGAAATTGTTGATGAACAGTAGGTATTCTAGGTACCTACCTAATAAGGTGCTGCTCATTCTGCTCATTTCCGCCTGTTGAGGTGAGGATGAACCGATGAATTAAAAATTTTCTTTTGGACTGTACTTTTTTTTGAGAAAATACTTTTTCCATTAATTTTCTGAAAAGTACCATGCATTCCTATGTGGAAATTAAAGAGTATAAATACCTGTGTGTACCATGCAGTTTCATGTTCATTCAAAAGAAAAAAAATGTACCTATAGAAGAAATAGAAACCTCTAAACACTCTTTTTACCGAAACAGATATTCTTATTTTCGATTTCCACCCCAGCTGAAATCGTATTTAATCCACCGGGCGTTGGTGGCGGAACTTGCACCTTAGCATGAATGCACCCAGCGTAACTAAGGATTCAGGGAAATCGTATAAATGAAAAGCTCGTCTGCAATGGGATCATCAATACTATCTTGTTAAAATTAGCTACGTTAGAAACTGTCTGCAGCTCTGTTTCGGGATTCTTGTAGATTGAGAAGAATCCAGTATTTATATTTTCACTATTCAAACGAATAATTTCACACCAGCACACAAACACTTTATACGATGTTACGTTATTAATACGGAATTATAATCTCAAGTGAAAATTTATTTCATCTTTCGAACTTTTCGAAGGAGATAACATACGTCTTGGACCCTTCAAAACAGTGGAAACATGGATTTTGGGAAAACTGCATCAAACATAAAAGAAAAAAAAGCACACAAAGAAGTCTCATTGTAGTTCGGCCACGAAATAAGATAGTTATTCCGACGTTTTACTGTCAATAGAAAATTGCGGTTATGCTGTCCGTTAGTGCAAGTTTTGCACTAGATCTCAAAGTGACCGGACGATGACTCCATTTGGCAGGAAAAAACGCTGCAAACTATTCAACAATGGCTTATTGATTTCTGTATGGTTCACCCTTCTGTCTAGATCACTGGATCTACTCGGGATCCCTCTTGTCTGGATCCAATAATAATACAAAATAATGTGAGTAATGAGCTGCATTATTGTGCGTTCGATGATGTTCTCGTAAATTTTCCAAGTAACATTTGCCTCGCAAATATCATTCTACAGCAGCCGGAAAAAGTCATGTTATCCACTGTCCCCGCCCACCCTTTTCATTCCAACTAAAGAGATGTCACTCATTTCACAAGCACTGTACCTACCCGTTTCTAAATCTCCAATTCGCGCCATGGCGAGACGTTTTTATTTATACACATCAATGTATGATGTGTAGTAATAAAAAGTCAAGCCATGACGGCAAAGGGAGATTTCAAAACGGGTACGGTGCTTGTGAAGTGGTTAAGACAGCTCTTTAGTTGGAAAGGAAAGAAAGGGTGTGAAGGGAAAGTGGATATCATAACTTTTCCGGCAGCTGTAGAATGATATTTAAGGGGTGATTTTTGCAAATCTATTTTTACCTATATTCTAGGTACGCTTGAGTGTTAAAGATAGCACTTCAAAGAATCCGAATTAATTTTTCACTTTCAACCACTCTTTCCATGTCTTTCGAGGTGCAGAATCCAAATTTGAAAATCCAAATTTCGCTGTCTTCTTTCATTCCACGGAAAATAGCGGCAATGTTGACAAAGGACCCATAAAAAACCCCAAAACACTGTTTTATATTTGGTAAATTCCAAAATAAAAACGGCAGATAGAAAGAATCTAGTTCTAAAATCGGATTCAACAGGAAAAATCCTGTAAGATTTGCTCTCTTGTATTAAATACAAGACAAATACTTGACAAATTTTGTCATATCTCAAGAATAAATTACTGGTATCTGGTTGGGTTTTTTTTCCAAATTCTTTATTTATTAAAGATTAAGATAATAAGTGAGCCATACAGCTCATCTAGCTACGACACTTGCATACATGAATCACATGTTAATGGAATTACAGCTCATCAGCTGCCCGAATTACAAGCTCTCTGGACCGTTAATTTTTCGTCCTCAATTTCGCAATGTAGTACATAAGTCCTGTGGTTTTGTCCAATCCAAACGCCGCACTGTTTCACTGCTGTACAAGATCCGGATCATTTCTAGATTTAAGTGTCGATGGATTCTTTCTATATGCCTCACCACATAGTTCTTGATGGCTTCAGTGACGGTTTCCATTTTCAGGTCTCGATGAAGGTCGTCATTTTTCATGTACCACGGGGCATTGACTATCTCCCTAAGTACCTACTTTGTTTTGGAAAGTTTGAATGTGTTTGATGTTGGATTTTTCAGAGCAGCTCCGAATTTGTATGCCATACGTCCAGATTGGTTTTAGAATTTGCTTGTACAGCAGTAAGTTGTTGAGAACGTCTGGTTCTGAGTGCCTCCCCAGTAACCAGCACAACTTCCTATATTTGATATTGAGCTCGGTTTTTTGTTCATTATCTTCGATAATGAACCATTGCAATTTAATTTTGATGTGCTCTTTCCATTTTAGTTTGGCATTTAGCGTCAACCCTAATTATTTAGCTGTGATTGCTGCGGGTATGAATTGGGAGTTGAACATAATTGGCCACGGTTTATGGGTGAGTTTGATTCTCCATTGTTGGGTCCACTTGATGACTTTATCAAGGTGATTTTGCTCTTTGTGGACAGCTTCTTCTGCTGTGTCCCCCATGGCCGTGAATGCTGTATCATCAGCGAAAGTTGCTATAAGCGATAGTTGTTTGTTTGGGTGGGGAATAGATTCAGCACACTGAAAAACCTCATCACTAACCGTCATCTCTTCACCAAACACCGCCTATTTTGTTGACCAGTGTGATTACTCTTGGAAATAGTGCAGCGTTTTTTTTTTTTTTTTTTTTTTCTAAATTAGTTTTTCAGTTTATGAGATCTGGTGGGGCGGATTTTTTCCATGTCGATTCCAACGGTCCACTATTGAAAATAATAAACCGATACTGAACCTAATTGACTCGCCAGGCGGTCGCTCCCGTCGCATCGTGTGACGACTCCGACCGACCGCTTTTGTCCTCGAGAGTCGCCCTCGGAAGCCGACGAATTTCATCAAGAGACGAGGAAAAGTAAATGCTCGATAGGAGGTCGTCGGTGGGGAAGGAGCCGGACAACGCGGTTCGAGACTAAAGACTTGTATCTGTGTGACTTGTTGTCAGGATAGAGGGGGGCGTAGGCGAGCTGTTTGGCGACCGTGTGTGAGGGCCTCGAGGTAGAAGATAAAGGGTGAACGGCGCCAACGTTCTTTATTTGGGATAAATGTATTCACCCTTTTCGCTTACATTTACCGACCCCCCACTCCTCGACATCTTCACCGAGCCGTTCGCCTGTCGTCGCTACACCGTCGCTTTCCGACTCTCCCACGTTCGAGGGTTTGAAAAATATTTGAAATCTTTCAATGTAGCACTTACACTACTGTGGAACGTTCAGAAACACACAAGCAGAATCGTCATAGAACACGCCATTTCCTTGGGCCACTGCGTTCTCATGAACGGAACGACTCTGCTCTTCAAAACTGTAATATATTAGTGGCGTTCATCGTCCCTCGAATCATTTTCATGAGTTAATGTGTTCTGCTGAATGACCAGGAACCACCATGTAAACTCGACAAAGAACCTTATGATTTCCACGTTATCAAGATATGGTCCTACGATGATCATATGCCAAAACGTGTTCATGGTGTATTAAAAGCTGGAGGTGGACACGTTTCGTACTAGTTTTGAGGTTATATTTTACGATAATGAATTTCGAATAAAATGCAGAATTTGTAAACGTGTCCAGATTAATTTGGACGCTAACTTAAATCGAATTACCGACTAACCACGAAACGTAGAGTATCAAACCTCGACCATAGTGTTAGATGTGTGTTGCTAGTGTGAGCATCACAGGAGCGTCTCAATAGTGTCCTCTATTCGGGACATCAAGCTGGTGGGAACGCTCCTCAGTTTGAATCGTAGGCCCGATATTCCTGCTAACAGTGAAATTTGTTCTCTACGGAAATATAGCGAATATGTGACCCTTTTTCTTCTAGAGAAGGAGAAAAGGTGGAGAAAAAGAAGGAGAGAAGGAATTGCTATCGAGAGAACTGCTGCACCAAGAGCCGAAATGGGGTTCGCTAGCGGGATCCTTTGGAAATCCCAAGACATAGACGCAAATCGGCCAGGGAGTTCTGCCCGTGTTGTGACTCAAACTATCATAAGTACGTACTGATGTGTACTGATATACCTAAACTGCACGATTGCTATTGCATTCACAATGAGAGAGTAAGTCATATCAACTGTGATTATAATTAGATTTTATTCTACATAAAATGTACGGTAGATAGGTAGTCATATGTAATATATTTCCTAGATTGCAGATGTGTATTGAAACGGGGAAAAATGGTCATCCAAACGGAGAAAAACAAGGGTGTAGAATCAGGCTCTTATGAAGAAACGATCAGAGTCCGTTCTTTCAAATTGCTCTCCGGAAAATGTTGCCAAATGTGACCCTGATCATCCATATCATTAAGGCCATCGTAAAATTTCTGATTCATTATCCCTTACAGCCCTGACGAACATTAATAAATAAGTCGAAATGTCGGTAAAGAAAAGTTGTTTCATTCAACAGACTTATCCTCACGGATAATATCCACCAGATGGAATAAAGGTCTAGAGGAATAATATCCACAAGACCGATAAAGACCAGCAAATTACCACCGTAAGTAGGATGCGCGAAGGATTCCTACCGTGAAAATGCGAGTGGTGGCACTACGAAGTACTCATGCAAGAATTACCAAGTCTCGCTGCTCCTTTGCACTGGACAGCCGTAGGTGGTGAGATAACATTGCTTCAAAATTAGCAACCACAGTATAAACTGATAGTATCCATCAGAGTCCACAGTTTTCGATTTAATGGCAGACGGAGGAAAAAACTGGGAAAGGATAGCTCGAGGCAGGAGTCGACATTTCAGAACGACCGTCCTCACCAGATCTTCTTCCCGTGTTCCCGGAACGCTTCTGTTCCCCTCGGACTAATTGCCGAAGGATGAAGAACTCCTGTGGGATGCTAGGTCGCGGAATCTGTGCAGAGAAGCCCATTTATTGGTCATGCCCCTGACCACTACTAAGGCTACGATTAATCCAATATAACTAGTTCACGTGTCATTTCAGATCCGTCAACTTTTCCACTACAATCTAGGGACGCGGGAGCGTCCCGCCCGCCAAGAAAACCGAAGCGACTGAGACACTGATTACGCGACGGAACAAGTTGGGGTTTTCACCATACCGTAGCTCGGCTCCCTGAGTGTCTCGAGAGTTGATTTCTTGTACACCAACTCTCCAGGGGCACGTGAGGACGTAAACCAAATTTCAGCTCTCGGGAACATCAGGTGTCGGGGGTATAACAGTTTTAAAACCACTATTTTTCACGTTTTTCGTGTTCTTCTTCTTCTTCTTGTTGTTCATTGACGGGGCTACAGCCCAGCAGACAAATCGGATCGAGCTGAAATTTTGCACACACGTTTGTTATGCTCCAAGGGAGTGCCTTTTGACCATTTTTTCTCCCTCCCCCCCATTTCCTCCCCAATTAGGGGGGAAATAGTGTTTTTTAGGAATTTCAAACGGTCATAACTCCTTCAAAATTGAAGCTTTTTCAGATTTTCTTTTTTAGTTGTATTCAGCTTTTAAAACCGTTCAATTCGAGATCAAAATGAGCTTCCTAAGGGGGAAAATAAAGGAGTTATGGTGATTTTTCTATTTTCAACAACAACTGCCGCAAATATTGATGAAAATTGGTGCGGTTGGTCTTAAAATGTCCGCTAGGTTGTATAGTATATGCTCAATAATTTTGAACTAAATCTCAATCGATTCGACTAATCTACAGCCAAAAATACGTGAATAAATTCCACATCTACTGATTTGGCTAATTTCCGAAAACATCAAAGTTAAACGGTGGTCAGAAAAATTGTCGTAGAGTGGCGCCTGTCTAAGGATCGATAGGAAATTTTATGGGCTTTCGAATGAGGGTAGCGCTCTTTGTCAACGGTTCTCCCAACGGTTCTCGAGTTATTCGCGATTGTTGGTATAAAAACGTGCGTTTTACCTTTTGCAAACATTCTCTTTCCACTTTCTCTTCGACACCAATAATTACAATTATTGTAATGATTCTCAACAACAAAAATTTGCACAATCCCCAAGAAAAAATGCAACAAATTTTCAAAAAATTTCTAATTCAAATTCATTCAAATTTCTAATTCTTTCTATTTTTTTACATTTAATAATAGGAATAATTGTTTTAAATTTTAATAATTTTTTAAATTGTTAATTGTTTTAATTAATCGAAAATTTTAAAACTAATATTTAACCAATTCGCAAAATTTTTAAAACTACTTATTTTCAAACACATTTCAGATAACAAACAATAATTTCCAAAAAATAATTATTCTTGTCACAAAAAGAAGAAACAAAAAGGCAAATTAGTAGGCGTACTAATTTTTTACTAAATTTTGACTAGGATAAAACTTCATTTAGGAAAAAATTTACTAGTTACCTCGTAGGTACTTTTGTTAAATTGAACCGTATTGTATAAGTACCACTCAAAAACTAGCCATGCAAAAAGATGTGATATCCCCCCAAAAACAACTCCGTTGTAAAAACTGGCCCGCCAAAAAACCTCAGTCGCAAAAAGGAATGATATCCATTTTGCCCGCCAGCCACGTATATAGGATGCTCGGTGCTTCGCACCTCACTGTTGAGTGTGCATATAGAAACCTGATCCTCCTACCCCTAACCTCCACCGTCAATGTTTTCCTGTTCCCTGTCTCCTTCCCACAACCCCCTCTCGCCCTTAGTCACCCTCGGTTTCACCTAATATGTTTCCTCTGTTACACCAGCAGGGAGCTTTACGCTTCTTTCAATGCTGTTGGCGGGAGCTTTTTGTCTGATGAACAAGCCTGAATTGAAGCATTACTTCATTATAGGTGTACCACCACTGATTACTCGTGACCACCAGTAATACTTATAATATAGTAATGCTTCAATTCAGGCTTGTTCATCTGGCAAAAAGCTCCCGCCAACAGCATTGAAAGAAGCGTAAAGCTCCCTGCTGGTGTAACAGAGGAAACATATTAGGTGAAACCGAGGGTGACTAAGGGCGAGAGGGGGTTGTGGGAAGGAGACAGGGAACAGGAAAACATTGACGGTGGAGGTTAGGGGTAGGAGGATCAGGTTTCTATATGCACACTCAACAGTGAGGTGCGAAGCACCGAGCATCCTATATACGTGGCTGGCGGGCAAAATGGATATCATTCCTTTTTGCGGCTGAGGTTTTTTGGCGGGCCAGTTTTTACAACGGAGTTGTTTTTGGGGGGATAAGAAGTTCCAAGCGCATTTGTTGTTTATTTCTTGTTTTTAGATTGGCCAAGGTCGAAATTGAACAACGACATAAACTTCGCCCGAAGTTGTTTTGACGCGAGGACACTCTAGCGGTGATTGACTCTCATGTTGTGACTTTTTTACTTCACTTCCGGATACTGTATAACATACATACTGATCATTTGTAGAATGAAAGTCTTCTTGGCTGTCATTGGATAGTTTCAATTTTATTATTTTCTTTCTTTTTTCCTTCTTTTCCTTTTTCCTTCTGAAAATGTGGGTGAATCCCTGCTAAGATAGAAGGGCCATATAATACGAGTACATAGGCTTAAGGATGATACGGTATGTGAGTGATTTTCCAAAGACACTCATAAACGAAGATGAGGAGTGCTTTGTCGAGGTAGCATCTCGTGTCATTGTAGGGACTGTGTTGGAGACTTTCCGTAATAATTCCTGTTCGCTGGCGAAATTCACATCAAACTCCTGCAAGCAAGATTTGTTTCTGAACACTCTTTCCACAGTTTACATGCGCTAGTCAAGCCCTTATCATTACATCAAATTTCAAATGTTGACTTTACAAGATTTGTCTGATAAAACGATTACGATCTACTTGCATGAAATGTACTCAGAAGGGAGGATAAAAAGGATTGATTTAAACACTAAGAGCGGTAGTAGAGTCACATTGTTAATGCCCCGAATGTGTAGTCACGTCGCGTCGGCGGTTTTATTTAGGCACAGAGGTTTTATTTAGTTTCGGGGGTATTTATCTAAAATAATCTACCAGACAACTTTAAAGCAGCAAATAACTTGAGTCCTTTCAAGAAGATCGTCACGCTTCATTTTATACAAAAACTTGAGGGGAACAAATAATTTATTTTTTTATTTTTTATATTTTATCATTTTTTTGTAGGGTCCTATTTATTTTAGTATAATGTATGAATTAAGGAAGAGTTGTACACAGAATAACATAAGTAATTGGAAAAATTGTACCGATTTCATAATAAAATAAGACACTCCCATTCCCAGCGCGAGTATATACTTTTCGGAAATATGTAGCATTTAGGTATTAACAATGTATTCTTATCCTGAACATGTCTGTACACAATAAATGCAATTATATTTAAAAAAAATTACTACCATATTCAACCAACTATGACTGATCGGGCAGGGAAAAAACAGCGTTTCTAAGATTGAAATTTGATGAGGAGTTCAACAACTCACTGTGCACCCGACTGATGATAACTTACAGTGATGTTCTAGGGTTAATCCTAACAAGTTTTTCAGAATTTTTTTTCGCCTGTTCTTTTGACCTCGGTCTTTTACTAAAAGGGGTTGATTCGAGAGAAATAGCGCTCAGATAATGGACCCACTGTTTGCCACTCTAGATAAACTTAAGGAGGCGGTAAATTCACAAAGGTTCCTTCAAAGCGAAAGGTCTGTAGGGCCAAGCCCACCCCCGCCCACCATCATAACGCTATAAAAAGGCGCAAAAGAGAACAGAAAAAAAAACCTTTCAGACTAAACGATACGCAGGTAGCCTGGGAAAACTCTTACTTACCTTTTCGTAGCTTAATTACAATATAGACACCCTGAGAGGGCGAGGTTTTATCCCCCACCTCTCCTTTCACAGTTTTTGTACGAATTTCGTTCGGTTATTTGCACTTCAGGAGCACCCACTCGGACGCTTTGTTGCGAGGGGTCTTGTTAGCCTAGTGCCATTGTCGGGAAAGGTTACTGTAACGGAGCTAAACTCCTCACTCTAACGTACCGGCCCAAGGAAAACTATTGTGTATAATCAAGTGATGGTTCGATGACTTCCAAGAGAGCAACAGGAGCTGTCTAGACAGATGACGAGCTCCAAACTAGTCGCGGCATCTTCGCAAGACTTACCTACTAGCGAACCTACTCTGAAGGCACGGTACCATGACACAACGAGAGCATCTTAATGCACGAAGAATGACCCGTGTTTTCTCTAAGACTGGTCCATTGTAAGAGCACGGTTGCATATTACTGTCTACAAATTAACGGCCTTTAGGCACAGTACGCCGCACCGTATTTACTGAAACTGATATTATTAAATACATATTGTGCAGATCATACGATGCGCTCAATAGGAGTAGAACTAGACGTGTCATCGCACCAAGAGGAAAGTTCAATAATCAAGTAATGAGACAAAAACGTTACCGGACGTGAAAAAGCGGCTGTAAGGTTATTCTACGTAGAAAAGGTATGTAACAATGACTGTTATCAAAGTGAAAGAGGCACGGGAGAGGGTAGTGGCCGTCAAGCGGTTTGAAAAATAATTGGATTACTCCTCGGAAGGGGACAAATTGGTTAGCGTAACGGGCACCATGTCGCCGTGACAAGGAATATCTGACCCAGGAAATAGGTAATAAATATAGACAGTGTTTACACGGTTGGTTTGCCGTGCCACTATCTCAAGACCAGAAAAGCAGTTATATTGTCACCGAGGAGTGTTTTTTTTTTTCTGCATTGGAAATCGTGAAGGGGTGCAGATGGCGACCATAAGGCGTGGACATGGGCGGTTCGGTGGCCCGGATGAGGTAAATCGATCATGTTCAACAAGGTAAGATTTCGGACTATCAAACATGATAACTAATGTACCTATTTGTCCCGGAAGGACAGGCAAAGGAGGGTGTGAAGATATCTCCGCCACATAACTAACCAGGCACTTAGTTATGTAATCAACACCACTTTCCTCGAAGCATCAGAGTCGCACAGTGTTACAATTAATCACAGAAGGCCATGACCCTCGGTTGTTTTTGTGATAATCACATTCATGATGCAGTATAAACGTGTTATCAACCCGTCTGCATGAAACCTACTATACAAGACCTGAATTCAATCAAAACTACATTTCCTTCCAGAAGAAATGAAAATTCCCAGACATATTATCATGCGTTTGGACGAGTGTACACGTCTGCCACGGTTCATATATCAGACGATATGAGGGCTCATCACCATAACAATAGAGCTGCTAATTTATTCCGATGCTAACACCCTTTCTGACGTTCCAACCAGTTCGAATGATGAGAAACAGACGGTCATTGTACTACACGAAGCGTTAGTGCAAAGCGTTTGTTCGCTAATGCTTTGATTAATCAATCATTAACTATTCTGATACCGTGCTGGTTTGATACTGAAATACCAAGAGGTGGGGGATTACAATTAATGAAAAATTTGTTCAGAGTGACGGTATAGACCGACCGAGGATGTTATGGAGAATTGGTCGGTATATTTACAGCAGACCCCTACACCGAGTGCAGAGTCAGGGTGGGGAATATTTAACGTAACCGCTTCAAATAACCTAATACTGTCAATTAACGTAATACCAAATAACCTATTAGCAGATAAGCCCTATTACTGGAATACCTAACTGTATTGAGAACATGGGGGTAAGGCATTTGAGGGCCTCTTTGTCACCGGCCTTTCGGGATTCCGTGATAATAGGTTGGCTGGGACTATTACAAGTAATACCAGGTAATTCGTGAAAGGTGTGCATTCATAACTGCTGACAGTTATTTGAGTGAACATTGAGTTAGTTTCGGGTAACAGCGACCGTCTGGTTACCGGCGATTCAAGAACCTTTCCAGCGCCCAACGTGGACTGGAAACCCCTGGAAAGGTTCTCGAATCGCCGGTAACCTATTACCAAAATAACCTAATACCACAACCTATCACCAGATGGTCACCGTTACTTTATAACCTATTACCATGTATTACCGTATTAGCCATGTCTAGAGTCAATCCTTGTCAATCTCAACAACAAGTATGGAGTCATTAGTATGGAGTCAAAAGATGGTGATCTTGTGAGAGTTTAACATGTTGTTCCAATTAATCGTCATGGACGTAATGGTACTGTGACGAAAGCAATGGTGAGTGAAAATAATGTGCAGTCACGTGGAGTAACTGTGTCGATTTAAAACAAAGTTTGATTCATGAAGGGTGCACCCCACTTTAGCAAAATGCAAATATTTTGGTGAAACGTTATTCAATTGGTTTAATAATCGCATTAAATGTGTGCATACGTATATCAGTTTAGGACACTCTCAATCAAATCTAAATCTAGTTTGCAGATGAGTTTGGAAAAGTCCACTATATTCTCCCTTGGTATTTATTTTCATTGTTATGAATTGGAAATTAGAATAACAAGTTACCATCTCTGTGACATTAAAGACATTTGAAGAGGTTTTTAGTGGGTCAATGGCTCTGTCACATTACTGGAATCAATAAAATATGTCGGTTCTAGAATCAGGCAGAGCTCCACGCTCTTGGGCGGAATGGAGAATATTCTGCGTGAGGACAAAGAGTGGCGGGTTCTCCATTTTCACTTTCAACAAGAACCATTCGACCATTTGCCACCTTCTACGACTCAGACGTCATGCAACGCAGTCAGAAGAGCGAAATTGGAAGGTCGAGAAAAAGACGATTTTTTTTCCCTTTTACTCTTCACTTTGATCTTATGAAATACTGTCTTTTGAGTCCTCTAACATGTGACACCAACCAAAAAATTATTGTCCAAATATCCATGAGAGAAGATCAGTTGTACTGGTAGCCCTTTCTCTCAAGAGCCTTTCGCCCTCGGAGGTAGTGATACCTTTTAAACATTAACTCCCTTTCAAAGGGCAGATGTCCGGACAGGGGCACCATATGTAACGCTGTTCCTTTTGATTAAACATTCATCTTCAGAGGACAGACCCCAACCTCACCTTTAGATCTATCTTTTACGAGATACCCCCCACACGGCCCCTTAGTCGAGTCCTTCCTGCCTTATTGACCGTTTTCCCGTCGATTTTGTTCCCCACATTGATTGACCCTTTTGAAGGGACGACGAGAGAACCCTGGTTTTCGAAAGTGTTGATCGAAGTTAGGTATGTTACGATGTGGTTTGAGTTCATCCCAACAGACAATTAAACGCTACTGTAGTGACCACAAACCTCAAATGATGGCGCGGAAGAAAAGCTGCGGATAGAGCGAGATAAAAGTGAACACTACCGTCCGTTTCGGAATGTTCAGGGAACACATTCTCTCTTCGTAACTGGTGCAACAAAGTTCTTCTCCGAGAATAACTTTCAAAAACTAATGACCTGTTGTGTTGGTTTGATAAAGGTGAGTTTGAAACCGTAAAACAGCTCGATCGTAGTAGTTACTGGTAGAAGTGAAGTATGAAATAGGTAGTTGAAATGTGGAAATGTTGTAGGATTGGAAAACGCTTCTGCGTTCTTTTCTTCTTCAGGATTTGAAAATTCGGTGATTAGAAATATATTCGCAGTTTAAGACTCTCGAAATTTCGCCACTGAACCGTTTCCCAGCCGCTAGTCCAGAACGCCAAACCCAGCCAAGAAGCGAAGTGTTATAAGAGCTAGAAGGGCGGCCACTTCATTCCCTGTAGTGGTCTTTAAACTCGGCGAAGAAGCGCCTAATAGTAGAAGCATGAATCGATTGTGTTTAGAAGGAGCTGGTGGGCCTGACACGCAACTCCCTCTGGAAATCAGAAAGAAGGCCCTGCCACCAACCTACTCGCCTCAAACACGCAAACATTGCAATTGAAGGGAAAATATGATTTAGTTTGTGAAAACAGCGGGGCTAAATGGGAAGAGACTCTGACATCATTTCCCGATCTTCTTCGATCCAGGGGGAGAGGGATATCTTTTGAAAAAGGTGAAACGCACTATTCAAATTTGGATCCCTATTATTAACGTCAATAAATTCAAGCTCTTTGAAGTTCAGTAATATGAAATTCAAAGTTGAATATTATCACTAAAAAAATGCTAACTCACCAGTTATCGGAGTTGGAAGGATTGAATTAAAGAATACGGAGAGATAACCCGATTTGCATGGAAGCAATAAGCGCGGTGATGCCTTTTCACGATTAACTACCTTTAACTCCTGTGGACCATCTAATACATTAGACGAATTCAATCCGTTGAACCAGTATGACTGGATTTATATAACTGCCAAGACCTCTAACGATCTTACAGAGCTTTTCACAGGGTCTGAACAACCCCACATTACTTCACAGCGTGATGTTTCGACAACACTAAAACATAGGTTGAATCATCAAAAGTATAATTCAAGTTGTGTAAATCATCCATGATTGTTCTCTCGAATAGACCACGAGGGCATCAATAGCATCACACATACGTAAATATGTTTCGTTACTGTTAGGTAGCGATTTTGGGATGGTCTAGACAGGATAGGCTAGGCGTTACGTCGCAAGTATGGTCGACCTCGAGGCCCAACTCACATGATTGGATAGAAGAAGGTGATAGGGATGAAGTAAACGAAGCATCAAAGGTCGATTCGCTTCATTACCTCCTAATGAGGATTTTCGTTGCCTCAATGACTCAAGATGAGTGGCTGAGAGACTAACCCACACCCCTTCCTGGTTTCTATAATGATAAATATCAAACGACAACGAGGACCACAGAATGATAATTTGTACCACAAGCATGAAGACAAACTAATCAAGTAACGCGAGAACTCAACTAAGTTTCAGGTGTAGAATCAGCTATTTCCTAGAACCTCCTCAAAGAAGGTATCCGGTAGCTGAGGCTCGAGTTGACACGGACATTTCTACGTAACCGTTTGAAATCGTCCACAACAAACCGGGACAGTCCGTTCCCCACTGAAATATATTTTAAACTCTCAGCTCGGCACTGCGTCCAGCGATATCATGCGCCTGACCTCAAACCTAACGACTTAGCGTTATTAACATGTTGAATGCCTAAAATGGGAAATCTACGGGTGATTTACTCAGGAACAACTAACCTCCGTCATGCGACACTCGTGGCCCGATTTCATTGGTGCGGTCGGATGCACCACAACCGCTTTCCTGCTGAAAAATATGTGTTGGAAAATTTCTAAATTGGAGACTCTTAGTCAGAGTAAATGTAATGACCGATTAATTTATTTGTTCATTTATTCATCCTCTAGAAAAGATTAGGGACTTGAGACTTAAGGACTTTTTCCACCTTCCCTGGTGAAAAAATACACAAATTCCCCGAACTATCGTTGCGACAAATAGTTATCCAAAAAATACAAAATTAAATAATCTTCTTTGCTACTAAGATCTTATTTGATTGCGATCCCTGTGTCGTCTTCATAAAATTGTCAGTTTTCATTCAATGAATCTCGCCTCCGTGTTCATAATAAATGTATTACCTTGTACCGAAGAAGATCTGTTGTATAACTCTCAAGTGTCCCATACACTATCCTGTGAATGTGAATCTGCATCAGCTTGTCTTTATTTCTCGTATGTATAGAATGTTTGCGACAATTTAAAAATAAAAGAAAGTAAACTTCATTACATAGATTAGAATGTACAGTTCTTTCAGGGAGTTTGAGTCAACAGTGACAGAGTGAGACAGAGAAGAAACAACAAAAAAACTTGGGAGAATTAAATGTTGCACATCATGAAGTTTTCAACATGGAAACCTAAAAGGTCTGCGAATTCTCCCACAACGGCTTTTTATCTATCGAACAGCTTGAAACGACACGGAAAAAGTTGAGAAATGCGCTAAAATATTTGTTGAAATAGGAAACAAATAAGCCGGGGGTGTCGGTAACTAGCTCATTATTATAAAATTATATGTATGATAAATGGAACATTTACATATGATGAAGCATTATTTAGAATTAATTTGTATTGGTGAAATACTAGGGATTCTACCCACCTACGTCGGCATTGAATAATCCCCCAAAAAACAATCCGTGTAAAAATTAAAGATACCTACCAACCATTTCGCTAGAACCGTTTCAAAATCTTCCCTTGGCGCCATGGCGAGAAGTTTTTATTACTACACATCCAGGTATTAGATGTGTAGTAATAAAAACGCTTACAATAGTAAGGGTGAATAACCGGGGTTTTGAAGTTATATCACTCGGCTGCCTTTATACCTTGTGACTTGAATCTTTAAAAGGCTCTGGCTTACGTAGAAACGAAGCTCTGAGCAAAATTTTAAGTAAATCTGTGAAGGTGGAGAGGCTGTAGCTTTGACCGTCTGAATAAGAACAAAAACATGGCAAGGTGTTTTTGAAGTTATGTAACTCGGCTCCCTTTAAATCTAGCGACTTGAAACTTTCAGGGCCCACATCAAGAAGATCCATACCAAATTTCAAGTTGATCGGCCAAAATTAGGCTAAATTTCAATGATTTGTTCATAAGTACCTACCACCAAATTGTCGAAATATCGTCCATTCCGTAGACACGAAAATTATCTGAGAACAAGCATCTCGATGGTTCAAAACATTGTTGATTGAATCAGAGGTTCCACAGAAAGGCCGTTGACCCAACTCGCCGCCGTTTGATACACTCTCTTATTGACCGCACTTCATTCGCTCAAACGTTGATGGCTCACTGTAAACGAACGACTTGTCGTAGAAAGCTACGGATGGTCTTAAACAATTTTCTGAATTAAAGTATATCTAGGTAAATGTACACAAAAAACTACTACGTTTTATTGAAAGGAGTATCAACCCTCCGAACCTGTAACCCAAATGTCATAATTTTAGCACAATTTTAACAGGGCAACGTGGCGCGGACGGCGGACAAACGGATTTTTGTTTGTATTCGGTTTTTTGAATCTACGTATCTTGAAACGTAAACCCTCAAATTTTGAGGGGAGATTAACTTTTTTTTTTTTCCTTGGCCGATTCCAACGGTTCAATATCGACGATAATAAACCAAAAGCGATAAAGGTAAGATCGTTTTCACGTTCGGTGGTTCGTCAGGGAGGTGAAGAAAATCGTATTTGATCGAACGAAGGTTGGGGGTCGTGTGAGCTATTCCAAGATCATCAAACCCTCGTGCGTGGTAGGACGGATGTTATAATTCATTACCTGATACCCACCCTCGAGCTGTTTCTCCCCGTTACTTAAATCTATTAAGCCAACACCGTAAGCCATCGTCATCCTTGAACGTCTGTTGGTAATCTGGGGGTCGATACTACGAGAGGGAGTGTCTGAGGCCGTTTGTCTTAACTAGGAAATCAAAACTTGCACTGCTCTCAGCCTCGTATACTGGTATACGGAATTCTGGATTATTAAACTCCTCCCCCAATGCGTGAAACATTTCAATGCAATTTTCGAAAGCAAGAAAGACCACGCGATGTTATCGTGTTTTGACTTATAATTCCATTTGACTTTATAATTCAATCATAACTGGGATTTATGCACTTGCTGGCTCAACATACTCATTCAACTCATCGCAAAATCACGAGGCTTTCTTATTTTAAATCAACGGAATAGGTCATCGACTTCATTAAAGTTCAATTTATAGTCTACAACTTCTGGTGTACCGGTATTCATTAGAGCAACATCTCAGTACGAGTATACTGGTTTGAAACCGCTGTATAACTTTTCGTGGACCATGTGGGGTGTACAGCAACCCCAGGTGAACCATTTTAGTTCTGCGCAAGCGTTAGCAACGTTTATGAACGAGTAGACTTGGGTAACTTTCCTCCCAGTTGTGCTCCACCCATCGTCAACATAGGAATTTGATTCCGAACCGGAATGTCCCACATAGCAATCGCTGCTTATTATTACTGAATAATGGTGATTTCAATGGATACTGAACCATTGTGTATGGTATAAATCAATACTTCAACAGTAGCTTTGGCTGTTATTTCAAATAATCAACCATTCGAATCGCCCATGAAAACAAAATTCACAGTCATGCAGCATGGGTATGGGAGCAAATTTTCGACAAAATAACACGGTTTATGTCCACTTTTGTCTCCTCCTTTGCTGAGTAACGCCTCAGCTTATATATTTTTCGACGCTGAACAGGATGGTGAAGTCAGAATTGCGATATCCCTTCCCGTTATCAGATTAGAGCAGATGAACCACGAAGAACATCACAAGTAACAACCACGTTTCTTCTTCAAAGTGTTCCAGTTTCAGAATGGAATAAGATATCGCAATTCTGATTTCACCATCGCGTTCAACGTAAAAACCCTTCAAAATGAGTAATCGTCTGGAATGACACACACATAAATATGTAGATAGGTATTTTTGGTACTTTGGCAGTGAATTCAGGATGGTCTGGAACTGATATTGGTATGAATGTTTCTCGGAAATTTGAGTTTTAAAAATTTTGGACCGAGAACAATAGCTTCCTTTCTTCGAAAATTCGCTAACATTACCCCCTCCTCCCCGCCACAAATTTTGGGGATTGACGTTTCAAGATCTTTCTACTGCGAATCAAGAAATGTAAAATTCGGCAGCTAGGCTTCGATCCTGGACGCTTTTCATTGCCCTAGGCCAATAGGAAGAGACGAAAGTTAAAAGTTGACGTGTTCAATATGACATTTCATTAGATATTAGATATTTTAGATATTATCTAAAACTAGATAGCGAGTATTAACATATGGAATCATGATAGACATCTTGTCTTTAGACCACGTGGAGTAAGACCGTTCATTCAAAATTAGGGCTCGACGGTAGAACCGCCAAAAAATCATCACATGATTAGTGACACATGATTAGTGACATCGAATTTCTTGCTCTGAGAAACATTTCTTGTGCACGGAATGAATGTAATTTCAGATGTTTATTCGTAGGTATTTCTTGATATAAAGTCTATTCGGACGCACGTAACGTTCGACATACATTTTAAAACTACCCATTTCTTCCCAGTCAATTCGTGTTGATTCACGCGAATTCCAAATCAATTTTCCCTACTACAAATGACTTGTTCTACGAACAAATGGCAATGTGATTCAACGATGTTCTCCGATCAGACCATCAGCTGAAATGAAGGATAATTGTGTTTTCAGCTAAGTTTCCTTGAGCTAGTTTCAGTTAGTTGGCTATTGAGTGCGAGTAAGTTGCAGTCGGTACAAATTATGAAAAGTACATCAAGATTTCATTCAACCGTTCAATCAATTGGGGTAGCACATCAATATGAATGTGAAGCTGGTGTATGTCGAGATAGCTCCTTATTATTCTGTACGCTTTAATGGTAATAAAGGACTCCTTCGATTTCAGCTGAAAGAAGAGGATAACACCAAGGAAAATCGGAATCATGAGTTGAACACGCGAACTGGGATATGCCTATTTACATAATTAATTTCAGACCGACTGTGGCAAGCTCTTTGCGAAAGCCAAGAGAATTGAAAATCAATGCGATGTTGTGTCAATAGGAAAACATCAAAAGCTGCATTCATTATGTATCTCATGACAAATACACTCCAGGATCAATTATTCAAAAGGGGAGTCCGGATCAAAGAAACTTGGTTTCAACCTGTTGAAGTCGAGAGAGTACAAATGTAGGGGAGAGTTTGGGGTAAAGAAGAAAAATAAATACGCATCCTGCAATCGACGCCCCAATCGCCATACATAGAACATGGGATGAACCAACCGCAATTTTTTCCACCGTCCAAACGTCTCAGCCCTACTATACACACTGCCTGTGTATTCAATTTCACAAGTCCCCCGCAGTTAATGGATCGGCCTACGCAGTTTGAGAAATAGGTTTGTAGTACTTAAACCCGTAGTTATTTGATGTATATGTATATGTAAATATCATTTTTGTCTTTTCATGTTCGTTCATGCCCTTTTCTCACTAAATGTTTGGTTTATTATCTGCGATAATCAGCCATTGGAATTGAACAAGAAAATACAATTGGGGTGGGAGCTGCAAATAAGGGACAACAGCCCTTAAACGCTTCCTATGACCAGTACATTTAGGTATGTACACACACATTTTCATGTCGATCTGATAATTTGTTAGTATGCTTGATTTTATTAAGCGTGTTTTTTTTGTGTGTGCTGAATCTCTTATCACCGGCTTTTGGTGGTGTTTTTCTAGTCAGTTTGTCTTCATGTTAGCACGCGTCAAGTAAAGTGCTTTTTAAACTATGAACTAAATGCAGCAGGATGTTGTAGACGCGGCAGGATGCTCTCAAAGGTATTCAAGGAGCCAAGAGGAAAGAACCGCGACCATAGTAATTGAAATGAAATGTCACAAAAAGGATTAATAATTAATTAGAAAATTATTATTTTCAAGAATGTTCTGTTCGTTATCAACCAGTATCTATACCTATATCTATCGATAGGTGATAATATAGGTTTCATAATAGGTTTGTAATAGGTTTCATATATCGAGGGTCTCACGGCAACTTCCCATATTGTCATTTGGCGACTTTTCAGCAGAGCCAAAAAACCATTTGGCAATTACTATTTTTACTGACTATTTTTGTAAAATAAATCGTGAGATTTATACTTGGTTAGATCGATCCGCCGGGAGAAGACGCTGTTAGGTAACTCATTTTGGCCAAAAGTGACGATGTGGGAAGTTGCCGTGAGACCCTCGATATATGATCTACTGATAATCAAATAAGTTCCTAAACAAGATTTACATACCTAGTAGGTCTTTGTGAAGGAAAAAGCCTTTGAGAAAGAAAAAAATGTGATAAACATGTGTTTTTGTTCAGAATAATAAGGTTAATTCAGAATAATAATAATATTTCTGCACACCTGAAGTTTTTCTATACTACTATCCCGAATCAACGGTAAGGTAGTTATAATATATATATTATAACCACCTACACAATTATACTCGTACGTGTATAATATACGTATTATATACGTACGTGTACGATTGTGAAGCGTTATAAAAGGGTTAATTTGAAAAAAATCGCTTAAAGATAGTTTTACTTTGCGAAAAGGGCATGCGAAGATAACATTCTGTGTAAAAAGGGGGAGTCGCGACAAAAAGGGCGTAGGACACGGTGTTGGTTTTTAAATTTTTCAATTCATTTTTATGGTTGGATTTTAGTCATGAATAGTGTAGAAACAGATGGGAAGTCCAAGTCTAGGCATTGCTGGTCATGCTCGGCACCTTTGTGAAAACTTTGGAGCGCTGTATTTCAAAGCACGGTTTTGGCACATCAGCCCTTTTTGAAGCTATCGCCTCGATTGTAACCCCCTTCAAAATTTGGTGGTTTCTGCTCCATTTTGCCCTTAAGGACTGCCCTAAAATTATGAAATTCGGGTTACGGGCTCGGGCTAGCCCGAGGATGAACCTCGAAACATTTCATAATACTTAGTCCATAGGAAGGGGTTCAAAATGCATTTTGAAAATGTCATACCTCGAACATTTCAAACGGTATAGTGGCAACGTAGGTATTTTTGTCAGACCATCCATCTAATCATCTTATTTTCGTTTGCTTATTCCATGTTTGCCGTTGGTTTTATGGTTTTACGTTACCTATTTAATTTCGGTGTTGGTAGCTGACGTGATTCAACGAGAGCGTAATCCTGTGACTTAATGATGTACCATTCAAGCAGCGGTACCTAATGAGCAGATAATTGAAATACCTACCATGCTCAAACTTCTCCCAACCCACTACTATGTAGATGCTGTTTATTGAAATCCTACACAACGCATTTCACCCAAACATGAAGATTGTTTGTTATCCAACAGACTTTTTGTGCTCCCAATAAATATTCATTGTATTAATTAATTACCTACCTTCATTTCAAGCGAATTTTTGAAGAAATGCGCCACTGTAATGCGTCGGACATTCATTGAAAAGGTCATCCGAACGAATCTGCTTTTCATCATTTCTCAAATATTTGTGAGTATATTCTCGTAAAACCAGACGATACCTATCTGACTTTGACGACATGGGAATAACTCTCAGCGATTTTTAAATACTATTAAATAGTATTTGTTTTAAATAGTTGTTTAAATAGTAATTTTGTTAAGTGAATATTGCTTATAAGTAGATTGTGCATTCACTTTTTGTACATATTATTACTTGGTGCAAATAAAGAAATATCAAAGAAAAAAAGAAGAAAACAAAATTTTAATACTGTTAAGTTTGGATTATAAACTAATACTAATATCTAAAGAGTTAGGTACAACTGACATGAAGGTATTGCATTTGGGTTATTATTCTCCATAAATCGGGGAAAATACGTGTAAATTATTTACATACTATGTATATTTATTTACATACGAGCCTGCTCGACTAAAACAACACAATTTATATGCACCAGTACATAAAAATTGAAGATGTACACAAAAAAAGTAATTGTAATAAATTCTATGTGAGAAAATTATAAGAAACTCATTTTGAAGAATCAATCGACGAATCGGAGAGCAAAATATTCTTGAGGGTTGTCTGAGAATCATAATAGTTTATAGAGAGTAGTTTTAGTATGTTGTTTTGATGATTTGCTCATTGTGCCCCAGAATGACTAAGACGTTTGTTGATTTTACTGCGTTTACTGCAGTTTTCAAGTCCTGATAAAAATTTTATCGTGTTTTAAAGTTGCTGATCTTTCTGCTGTACCTAATCCTAATTTGTTTGTCGTAACTGTTGATATTTCGGGAATATTTGGAATTTTTCGACTTTTCGCTGGGGACAGATTGAATAGGTAGTGTTGAGAACATCCAACATGGATTTCTCAAAATTGACGGCATAGATTGTACCAAATGATTCTTATTGGCAAATATTTGAAAAAAAAATAAAAAATTAAAAAATAAAATAAAATAAATAAATGTCAAAATGTCGAAGTTATTGAAGTAGCGGGTTTACGTCCGTAAGTTCGCTAAAATTGAGGAGCAGGCCAAATGCGCACCTATGACGCAGAGTGCAAGCAGGAAACTAAACGTTCGTTTAAATACCACACCGTGGAAAATGATTGCCCTCGAACCGTTAGCCCAATGGGTGCCAATCATTTTTGTGAACGGAATTGGATAGGGAAACAGAAAGTGAGTCGTCTACGGTTACGACGATCCGAATGAAATCACATTCCAACTACTACAAGCAGATAAAGATGATTCGATTCAAATAGAAACAGTGTGTTCCTACGGAATCTAACGAACAAACAAGGATTCCAAGAATAACTAAATAACTCTGGTTGATATTTAAATCGTAATGGAAAATTATAAAGTATTAAATGATAACACTGACCAAAAAATCCTTTAGACCGGGGCTAGCTAATTGGCGGACCGCGGGGCTCAGCCAACTGGCCCGTGAGCCAAACTCGTCCTTGAAAAGAAATTAAATTTCAATTGTTTTCAACATCAATCGTTCACACAACAATTCATTACTGGGATGGGAATGTAGTTGACAATATGGCATATGGATAAGAGGGATGGCCTTTAACTTATGTGTTTCAATTATTCAATTATAGCGGGCGAGTGCAAAAACTGATGTTGGTGTAACAATAAATCAGGGAAGGAGACGTGAGTCATCATGAAGCGGCTCATGAAATTTACATGGTGGGTATTTACCAAACCTTACACAGTAATTACATGATGGCGCTGAACGGTTCTCGTGAGCAAAAAAAAGGACTGATATTCACCTGGAACGAATAGCCACGACTGGAAGCGCCTGAAAGACTAGACGATCGGCAAACCCAATTCTGATATTGATTTAACTAATACATTTTCATATCAAAAATTAGTTACACGTGTTTATCACTGATCAATATACTAGGTATATTGATGAATATTATCCACGTTTATAAACTCATGATATGATAATAATATATAGTTGTAGTGGATTTCCGTCCGGTTTTCGACCGTAGTATCTATATGGTGTGAGATATTTCATTTCGAGGTTCGGTCAATGAGAACAATTTTTGGTTCCGACGTTTCGGCCGTTTATTCAGCCATCTTCATATATGATGATATATTATTATCATATCATAACAAACAGAAAACCAAAACAGAAAAACAAATGTATTTGGACAAGAAAATATAATTTGTTTCGCTAAACAGGAAAAAAAAACAAAAAGACAAAAAAAAAAAACAAAAAAACAAAAAAAAAAACAATTGCGCATTTCCGTTAGAAATTTCCCAAAACGGGCTGAATATGTAGGTATAGTGGGTAATTGAGCTATAAGTATGGGATTGGTGAGTTCATACAAGACTATTTTATTGGATATGAATATTTCGGCAAGAAAAAATGATTTGGAGTTGATTTTTCGTAAAATGCACAATAAACAGTTGTTGGAATGTAGGCACATTCATGTAGATTGAGAGGAATCTTATCGACTACAGCAGCTGTATGATCAGCTGCTATAAATGTATCAGCTGCTGATAAATTGCTGTTGCAGGTCGAATACTTCTTTAATTTACTACTCCCTGGTCTTGTAACACTATAGTTCCATAAACTGTATTTCTATGTTTATCCGGAGTATGGGACTCATTAGTCGATTTAAATCCATACACAACTCGCATTTCACATATTTCGTTGTCTCTTCACAAATTCGACGGTTCATATACAGATCCTAATAAATATTTCGGAATTTTACTCTCACGTAATTTCCAAACCCTCTGATGTTTGAAGTGAACCGCCAACAAACCGAGTATCGCCAAATCATTCGTCCGAACAGCTCATCGCGTGAGAGGCGGTCAAGAGAGTTACGCGATAATCAGAACGCTGTAATGAAACAATTATACCGAGATAATAAACGATTGAAGAAAACCGGTCGTGATTCACGTATCAGTGAGACACAAACATGTTTCTTCAAGAGCCGCCGATAGTTGATTGAGAGAAAAATCGTCGTGCCCCTGATGAACTCTGTCAGTCTGTCAATAGGTCACAAAAATATGAGAGGAAACAAAAACTGCAAAACGTCGATACTGTACTGAATTCGATAAGACCCGTTGCTAATCTAAAATGAGGGAGATTAATGATTGAATAATTATAACAAGTGACTACCGGCTTTCTTCGTAGATAATCTTGCAGCGGTGTTCAAACATTTCAGGTACATTGACAATAATTGTTATTTGTTACTAACTTATTTAGTTCGAAATTCCCAGTGTATAGATACTGGCGAATTTGAATTACCGTCAGAATAGCTGTGATGTAAGATTGATTTCGGTTTTTTATCTTTGAAAATGAACCATTGGAATCGCCTCAGAAAAAAAAAGTCCCCTCAAAACTTGAGGGTTCACGCTTCAAAATTCGTAGATTCAGAAAATCGAATCATAAAATTCCGACCGTCCGTTGTGCGTTAGCGTTGTTACGAAATTGTTGTAATTGTTGTACGAAGTTGTTACCAAATTAGCGTTGTTACTAAAATTACGAAATTTGGTTTATGAGTACGGAACCACACAAAGATCCTTGAAACTTGAGGATGAATCATGGGGCAGCCTGTCGGGTCAATGTTCATTCTGGCCCAGCTGAATAGAACAGAACATGGTTTCAAGATATCGAATTATTATGGGTAATATTATTACTATTTTAATGAATTTTAATGAATAATTATTAAATAAACAATTAGTTCATTATTAACAATTTTTAATAAGTAATAATAATTATTATTAATCATAAATAATGATAGTAAATTATTATTCATTACTTATTTTGAATATGTAGTAATCAATCATGTTTAATAATGATTGATCAAATATTTCTAATAATTAATAATGGATAACAATTATTAATTAAATAACAATAATTAATAATAATTAAATAATAATGAACAATAAATAACTGACGGAGTTGGTAATCTGTTTCAGCCATGCAGTATGACCTAATGAGGGAATATTTGGAGTAACACGGACTAATCCTGAAAGACCTTTTGGCTAAAATGTATTGTTAAATGAAGCTACAGTACGGGATATCAAAGCTTAATCAATGTCAAGGGTAGGGAGGCTATGTATTCAAAGTATTAACATCAGTTGTAATTTTGTACACTGTTAATCGATGCATTGATATATCAGAAATATCGATAATTGTCTATCGCTATCAAACACTACAATCGATACTCATGTCCCGATATAATGGAAACAACCAACAATCAATCCATGGACAGTTTCGTAGTGAAATCCTACTTGTGAAATTTTGGAGACTTCCTGCGGGATTTAGGTATGAAAAAAAAAAAAAAAAAAAAAGAAACCTTGAAATATAGTGAGTGGGATATGGATGGTCCAAACCTTAAATTACCCTTACGCGTATGAAATAACGAGTTGTTACTCCTGTAATTAATCATTCTTTTATTGCGAGGAGACCTTGGCCTTTTGAGATTTAAATGATCGAGGTGACACGTCTTTAGAATTAGTGTAATTATTACATTCATCGTATCATGTTAACGTGATCGCGTTGGAATCGAAGAAATGTTATGGATTGAATCCGTCTCCAATCTTGTTGGCTAATTGTTGGATGTCTCAGATTATTTAACTGATAGTGAGGGCAGTTCATGGTTACCTCGTTCAAGTGAACGCTCATGTCGCGGTTATTACCTGCAGACGTTATAAACGCCAACGCTCCAACTCGTCGTATATTTTCATTAAGTTCTCTTTTTGAACAGCCACCGACGGGGATGAGGGATGAGCCGGAAATAGATTAGAATCGAGGCGTAATGTTGAGGTCGATAATATGTAATATGAGGCGGGCGAACGTTGGAGGGAGAGTGTTTATGTACACAGCTACGCACCTGGTGTGTGCCTTGCTCAGATTGCTCATCAGCGGATTAGGCTTAGTCGTATTTGATAGAGAGATTAGGAGGCGAGGTGAGAAATATGGCGGCTTGATGTAACGCCGCCGCCTCGCTATGGTTCGCAAGAGGAAACTCCCACTTAACCCCAATTTTACCTGAATAACATAAATTTGAACGATAATTACAATTTCAATATTACGTCGATGGTGATGCAGAACGACCCCACAAATTGCTATCACGATGTAATATAAATTCCCCAGTTCCCAGTATATTTTGTATTTTTTTAACCTTCAACAGGGGAATTGGTGAACTTATGGCGTCACAGATGGGTAAGGTAACTGCAATGTTCTTAACACGTTGACTGCCAATTAGACTCAAAATGGGTCTAGCAAAACTCTCACGTGAGGCCATAAGACCCAATGTGGATCTAGGATGTTACCTACACCTTTATGACGTTTTAGCGCTCTTAGCGGCCTTTTTTTGGGTAAACACGAAATGTATATCAGTTCTATGTTATTTATAGCATCCATTGCAACTCTTAGCGTCAAAAAATATGTCGGGAGTTTATTCACAGCCATGGAAGAAGTGGAACCACTTATTCCATGCTCACAGTCCACTTCGAATTGCTAGTTGCTCTGCTTACGTCAAGAGGGCTTTGTTTGCTTTGTTTGGGATTCTTCTACTGCTTATGTCACCGGTCGACTATCCTGTGATATTATTTTACTGTACATATTAGATTGTAGGAGATAATGGATTATCTTATTAGACCCAATTTGGGTCTTATGGCTCCCAGCCATGAATTCCTTCCCTGGAACCCAATAAGACCCGAAATTGGTCTAACCAAAAAACTGTTTTTTTTTTTCGTAAAATATGGACAAACGTCACAATTTGACGAATAAATTCAACTCAAAATAACTATTTGAAAGTTTAAGAGGAAACCAAAATTTTGGCTTGAGGCTAAGGTATTCTAGCTTGGCAGACAACGTTAGGGAAGTCAGCTTTAGCCAGGCAAATCAGAGTAACAGTTCAAGGTTCTCAAGATCTCGGAATGATAGGTTGATTTTACGTTGATGTCATTATCCAGTCGACTACATGTGGGCTCACTGTGGGTTTCCAGGGCGGCCTTAATGAATATTTCCAAACCGTCAATTATCAATTATTTCCTGGGTATTAGTGGATTCCCACGTTAGTTTAGGTGCATATTTTAAACCGGTCAACTATCACCGGCATCCGTTAATAGGTTTTGAGGCATTTTCATCCTAGAGTTGAGGCGTTTCACCTTAACAGCGTGTCGTCGAGGCGTTTTATTATAAAATTGACCAATTTTCGTATCTTTATGGTCAGAATTTCCCCCACTTCCGGTTCAAATTTTGAAATTTGGAATTCACCATCGAAAAGGCCAGGTCCAAAATTGGGGGGTTCCGTATGAACCTCATTTTCGTAAACATTGGACTTGAGGCGTTTTTATTCAACAGGGCAGATTTCACGTCTACACATGACACATTGTGTTTAGAGTATGATTATTTCTCAATAGAATATTCCTCAAATATCATCGAAATTTGATCGCCATCCGATGATCATCACGTGAAATATTGCTGTTCACAAGATGTTCTTGATATCAAACTTCATTGCTACGCCTGTCATAAAGTTTCAATCACCGGACTCGTATATTTCAATTTAAACTGCTTGGAGTAGATTTATCACTGAGTTCTCGATATCTTCAAATGTATTTGGTGAAATTTTATGAAATTGTGCCGAATTTCGGGTGATTATGGTTTCTTTGAAAAGGTCCACTTTTGTCTTTTCGGAGGATCGAATCTCATCAGTCCGAAAAATGTTCATAGAGATTTGGACGTCATTTTCCCGTCTTGTCACTCACAATCTTCCATCAGTAACCCATTGTGTCGCCGTCAGCTGATCAGAACCTTCGTGATCCAATTAAAAGAGGGGTTTCTGAAAGGTGACTGCTATGACAGCGGGATGCCCACTGTTATGTACGTATGACGTGTGGAATTATAGCGATAGCCACCGCAGGTCCGGCCACTCTCAATGAAACTTCTATAACACGAGTGGCTCTCTCTGCGTGTGCGAGTGACCATTAGGGCTGAAGGTAGTTTGCTTTGTCCGGGCTCCATGGCCCGTACACAAGAGCTCTCCACCACTTACCGCCGCTATCCCTTTCCTTCCTTTTTCCACGATTCTTTTTCATTAACCCCCTCCCACTCGCATCGCAAAGTGTTTTTACTACGGTAGGAGACCCGCCAACGTGTTTTCAGGGGTCTGTCGACCGAGACCGGAACGTCGCCATTGCTCGATCATTTGAAAACAAAACCAAATCTCGAATTATGGATTCCGCTCGACTGCAGCAAAACGATAAACACCGAAAGGAGGGAAATACAAATTTGTAATTGGTTTTCCTCTGTTGCCCTGTCAGAAATGCCCGAGGGCCCTGCGATATTTCGGAGGGAATTCCGTACAGCTTGACTGTGAATACGCGTGCCTGTGATACAGATCCCACCGGCATTGGTGCCAGGGAAACATACGAGTTTGATACCGTTCTTCGTGTAGTAGAAATATGTCGAACTGGCGCCACTGGAGACACTAATGCCACTTATGGGTTATGTAAGATATATATCTGTGGCGTCGTTCTACATAAAATCTGAACTGCTGCATAATACAAGCTTAAGAACTAATGTCATCTCGGTATGACGCCGCTACTGGCGACACTGGTGCCACATATGGATTTTGTAAGATATGTATCTGTGGCGTCGGTTTTCATGGAATTCGGAATGCTGATTCATTATACAAGCGTGAGGACTGATGTCCATCTCGGTATGACGCCGCCACTGTAGTTTTTTGTAATTTATATTTTATTATTGCTCCAAAATATAGATCTCATTAACAATCTTCGTCTGACCTAATTGTATTACAGTATTTAGGGCTAACGATACATTACTTAGTCCTTTGTCTTTCTAATTTATTGCACACACTCACTCCCTACAGAAGCTCATGTGGCGCCGCGTCAACTCATGTACTTCGAGAAGCTGGACAACTTCTTCATTGACATGGTTTTTAAGTCCCTCAAGATGAGCTTTAGCGCGCAGCTTCATCACTTGGTCGACGCTTTCCATCTCAAGGTCGTTGAGGATATACGAGTACATTGGTTATGCATCGCAGTACCATGTTATGAAAGCGTTGTATCATCCGCCTGTTTGAAAGAACCGTACAGTCCCACAGTTGGGCCCTGTAGACCCACGAAGGCCTGATTACTTGAGTGTACAGAAGTAGTTTATTTTGAAACGACATCGTTGTTCGCCGGCCGATGAGCCGGTGCATTTTCCTCAATGTCAAGACAAGTTCGGTCTTTTTCACGTGTTCTTTCCACCAGAGCTTGGCATCTAGCGTCATGCCCAGGTATTTGGCGTGATTCGAGTAGGGAATTACCACATTGTTGAGAAAAACTGGGATGTACTTGATCTTAGAGTTGGTGAAATCGATGTGCACCGACTTTGTCTCGTTCAGTCAGATTCTCCATTTAGCGGTCCAGCGAGTGATTTCGGAGATTGATCTGTTGAGTTTGTTGAGTTTCACCCCAACCGAGAGAACCACAGTGTCGTCTGCAAAAGTTGCTGTTGTGTTGCAGTCTAGATCCGGTAAGTCGCTTGTTTAGGTACAGTATGTATAGGAGGGGGCTTGTGGGACACCAACGTTAACTATTTTTGGTTCTGAGTACGTGTCATAATAGCGTACTAGATGCACCATAACTTCCGCGTCTTCGTATCCGCAGTTTCACCTACACACTTCATCGACGACGTTTCGTTTTCCCATTTTCTCCATGTATTAACTCGTTTTTCATGACCGTTGGCAAAACAAAACTTAGGCCATAACCAGCTCTTCCGACATTTTCACCACCATTGGCTTCCCACTTGCTGCTTTTTAACTACCAACGGATGTTTTCCGCTTTACGTATACCACTGCTTAAGATCCTTTTGTCATATGCATTTCTGTTGTACGCATTTCTGTTGTATGCATTTCTCGTATATGTACCAAATATTTAACTTAGTTACCTGTTTAACTCGATGATGAAATTGAACATATGGATCAAGTGGACGGAGTTGCTCAATAAAAACATCCTCCAATCAACTGAGTAGTACCATACAGGTTGTTCGCCACTTGGTGTAAATGAAAGAATTGGGTAAAACTACACTGAAAATGGAGTGGAACGCAGCCAACCGCACCTTTCTGCCTCAATCTAATCTCATGATTTGATTTTTTAACGTTTTTTTTTTTTTTTTTTTTTCAGAAAACCACGTTTTTTGCCATAAAAACCCACGTTTCTTCACTTTGAAACCACTTTCTTCAAATTTTGACCACATTTTCGGATTCAGCGTTATTTCCTACATACGCCTAATGCACGTGAGTAATCAAAAACGAACTCCTAAGGACCGCAATTGCAGTTCAAGCATTACATTTTAAAATTAAATTCTTGAAAATACTTGTATGGTAACTGCATTTCCAGAAAAACGTGCTGAAAGCTGTCAAATCTCATGAAAACTTGCAAATTCAATCAGCTTCCTAATGGTATGGTCAACGATTCCTTATCGATTTCGTGGAGAAATTGAACTTTGAATGCGGAAAAGAGTAGGCACCTACAAAAATGCGAGTACCTAGGTACCAGAAAATTTACAACGGATCCTCAATTATTTTTGTGTTTGCCGTTGTAGTGATATGATTCAGATTGATAATTTCAACGATATCAGGCAAGGGATATCATGAAATCCATGAAGTTCATATCCTTTGCCCTGATATCGTTGAAATTTGTCGTTGTAAGTCTGAGGTTGTATCAAAAACCAGGGGGTTAGAATAAAACAAAGTAAAAATGAAAGTTTCACGGACGAAATTTTTCAAAATTTCAAGGACTTGTGTACGAATCCGTGGGGGCCATATCTAAAATACTTTATGAGTATGTGCATGGTGACAACAGCCACACTCGTCATCGCATTTTTCTGCAGATGACCACGGGGACGTGGTGTGTCGCCACCATTAGCTACTAAGGAATTTTGTAAAATATGTGTCTTTAGCGTCGTTTTTCATAGAATCTGTTGTGATGATGCATCATCCAACCTCTCGTAAGAAAATCTGTCCAACATGATGTGACGCTATTGTCACTGGTGCCACTATTGCACATTGAAAACAATGACGATTCTTAGTGTTTTGCCCCCATCATTTCGTCCCTACAGTTTCGTAGGTCACTTGGCCGATTCGCTCACGAGGTCGATTGAACTGCAATCGGGAGTGCGCTGAATTCAAAATGGCGGTTCTGACACATGTTTCACTTTTCCCTCGCGGGATGTTCGATGTTTCGCGAGCAACGACGTGTTTCTTTAGACAACACAAAACAAAGAAAACTCGGTAGAGAAATCTTTATTGATTTCCCCCAAAGCGTCAGGTCCTCCAACTCCGCCCCTCGATGTGTTCGAGGCGTCCTCCACCCACCGCCGGCGTCCTCCACCTCCTGAAGAGAACGAGTGGGCGGAAAAGCGCGAGCGGAAAAACTGAGACGAAGAGGCGTCGGAGGTGGCGATGGGTGATGGTGGGGGGTGGGGGGAGGGGGATGAAAAGTCGGGTTACGCAAAGCCGTCAAGGAATTAGCGGTGAAAAGCTCCTCCTCCTCGTCCTCCTCGTCCTCGTCCTCGTCCTCTCCATAGTGTGCGGAAGGTGGGAAACGGTGGTCTGTACGGGCTGCGGGGAAGTGATGGTTTGGTGGGAGGGGGGGGGGGCACGCCTCTCTTCTATCCACATCACCTCCCCTCCCTCACACCGCACCCTGCCGCCCCCCACTGAGGGCTGGAGACGCCTAAGGAAGGCGGTCACCGCTGATTAACGAGAACATTTTCATGGGCGGAGGAGGCGGCGGAGGCGGTGTAGAGAGGGGTAGGAAAAAGGGGGAGGGTGGGGGTGGTAGCGGTGGGGCGGCGTGGTGGTGAGAGGGGGTAATTCGATGTGGGTGGAGCTGACGGAAACGGTATCGAGCAAAGGGGGCAGGGCATGCGGGCCTGCGCGTCGAGACGGTACAACACACAAAGGTGACTACATCCCTTCACACTACGAGTCACACCTTCTCCTTCTTCTTCTCCACCTCCTCCCTCCTCCCTCCCTCCCTCCCTCACACCCCCTCCCACCCTCACACACACTCTCTCATCAACATCCAGTTGATGGGCCGCTCTTAACCTCATAGGAAAATCCTGAAGCTTTTCCGGCTACGACTGCACCCACTCAGTGGAAAAACTCAAAACTCGTCCTAAAATGACTTTTTTGATATTTAACCCTTAGGATTCCGCCCCCTTTATCCCCCAATTTGTACCGCATGCGGTCCTCAGGACCGCACTCACGTTTTTCACGTTACAACATCTTCCGATTACTTTTATATGCAATAAAAACCTTTAACCAACATTTTCCCGTATCTACAATAAATAAATATGCACCTCAGAACTTTTTGCAATTTTAATTGATAAACTCGGAACTCAAGGACCATTTTAAAATGCACATCTTAGAAAAATCACTTTTATTTATGAAAATGACAAGTCTCATGAGAATCATTAGCGAATAGAATACAGCAAGTTACCTACATGCGAGTAGTAAAGGAAAGAAAAAGTCAAGTCGTTGTAAAGGAACTCGAAATTCATAAGACCAGTACATTCAGTCTTCATATTCTTCAATTTCTCTTGAGCAAGTCTCTCTCGCAAGTGGTGGCAGATTTAGAATGTTGTTTACAGACAAATTGCCTGCACTCCGAACAAATCATAAATGTTTTATTATTTTTATGTTTTCCGCATTCATGGCGAGCGCCCTTTTGGGGCAAATATCTAGTAAATCGTCTGATGGTTGAGAGGAACTCAGGTGGGATTTCAACTTTTTTTTCAGTGTTCCTGTAGTAGTGAGCCCATTCAGGAGCAAATACTCTGACAAAGCAATCGTGGTGTAGTAATTGTCAGCAGCGACATTAAATTTGGAGTGACAATACAATTGTCAGCAGTGACATCACATCAGTTGGCTTGTTGAACGTAGCAAAACGACCATCTTTTTGCTTGCCACAGTATACATATTTCGAAATTACTTCTTACTTTCGGCAGAAATAGTGGGGGAAAACTATTCCAATGTTTAACGGAGGGCGATTTTAGTTGTTTCCCGCGCGCGGTCCTGCAGTCCAAGACGTTCCCGCGTGCGGTCCGGAATACCGCAAATTGGCACCTTGAGTAGAAGTGATCAATTAATCACTAACCATGTGATTGAAGTTTCACGTGACCTTCGCAAGAACTTACTCGCACTGCGAAAGATCTTTCTTGGATGGAGTTGTTGTCATATCGAGGACTTTGTTCGTATTTCAAGATGCTTTAAATGCAACGGTTTTGGTCATGTGGAGAAATTTTGCAAAAAATTGCCTAAGGAGACAGTAGAGACAAACCGTACGTCGTCGAACGCCAAAGTAAACGCTTGCATACGAGTCTGCAACACATTGAGACATTTTCATGTTGTGTGTAAACAAACTTCGTATCAAGTCATGCGCATATGTCAAAATTCGAATGAAGTGTTCCCTCAACAGTTTGAATACCGAGTATCAGCTTTCTAGGACGATCACGGCCGAAACTGGCTTCAGAAGCCACTCAGGTGATTTGCGTATCATAATTCGAATTTAGAGTTCCCTCAAGAGTTTGTATACCGAGTATCAGCTTTCTAGGATGATCAGGGCCGAAACTGGGAAGTAATATCAAACTGTAAAGTACCTACCTAATTCCAATAACGAACAACTTCACTTCTGATGGTCATAATCATCATTGTGGCGACTTGGGACAAATTTCGTTAGCAATTTTCGTGAGCAAATTTCGTGACGATTTTTTTTTTTTATGTGCCATATGAAAGACATGAAAATGTCAAAAACTGTAAGAAGTTTGTAATCCCGCATGATCATCAGGCTAGCAACCGTACTTGGGGTTTAGTGAACTAGGCAATGTTCTGGAAACTCTCAATGTATACAAAACTAAGATAATATCATAATAACACATTATGTAAGTCGATTATTTTTGAGTTGGAAATAAAACTGTTGACCTCTCAGGGTATAATTTTTTTACGCCAAAATATTAGGAGTCAGAAGAGTAATTTTGATTTGTTTGAATGTTTTTTAGATTCTTAGATTGTTTTAGATTGTAATCCTAACTAAAACTTGGACTACTGATCAATGTAACTTTGTTTTGCCTGGTTATAGTTTGTACGTTAGTAAGCAGCATGTGAATCGAGCAGAGGGTGTCTCCGTTTATATACGTAAGCGTCACTTTTCTTTTCAAAGGGAATCCAATTACAGCTATTGACAGCTATATATTATATAGGTCTCCCGTTAGAAACGTTATTACTTTCATTAAGAACGTTGATGCATTTTTTACAAAGTAAATTGATTCTTCATTGCAAATTTTTTGTGGTGGTATTAGTTTCAATATTAACTATTCGTCTGGGTTCGCTTGTAATTATTTGAATGTTATGGCTGAACATGGATTTACGAAAGTGATTTTACCGATCATTACAAGGGTACGGCAAGATGGTAGCCTTCTGTGAATATTGATGATAATTTTGCACAATCTAAAGTTATTGATTAAATTGGTTATGAATCTTCACGTGAATCATTAGAAGATGAAGGGTGGTCTAACCTGTTGTGAACTGACTGTTGACAAGGCGGTAGATGTTTTACTGTTTGAATTAGAAAGGTATATCAAGTTCTGCTTCAAGTCTAAAAATATTCCCAATGAAGTTAAAAAAACAAATTAAAATTAAAAGGGATACATTGAAACATAACCCCTCGATTTCAAATCAATACCTGTCGTATGTACAAGTAGGTATATAAAGTAAAGCTGGTGAGAAACGAGAAAACTGCTGACGGAAAAAACGAATCAGCAGTGATTTGGAAGGAAAAACACTTACCTACAATCTATTTAATCCTCAAGAAGTGGCGTTACGTAACAACTAAATCCACGTGTTGTTATGTGACAACATTATCAGATAATGTTAGTTAATATCAGATAAGATTCTTCAGTATTGTATTAGGGAATATCACGGATAAAATTAATGTACGAGTATTTGACTTTGAAACGCTCAAAAATAAAATTAAATTGTGATTACTGAATTGCAACAAAATATCCGAAAATGTTCACACATTGTTTCCATCTGAATTTGCAAACTTGGTGTTTAATTGCCCGATTTGTTCACTTGGTATGATCAATTGTTTGAAGGGTGTGTTAGGGAGTTAAATTTATTCACCAATAAAGTCGAAAAATTTGAATTAAGATGAGACTGTCGGCCTCTGTTGGGTTCAGGTTGTCTGTAGTCTGACAACGATACTCTATCGAATATGAGGTGTGCGATATTCATTTTGGTTGTTTTATTCAAGAGTCGGACACCATTGGCTGGTGAATTATTCACCAGTATTATACTGGTCATTAGATACCTTTCATGGGCGACAAGGGGACATTCACCCTCTCCCCCACCGCGAGTCGTTTGGTTTTGATTATTCAGGAAACGGGAGGGCGAATTGTATAATTGTCCTTCTGATATGTGTTTTTGTGTCCGTAGATGCGTGTAGGTGTGTACATGTTAGATCGTCTGCTATACTCCGATACATGATTGACGAGGTCGTTGCGGCCTGATAAATGCTGATATCACCCTAACCCTCCCTTCATCAAAATTGTAGACATGTCTTGAGTCATGTGGCGGCGAGAACCGTGTGAAGCATCCGCCAGAGTTCGGTGTCCATGTTTGCGCCATTTGGCCCTGTCCAGACCTCTGAATTATGTATTGAATCCGTTGTTTGTAAGAGGGTAGTGCCGTGTCGGAATAGAAAAGCGTCCTGCGAATACCACGAGAAGAGGACGATCCAAGATCTCACCACACTGTACTGTCGAATTGCTAAGAAATTTTATTACGAGATCATATCCTGAATTTTTTTCGTACGTCGACATTTTTCTTTCCTAATTTACAGAGCCCAGTTTTGTAGTTAGGGCAGAGATCAGTCTCGCCATGTTGTATAGACTACCTTAACAGCAAATGTGTTTATTAGATAATACGTTTAACCCCCCTTATAGAAACATCTACAGCAGAGTACAAATAAATCTGAACACATTACAAAAAAAAAAAAGTTAAAAAAAAAAAAATCATTCGGGTATTATCTAGGAACGTGGTAGCGTTCCGCCCCGCCAAGCAAAGAAGTTGAGAAAACGAACGGTGCCGAGTGTATGTTTACCAGACGTCACGAAACGCGTTTTCGAGGTATCCATATCTCGGCTCCTATTTGACCGATCAACTTGAAAATTAGTGTGGGTCTTCTTTGAGTGTATATTAGAAAGCCCTGAAAGTTTCAAATCGATAGGTCTAAAGCTACATAACTTCAAAAACCCGGTTTTCCGGCCTTAGATTGTTCTTCTCCTTCTTCTCCTTCTCCTTGTTCAGACAGGCAAGGCTGGAGCCTCTCCACGTTCACCGATTGACTTGAAACTTTGCACAGAGCTTCATTTAACCTTGAGACAGAGCCTTATATAAGATTTAACCCATTATCTCAACCCAAAAAAGTTTTAGAAACAAAAAAACAGAAACCTTAGGACAATTCTGTCCACTTTGACGAGTCTACAGCCTGGGTAAAAGGACCAATCGACTTGAATTTTTTTACATACCTTCTTTATAGCATGGCTCAGTGCCATTTGAAAGAAATAAGCAATTATCTCAACCCAAAAAAAAATTAGGGACAAAAAAACTGAAATTTAGGGTAATTTAGGCTAATATCTCGGCTCCTAGTAGACCGATCAACTTGAAATTCGGTATGGATCTTTTTGGTGTGGATAATAGAAAGCCCTGAAAGTTTCAAGTCGCTAGGTCTGAAGGGAGCCGAGTTATATAACTTCAAAAACCAATTACCATGTTTTTCTACTTTTTTCAGTCGGTCAAGACTACAGCCTCTCCACCTTCGCCGATTGACTGGAAATTTTTGCACGGAGCTTCGTTTCAAGTGTAGCAAGTGCCTTTTGAAAGATTCAAGTCGATATCTTTAAAGGGAGCCGAGTTATATAACTTCAAAAACCCGGTTTTTCACCCTTAATTGATGAATCCTTTTCTCGAGAACTTGCACTAACTAAGTTTTATGCACTATTAATTTGTATGCAACTCTTCATCTCCGGAAAATTTCTTTAAATTTTGAAGATCAGAAATTGCCAAATGTTTTTGTTATTAACCTACACAAATTTTTACTCGTGAATAATTTTACTTCAAGTATCCAATACTTTTCTATCAGTACGATGTGTATTGTGTTAATAATGATAGGTAATGACTTTATTGAAAAAAAAATACTTAATTGAAATTTTTTTTTTTACATCATTATCTCAAAACTAGTACGTAATGTGTCCACTTCCAGCTTTTCATACATCCTGAACCCTTTTTGACACAGATCTCACCAGATATTTCGGAGCCATCGAAAGATCATTACCCGAAGATATTAAATTTGATTGAGATCAGGAACGTTCCCAGGCCATTCCAATACTTTCAATAGACAACATTCGACCATTGTCAGGAATCATGCACTTTTTTTTTTAAACATGAATAATGTTTTTGCGGTGGCCTACCAGAGTCGAAAAGTGTCACGAAGTTTATGTCACGAAATTATGTCACGAAGGTGAGCACAAAGAGGAATGTGATAAAGATGAGCACAAAGAGGAATGTGATAAAGATGAGCACAAAGAGGAATGTGATAAAGATGAGCACAAAGAGGAATGTGATGAAGAATTACCAACGTTACCTTTGTTACCTACGAATAACTAGTTACCTACGTTTCATGGTAGTACCTAAACATTTCAATGGCTTACACATCTTATTTTTCTCATCATCGCCCATTACTGAGTATTACCACATCTGGCGAGTCGCACAACGTGGATACCATTCAACTTCCTACTCTGAATTAACAACATGTTATTCTAATAAATTTTCCACACATTTTTTAATATTTTTCATACAGACGAAGAAAAGGGATAAGGAAAAGGGGAAACGGGACGCAAAAAACATTATTCATGAATTGTGATGTTAGCCAAAGGCTCAAAGTAGGGGCGAGGTTTTTTTAAATTTTAATAACTTTATTGTGATTATGTATTACAGTATAGTTTAGCATAGTAGTGAACGTTAGGCAGGTTGTCCTCGTAAACATGATGAAAGTTACTGTCCAGTGAGAGCACTTGCTAAATTTATGCGTTATCAAAGAACAATATTAAGTGAGTTATGAACACAATATGTGTTAACAAGGTTTAACGAGTGAATGTTGGAACAGGTTCGTAGTAGCTGGCGGTATAATGAGTAGCAGTGCAATTCAAAGGAAGTCCGGAGGCCTGCTGCGTTTGAGTCTTCGTTGGTCCCTGGGTGGAGGCGGATTGTTAGTAATGTGTGTGAGTAATTCTTTATGATGGTTGGAAATCGAACTATGGAGTTGCTGGTATGCTATGGGCTGGACATCTGCGACCTCTGGTATGTTGAGGTCCCGATGTACAGCAGTGTTCCTCATGTACCATGGAGGTCCTGTTATGGTTCTGAGAGTTCGGTTTTGGAACGTTTGTACCCGTTTTATTGTGCTGTTGCATGCCGCACCCCTGATTAGACCTCCATAGAGCCAAATCGGACGGCTGATAGTGGGGTGAATCTTTCGCTTCAGGTGGAGTGGAAGATCTGCCTCAGGCGTTGCCTTGCACAGGTTAAGACGTTGGTTATATGTTCGTACCACGTTAACCTGCTGTCGAGATGTAGCCAAAGGTGTCTGACTGTGTGTTGGAAAAGGATAGGTGTAGCGTTCATTTTAATAGTTGGGGTATCATGCACTACAGAAATATATTGATGACTTGGAGAGCAGTGTCGTTCCATTTATGAGAACCCACAGCTGATCCCGAAAAATTGCATGATCCAACCAGATTCACCACTTTTGAATTAAAAAAAAAAAAAAAGCGGCAATGTTCATACCGGTTCAAATAGATCTCGTATTTTATTGTGATGAAAAGGGTCTTCGTCAGAACAAAATTCTACTCGGAAAATACGGAGACAATCCAAAAACTTGATTTTGATCCGAAACCATATTCATTCTAATAATTTTTGAGGAGATGGAAATCGAAGAGGGCGACAACGTGGTGAAATATAGCGGTCCAAAAATGTACTTGGAAATAAAGATATTGTTGCATTATTGCTAGCAAATTGGATTCAGTGGCTGGGGCCCATCAAGAGAAGATCTTATTAAGGACTTCTTGAGATGAGCTGCTCAGCGAGAATTGAAAAAGAAGACTTCAGGGGTGGCCGAATGGGTGGATAGATGTGATAGACTTTTTAAGTAGGACTGCATACAAGACGACGTCTTGTAGCGATCCGAACCGATGCTTGTGAACGGTGCTGAATCTCATATTAGACTTTTGAAGTAGAAAGCGATATTATTTACGTTATTAATATCAAATCATGCGCGGGTTGATGGGAATGACGTGCGTTCAAACATGTGTATTTGTACCGCCAGTGATGAGGCGCGCTCTGGAGGGAGGTCGGATCCATCCGGTGCCTCGCGATTGCTTTTTAGGCCACAGACGCAATTGAACCAGGTTATCTGCCCTTTCCAATTAATCAGCATCCGCAATAGGACTGCGCGTGCGTCCAAGTGAGATGCTTCTGATTGGAAATGACCCGCATTCACGATCAAACCAACAGCAACCCGTTCCAACGATTTCCTTCTGTATTTCTTCTAATGGGCGTTCAGGCTGTCTAAATTGTCACCATTAACGACTACATACCTTCTAATGCTCTGGATTTTTTTATAGTATTTAATTATTTGATTGTTACACACATTTCTAGTAAATTGTGGGCAGGGGGGGGGACATATATTCGACTATTTCATGCATTACATGCGAGGAGTAGTGAACATAGGAACATAACTCTAGGACCTAATACCTGGTGGACTTAATCGCACTATTCATCAATAGTTCGGGGGATGCACGTACCCAACATAGCATTGGCAGTTGAAGGTACAATCGAAATAACTTTCATCTCCACTGTCTTCCTACGCCTCGTGACTGTCGATGTATCGAAACATCCAACCCTACATCCATTGCTATCCACTCAACTGCTTGTTGTATCATTACAACAATATGTCGTCTCTCTATTCATTATATCATATACATTTTCAGTCCATCAATCAATCGCACTCTCTAAATTCGAGATAATTTGATCCTTTCACCAAACAACCTAATTTTAATCGATGCAATTCAGTGATGAATATTCCTGGCTTAATCCTGTAATTCCTGGCTCGTTGGCCATCAGAAAGATACTACTGCGATACCTCAAGAGACACATTCAAAGATTAGCCTTCGGAGAACCTCTAACCATTTAAGGTATAAAAATTATAATACGTAGAAATGAAATGGAACAACGCTCCAAGTCTATCTCGATAAAAGTGAACAAAAGTGAACAAAATCGAATGACTTTAATACGCTGCTTAATGTGACGTCAAATATTTGTAGCAATTTATATGAAGTGCTATTATCTGGAGTTTTCATGGAGAAAGTGTTGCTCTGTTCTGCCTCAACTCAAAATTCAAACATTGCAGAAATTCGCCTCAAATTTTTTCACTCAAACGTTTGATGTAAGTTGACTGCAACTCATTATAAAAAACCCTAACTCGCAAATTAATCGATTTATAAAGGATTAATTGCAGTTAAGGCGATTTTAACATTTCCAGCTTACGTTTAGGGATTGTTTGTTTAGGTAAAATGCCTCAACTTGCTCCCGAGGCAATCACCTTAACGTAAACAACTCAATCAAAGGGATGTTTTGTAGGACCACTCCCAAAATAATGTAAATTTTTGTAGGTAAAACGCCTCATCTCAATATTTTGGTGAGGCGTTTTACCTTGACACTAGCGCGAAAATAAATAGGTTTCGAGGCATTTTCATCCTAGAGTTGAGGCGTTTTACCTTAACAGCGTGTCGTTGTGGCGTTTTACCCTAACATTGACCAATTTTCGTATGTTTACGTTCAGAATTTTCCCCACTTCCGGTTCGAATTTTGAGATTTGGACTTCACCTTCCAAAAGTCCTGGTCAGATAGGCCCAAAATAGAGAATACGCTTGAAAATGTTGGTATTAAATCGTGTCTATCTCATTTGTTAGCTTCAGCGTAGTCCGTCGTGTCAATAGGTTTCGAGATGTGGAGGTGGAATGGTTTTGTTTTTGAGAGACAATAGGTCGGGTAGGCTGTCGAACCTCCTGTTGAACCTCCGTGTTGAATCGGTTGCGTTTCGTCGATGGATTGAGATATTAGAAATAGATTTAGCGGGTCGAAAACAAAACGAAACCCAGAACGCTGGGGGAGGACACTTTTTGTTCACATAAACGGAGGAGTGATCCATCGTGTTCGGACATGATTATCTGAACAAGCATATCAAGGGTGGAGGGGAAGGTGTTCCAGCAAGATGAAGTATCATAACTAATAGGGGTTGCCCTACCTGAGCCTAATCTACCTCTGAACTCCTGTCATTATGATTGCCAGGCCCCCTTCCCAGCCAAATAGCTCTAAAAACAAACATCCACCTCCCTGAGCGCGTAATTTTTTTTCTTTCTAATTTTTTTTACTCATCTCCAAAGGCCCTCAAGAACCTCGAGCGGGCCATGTCAGATGGTTTATTACTAAGTAGGCTGCCACCTGCCTCGTCTCATCCTAAATTATATCCCATCAATAGCCCCAACTCGAGGCCTCTCCTCTGTGTGGTCCGGAAACGCAGTAAGACAGCTGTTTTCTCATTAAATGCTCATGTCTAGTTTAAACAATTAAAACATCATTCATGACAGCCAAATCATTCGGTGTCTTCGCCTTCCCCGATTCGGTTATGAGATGAGAACTTTCAATCCCTCCCCGACACGATCGACTGATGAACACCATCAAAATAATCTTACTATCTGCCTGTATCTATTTTTTACGACAATAATCAAATTACGGTTCTACATGCAATAATGATGCCTTAATATTCACATACGGAAAATTGTTGCAATACCTAACTCAACAACAGGTATCACATAGGCCAATCAAGTCGAACTTGACTTTCTTGAACCATTTTCGTTTGCTATTCATAATAATAATTACCTTATAAGTAATTATAGAAATAAAAATTTCCCCGAGAACCTTGTTGTATACTTCATGCGTATATGTACCTATTGTACATTCTATATTCTTAAAATAATGTACAGATGATACGTATACACCGACCTACTTCTCGTCATTCTGCCAATAGTATTATTTATTTATTTATTTTCTTATTGAAAATTATTTCAGCATCATAATCAAGTTTACAGAACTAATAAGTGATTTTTATCTCTTAAATGTGCAAAACTTGCGAAGGTGAGCAGTTTTGTTTGAATAATGGTATCGTGGTGTATCTCTTCGATACTAGACACTAATCACAATTTTTTTTTTTTTTTTATACTACATCGAGTCATGTGGCTTGATCCTTTTTAGACTTCTCTCTTGGTGATCAACGTCGAGTAGAACGACGGCCTCTTCATTGACGTGCCTTTGAAGCCTCTGCTGATGGGCTGTTGAAAATCGTCTTATTTCGGCTTGAACCATTTCCACTCCAAGATATCGGTGGATGTTATCATTGCGGATGTACCAGGGACCATTGACGACGTTCCTAAGCACTTTGTTCTGGCATTTTTGTATGATTTGTACGTTACTTTTGGCTGCACAGCCCCAGAGCTGACACCAACAAGTCCAAACAGGCTTGAGGACTTGTTTATAGAGCATAAGTTTGCTCTCAACTGGCAAAACTGAGTGACGTCCCATAAGCCCAGGGGAAATGCAGGAAGCGGCGCTTCCCCACAAGAAATGAAGACTGTAGATAGCAGTTGGATGATGAAAAAAAGGTAGTAACAATAACAAAATGTTTAATCAACAGTAAAATCGACAGTAATAAACAGTATTCAATTGATAATTTGAATTGCTCATTCATTATACCACAGTTACCTACAACTACTTACACTAAGTGTAAGTAGTTGTAGGTCATCATCCAAACAACAAGTCTTGTTGTTTGATTTGAATCACGAATCTCGGATCCAATGACTATGAATGGCATGGCCGAAACCAAGTCATCTAACAAGGAGAAGAAGAATCACGAATCTCGGGTTACAGAGATTACCTACGAAGTTGAAGGCCAGAGGGGAACCACAAGATTCTAGCGGGGGCCCATGACGTCACTCTACAGTGTGAATCTTGGGTGGGGGGGGGGGGGTGTAGATGAGTGCGGTACGCCATGTCCAGAGCCACGCTACGCTCCTGCATAAGCCAGTATAATTTCCTAGATTTGAGACATAATTCCTCGCTCTTTTTCTTGAGATGTGCCAACCTTGGCATCTAGCGCCAATCCCAAGTAGGTACGAGTACTTTGCCTCATTGACTAATAGGATGATTTTACCTTTGAGAAAGGTCGGTATTTATCGAAGCTTCCGATTTGTGAAGTCCACATGTACCAACTTGGTCTCATTCATTCTGATCCTCCATTGTGCAGTCCATCTTTGTATTTTGGAGATGGAGTGGTTTAGTTTAGTAACGGATGCATCGTTGTTTTCACCAACGGCCGGAATTCGGTGTCATCGGCAAAAGTAGGGATACTCTTGGCAGATCAGCAGTGTAGATCAAATAGAGAAGAGGACCCAATACACTGATCAGTATATGGCAGGCAGGATGTCACTCATATCCATAATGAGGAGTTGAACAATAAGATTTGATAGAGAAGCCTGTTGGATTTTTCATCAATAGTCTTTGGTCACCTACCCCCATAACGCCACAAGCTACTTCCTCCACCTCAGTTTGCGGAGTTCGGACCTTCAGCCTCAAACGAGTCGGGCAATGGACGAATGGAAAAAGGCAGGATACGCCTTTTTGCTCCAACGATTCGGCAACAAGCGTCACCCTGGCAACCTGCTTCGAATAATGGGAAAGATGCGCCAAAGGTCGCCGGTAACCCGATCTCACGCAAAGAGCAAGTGAGAAATAAAAGGAGAAACCCCTTTATAAAAGAGAGCTCGGGAAGAATGGGAAGAAGAAAAAGGAAATGTTGTGGAAATAAGGGAAACAGCACAGCGGAACTCTACAACTGCGCGGGAGTGAGATGGAGCGAATGGGAGTGGGTGGAAGAAATGTCTTCTTTCTTTTTTCGGTTCACAACGGGCGAAACACAAAAGAAGATATTTATTTTTTGGTGTTGGTAAAGGGAGAGAAAGACGGCAAATAGTGTTGAGGGGTCGTGTATGGTCTGGAGGTGGCGCCAGAGGGAGCCCTCAGGGCCTGATGGACGTGGAGGAGAGTTAAACACTTCGCTCACCAATCTTCCGGAGCGTGCATCATCTCCCAGGCGTCTCGTATCACATTATATGAGCATCAATTATCTTTAATGCGGGCATTATCACTCCGCGACGTGATAACTCGAAACAAGTAGAAGAACAACAAGGAGAAGAAAAAATAAAAATAAAAAAATAACCGAACGAGGAAAAGAAAAAAACCTTCGGAAGAAACCAAGGATCGTCTCACGGTCTCGATCAGTTAAGTCCGCCTGAGCAAACTACGTTCATAGAAACACCTCGTTTACAGGGTTTTATCACCTCAAGTAATCGAACACTCTTCACACGTCTCTCCCAATGAAATTGGTAATTAATTTCATGCTTTGTTACATTGACGTGCCGCACGAACGCTTCTGAGACCGAGCTTTCGATAATATTGGAAACTGCTCTCTTCAATTAATTTAATGTATATGTTGATATTCCCACAAACTAACACATTATAAATAGCGAAAATCAATTTCTCTTGAAATGAGCTAATTCTCCAAAATTTACACTAGATCCTAACGATTGCACTCGTTGCACTATTAGTACAATGCATTTTAGATTGCTCAACAATCCCTCTTACACAAAATCCTATGGTAGGTACTGGTCGAAATAGGGTTCGGCCTTAGTGTTCGTAAACTGTATCAAGCCTTATTGTTTACCTTTGTTCTGTTCTCCTGCTCCAAATGTTGATCAATTTGAGGAAACACAAAGTGTTATCGCGAGAATAATGATCTTGATCCCTATACGAAAGTTTTGAGCAAGAGGTAAAGTTGTTCTACAGGATTTTCCTAGTGTTTTTCCGACTTATTCCTGTGTCTTCACGCCGGTTCAGTGATACGACAGTCAGTTTAGTAATACTGTAGCTCAAAGGAGTGGAAGATATATACAGCAAAAGATGTATAAGGTTACAACAGGTCAGAAGGTGAGTATAGTGATACGGAGGAGATTGTAGTGAGACAGCAATAGGAAGGTGTGATGACAAGTCAGTTAGTGCGTACAGTCACATAGTGTAAAGTTTCGATTCACATCAAGGTAAGGGGACGCACCGGTAAGTGAGTAAAGAAATACCGTAGTGATTTGTGAGACAGCAATAGGATGTTTAGGTGATCTGTAGATGTGTATAGATAGTTTTTACACTGAAACAATTGTTTGCCAAAAACAAATAAAATGCTTCTGTATTTTCATGAGCATCCGTCCCTGGTCGATATCGAGGCATCTCAGCATTACCATACGATGCTGGTCGATTCGGGCTTTGCTCTTAATCTCCGACCGCGTATTGCCAGGTCCACTCGAAGTCCCCTCTGTATCCTTCACATGCTGCATAGGAATTTGCCTCCCTCGATGAAATATCCCTCTTCATTCTTTAGGTGCCAATACAAGAAGCAAATCTTGTCCTGGCTTGTGGGGGAGGGAAGATCTACTATATTAGCACTATATTAGCATAATATGTCATATTACCAGTGCCGGTAATATCGGTGATCAGTCAAGCCACTGTTATATTTTCTTCGAAATTTATAGTTGATAATCACATATATTGTATCAATTTCCTTTCTAAATTGAATGTATATGGGAGTTTGTATACGAGTAGTGTAGAAGTAAAAGTTCTGTTCTGAAAGTAACAATTTAATTTGTAACTAGTGTTAATATAATTGACCTAGTGCCAGTCATCTTGAGGCTCAACAACACAGGCATTGCCTACAGTTGAGCATTATTATTCAAAGTGGAATCAATGATACAATTTTTTTTTCTAAATTTATTTTATTTTTGTATTATCATACCTACTAGTTTTACCTATTTATTTTCATTATTCATTGAATACAAATTTTTGAATTGGATTGAATTGATACAGTGGAGTCCGATGTATATATACTATATATTTCTTAACCTGAAAATTATTATCTATCAAGGGGAATTTCGGCGAAGAAAAGACACCGTAGGCTAAAGAAACTTCACTTATAGGTCCCATACTTACCTAACAAACATTGAAATACTTATAAACTGCATTCATATTTTGGAATTTTGAAATTTAGGTTAGTTCTGTTGGAAAAAAATTTGACAAAAAATATCGAAGAACGATATATCGAAATATCGATATTTTTCCACCGATATATCGAATTACTATTTCCATAGTCGATATATCGATATTGTTCTCCGATAGCTGCAACCCTACTGTGGAGATTTGTGGAACAGCAACGGGAAGTTTTGGCGCTATATCAGTTGGTGTGTATTGTGGAAGGTACGGTTTGAAAGTGCCGAAACATAGCAATAGGTAGGTATGGGGTGTCCGTATAGGACGTCCGTAGGGGAAGAGATATAGTAGTAGGTACCTATATTCATACAGTAGTAATACAGTGGAGGTTCACATGGCGTACTGTGCCAAAGGATTGGAGGGCAGGCAGACGGCAGGATTGGCGAAGGAGCAATTAAAATCGCCAGGGATTGGAGGGATAAGTGGAAGGACAACGAGTAGGCGGGGTGCACACCTCAGATGACTTGTCGCCTCACAAACCGCTAATACAACCCCCTACCCTTCATCCTTCCTCCACGACCTGCAGCACCCGCTATCACCACACACGCACACAATCAAACCTTCGCGACCCCGAGGACGCCGCCATTTTAGATGGGAACCTCCTCGCTATGTTGATAAGGCTCCTTATCCAAGGGACACACAATACCTGACATACGCCATACGACGGGTCTCCCTTCCCCTCTTTTCCCACTACCATTCACTTCTTCCCCTCCCATCATCACCCTTCGGCTTCACTTTCCTACCCTCTTCCATACGGCCATACTGCATATTTCCAACCCCCTTTTCAGGGGGTGTGAGGTCTCACAAAAGGCCTCAACAATATTCCTGCGCTCCTCCCCGCGAACCGCATAATCTCATCTCCTTCAGTCGCCTTATCCGACTCAATTTTGGGACAATAATCAGATTTGGATCGCTGGACGTCCCCCGAGGGTTCTCCTATCCTCGATATCTCCCTTTCATATTTCAAACCCTCAACAGCTTCATCAACTCCCCGACTGCAACGGATCTACCACCGTCATCATATTCTCCACATTTATTCATGAAGAGCTTCTCAACCTTAAACCACAGGAAAATGTAAATAATAGAGTTTAATTAATGCAGGATGACCATATGAACGAATTTTCCAAGTTATCGACGACCAAATGGGTTGGCTGAGCGATACCAAAAGTTTATTTACTACTGATTTATTTTATTCATCACTGATCGATTGAGCATTCCAAAATGATCGGAGAACAATATTTCGCGGGCGTCACCACTGTTCAATGCCAACTGTATTTATAGAGTTGTATAGGGTGCCTACAGTAGGAATACCCAATAAACTGATGTACATATAACATGTGTACCTAATGTCAAGTTTCGATACCCATTCATTGAGTCATTTTCTATAAAATCAACAATCCATTATCAATCAACAAACAAATTTGGTAAATTTGAGGCGAACATTGAGGCGAAATTTGGTAAATTTGGTAAATCATCTAAGGAGTGCATGCCTATGTATATTTATCTACATATAAAATGCCATGGACATCTACTGACGTATTCGGGTTGCTCAGAAACGGACTTATATTAAATCGCTTTTCTTACAGTTGTTTCTAAAAATGTAGAAGACCCATATTTTTTCATTGACGTATTTATTCGGAAAATTCGCAAAAATAAGGAAAAAAATACCAAAATATCAAAGAAAAAACGCTGTAAATATCATTTTCATGGTATTCGAATCAGCTGCTCCCCAATAATATTCTTTTTCCGTGTGATTTTTTCCGGGTCAAGAGCGCAGAGCGAAATCGACAGCGTGGCGAAATGAATCTTGATTCTATTGTGAACAGTGTTTTTTAGGTAATCACTGTTGGAGAACCGAATGCAGAGTATTGGAACAGCATTTCCGCATTGAGAAAAAATCTGAATAATCAATTTACCGGCGGTTGACTCTTCCTAGTTGTTTCTCCGTTGCCTCAATCACGGCTCAAAATTCTGCGTGAATTTTAAAAGTCGAAAACCGTTTTTGTTTTTTTAATGATGTAGCCTGTTCAATATTTTTGGCACATTGGCCACCTCCTTGAATTGGTCCCAGAGGTTCCAAAACTACACGTAATTGGATCGTCCATCTTTTGAACGATGTTGAACAATGTTAGAAAATGTTGATTTTGGATCATTTCCGGGCTTACGAAACAAATAATTACGTGTAATTTTCTATTTTACTCCTATTGAAGAAGCTCGAATAAAGACTGTTTAATAAAATAGGCACCTACGGATGGATTACGCTGCAATCTACAACAATGTCTCAGTATCAGATGTTAATCAATTACACTGCATTGAAGGGAATTAGGAGCAGGGTCTCGGTTTCAGGCTAATAACTATAATTGGAGACCGCTATTATACCTGAAAACTAGTGGTAACAGTTCTTGGGGCAAGTTCAAAAGGAGGAACTGAATGGGATCTTGAAAAGGGAACAAAGATAGGAAATGAGGGATCTTGAACAACAATTACCCAGTCGGTAGCCGCTTCCTTCCCGCGAAGAAGCTGTCACTGAAACAGGAAGCTACAGATTCCTCTTTGGAAAGTGATGTTTTTCTTTTACGGGTTCGATTGATAATAATTAGCTGTTGAACCAATTATAACATTAGTTTCTCCCAAGCATTGGCTCACGCGAAGACCCTTTAACAGCCTCGAGTAGACTGAATTCAAGAGATGCCTCTAAAAAGCAATGACCACATCCTACAGGTTTCAAGATCATGAGCTGAACCTTCGGGCTTCAGTCAGCACTCCCCGGATAACTAGCTCTTGATAATTCTATCATTGAAATATTTCGTCTATATTACTCATAAATCACTTACTTATAAAACTAATTATAATTATTCTGTATTCATATGGTTCAAGGGTTTATTCGAAATCACCGTATTTTCGTCGGAAAAAAACTCACCCTTCTGTCTAAATCACAAAATAATATATGAAACGTTTATAGAAATGATGAATTAATTACAAATAATTTGTACCAATACCTATGATTTTGGGGTTTCTATTTCCACCTACCTACTTCGGCAATAATTTAAAATTTATTTATTAATTATTAGGTATTAATTACTCAAAAGTATTAGGAATTATAGTTAATTATTAATATTTTTTCTTAATTGTTATTAATTTTATTAATTATTCGGTATCAATTATTGTTATTTATAAACTTTATGTCTCAAGACCAATGTGCTATTTGGATTAGCCGGGCCAGTACGAACATGACCCGACAGGCCGCCTCATGATTGGAAAACAAACTTGGTTCAAACTTGAATTGTAATTTCAAAATTCGTTTTGAACTCCTTCCCCTTGACTTGGGGTTATGATAAGTTTCGTGGATCATTGTGGGTGTTGTCCGGACCGGAAACTGAATTTCGTAATTTTACCACAACGCTAACAGGGCAAAGTGCCGCGGACTTGTTCAAACTTGAACTGACATTTTTCTAGTTGTGATTTTTAAGTTTAAAAATTCATTTCGAACCCCTTCCCCTTGACTTGGGGTTATGAAAAGTTTCAACGATCATCGGGGGTTGCCCGAACCCGGACAGCAAAGTTTTGCGATCAAAGTGCTATGGACGGCGGTCGGTGGACGGACGATTTTTTTTCTAATTCGATTTTTGGAATCTACGTATGTTGAAACGTAAACCATCTAATTTTGAGGGGGGGGGGGGGGGATTCATGCTCATGTTGACGATTTTTCTCGCTCCCACCTTAAATCCTTTATTATGAACAAACGGGTTGTAAAACGCACTTGATGGTCTTGAAATGTAAATCTCCTCTGAATGTAAATCGAATGAAATTTGTACGAATAACTACTGGACATATATTGGATATATCGTCGCCTAAGAAACTTCACCACGTATCGACCAGACGCCTGGTTTTCAGGAGAAGAAATGAAATGAATTATAACCTCATTTTGGCCAAAATGGTTGATACGCGGTGTTGCTTCTTAGGCGGCGATTACATTTGTTCTTCTTTTTTTTGTAATGACTCCAACGATTTATTACTGAAAATACTAAACCCAACTATAACGTGAATGGAAAAATTGTGATGGATGGAAACCGAGTTTGAAAATGAGGGACGACCCTTCAAGGGCCAACAATTTTGAGGGGTGACAGGAAGTGGCGAGTTACCAAAGGGCTTATTGACCATACGGATGCGTCACGCTTGTCAGTATTATTCCAAACGAGATCCGAATAAATCGAAGCTGGTGCTTCAAGGGAATGAAGATGATACGGAGCTAATGAAGTAACTCCGTTCCCTTTGTAAATCCTGGGGGGATGGAAAAGGGTTTTTAGGTGTGGCGAGGGGTCGGTCGTGTATCCAATTAATGGCCTGACCACTTGTCAGTTGAGTTGGTTGGTGTAATGGCGGGAGGGGGGGGGTTATCTACGGGATCGACGGTATTAAAATAATACGTAGAGGATGAAGCTGTTAAGGGCGGTTGTGCGAAGGGGCACTGCCCCCTTGACGAAACCGAGCAAGGGTGCCAGAGTTCGAGGCCTTTGAAGTGCCGATCGGTGTTTTCAGGAGTGAGGCGGTAGGCGGGGGCTGAGGGTCGGGTAAACAGGGGTCACCTGGCCTCATAACCCCCTGGCAAACAGATGCTCGGATTAAACTCATCTCCACTACCTGAATGAGAAGAGCGAGTCTCTTCTCACAGATATAACTTACGGATGAGCAGAGAAACACATTCGGTGTCGAGGGCGAGGGCACGACGTGACGAGATGAGGACGAGGGCAAAAGAGTGGGAGGATGAGGGGGATGAGGAGGTTCTTACAAACAAAACCTCGGCTACTGTCTGTCCTCAGAGGACCAAAACTCCTGTAAAGACGTAATTTCTGAATAGGGCCTTCTTCAGGATAACACACTCGACTTTCAATGCCTGGATCACCCTCGAAGGCTCATCTTCATCTTGTTCCCCTTTCAACCTTCAAAACGAATTGATTCGTCATCAGCTCAGACAAGCACAATCTCGATGAAGCATAAATCTGACCATCATTGACGGAAACTGCAAAAGAACATGGCGAACTACAGAGGAGAACTGTATGGTTCTATTTTATAAATTTATTATTTTGTAGTATAAATTATTATAATTGAGGGGTTTCTGGCATAAACACGAGTAGTCAAAAAAGCTGATTTTTCAAGAAATGAAAACAACTGTTTATCGTGTTTACAAATTATACTAGCCCTTGAGTACACGGATGTTTTTTCCACCATGTAATACACGGGTGGGGTTTGCAACACCCTAGTACCCGGTTCTCCGCATGACAGTCTTTTAGCTCAACCACAAGCCGAAAAACGGATTTTATTCTTATTTTAGAGAGCTTAACGGGTCAGACAAAAAAAGAATGAACGATTTCCAATGATCTCTCGATTGATTGCAACATTTTGAAACACCTAACTTAGGCAGAAAGAAATCATTATTTCCCGTTTATCAAAATTAGTAATATCCCGCGTTTTTCTTCTTCAGATAAAGATTCTATGATATTTCATTCCAACTTCATAAAGTCAAACACATCCTGAACGGACCGTTTTCCAGTTTTCTTTTCAAATTAATAGTTGAATGTCTCCGATAGTTGTGAGTAGTGACTTCTGTTGACGGCTGAACGGTCGGACCACAATGTTCTGCAGGTTTCCGACGTGGACACGAACTTTAATCAGAATATTCTCACCCTTATTTGGTCAGCTAAAAAATGAAGGACCTTTGTGGTGGCATTTATACGAAACATGTGCGGTGTCCAGTGTAATTTTCCCGATTATTTTCAAAATTTAACGGAACTTCCAAAGCGGCTTTACATCGGAGGGTTCAAATTCACACCTCGTTATCTGATGTTATACCAACGAGTCGTTAACGCCTTCAACTGTCATTACGAAATCCCCCTCTCCCGCCACGATCACTCTGATCGACAGCGCATAATGAAACCATTTTGCCCTCATGCACATCTCAATAAAAGTTGAAAAATCACACCGTGTCAACGGCAGTGATGATACCCTTCCGCGCGGTCGTCCCAATTAAGGAGATACGACTGCAATTATGAAAGTTGAGGCTGCCCCGCTAATTTGGTTGTTGATAGTTTTGCATAAGCCTGAGGGGGAACGGTGAGAGGCGTGAATCGCCCAAGCTCAAGATTGCATAACTGGAATAAAAACAAGTTGACGGACATTAAATGCTCATTTTCTCTGAGCAATTGATTGAAGTGTAAAAATAGGCCGTGACATGACTACCGTCTGTTTAGTCTATACAGCTACTTTTCTCGAAGCTAAATTCGAGTACATTTTAACCTGATGATGGTGTACAGATGGTCATATCAGTCATGGAGCCTCCAAGCGATGATCCAATTAGAGGTATAGAAAATATCTCAAATGAGTACACAACTGTTCATCTGCTTGCTCCCAAAGCCAACATGAATTAAACATTTAAATTTACCTGAAAAATGAAACGACGATTGAACCATCACATTGCCGATTTGGGACCGCCTGTATAATACTAAGTTTTTATATACTAAATTTGAGATTGTGCTCCGTCCGATTGGCTCGAGTGAAAGAACGGAAATTTAGGACGCTGCGATATGAGTATAAAATAAAAATTTTCATTTGAGTTAATAATTTTTAATGTGTGAAGCAAGAGGGTTGAATGGAAAGTTAGCTATCGTGGTGGCAAATTTGAGATTTTGGTCAGCCAAGTTTCGTATTCCTTGGACTTGAAAGGAACTGAACAAACGGAGGTAAGTGGGAAGGTTTCCGAGGATTTCAGTGGATTTATCATTAAGCGAGGTGCCATCAATAAAACCCTACCGTTGTCGGTTCCTTTTTGAAAACAGTTTGTGGACATAATTTACGGCCATGAAAGGCTGGTGATGAGCGATCGGGAACGTCGTCACAAGGTGGAAACCAGTCTGAGATTTTATAAGGAGGTAGAAAACGGTCGAGCTGAAGGGGGATCGTAAAATTGAGTTTTAAAAACAGGAGGCTCCTGAAGCCCAAGCGCGTGGATTTGTGAAGGGATCCCGGCATCGGGTTCTGCGCTGAGTTGAATTTCCTGTCGGGAAGCGACTCCACGTTGGATCAAGTCCATTTGAGTTGGTGCGTGGGCCGCAATCTGAATGTAAACATGGATTGGTCGGACGAAACTCATATTGTCTTCACCCGTGTTGACAGGATTTTTATGGGAGCTTATTAGCAAACAAGTGAAGGCATTTGGACGATGGGCCCCATGGTGATTCTGCTACGCGTCCGTACATCTCTAGTTGTAGACGAATCAATCAAATCGCTGATACCTTAGTGGCAAATCACGGGTGGTACTGGCTGATTGGCCTGTAGAGATTTTGCATCAGTGCTGGTAATCGTTTACTCGCTTTTCAAGCGCAAATATACTGTGATATGTCATTTATACTATTGCTGACTTCAGTTTCATTGAGCGGAAATACTGAAATGCATGCTGCAACAATCAACAGAATGATTTACGGTGTTATAGAGATTCTTATCCCTTGTACTGTGAAAGTGTTATGTATTGCAGTAGTGGGGCAAGTGGTACAATATTATACAATATGTATAATTGTTATAGTGGCCATCCTGAGCCCTTGGCGATACAGTCAGGTAGCATCAATACCCTTGTTGACACCAGAGCAATACGTATTTTATATATTTATACTTGCATGAGTTGAATTTCTGGAACCGTTATATTGTTTCTCATAGCCTCTCATGACGCAAGTACCATATAACTCGTAATGTAACCATTAATACTCCTATTGAAAATACTACAATTGATGCTGATTGCCTTATTTATCAGGTGTCTAACTTGAACACAACATGGTTTAATTCCTTAAATTTATCTTCGACTTATTCTAAACACGTCCTGTTTGTGGAATAGGCTCACACTGGTTACTATTAAATCATGATGATTCACCGTGGTACTGGTGTTTAATAGTGACGCGATAGCGCATTTTATAGTTACTAATGTCATTGCTTCAGACTAATAAATAATCTTATCAATACGCCTTCTCAGACAAAGGGAATGACTCAGGCGTTCGGTACAACAAATTCACCGGGAAGCAGTGGATCTAAATTCGTCGCCCCAAAAACCCATTTAGCTCTATCGTCAGAGGAAAGATGCATTCCACCGCAAACAAATCCGATATCGGAGAGAGTCAACGGGATTTCAAGATGACTGAGTGAGTATTCACATGAGAGAGGATGCAGTTGTATAGTACAATAATTGTACTGTACAGAATTATTCTGGTGGCAGAGGAATTGGACTGGTTTAATAGCTTACAAATAAGCGTAACTGAAATGAAATGAAATTTAATAAGAAAACTCATGACAAAAAAAGAATGAACCCAATGTTTGAGCTAGTAAGGGGAGATTAAAAAAAAATTATCGAAATTATCTTTTTTTTCTTTAATTGAACTACCTTCCATTTTATTGAACAATCCTATGAAAAATCCTATTCAGTCCGCATGGTGACCAATGCTATGGATCATTCCAATGCTCATTATATTAGGTGTTGTTCAAATTACTGATTTAATCGTAAGTTATTTCTCTACAGGAGATTCATCTTGTAAACGGGAATTGAGCTCCGAAATTTGATTTTTTTTTTCGAATGCAGTTCTGTGTGTAGTGAGTAAAGAACCCAATCCTTACATTTGTTTGACAAACTGCTCAGCTTCCGTTGACTCCAATAGCGCAGTGACAAGTTTCGATCACCCTGAAAGAACCTCGGAGGATTAAAAAATCCTACAAGTTGAGTTTGTTGAAAATGAAACAGTTCCTTAAGGACAAACCATTTTCATAAGGCCTTGTAGGCACAGGTAAGAGACGTTTTCCTTCCGAGGACAGTGGTTCTGTTGTAATCCTAATAAATCTATTTCTAAATAGAGGAAGGCAGTTACACGCTTCATTATCCCTCGTTCACTGACGATGGTACGTAATCAGATATGCAGCTAAACATGAACCTACAGCATGTTTCCCTTCACTTCATAATGAAATGTATCGATATTAATCATTGGAGCCATTGCTGGTAATATATTATCATTTCAAAGCCTTCCGCTCGTATAGTTGTGCGTTATAAGTGACAGTTGCCTCAACCACGAGTACAAGCGTTTTGCATCCTCTGTTGTTTGTTTCCACCGCACCACATTTCTACGTTTTTTCTACAAGTGAAAAGCGGATCATGATAGATGCAACCTTGTGCTTTTTCAGTGTTCTTCATAATTTAATGACCCTCCAGTTGAACGGTTTCATGTAAAAAAGACGTACTTATATTTCGTTTTGGAATTTTAGCCATTATGATATTTCCTCAATTTGAATGAAACCGAAATTTTCCTCCATAACGCCAAAACCGTGAGAAATCGTTCAAAACCAATTTTTCGGTGTTTTGTATTCCAAACAGCTGATTTAATAACACACGGTTAGTTTTGAGATATCGAGTTTCTCATGTTGAGATACTTCTTGTGTCTACGGAACGATGACAGCTTCAAATATGGTACGGCGGGTACATCTACGAGTAGTTATAAATTATTTCTGACGTTGATAGGTACGATAAGAACCCACGAATTACCTATATAGATAAATATAAATGACGAAGAAAGTATTCTATTCTATATTCTATTCATAACGTATTATACCATTACGTTATTATTATATAGGTCAGGCATTTAGTTGGAAACCTTAGGAGACCTTCACTGAGCTAGTTATGAATCCCTCCTTCACTCGAAGGACCATCTGATCACCTTATTCGAACAAACACACAATAGTATCGTACGGTGGCTGAACTGGACCGGATAGGGCTCTGAGGATATGCCCAACACAGGATAAATTATCATTATATACAATTGTTTGGGAATGAGCCGCAAAATCAGTTCAACGAGTTCAAACGAGTTATTGAAAGCAGAAGACGTTGCGACGAGTGGTGGGGGGTCGGTGCCTTGTGGTTATTGTTCTTGGCCAGTTGTCCCCAACGACAAGGAAATTTCAAAAGGAGCCGCTATCAAAGTATTGTTCTACTGCACCCCGCTTCTTACCAACACCACCTCTGGCCCACTCGGTTCGGGTCTTTTTTAGCACAGGTGCTGCCTTGCTCCATATAAAGGCAGCTTCCCGCGCTTCACTTCTGTACCAACCTCCGCCCCCCGTCCACTCAAAAACCTTTTTTTCTCTCTGTAAAAGGCCTCTTTTGAGTCCCTTTACAAGAGATTGCAACCCCAACTCTTCTCGAGCTCTACAATCAATTTTATTAAGTAGATCAGTGATGACGGTAAAAAAAAAAACAGTGATTCACGGCGTTTTAAATCGCAAATGAACTTTAGTGATGAAACATGCCCCAAACCTTAATTATCGTCCCTAATCAACCCACCTTTTCTTTGATGGTAGTACGGACTTCATTCTCGAGATCTTGTGGTACTACTGGAATCGTTAGCACAAAAACTTGTTGATTCGTTGTCGGTTGAGTTTTGTTAGGTATTATTTGTCACACCTCCACACCTGTCACTCCTCCATTTGTCCAGTCAACTATCAAGATTCCTTCTCAACTAAGGGTTTCATTCACTCATACAATGTAATGATACTTTCTTGGAACACCCCCTTCAGAATGTCCAACTCATATTCCCAAAATACCACTTGGGACCAACAAATAAGTTATTGGGCGTGTATTGGGTTTTTAAAAAATCTTTCTGTTACCTGACTTTTGGGTTTTAAAATAAGAACACTCAGTTTTCGTATTTCACGCTTTGTTAATGGATTTTTCTCTAAACCATCCTATTTGAAAAATCCCTTAATGATTTCGCCCTAAATGCCGATTTGATAATACCACCGATTTTACTGCCAGGTACCTACTGTCGGAAACCACTGGATACCTAATCATTGGGAGGAGCAAAAGTAAACAGAAAAACCTATCTATAGGGCAATACGAATTGGTTTTATGAATAGCAGTGAAAAGGAGAAACGTTTCAAGTTTGACTCAGCAACAATGATTCACAGTTGTTTCGAGAATGGAATCAGAATACAATGATTGTTATTTCTATTATTGAAAAAAATTATCTCGGGGATTTAAATTTGATAAAAAAATGGAACCTGGAGTGAAAATCCACAGGATTTAGGTACAGCAATGAATATTTGAAGTATTATTGGAGTAATGATGTATATACTATCACATCGATCTACAAGATTCTGGTGTTATGATTAACTCCCCTACGAGTAATACTCCGCCTAACTGTGTATTTATAATTTCAAATAAGAACTAGGTTACGAATATTTGTAGTTGGTCGCTGGATAAGTTGTATATCAAAGGACCACGATTCTAGTCGCAAAGAGATACGTCTCTTAATTAACTAGTTTTCTCACACTTTGAGGAATCACAGAACCTAACAGAAACCGAATTTTTAATAAGATAGCGACTATGATTTTGAGAAATTAATGCTAGATGTCTGGTGAATATAAGAGACGAAAAATCCACACTCTCTCCATTTTACTGGTTTTTACCTTTGTCTCCTTTTTTGCCGAGTAACACCTCAGTTCATAGATTAATTTACTCTGAAAACGATGGTGAAGTCATAATCGCGATATCTCATTATGTTATCAGATTAGAGCAGATGATCCTTGAAGAACATCTCAAGTAACAACCACGTTTCTTCATCATCAAAGTGCTCCAGTATGAGAACTGAATAGGATTTAGCAATTCTGACTTCATCATCGTGTCCAGCGTAAAAGAACCTTTAAAATGAGATGCCACTTGTCAGACTGTTCAATTTTGGGAATTCACTGGCAATCCCCCCCCCCCCCCCCCCTAAAAATCCCGAAAACGGCCCTTAGGGTGGTCCGATTCTTCCCATTTACAAACTTAGCCTTTCGATTGCCAGGAGAGATTTTTGTTTTGTTTTCAATTTTGAACTTTTTATCTCGATTCCGTCGTCAGTTACCTATCTTGTAGCTGTGCATTCAGGAAATTCGAGTTTTAAAAATTTTTCAAGTTTTACAAATGTTGAAAAAATTCGATGAAAAGATGATGGTCCTGAATTGAACTTGACTGAATTCATGCGTACAGTGACTAGGTAGTGGACCAGCAGTGTGTAGTGGGATTTTACTTTTGAAGCAAGATCCGTTAGTAGGTTAATGGTAATGCAAAATCTTGAAAGAGAACGAGATAAGGCAGAATAGAAACGAAGATTTTGGCTTGTCAAGAACCTGATACCATTCCGTGATCCATCACTCCATCTACAGAGTCGTTCATTAGCCAAGTACATTGGAGAGGGGAATAAAACACGATGTTGCGATTGAACGAGGGAAAAAAAACGCCGAGTGAAACAACGGTTTGAAAATGATGCGAGGTGAGGGAAGGCGCCGTGCACGCGGAGAACGGGTTTGGGGAACGGATATTCGCCGTTGGGTGACGCTGGTCCAGACGAGACCCCGCCGTGATGTTATCGCACTTGCACCCGCCACCGCCGGGGAAATCATCGCTTGTCACCTACCGAATCCGCATTTCACGTCACCGTCTCAGAGATTTTTCTGTCTTCTACTTTATTTCCGAGTGTACTATCGACGAGGAGGAAGATCATTCCAACGCCTCTCAACCCTGTCGGTTAACGAGATAGTAGAGATATCCAAGAGGTTTATCGCTACCTGTAGGTGGGTCTTCGTGATGGTTCTTCCAGTTTCCATGAGTGTAAATGATGGTCACTGTCCGTCAGCGTTCTCTCTTTGCGCATTTTAGTTTACTCGATCTAAGCCCCGATTCCTAAGCGATTCCTAACCTATAACGGCTTTACCCGCTATATTCCCACGGACAACATCAAACAACTATGCTGATTATCATTTGAGGAGTTTTTTTGTTACAAAACTTCATAAACCTACATTTACTCAAAATGTGTTTTTTGATAAATACCTACTTGGTAAACATCTGTGTAAGCCTTTGATTGGTCAACACTCAAATATTCCCAATAAATCCATTCAGTAATATTTTTTTCCTCATATTCATCCTACTTTTATTTTATTTTCATTTTATTTTTACAAAACGTAACATCTCATTTTACATTATGAACCCATCAAATCCCTTCACCATGTTGACACCCTGGCCTCGGAACGCCCTATATCAGTATCTGGTGAAGTTAGTATTGAATAACGACTCACAATTTGATGTTCCTCCCTATGGAACCTGTACGGTTCATATAAAAAGTTCATTACAGATTCATCTGGCTTTCAAACTGAAAACTAGGATGTAATTTCAATTTCGTAGCAGCATCCTTTCAGGGTAGCATTTCTAGGATGAAAGACGAAAATTGATCACCTGCTAAATATTTTATATTCTTTTTGGAAATTGCTAGGATATCGTTTATAAAGTTTGTATATTGAGATATATAGATAGAAACTCTATTTCAAGTCGAGTCCAGTGACAACGTTCTTATAGGAATGGCAGACAATATTTGTTATAATCCCAACAGTTCTTTATTTGACTTTGAAAACACATTTGTGTCCCCGAACCTTGACTGAACAAGTAACTTCAATGGCCCGTAGACCTGTAATGAATCTAATATAACTCTTATGAACAGATGTTACCTTTATATTACATACATCACACATAGCCACCCTACAGTGAGAGTACCATAAGCATACCATAGACCTCATAGATTCAATAACACAGGTCACGAAATAGATAGTTAAAACTGAACTCGATGATGTTCTAGCTTTCTTTTAAAACAACATTAGCTGCTGGTGACAGGCAGGTCAGATCGTTCGTCCCGTATACGATACGGTGGGACCGTGCATAGGGGTAATAAAGCAAACGAATATTAAACATATGGGTGAAGGAACTGGCTACCTACATACGGTATTTTATCCTAAAACTTGCGTTAATGAGAGTAACGTCTCGAAGCGCCATGTTTAGTCGCAGCACCAACAAAATCATTGCACATTTCCATTAACTGAGTACTACAAGTAGGTACATATTTCGTTCTCTAGTAGGTACAGGCGAACATAAATGGTGACAGTAACGCATGCATGGAAGGCGAACATGTATACGATTCATGCGTATTTGGAGTCCTGGAATGAACTTGATTGAATTCTGATCTGCATGAGAAATCAAAAATGTCAACTAAGCATTGAAGCGAGCGAAACCTTTTTTGAAATTAGAAAACATAAGAGCATCTAGTAGACTTTTTGCACGCTTCACACATTAATTTTTCAACGCAATTTTCCTACTTGATTTATTCGGTAGTCTTGAAGGCGTCTCTACCATTTCACCTAACAGGTTCACGTAAAATTATTTGTTAATCAAATATTAGTACCAAAACGCAATTTTTGTTAACTTGTTCTTCTTAGTTATTGGAATTGTGTGGTAGTTTGGTGAAATCGTCAATTATCAGTTTGAGCGCTCCAAGTAGGAAATAATTCGTTGCTAAATGACATCAATCGGTTTGTTGTTTGGAAAGCATGCAAAGGATATTTTTTGTGTATCACGTGAATTTAGGGTTTGTGCCAACTCGTACGTGGTGAATACTGAATGTTTGGAGTTACTTACGAATCCGTGCTTGTCCGAGATGTTGTTGGTGAGTTTTAACTTGTGAAAGGAAACAACTTTCTGCATCCACTGCTCCCCCGTGGATGGGCTGTCCGGATGAATGTACATTCTCTTGGGCATTTCTGGGTCCGCCTTCCCCGCCACCATCCATCTACTGTAAAAAGACAGGAAAAAAACCAAAGGTCAAGATGGGATCTGGAAGCTGATCAGCAGTTCAAACGCACTACACTGCTCATGTAGAACGCTGGAGTGAAGTGTTGAAAAAAAGAGCAATTATATTGAGAGATGCAAGGCTTCAAGAGCTGTTCTTGTAAACATGTTAAGCCTGCCTTTGAGACAGGTTGCAATTTGAAGAGTAAAATATAAGTTCTGAGCCTTCTGGTAATTGAGCTACACCTCAAGAGCAACTCCATCAAAGTTTATTACCGAGAGGGGTGAAATAACTTTCCCACGCTTATTACCTTCCGATTTATTCAACCAATGCTACCTTCTCATCTTGACTATCAATGCCGGTCACCATTTTGGATGTTGTCACTTGTATATTTTGAGTTGTCATTCTCATTGTATTTTCCGTGTTATAAGCTCTGTGACTTCTGAAATAGGTTATATTGACTCGAGATTTCTACCGAAATAAAATAATAATGATATAACTCACGATACATAACATAAGATGATTATCAAACGATCGTTAGAGCAACGATTCAACATATTATGGGAGGTGGTGGGGGAGAAAGTTAGGTAAGCTATGCCATACAGTTAGGCGACATAGGGGTTTTCCCTGATATAGAAATTATATGAGCTAATCTAGTAAGGAATGTTGTGCTGATTCCAAATACACCCCATGTTTTTATACAAAGAATAGGTCTTTAATGTATTTTTTTATTGTTCAAAAACCTCGTTTTTTTGCATATTTCTGAATTTGGTTCGTACTGCGGCTGTTCAAAACAATTTTGGTTCCATAGAAAAGTGGTAGAGAATAAAATTTGTGGTATACTCGCATGGAAGTAACAAACCAAAATATGCAAAAAAAACGAGTCGTTGGTATTTATAAATATATATACAGGGTGTCTACAGTAATTATGGATCAAACGCAAGGAATCAATTCTACAGCTAATTTGTAACAAAAAGTGCCTCCTAGAAATTATTCATTACTCGAACAAAAAACTGACTTTTTTCACTTAAACAATCCGATTTTTTAAGACGGTACTTGATGAAAAAAATTCCAAATTTCCAACGGTATCCTCAACTACATATTAGTTTAAGGGAGTTAGAGCCGTTTTGCTGAGACATGGTCGAAAACACGAAAAGAATCTTAAAAGTGAAAAAAGTCGAATGTTTAGTTGAGTAATGAAAAAACTACAAGAGACATTTTTTGTTGCAAATTAGCAGCAGAATTGATTCCTTGAGATTGTCCCATAATTACTGTAGACGCCCTGTACATATATATATTTTTTTCAAACTAACCAAAAGGAAATGATGAGATGTACTAGAATTACTCTCAATATAGTTGGCAATTCAAAAAAAATGCGTCAAAGTGGTAAGGTTCGTTTGTGAATAAAGTCGGAAATGTGTTGAAAAATAAGTTTTTACTTTCCTCCCCCAATACCTTTGTCATCACCCAGGAAAACATTGCCTGGAACTTACCCACAAAATGGATTCTCACCCAAACTGGTACCTTCCCAGAGAACAACTGATGACGTACCAGTCATAAGGACGACCACCAGGGTAACGTTTGCCGCTTCATAAAAAAAAATGTGTGTGACGTAATTCTCCAAAGTAGCAAATAGTATAATAGTTTTTGTTGTCCACACCTTTCAACATCTGAACATCGATGTCACTCTGAGTTGAGAGCATCGAGTCTGTCCGGCGGTGAAGTACGAGTGCACTCGTACTGGTATCTACTGCGATTCGAGAGAAAACGGCCGAGATCGTTTCCGAAGGAAAAGAAAATCCGTCGGATGGAGGAATTCCAAGCAGCCTCACTCTCCTGTTAATAGTCGACTTGTTATCTATTACTCTCATCTCACCGGTGCATTACAAGTTTTTATTCGCGGCTCCCGGAATGCTGTGGAGAAAACTGGCCGAGATCTTAAATTTCCATCGACCTCCGTTTTAAGACCTTCGACCGTCATAAGAGATAACTCAAGTTACGTATTCTTCCAATGAGACCATCGGGCGGGGTTGTAAAAACCGCCGGGTGACAATCCGACATCTGCTCCGTTCAAACCTATCGAATGCCTATTGATTCACGTTTTTGTTGTTCTCTGAAAATGAGTGTTAGGAATAATCCGACACCTTTAGAGCAGATCACAATCTTCAACATTACGCTTCAACATTATGCTTGCACCATCAAGCTAGGATTTCTCAAATTGAGCTACTGCTAATGGAATCGAATAGGATGAAACACGCATTTTCTGTTGTAACGCCTCTTTCGTTCACACGTTTACGTAATTTAAGTCTCTACTTAACTCTAATGTCATAAATGGTCATGTACTGACTCATCCTCCCTATTGTGGGTTTGCCGGTTACGGAAACTGATTTTTCCTCATCCAAATTTGTTTATTTGGTATTTTTTTTCCAGGTTGACTATAAAAATAAATGTAATTTTATTTCAATTATTGCAGAAGAAATCGTAGTATCCAACGGAGTACTAAAAAATACACGTATTCTTGAGGGAATCAACCAATTCCTGCATGCAATCAAAAAGTCTTGAAATATGATATCTCAACAAGAGAGCAGAAAATTATGAATTTGAAAAGGATGACCTCTGAAAATGCTATTCTTCTCCACGAATGGATACTCTACGTGGCACTTTTTGGATTCATAAATCCGTCAAATCGTAGATTCTCTGCAAAATGTCGAATATTACAGTCATAATTTTAGACGAGAAGGGCCATTGTCTATAAGGAATTTAAGACTCCATAGGACCGCATGGAACAAGATGTTTTGAGCTCAGGTGTCCCGTGATAGGTGGAAGAAATGGAGCATAAATGGCAGTTTGCAACGTATGATTCACAATCCCCCGCAACCCAATGCATATTGCAACTATGAACCAACAGATTTGGGGCAATGTTTCTTTGACCGATTTTAGCTCAGTTTCATTGTATCTTTGAGCTCGTCGAAAGTTCTGAGGCGCCTTCTTTGAGGTTATCGGATGGTAAGAGGAGACCCAATGGCGTCAAGGAAATATGAGACCATGAGGGTTAGATGGCTATAGGAGGGCTGTCCATATTTAGTCGAGTGTATGGTTGCAAAGTGACCGTTCGTGAATGGAACAGGAGACTGACCACAACTGAAAGTCCCATTGTCCAGTAACAATAATTTATTCAAGTGATGAGGCGGTTGTCGAATTAACGACTTTGCTTTATGAATTGAACGGAACGGCTGCCAAAAATGTGCACACTAGTATATCGTCCTCCTTCATGAGATTGCCCAAATTATTGAACTTTACTACGTTGTATGGTAATAATTATTACGTGGGACCATCCAGGCGACAAATCTGCAAGAAAGTCCAGAATGTACCCGGTTGTGTCACAGCTTTGAACCGGTTCTATTTGCGACCGTGAACCCTCAGTTGTGTTGAATGCGTCAGATAAACCGTATTACAGAGATGAATAGAGATAATCATATGATATAGTGGTACAGAGTAGTTTTCGTATTAATATCTCGGGTACTCGTGATATTAATATCAATTAATATAATTAACTCAACGCTAACCGGGCAAAGTGGCGTGGACGGCGTACGCCGTCCGTGGCACTTTGCCCAGTTAGCGTTGAGCTAAAATTACGAAATTTGGTTTCTGGGTTCGGACCAGCCCCACAATGATCCTCGAAACTTTTCATAACCCTAGGTCAAGGGGAAGGGGTTCAAAACGAAATTTAAAATTTCGACGATGTCATATCTCAAAATATTCAACTGAACCGTGTAATTTTTAGTTCACTTTTGAATGACCTGAAAAATTACGAATCTTTTAAGACCAATTGGATTTGTGTGCGACCAGCCGTTCGTTCACAGTTAGCGCGCAAAGGTTTAGGAAAAACACTAAACTTTCGCGTCGAAAACGGCCGTTATGTGACCCAACCCCCAGACGCCCAGAATAAAACTACCTTTTTTCATCTTCCCGGTAAACTACAGTCTAGAAATTTTAACCGTGAGTCGGGGATAGACCACATTGCAATATTCACTCGGTTTCTCATCTGTAAAATTGCTTAAATAATACCTTTTTGTAATAATACAAATTAAATTTTGATGATGAGCTATTGACTTGAAATTTTAAAAATAGTTCAGAACTGGATCACAATGCAATATTCACTCGGTTTCTTGTCTGTAAAATTGTTTAAATAATACCTATTTGTTTAAACAAATTAAATTTTGATGATGAGCTAGATACTTGAAATTTTAAATATAGGTCAGAAATGGATGACATTTCAATATTCACTCGGTTTGTATGACATGGTATGAATATGGTATGGTATATTATTGTATGTATGATTTAGTATAGTACAATATGGTATGATAGGAAAGAAATTCGTATGGTATGGTATGAGTACGGTGAGAATATGGTATGGTGCCGATTTGCAACACAGTCTGGTATAGACAGAAGGGTGATCTGCACAAGGAAGATAATAAACCGTTGTTTCAAGAATTTGCAGAGTTTTTTTATTCGATTTTCTGAATCTACGTGTCTTGAAACGTAAACCAACAAATTTTGAGGGAGGGTTAAAATTTTTGTTTCTTTGGGCGATTCCAATGGTTCATTATCGAAGATAATAAACCAAAAGATAAAAATTTCAAATTTAAAAAAATCTGTCTTGGCAATCGAAAGGCTGAGTTCGTAGATGGGCAGAATCGGTACACTCTAAAGGGTAGATTTAGGGGGGGGGGGGGGAAGTTACACAAAAATTCAAGAAAAAAATAGTCTAACAAGTGACACCTTACCTTAAAGTAATGACGCTGGACACTGGAGCACTTTGAAGATGAACAAACGGGGTTGTTACTTGAGATGTTCTTCACGGTTCAACAACTCTTATCTGGTAACGGAACTAGATATTGCAATTTTGACATCACCATCATGTTCAGCGTCGAAAAATCTATAAACTGAGGTGTCACTCGGCAAAACAAGGACACAAAATTTGTAATAAAACCAATAGAAGGGGAGACATTGTACATAAAACCAGTTATTTATTTGAAAATTCGCTCTTACAGCAGCATGACGGTGGATTTTTATCTGATTGGAGGGAAGAAGGTGATGTATTTATTGGAAGAAGTTACGGGGAAGAATAGCGTCATCATGGTATACGTTACCGAGTTTTCTTCAAGTGGTTTATCATATGTAAGTTATGGCTGGCTGTAAGTAGAGGTTTTGTCATTTCGACCGTTTTTCTGAACAACCATCAACGTCAATTCGATCTGTTCAAAATGGGACCGTGTCATTCGAATTCACTGAACGCACAACGGATGAAACATTCCACCAATCAGTTCTCCTACCCGAGACTCCATTTGAATTATACCCCCGAGCCAAACGATGTCCGATGCTCCACACATGAAACATTTTTACGCTAGAAATTGAACGGAAGGGACGTCAGAGACGGGGAGCAGGTCAGCGCATGCAGTGGGGTTAATGTGGCCCTCGGAAAGGCCAAATATAGCGTCACATGCAAAACATGCTGAACAGAGCCGGCAACAGTCAGAGGGGCGGTAACAAACTCGTCACTGAAACTCCCAAAGCCACGCCCGAACAATCCAAAGCTCCCCTTTGATTTTCCCTCTCGTCCCACTTACAATAATTTTATTTTACATCAGCCGCCGTTAGTCCATTGAACGGACAGACGGAAGCGACACCCGGCAGTGCAATCAGCCTATTTGTAACGCTTGTGAACGAGTCCTCACGAACGGGAGTTTATCTGCGAGACAGGGCCCTACATCGGGGGTTTTCCGAATCTTTTTTTTTTCCATTAGTCCAAAGAAATTGATAGTTTTGAAAATGCTTTCAAAGAGAGCGACGGAAACAAATTACTACAGCTATGACAAGAGCTACAATGGGCAAGCGGCGACATGATTCTCACTGGGGAACATCAAAAGTACCGTGTGACTTCCCATTGAATTACAAAACCAGAACTACAACAAAAACCCACAGTCATGCAGCATGGCAATAAGAGGAAATGTTCGAAGGAAAGCTGGTTTATGTTAAAAAATGTCCCCATTTTACTGGTTTTATAATAAATCGTATCCGTTTTTTTTCCGCTGAACACGAACACGCTGAACACGAAAGTGAAGTCAGAATTGCGATATCTCATTCCGTTATCAGATTAGAGCAGGTGATCCTTGAAGAACATCTCAAGTAACAACCACGATTCTTCATTTTAAAAGAGCTCTCGTTTGAGAACGAAATGAGATATCGCAATTCTGACTTCACCATCATGTTCAGCGTTAAAAAAAACCGTTTAAAATGAAGTGTCCCTCGGCAGACTGTTTCATTTCGGCAATTCATGGGTAATTCCCCTCCTCTCCCCTAAAACATGCCAAAACCACCCTCAGCTTTTTCAACACTGAACACGATGGTTAAAACTGCGATATCTCATTCCGTTGTAGCTGCCCTAACTAAATTTAAAATTCCTTCCCTACTCTTCTTCTTAAGAACCCTATTCCATATTGAATAGATCTCCGCCATACCCATTGCTCGCAGCTATGCTTTCGATAACTAATTTTTCGTTGGCCAGACTTTCTTCATCCATTGGTACCGATAGAGCCCTGTTAATCATACTATGGAAAGCGGCATGATTTTAAGTGCTATGAACAGTAATGTCGTTATAAATGGAAAGTATCTTTCCTATAAATGGAGAACTTATGTTTTCCATTAGTCGATGAAATGGAAGATCTAGACAATTTAGGTAACTACCTACATCCAAATTCAAAAGTGATGTTAATGAATGGATCTACATTGTTAATTTTAGCATGATATGAGTTCAGTTGCCTTTCAGTCCCCTTCCACAAAATGATGATGCCATCTACATATATAATATATATGGTTTATTATACCAATAAAGGTATATTATACCAATAAAGGTTATCTGATTTACAGTTTTGGAAAATTTGTTTCTCAAGAAAATCCATGTAAATATCAGCAAGCAACTGTAACAACGGAGGTCCCATTGCACCCCCTGGCTGAGTATAGTCCTATTTCCCATCATTATAGGACACTTCGTCGTATCTGCCTTTTAATAATTGAGACTCAATCTGTATCTGCGACTTCTTCTTTTCCTTATTTCTTCTATCCTAGATTTCTCGAACGTAAACATTTTTGAGAGGCTTTTCATATTTATCAAGAAAAAAGAATTCAGTTCAATATAACGATGAGTTTAATTTGTTAATACCTGTTATGGAATTTATAGCGGCAGTCATCAGCGGCAACGATGTCCATAAGAAGGATGTATTTGGCCTTTTTGTCAAGCCCCATAACTCGTACTTTGTAGGCGGGAAACATTCGCCTGGAAGAAATCATACTTATAAAATGACATATGATGAAAGACAATACTATAATGTAATTATATGTTGCTCTTTGTATACCGAAGGTACTCATAAACAAGGGCAGATCCAATGGCTATATACTCACTGGCTATATACTATCCAATGGCTGTATAATTAATGTTTTTATTATTTTCGGTACATACGTGCGAAATGTGTGTGAGTACATGCTTAGAACGGCAGTGTTTGCATCATTGCTGTTCAAAAACGTTTTAGAGCAGTAGCTGTAGTTATTTTGTTAAGCGATTCCATTGATTGTTCTCTGGTATTTTGCCATTTCTCGGGAAAACTCAGCTGTTATGAGCATTGAATCATTTATTCACCTTTTCGACCATCCTCAACATCGATCCAATTATAGCGAAAACCCAATGTCGATTCTTTCCGTTTGTGGAATTTATTAGTGGATGCGTGTCTGTCAGTGATTCGTGAAATGTTATTAATTTATATTCACTTAATAGCAATATGCTGACATTCTGAGAGGTGCGGTTTAGTTCACAAAAGATCGTTCATTACTCTCATTACTATCCAACTGGTGCTTCAATCATGGCAGCGCAACTTGTTTTACGTGTAAATCATCGACATTTTACGTGTAAATAATCGTCCCAATACTTTGAAAATTAAGTAATGGCAAATACATTGTGCTTGATCTCTGTAGGTTGGAATTTCAGATAACTGAAGATGAACATGTAGAAAAAATAAAGTTTGTACTAAATACAATTATAGCGTCAGGGATAGGGAGATAAAACAGATGTTCTTCCGGCATAGGTGGAGGGAATTAAGGTCCAGTAATACGATACAATACGGCCCTCCAACTATATCATTAACTTACTTGGTGGGTTTGAACTGCTGGCGAGCCTTGATACATAATCAACTATTGTCTTAGACAGTGATATTATACCCCAATGAACTTAGCAACAACCCATCAAGCGTAACCAGTCTCCAACAAGGATGTCACAACCCACAATATATGCAGTTTATCCAGCATTATACAGCAGTCCCCAAGCTTTAAAAAGCTCGCGTAAACAAGCGAACCTTGGGATTCACAGTCGTTTGTCCTGCTAACTTTAATGGACGGTGTTTGAGCAATATACGTTTCTCAGTGTTTCAGTTTGGCGCCTACGGTCGAACTGAACGTTTGAAGGGTCTTTCAAGGAAACGAGGAAACAAAACAGCGACATTCAAATCCCCTAGAAGCCTCTGAGAACATGTTTGGATACGTTAATGACGGAGCAGCTCGAAAACGTGTTATTACGTTAAGCCGTAAATCTGCAAAAGGCTGTATTTAAAAAAGTATTCACCTTGCACTTTAAAAACCTACGTTTATTTTTTATTTCCTCCAGTCGAGAAGGTCTACTAGTAAATCACGGGCCAGTGAATACAATTTTTTTTTTTTCATTCGTTTATGGCTCCTCCTCGGTTGAGCTGGCGGTGGTTACGTTGGGGACCACAGTTGGTCGAAATGGCGGCAAAAGCAGGGGCGGCTCGTGGGCTCAGAAACTGGTGGGGCACCAGGGCAATATTTAGGTGCATACCTACCTATTAGGTACTCACTATAGGAACTAAACTCAAACTACCCTTACAGCTAAACTGCTTCATAATTAGTGGTATGCAGCTCTTAGCAAGTCAGGAAACATCATTCTCCAAAGAGTTCTCTTGAGGAGAGGGAAGGTTACTGACCAGTATCCAGGATTACCGACGAGGAGGTGGCTGCAAGGCAATCCCACCTACCCACCCAAATAATTATCTTCAAAATGATAGGAAGAATAAAAGAGAAATTGTGACTGTACGGGTACTATTCAAAGAGTACATTATAAAGGTAGTCAAAAAATTCTATTATTGGAGTAGGTAGGCGTAAATACTGCGGGTATTTACAACAAGCTGAAAAAATATAACGACAAAAAATATATTGGAGAAAGGAAATTTATTTGACTAGGAACGTTGAAGTACCTAATATCTTTGGTATGTATGGATCAAAAGTAAATTGATGACTAGTAAATAATTAAACTGAAAAATATTATGAATGCCTATTTCTTTGGGGATCACTTCCTCTAAATGGTTCAAAATTATTTTTGACAAATGTTCCGCATTAGCTGAATCAGGATTGGCGAATCCATAAAAGCGCTCAACTAAACCTTTGTCAGGCAAAAAATACCTGTAAACAACGACGAACTGCAGCAGATTTGACACATCAGTTGTTTCATCTGCCATGATTGAGATGTAGGTGACACTTGAAATTTCATTCTTGATAACCTCCCAACAAACGTGCAAGATGGAGTCAAGCAATTCGTTTTGGACGCTTTTGGAAGTCCCTTTGAAAACAGTGGCACGCTCTAGATGCTCCCTAAAGACGTCGTCAAGTTTAGAGGTGTAATCGATCAGGCCCAGAAATACACCTTTATTCAAAGAGTCTGCTGTCTCGTCATGTCCCCTCAACGGCAATTCGTGAATCCCACAGAATTTTACGCAGTCAATCAAACGAGAGAGAATGTAGCGATTCTTGTCTACTTGCTCATTGTGGTGCCTGATGGCAATAGCGTGCGCTGAATCGACGGCGGCAGCAATATTTGTTTTACCAAGAAGGTTGAAATCAGTGCTGTTATTAATGTGTATTTTAGTCGATTCGTGAGATCTGATTTTTTCCCCCAAGTGTTTCAGATCAGTTACACCCTTTTCAGTCCATATAGAATCCCCCCCTCCAAATATCAGACAATAATAACAAAAAAACGCATTCCTTTTCGGACAACCGGTAATCCATTCAGCTTTATGGTAACAATTGCGTTCAGCAAACAATCCTTTCCCCTTACTTACTTTCTGTGTAAGAGTTAATGTAGGTAAGTCTCGACCCAATCGTTTTATCTCTAATCTGTCTAGAAACGGGCGATTTAGTCCTGGGGTTAGCAGCAAAGAGTCAACTCTATTCATCTTAAAAAAATATCTATGTACCTAATTCGCCGGGAGGTTGGTATCTACCTACTAGAACTAGAGTATCAATCTACAAAAAAAAAACTTATCTGAGCAACTTCAGCGAGGGATCGAGTGCAGCTTCAACACCGCCGGAGCCGCCTGAACTCAGGGAAGAAACGCGAAAACGAAAACCGAAACCACGAACGAAAAACAAAGAAAGGAAATTGAAAGAAAAAATCACGGAAAGCAAAAATCACGGGCAATTGCGTCGCAGGCCAAACATCGAGTAGGTTAAATTGTACGAAGGTTATGAAGATCACATATCAACAGTTGGGAAGGAACCAAAAAATCGATTGTTTTCGGCGTTCGAGTTGATTCGATATTTTGGCCACCGCCCAGAAGGGCTCCTATCTCGGAACACAGGGTGCCTTCCCCCACCCCAGGAAGCGCCTATACCTTCAACATTGAGACTGGGGCACTTTTGGTCGATCCGATAATCGACTTTTTTAATCGATAAATCGAAACAAAATGCGTTGAGGACGCGACTTTTATCACAGTCAGTGTGACACAGTGTACTGCTATCGAAGTCAGACGAAGTCCGCCCGCCTGCAAGAGCTCAGTGGAAGTGGGTAGTCATGGAGGAAGGGAGATCTCCCTTCTTCCATGGTGGGTAGTAGTAGGTAAGATTTTTTTCTCCTTGTTCTATGTTTTTTCTGTTTTCCTTTGCAAATTTTTGGGTGGGGCGAGGGCCAAGGTGGCCTTATGGACGAGCCGCCACTGGGCAAAAGAGTCGGAAGCGTGAGAAAATCGAGAAAACAAGCCGATCATCGTATCCGTTTCCATCATTGGAATTAATTTGTGATCTAGTGAATAGAAAACAAGTGAGATAGAATGATCCATGTCCCATACGCTAGGAAAATACTTGTTTGAAATGTTTTCTAACCAAATTTTTCAAAAGTAGGTACTTATGTGTTACGGCTACTTTTACAATTCCGTGTAACTCTTCTCTAAGCATCCATTACCATGGGGTTTTATAATTACACTTAAATTGGGAACTGACTTACTGATTGACTTCTTAGTTGCAGTACGGAAAAACATTTCTCGTCTCAAGAGAATCTTGAGAATCTATATCTGATATAGAAAAAGGATGAAAATACAAATAAAATAGAATGTGATGATATTAATCGACTCATCACTTTTCAAAGTCCGATAATAGTGCAATATTACAAAGAGTTGGCGTAAGAAAAAATGAATTTTTAATATTCGGGAGGACATAAGATATTAAATTGAAATGATGAAAAGAACACAATATTTGCGTTAGAGTTCCATCGAATTATAAATGAATGGATGCAGCAGTAACGAGTGTTGGTAGTCATGAATCATTTCTCTCCGGAAATACCTTTTTTTCCACAGACATGTAGACATTTTACTCTGGGTTTTCATAAAAGTGTCTAATTTCCCTGAATGACACAAAGAAACAGAAATTGCGAGATGATTATTGTGAGATAGAAATATGTAAGAGGAGGTCGTGCCACGCCGTTTGTCGTACATGTAGGGGAACTCTGCTGTCCAATGCGGGAATGATACAAAAAGCTTTGAGGGAAAAAAGAGCCCCTTTGGGTAGGTTTCGAGTGAAGGTGTCTCGGAAATTCACGGTAAAGATGGCGGAGCAGGGAAGCACAATAGAGGGAGACCTGGTTGGACAGCTGTAGAAAGTCTAGTACAATAGAACTGAGGCACACCAGATGGCAACATACCTATCAACCACCATTTTACAATTCGACGAGGTGGTGATGGGTGGGGAACTGGATGGAATGTCTCTCCCTGATTGACACTACGGACCGCATGAGTCCAAACAATTATAGAGCGATGACACCATCGCACTCCTTTCACCCCTAGTAGTGGGCACCACTGATAAAAACAAACAGAAGCCCGGCTAATTCGCTCACAATGGCCAAAGAGAGAGAACACCGGGCCTTGGATAACAGCATCTACTGAGAGACCAAACCAATCATTTCTATATATAACAACTTACAACTAAATCTCCCCTTCGCGCCATGACGAGACGTTTTTATTGCTACACGTCTATGTATTATGTCTAGTAATAAAAAGTCAAGCCATGGCGGCAAAGGGAGATTTCAAAACGGGTACGGTGCTTGTGAAGTGGTTAAGACCATCTCTTTAGTTGGAAGGAAGACAGCGGGCGGGAAAAGTGGATATCATAACTTTTTCCGGCTGCTATACAAGGCTATTTGCGAGACGGAGTGTTTTTTGAAGGGGATATCACATATTTTTGTTGTTGAAGTTGAGAAGACCTGTAGAGGTAATATACAAGAATAAATTAAGCAAATTAACAAATTAATAATTGACGATTTATTGATAATTTATTTATTAATTTATTAACAAAGTTATAAATTAATAAAATAAATAAATTAAGCAAGAATAAAGGAGAGCCTTGCCTAACTGAATAAGTATAAGAAGGAAAAGGAGGAGGAGAACAAGGTAATGGCGAAAAACAGGGTTTTTGAAATGATATAACTCGGCTCCCTTTAAATCTTGCGACTTGAATCTTTCATATGGCACTGGCTAAATTTGAAACGAAGCTCTCTGCAAAATTTCAAGTTATTTCATGTCGGCGAAGGTGGAGAGGCTGTTTTTCATGTTACATAACTAGGCTCCCTTTGGACTTGAAACTTTCAGGGAATTCTTCCATTATCCACAACAAGAAGATTCATACCACATTTCAAGTTGATTGGCTGTAGAAACGTCAAAGTTCCTTAAATTAAGAGATAATGTTGAGATAATCTTTCAAAAGGCTCAGGATGAAACGAAGCTCTGTGCAAAATTTCAAATCAATCGGTGAAGGCCTGTAGCTCGGCTAACTGAACAGGAAGAAGAAAAACAAGGTAAGGGCGAAAACAGGGTTTTTGAAGTTATATCACTCAGCTCCCTTCACACCTAGCGACTTGAAACTTTCAGGGCTTTCTATTATTCACATCAAGAATATCCACACAAAATTTCAAGTTGATCGGTCAAATACGGGCCAAGATATGGATACGTGGAAAACGCGTTTTGTGACGTCCGGTAAACATACACTCGGCACCGTACGTTCTTCTCCACTTGTTTGCTTTGCGGGGCAGAACGCTACGAGTTCCTAGATACATCGTCGATAGTGAGATCGTTTGAGTGTGGATGGGAATCAAAACCTTCTTCTTCTTCTATTTGGCTCATATTGCTATACTTCCCATCTATTGTTTGTTGCTATCAGTCCAATAACAAACATAATTATTGTTCCCTTATGCCGAATAATGATGTTATTCAAAATTCCATAACCATTACCTATCCCTAAAAACATTTTAATAGAGAGGCGTCTTTCCAAAATAGAACGTGAGGGGAACTTCGAACCCTCAAGCGACATAGTTATGTCAAGAGAATTGACTCGGTTGCAACAGTTCGCTGCGGTGTGTGCTACTACATCTAACTTGAAAGCGATATCGGAGTCGGCTTCAAGAAATCGGAAACCATTGAGAAATTGTTGGTTTTTCGGGAAATTCGTCAGGGTCGAAGACGATAATCATTACGTTGGTAATCAACCAGACTTGAGAAAGCTCGTGCTTTTACAATATTCGTGCAACGTTGAAAAACAAGTTACGAGCTCCTGCAGCGTACTTTACGTCAATGATTTGCGACCGTCTGGGTCATTAAAATTTGACTCGGTTCATACAATGTCAGGACGAAAAATATACAATCGATAGGTAATATCCGAGAAAACCGTAAATGCACCCCTGGTTGAAGTTGTTAACCTGAGCATTACATTAATGGGAGTTAAAGGCCAATAAAGTAGGCAGCAGAGAGTTTAATGTTAATGCTCAAGGAGAAGCGGGCGACTAAGTGGTTGAGGATGGTGGCTGGTTCTCGGAAGAAATTATCAGCCGACACTGTGGAAAGGTAGCTGAAAGAAAAGGACTCCAGTGGCCACCGGACGTGTTCAAAATAAACAAATATTTGGCCCCTTCCTTTACCGCACCTTTCAGTTTGGTTAGCTGTGCGAGAGGAACCGAGAATGCTTCAGTTAGGCCGTTTGGAGAACCAGTTTATGAGCGACCCTCCCCTCTACTTTACTTCACTCATCCCATTTTTTGTACGAGGTATTGAAGGCAACAGGGATGGACGAGACCGATAATTAAAATATCGCGGGCCTCTTATGAATGGGTTTTCATGTACAGTTAGTGGCGAATAGAACGTACTCGTATTTACCACTACTTATCACCCTCTTGTTCGCATTTTCCGCGTACTAACGATCCCTCGTGCGATAGGCACCAAACATCATTCTACTGAACAGTTATGGACGATAATATGGTGTGATCATAACAGGTTTGATGACTTGAATGCACTGAACTACTTCGATTGGCTGACGCGGCCAAATTCACTTGATTTGATTCAAGGAACCAAACGGCGCTTCTAAGGGATGTCATTACCGTTCGTCCGTAGCAAGAATTACTCGTAATCGACATTTTTCAATGAACAACAACATCCATTTTTGACCAATCTACAGGACATCATTCAATTGGGAACTGATGACCAATTCTGTGATGACCATCGAGAGGTTTCTACTTGCATGGAAGTATCAAATTTGTTCACATCGAGTCAATTGATTGACTACATCCAAAGATCAGTCCCGTGGATTATCCCTGGATCATATTGAAGGTATTTGGAACTTCCGCCTCTCTTTGCGAGTCGAAATGGGATTTTATCCTTAAGATGTGGGTGTGATTGAGGGATTGATTGGGTAGTGGGACAAAATAATCGCTATTAATTAGAGCACTCGATGCATTAGAGCTTCTGATAACAATAATTGGTATAGATACCAAGATCTCTAGAAGTTAGCATAGAATGTGCAAAGCTCGCCGTCAAGGCACTTTCCTTTTTGTTGCCTTTTACCAGCACCGAGCTCGTGGAAAGGAGCTTTTCTTCATACACCTTCATCTAGAACAAGTACAGAAACAAGCTCAACTCTTCTCCGGATTTAAGGGTATACCCTACCTATCTACAACTGAACCTTATTTTAGGAACCTTGGCGAGATGATCAAGCCTCAAGGATCCCATTAACTTCTTTACCTGTGAACCTGATATCAGAACCTTCCGATTCACGAATTTGGTTCTTCATTCAATTCCTCTATCAGTCTATCTTTTATAAAGTATGAATTATTAATCTTCCTAACACACACAATGTTACTAAGACTTGTACAATTATATAGGTAGTTGTTGTACCTACTATTCGTGTGTAGTGATTCGAAAAGTTACCTAATACTGTTATTGGAAAAGATAAAGTAAAGTTCAAAAGTTTAAATTTAATAATCCACCTATTTGGTTATGAAAATTAAAATATACAAATATAAAATGTGTACATTTTTTATAGTTCAAGTTTGTTTTTCATCGCTCACCTTTTAACACTGCATTTGTACAGGTATGTTACCTTGGCGTATGTACCTTTTTAAGTTTTTTTCCCTAAATTGATAAGTCAAACTTATCAAACTTATATAAGCAAGCTGTCCGCTGACTGAAACTGAAACGCCAAGGGGTTCGCGAGTGACAAAAGGTTGGGAAACGCTGCTCTAAATGAATGATGATTCACCAAATTGAGGTACGAGTACATTGCGAGTTTTTGGATTTGATTGCAGTGGCTGAGATACGCGGAATCCTAACCAGCTCAAGGGAGTGCTCACTGCCAAGTTCTCTTTTTTCCACTACTTGTAATTTCAATACTATTGAGCACAATATACGCATTGTAATAATCCATGTAAACGTGATTCTGTTCAAGTAAATGCTACTACTAGTGTAGACCTTCCGTATGAAATGTACCCGTAATGTTCAATATGTTTGCATCTGTGTGTATTTGACGAAAGATAAAAGAACAGTAAAATTTTCAGTAGTGGTAGTAGGTACACGTGTACACATCAGCATGCTTGGTCTAGTTATGTAGGATGGAACGTTCGATGGGAATCTGGAAAATGATGGAGTGGGTATTCTCCTGATTATTCTCTGAATATTCTCCTGAATTTTATTGAGAAAAAAATTCTGATCACATAAATAATATACAGATTTCCCGGTACCTGTGGAACAGGAGATGGGTTTACGTGATGTAGAGCTCATTCGAGAAAACGAGTCTATTGTTGTCTGCATCTCCTGAAGCCAACGGCCAATCTACCACAACCCCTGAGAACCTGGAGCTCTTTCGCCCCATAAAAAAGAAAAAATCGATTCAATTATCGAATAACGGGTATTAAAATCGCGAAGTGGCAGGAGGGCATGGTCGCCTGAGGGGCGAGGGCGCCAGCTAACCTGTGGCCGGAGGTTCGGGAGACGCCAGGGCCAGGACGGGATGGTCCGCAGTGCAGGAGGTTGGAAGGGCGGAGGGAGGGCGTTGTTTGTCCAAGAGCAGATAATGTGAGGGGCCCCCGCGCGAGGAAGGCTCCAACGAGGTTTAAATAAGTATAGCCTCGCGGGTTTTTAAGGACTTAATCCCAATGAGATTCAGTGGTGGGAGCCATGGCGCCAGAGGTTTTGACCGGCTCATCTTCCTGGGCCCTATCTCATCATTCGACTGCCCTCATCTCATCACCACCCATTGGTCATACTTCTCTCAGCCTATCATCAGGTGCAATCACATGGTTATCCCTTCTTTCTCGTCTGCAGCTATTTAACCAAAACCGCTCATCCAATAATGAACCTCTTTCTGTGTGATTTTCACTTAACTACGTTTTTTTATGCGGTCTTACCTCGGAAACCCATAACCGCATGCGCTCTTTTCTTTCCATGGCTCGTGATGATCTAGTGGTTTCGTCCATACTTTCCCACCATATATTTACGGTGAGGTGTGTACGAGCCCAGATAAGTCCAACACCCATCGATTTCCACATCCACCTTCTACGCAAGTTTAACAACCGCATTCGTACGTTTCGGCATCATTCCCTTTCCACAGCTCGAATGTTCAACGTAACTTCCCAACATGAACGACCATCAGCGAGATAACATCATCAACGCCAGGTCTAATACCGAAAACCAGGTATCTGCAACATGTGAAAAGTATCAATGATAACTAAATCATCCTGTGTAAGGCAATATCCGACCATGTCATTCCCTAGCTCTCACAATTGGATGCCGATATAATAAATACGTCAAGCAATCGTTTTCAACAGCAGGGCATTTTTTGTTCATGATTTACCAAACCTTCTGTACCTCAAATAACAACCTCGAACTATTTATGAATCAAATGTTGGATAGTCGCATTTTTCGTACGATCATAATGAGTGATATAGAGTTTTTATCGTTCTTTTGACGATAACAAGCCACCTAGTAAGAGTAATTTTTCAATGAACTAATTCGTTTCTGGTGGACGGAACAAGTATTTAAAAGAATGAGTAGAGCAAAGAAATGAGATGCAGAGTCAATTCGAACACGTTATCACGAAAAACACTATTATTACGTATAAAATGCGGTGTTGAGAAACAGTGTGAATAATTCATGTCTTCAGCGAAGCGACTAAACACCACTAAGTAGCGGTAACAAGGTTGCAATAAATACACATTAACGCAAAAATCACAACGAACCATCGACTAAAACGAAATAAGCACAATAAATAATTCTGACAGTATCGTTTGGATTTTATTGAGCTTGATCAGGTGATTCTTCGGGTTGGTAACTGTCAGGAATGGCATACTATTCTGCCGTCCTAAGTTAAAACGTCCTATCTACAGTAAATTTTACTGTAGATAGGACGTTTTAAATTAGGACGGCAGTATTCACCTGATTGTCGGTTTTAATGGCCTGTCAGGGTGAGGTCAATGTTACAGAGCTGTACAATAAATTATCAAAATGATAAAGTAGCAAGTGGTGAGGATAAATAAATAAACTCCAGGTGACTAGAACACGTAGGTTATTCGCACTTAGTGCGATTGTTAATACCATGTAAGCACAACGGAGAATTATGAAACATTGTTGTACTTCACTATGTTCTGCAATTTCTAATCGTTGTTATTGAATTTACTAATTGTAACCTAATACACGAAATAGTATTACGAGACTGAACTGTGACTGGGCTGAGTTGTCATTTATTTACCCGATAACGGCCCAAGCCGTAGATGGTTACTCGGTCATTTCCACCCCAATTCAAAAGCTCGAATTCTTCCGGGATTATTATGCACATGGTAGTTGATTGACTCGTGAAACAATGACCTCACAAGATAAAATCACCTCCTTGAGAGCCACAAACATACAATATTGTACTATCATCCCAAAATTATATCCTAAGCAAAAAACTGCGGAAGGCTGTCATCAGCAATAATTATTAACAGGAGTAACACAAGGCCATTTGTCTCTTTTTTTTTGTTTTTGTTACTTGGATATTTCGTACGTTACACACTCAAGTAATGGAGTAGCGTAGATAGTGGCTAATTGATAGGGATTTATTCATGGTGATAGTTGCTCCACATTATATAGATGGTGATGAACAAGGGTTTGCAGAAGCTGAATGAACTGTGTAGTTCAAAGGATCGCTTTCCCTCGCCCTCAAAGTCCCTATAATCAGACTGGCAAGAAAGTCCCCAGTCATCCCCTACAGCGCCTCACAGGCTGCTATCCACCGTCGCTCTCTGGCTATAGGGTGGATTTATCGCCAAATCGAGAGAAAAAAAAAATAATTGAATCCCTAATTGCCTCCAATTAGATGACATCCTTTTGATATCCGTTTTCAAAAACCCACGAAGCATCCAAATCCCTCCATCCCATTTGCTCGCCGTATTCCTTCTAAATATATCATATCTTGTCAATGGAGCTCTTGACAGGTTTTTCACCCTTTTCTGTTTTCAACGCCCTAAATTCTTTGGCTTGACTTTTTCCCCTCCAAACCCATAAACGGTTCAAAACGGAAAGCATTTATCAGATCATCTCATTTTGAAATTAGCTTACGTCTCACGGAAATTATTCCCACCCGTTACGAGATTTGCGGAAGAAAAAAAGTGAGGGACCACCTTTTTCGGAGATTTTGTGGGAGGCGTTTGAGCTTTTGATGATTACCTTATTCCGTGTAATGCGGGTTAGGTTACGAAGAACATCGGCATTGTATCGTTTCATATACAATGTACTTATTTTAAATTCGAATACGGGTAGGCAGATTGGGCGCGAGTTTCAGTAATGGAAGGTTTCATAATATTATATATTTTAAATACCTAGTTATGGAGGATTTAAAAACATTAAAATAGAGCACCTAAAATAATCTTGAAATACAATTTGGGTGGAATCTAAAAGTAATACATGAAAAAAAACCAGTCATGCAACATGGCTATAATTGCGAATTTCCGAAGAAATGCTAGTTTTATGTAAAATATCTCCGTTCTCCTGGTTTTATAACAAATTATGTTTCCTTTTTTTCCGAGTGACACTATAGATTCTTCAACGCTGAACACGATGGTGACGTCAGAATTGCGATATCTAGTTCCGTTACCAGATAAGAGTTGTTGAACCGTGAAGAACGTCTCAAGTAACAACTACGATTCTTCATTTTAAAGAGTTTGAGAACTGAATAAGATATCGCAATTCTGATTTCACCACCGTGTTCAGCCAAAAGAATTCTTTAAAATGAAGTGTCTATTGACAGGCTGTTTCATTTCGGGAATTTATGGGTAATTTCCTCCCCTAAAACTCCCCCTTAGAGTGGCCACCCCACGAACGTTCGATTGCCAAGAGGGATTTTTTGTGCAAATTCGAACTTTTTCTCTCAATTCTATCGAGAGTTATCGTCTAGAATGACACATACATATGATTTTTGATGTCTTTGACAGTGAATTCAGGATGGTCTGGAACGGATTTTAGAATGAGAATGTTTCGGAAACTTCGACTTTAAAATTTTTGAGCAAGAATAATCGCTTCCTCTTCTTCAGAAGTTCGCTAAAAGTAGCCAATAGTCTCCCCATTCTACGTTATTTCGTTGCTAGACAATCGAGTTGAGAACCATCTGTTGCGTAGATTGTATTTACCGTTTATAACAGTGTCAATTTGCTTATAGCGTCACAATTTATTCATCGTTCCCACGAGATGATTGGAAAAGTCAGGATGCAACCAGTACGAACTTCATGCCGATTATTGTCAAATGGGTCGACGTCGCAAATTGTTTCCAATCACCAGCGCCAATTTCATTCGCTTCCCAGCGGGACGAGTGGCTCTGCAAAGTCAGCTGCCAAAGCAGTTTTCATGGCGCCACCCGCGCTAAGTGATTTACTCTCATCGAATATTTCCTCTTTCCCCGTTTTAATCTCGTCAGACCGACCGGGGTTTATTGAACGGAAGAGCTTTTAGCTTGATAGATACCATGAAACCCAGCACCTCTCTATTGATCATCACGTTACTCCCTTTCTGTCCCCAACCGACTCTTTTCTTATTGATAAATTCAAAGATCATCTCCCCGGAGCTGGAAAACCAGCGTTTTTTCCTGATCGAAAAAGCTCTCTTGAAAAGAGCAATTGAGAAAAAAATGCTGAGGTTTTCATATCCGAAAGACCATTCTGACGTATCATCAAGTCGAAAAAAATTTTGCTCCGTTCGGAAACTGACTCGCGAGTCGCTAACTCACTTGAGACTCGATCGCTTTGCCGCTCCCTGTTGAAGTTTTTGATTTGCCTCCCATCCACTTGTTCGTTCCCCTTATTTTCCCTGGGAGTTGGGGAATTGAGGAAGACTTTCTCCCTTTTATATTCTCCTAATAAAGTTGACTCAGAGAGTGGTTGAATGTCGCTTCCATCGAGAAAGAAGTTGCTGGCGGGCGAAATTCACCTCAATCGAAGGTTAATTGAGCGTTAAGACCCATCGAACGAGACGGGGCCGGGGGGAACGCCCGACCAAGGATCCTAATTCATCAATAAGAATTGAGAGTGTCATAATCCCCTTTGGGAAACTCTTTCTCCTTTTTTTTTCCATTCCCCTCTCGTTTTCCTGCATATTTATCGGGAAGGAAGTTCGACCAATTGCCTTGTTTGAGAGCTCTACGGCCAGAGCATCACATTTCGTTCCCAGTACCTAGTTTCACATTCATGTTCCTCCCTGCAGTCACATTCCGGTGTAGATCAGGTGGATCAGACTTCGCAGAAAGTTTTATATAAATTTCATATCATATTTAATATGATTTACAGAGGTAAACCAATGAATGATGGTAGGGCTTGTCTCCATGCTTGAGGTTAGGGACCCGTCCAGATTTGCTCTTCCACCACCCTAATACGTTAAGAAGTCACACACAGGACAAAGGTGTCTGTCAAGCTGCAAAATATTCTACAGGGTATCTACTACAGTATTCATTTTCCACTAGTGTTAAAAACTATGGACATTTTCCCACAACGTTCCATTATTTTCTGTATACACCATTGTTCTGTATACAATATCCTAGTTGGTCCCGTAAGTATAAGAAATAAATGGAGAAATTAGGTTAAATTAGGTTATGAATTAGATCATTATATATAATGTGTTGGGGATGTGTTTTAATCAAATATGAGGTCATGCAATAACTGAGGTAATCAGGACAGTTATATTCTATATCATACCTGTCTTGATTACCTCAGTTATTGCACGACCTCATATTTGATTAAAAATCAACTCCAACACATTTGGAATATTCATTTGTTACTAGAACAATAGGAAGTGAAAAATTGAGTTCTCAATACGTTGAAATCGGTTTCCGGTATCCATAGGACTTAGAAGGTGAACCCGTAGAAATAATGGGCGTTCCCGGTCAGTTTGCTCCCACGAGAGGAGTCCTGGGCAGAGGGCAAAGGGCTGACCTGAGGCCTGAACAGAATTATATTGCTCCCTGATTGCGGGGTAGTTGCGAGTTAAATGAGGGGGCTTTAGGCTTTTGAGTGAAGGACGAAGGGGAAGAGCGGAGAGGAGTTAACTACCAAATTAAGGAAGGCATTGGCTCCAGCTCTGCGTGGAGATTATGAATGGAACTTCTTGAGGCAGCCTCGTCAGAAAACGAAAGGTTCACTTCCCCCAACGACCTACCTGGAAGAAGAGCTATTAGGGAAGGACCATCCTTCTGCGCCGGTAATTATAAAAACATTAGCCAACAGTAACACCACATGATCCACGGATTTATCAATGGGGTCCTTCATGTTCCTCCGTAGCACGCCAGGCCCATTCATCGTCTTGAGATTTGACGAGTCATTTCAAGTCGATCCCATTGGAAGTCAACAAACCAGTTCATTCAAGAAAATATTGAAACTCAATAGAGACAAAGAAATGTCAAGCTATACGGTGAAATTTCCGTTAATGAAGACATCTCAGTAGTGGACATATTCTGTAGAACCCCGAATAAATCAATGTATTTGTTTTTCTCTCAATAGCGGACATGATCAGATGTTTGTGTTCCATTGGGTGATCGATGGACTCAATGAAGGTTCAGCGGCAGAAATTACTCCAGGTCACTTCTGCTGATTTCCTAGGTCCAGGCCTAAGTGTATATAGACAACCAAAACCTTACAAATAAATGTGAGCTAAACCAAATTGTTGTGCTTCCTGTGGTTGAATCACGCTCCAAAATGTCAGTGAAGGTATCAATTTACATTCATATGAGAAAGAATTCAATTGAGGTCGTTTACACTGTTCGTAAATGTGCGTAGGTATTCAATAACAATAATCCAATAATAGAGTTAACTAGATGAGCAACGAGGTTGTAGGGCTGGGCCAAAGTCCACCGGATTTTGGTGTTTTTCGTATAATCAGATGAAATTAGTACTACATATCACGTAGTGCCAATTCCACCAGTGTCTATATTTAAACGTGTGGGTACCATCGCGGTGTAGGTAGGTACCTATTGTCATATCGTGCAGCTTCTGACAGTCGGTGTAGGAGGCAATGGAGTTTTATTGCTACGGAGGAGCATCATTGTATGCCTCACATGTAGCCAGCGTGGCGATCGTTCTTGTCCATCTACACCGCCCTTGCTGTACATATCTTTCTGGAGCTCATCAAGATGGAACTCGCCACGAGGCAGTGAAGAAAAGAAGTTCTCACGATATACAAGAAAGAACGCGTAGATTTACTATAATTACCCATTTGAATCTCTCAGAACCCAGTCATTTCAGTGGAGGGACATCCGACCACTGAGCTTATCAGTCAAATATATCTGCCGTTAGCCCCCGTCATGCCCACCTCTGCCGCTCGCTGGTGTCGCTCTCGGTATATGTAAGTATCGGTCACGCTAACGTGTGTTCGAACTTGAAATGAAATGTGTTAGGACATGCTCGCCAGGATGAGCGTCATTTCAGTTTTATCTTCATAGCCTTTTTCCAGGGGTTTGGAAAAAGTAATGGATAGGACTTTTAACTTGGAACCGGTTACTGGGGAAGAACTCAAAGGAAGAAGCGATGAAAAAAGAAGCTGGTAGCAATAATAGTGGTGAGAGTGGTAGGGAGGAGAGGGAGTTGCTTCACCTGACATGTGCCTTCCCCATCTGTATCGATGGGAGATCAGGCGACCACCGTCGGTGACACTTTTAACGTCATGGCAGTTGATCCCCCACCTTGTGAAACCTGATGTGTCCAATTGAAGAACTGGATTCTACAAACTAACCGAATCATTTCTTCGTCACAAACTGGATTCCAATTGAAGAATCATAAACTCTCAGTTCTTGTCCCCTTCACTTTCTGATTTTACATCCGCACATATTATCAAAAGCAAAAAGCTCACTTACGCCCTACGATATGATACCGGCTAAGGAAACAACTGTCAATAGACATGAAACAACGTCCACATGTCACAGCGTCAAGGCGTATTCGAGTTCATTCGCTCTCAATAAAATATGTGTTTTGGTAGCTCCTTCAAATCTCAATACGACCAAGATTTGGAAATTGTGATTTTAATCCTTGTTACCTCAGTGGAAAATAACTGAGCAAAAAGATTTAATCGTCTACGGAGTGTGTATGACATGACTATTACTCCTCAGTAGACATTATTCACATGACCCTACGGATGAGGTGGGATGTCAGTGCGTGTGACCAATCCTATGTTTCGGTGAACAAAGTGAGAAATCAAAACACCTGACACGGAACAACGGCCTCAGCGTATAATGTCACTCTTTATACTTACAGATGCAATTCCGAAGTCTAACATTGTTTTTTGTGTTTTTTTTTCTTCCATCGCCTTCAGAGGGTGATTATGTAACCAAAATTATTCAGTACCCGCAAAAACCCGCTCGTCAACCTGGTGATTTCATTTGAAAATGGACGGGGCGATGACGGTGGTTAACGTATGCAACACGTCGCGATTAGGTGTGAGATAATTGTGACTAACAAGAGGACGGTGATGGGAGGTGTAGCTGCAGAGGGGTCTCTAATAATATTTGCTCAAGGCAGAGGTAATGATCGCGCCAACAGCCCGCTGCGGCCGGTCTTGGTCTCCCAGAAGCGGTCACTAATTGCTGTATCAAATTTGGTCAACTCGTCTCGTTGAAAAGTCTTTCGCCGCCATCCTCATGTTTGGGAGGTTAACCAACAATCAACTCCATCCGTATTTTTACAGGCAGAAAAGTTAATTAGGTCCACTTTCAGGTATATTTTTTATTGTATTATTATTATTTTCAATATTGATGTTCACGTTTCAACATACGGAGAGTCAGAAAACCGAGTTTGAAAAATCCAACAATAAATAAATTATTATAAGGTCGACACGGATTTTCGACAGCAAAACACATCTGACTAACGAGGGCTTTACCCCATTGGCAGCTCTAATTAGCGCCGAGAAATAAAGAGTGAGATGGTCTCCAATGTACCGAAACCGATGTCTTTTTACCCTAACAACGGTAAATGTCTTGCGTTGGTCACTTCACTACTGTGTTGATAAGCATATTCAAATTATCACAGTTTCTTCAAGGTAATAAGATAATAAGCTATCTTATTATTGTTTTCCGGACATTTTAATTTGGATGTGTAGCTGCTCGAAACTTCCACGATGCAGGGGTGGGAGAGTTCCATTCCATAGTATCAATCTCCTCTGCGATCAAAGTCACCATAACGTAACTTCAGAAAATAGTTTGTGACAACCACTGCTCTCAACGCTTCTCCATTTAAATATCAATACCTGCAACACCTGAACTTGGATAATGAAATATTTCCCATTCCTACCCAATATTTCACATTGTCTATCAAGTATATCGGAGATTATATACTGGGGTTCCAAATCGATGAAGGAAAAAAGGAAGAGAAAACGCTATTTCAGACGTGGGTCCAACTGCCCTGCCACGGTCTTGATCAGCAAATCAATGCAAATACAATTGTTAAAATCACTATTTAATTGTTCTCAACAAAGGAACGCTATTATCCGTACGAACAGCACTGATAAATAAAACACTTAATTCGTGAAAAGAAAAAAAAAAACAGCGGAACAAGGTGACGAAGCTTCGTGGGATTTTAAACACGCTACCGTATTGATTTTCTTATTCATAAAACTCACTCAACCCCAGAGTACCCAATAATTAATCCTCGATTGGGTGGTGATTATCCACAAGTCCATTATCCGTGCGTTGTCTGAGAGCGAGTGCACAGGTACCTGGGGGTGAAGCAGGAGCATTTTGAATGGAAATGATTACCACTCGAAGATCAGACCTGTCCACGATTTTTCCAAGGCCGCCGTCTAGTATAAACGTACATAGGACCACGTACATGCCATTACAGGTGTGGACCCGACGTCCAACAGCCCTGTCGGCGTGAACAGTCTTCTAATGAGGATCAGAATTCGTTCTGAACATTTCGTTCTTGGCTACTCTTTGCCTCGCCCACTTGGACGGACAGGGTTCCACTCAACAGCCACGTGCGTCATACTTGGTCATGAACTGAAACCACTCTTAAGGAGTCTCAACATCGATGATCTCATGGGAACCGGTTCATTCCACAAGATAAAGCCATTGGCCATTTCTATGCGTGTTAGGTTGGGGTGAATAAATCAAAAAACTAAAATATCGGTGATTGTAAGGGATTTTGAGGGAAGATAAACTTACGGAATGTACATTTTGACGTGGCGATGATCGGATAGGTGAGGGAAGGGCCTCAAAGACCTATTTTACGTCAAGATGTAGAAAGATAGAGAGAGTGAAAGGGGGTGGGAGAGAGGGAGAAAAAGAGAGAAAATGGAAAAATAAAGCGATGGGTTATGAGCCCAGGAGTTTTCACTAAATAAGTGCCCTTGATCCATCGACCCGCGCCTTGGAGTTGGTCCTTTTCTCCCCCTGATACGTCCGCCCGCCTCACCTGGAAGCCACTTCGCCACACATTTTTAGACACCTTTGAGGAAGTATCTCTGAGTGGGTGCCACTTCATCTCTTAAGACAATGGGCAAACCGTTCGTTACAACTCGAGCATTTTTCGACAGCCCTCAGTCAACACCTTCCAGGTTGCCGCATTTATACGTCACTCCGTTGATCGATAATCCCCCGTTCGTAGCTTGACGATTTCTTCAGTGAAAAGCCCTTTTTCTATCTATCGGTCATCCTCTGAATGCTAACCCGTATCCATTTGCCTTCAATAATAATGGTAACTGTATTGGGTCTTCTAGAATCACAACAATTCATACGCCAAAAAAATAATAAATCACATTAAGCACATTAAGAGTGATAAGTAACGATGGCGAAGAACAATATATCTCATATTACATTTTTCGTACCAGTTCTTCGAATTTATGCATCGATGAACTAAGTAAGCGGCTCTCAGTAGCAGGCCGAAAACGTCTGGCAGAATGGGTCTGCCTTGAGTAATTCTCCTCCTTAGATGTTATGATCATGAATTGCTGGAACACTCCTTTGTGGCGTGGTGTAGGATGCAAGTTGGACTACTTGCAGGACAGGCAACGTAAAATATTATTTAGAAATACGTGAAAAGGGGTAAGCATAGTGTCCGTCGGTAAACTGTAGTTACGACTCTTACAGATTTTGTATTTACATGTGTCAGGAGGGGTACCCAAGAGCATTTCACCGTAATATTCAGTTGTGGGACCAATTAATCGGCTATGATTCTAAGGGTGGGAGAAGACACGAACGAAGAAGCTCTTCACATTGGATGTTGTCACAAGAGCTCCCTTTATATATTGGGATTACATTAAAGTCACGAGACCATTGGGAAATAAGCTTGTTAGCAAAGGTTAACCTAGACAGACACAGGCTTAGCAATAAATGGAGTAAGTACAGACACCGTGGATACCGCAGCCCAATTCAGAAATCTACTGATTTTTCTCTTGTTGAGGGAAAATATTGCCGTATGGACCCCCTTGTACACTGCACGGCTTGAGCGTGAAACGAATTTCATTGTCACCTCCTACATTTCATCCCGAAGGCCACTAGTTACAGATCCGTGCATTCGGTCGCGTGCATAGTCTGCCGAGCTGTTTGTTCAAGTTGATTTTTATTTTATACGCCTGTTTGAGTCATGTTCAAGTGTAGTCACGACACTCAGCTGTTTGACAGACGGTTGAAACTGTCAAGATCACTAGGAAGATTGTGTACTAATGAGATTACAACAAGTATATCCGGCTCAATCCGTTCCAGTTCAACATGAATTCCACATGAAAGTAATGTAAAACAGGTGTATATTCGCACTCGAAAGAAATATATAGGTATTTATTCTAGATATGTTCATTCACATATTCATGACAACTACTTGTAGCATATTGCCACATGAATCAATGAAAAATCATAATTCCACCATAAAATATTGAAAAATATTCGGTATCATACAGATGATTCAACATAATCAGGTTTAACAGAAGAAGGCGGTAATTATCCATTATTGCAGTCAAGTTGATATGAATTAAGTTAAAATATGTATATTTCAATCTCCACTGGTATTAGAAGAACGGTGTGGCGTCGACGAACAAAACATATTCGTACTTGATTTCGAATTGAATGTGCTGTAAATTTAGCAAAACACGTCACTCTTGAAAGGAGAAACTTGTATGCAATTGAAGTTGACGGCTGACACGAAACAACAGAATTCAGGACTCAACGCATAGATAGTTTCTGTATATGAAAGATACAGTACGTATGCAAGTGGTCGATATGCGTATTGAGACCACGCCATCGGGTCACGAGAAGCACGAATTCTGTAAAACTGTACGGGAATAGACAGCAAAGTTGGCCAGTCCTCTGGCAAGCATTTAATCATAGAGAACCATAATAGGTGGTTGCCAGGAAGGCAAAGGGAGAGGGACGGCGGTCTTACCTCAATGATAACTGTTTGGCTGCAAATATTAAAGTAAAAGTTGCCTCGAGTCCGTCACTTATTTACCAACAAATTCTTTCCCTCAACCATGGCTGAGTAAACAGCTCAAGTAAGTCCTACAAAGTACGAGTATTTGGCATCTATAAATTACGGCCTCGAGAATGTCCAGGACTACGAAGAAAAAGTCAGTCGCTCCTATTTCCGATAGTCACACACAGACAGTGCTCCTCACACGCAACACCTTATTCTTCTTTGAGCAGCCTGTCTGAGCAGAATCTGTAATTACAACGTCCATCTTTGTTGAATCATACGGTTTGGAGTCGTGTGTTTAATTCATCGGTGATATGACAAGTTTCATTCAATGATCTCGAAGCATCACTACAACAATCTTGCTCGTTGGGTTGAGCCTTATGACTTGTTACCGAGAATTAGACATAGAAATAGTGAATTTAACTAAGCTCGCCAAAAACCTGTGGAACTGCGTCTTTGCCGCACGGAAAAACATTAAAACTATAGACAAGTTGTCAATTATTCGGAGCCGTAAACCGATCTACTCAATATTTCAGCCCCAAACAAATATAGTGAATACTCAGTATATTTCGTAATGCAGCATTAATAGTCGGTGTTGAAACTCTCTGCTTACCATATATTATGTACGGGTGGTAAGCGACTGAATGTAAATCCTAATATCACTGAAGCGGAACACAAGAAACTCTGCTCTAGGAGGCCACAATAGTTCTATGGAACCATAACTTACGAGTTTATTCTCCCTATTGAGTGACTTTTGGGTGGTGAAATAAGGCATAGCGCCCCTAGAGTAGTTTGAATCATTTATTAAATAAGCAATATACCTTTACCCGTCGTTGCTTATTTAACGCCGCAGCTTACCGTGGAAGGGATGTTCCCGAAAAGCGTCTTTTGATTTTAGTAGTAATGGCTCTGAGTAGTTTGGTCCAACGCCAAACAGTGTACTACCATCCTAAGTTAAAACGTCCTATCTACAGTAAATTTTACTGTAGATAGAACGTTTTAACTTAGGACGGCAGTGTATAGGTGACAATTTAGACAGACCCTCTTCAATGAAAAATCGCCAACAACGACATAATCTTATTATTATTTTAATTTTTCCCTTTAATGACGCGTAAATAAGCTGGATAGTGGTCAATTGAGAGTTGTGTAATTAATTCGTGTCAGAATCTCGTAGATACTCGATAGGCTTCTGTAAAAAGTGAGTGAAAAAATGAAGAGGGAACAAATGGTAGAACGATCCGTAAGGAGATGATGGAATGAGAGAGAGAGATAGGAAGAACTTGAGGAAGAGAAGGGGCCCGAGGTAAAAGTGTGGTTAGTTTCCAAAGTATAGGTCTGGAAGGTAAAGATTATGTCTGTCACATTCTCCATCCTCCAAGATGAAGAGAATCGTGTTTGGGAGTTCTTCGAGAAGTTAATAACGGAAGCATATGGTCATTAAGATGAGTATCCATACCCCAAATAGCCACCTTCACTGGCCAAAACACACTTACGCCATGATGGGCTCGAGTTAAGGTCCATTCGAAAAGTATCTATCGAGGAATCATCGATTTCATTAGTCTGCAGCGACCGGAGAATGTTCCGGTTTTTGTTGCGATCTCGTTTCGGTTAAGAATCCTTCGGGTGAGGGTTCCCTCACGGTCAACCGAAAAACTACAATAGGTAGGCTTTGTATAAACTATATACTTTGGACAATCTTTTTTGTACATTTATTTCCACTTACCACAGCTGGGGAATGAGATTTTCTGTTGATTCCTGAGCCAATCTATACTTGATAGAGCTTCGGTATCGGTACAACATGTATTGGTAATACATGTACACCAATTTACCCTTTCGTTTTCACGTTTTTATGATTGAAATGATATAATGGTGAAATTATAACTGAAGAAGATGAAATGACATATCCAAGCACAACTATTAAGTGCTTGAGTAATCCGTTCATTCTTCCGCAATAATAGCCCAGTTATTGTTGGAACGTTGATAAGTCTGATTTATAAATATTGTCCGATTTTGTGGGGATCAAATATACAAGTTTCAGTGAGGGTAGACTTTTCTGGCCTATATGATGGGAGAGTATCGACTTTGGAACGCCGACAGGTGTCATCGGAAAGGGACGCTTATGCCATCAACGACGGCGTCCTCACTGGGATGTTGACACGGCAGAATACCGATGAAGTCTAATATTCAGCTTAAAAGGGCAAAAACGGACTTCGATGCAGCGATTACATAATGACTCGGGAAGAAAACGGTTGGGACGGGAGCGGGCCGCTGATTGGCAGATATCAGGGAGCTGCTTTCTGAGGCCACACAGAATCGTGACGTGCGTTTCCTTCGCGGGGTACCTGAATTTTAATCCGTAGGTAGAGCCTTCCTCCGGTTTTCTCCCGACATGTGCTTTAGATGGTGCTCCTACAGTACCAACATGTTTTTATCATCGTAATTTACAACTGCTTCCAATTGTGGATAATCCAGATACAAACCACTACAATTTCTTGACATGGAATTAAAATATGAGTGGATCTGAAACAATAGATGATGTCCCGTGTCTTCTCGTTTCTGTCCCGCGTTATTATTGTTGCACTTAACACTCCAGACGTATGAAAGTTAGCAAAACAGGAAGATGGCATTATCGAAGGTCGCGTGTCTCATTGCAACACAACCGTTTGCATCAGTCTCCCACTGTTCGTATCCATGTATGTGTGGCACCTATGTAGAATGTAGCTGACAGCGTATGCATTACAAGTCAAGGATCTTTACTTCTAACTCGTAGAACCGTCTTTACGTTACCAAACTCAATTTTCCACGATCATCTAATCCTCTGCGAATACAATAAACTCCACCTCCGTAAGGAATTAATTGCATCTTTGGCACAGCAACACCCTATTCCAAAATTATTTGCAGGATGTGGAAACTTAGTAGAGAAATCCTTCCCAAATGATAAGAACATGAAAGAAATTACATCAATCAGTGAAATCCAAAACTCTTGAAAACCGTGTAATCAACGTCTGCTAAGATGTGTCACAGTAAAATTTAGATTGGGCGAATTGTATCACATTCATAGACGCATAAGGTAGCGCACGCGCAGAGGAAACGCGCGGGCTCTGAACCACATGGATAGTTTACACGGAAATATTTGGAGACCCGATCCCCATGACCTTTGAAGATTTATCGAGAATCGCACGTATGCGTATGCGGACAAGTAAGTACAGCTCGATCACACTGAAATGAATTCGAAGAGTTAACCTATAGAAATACTACAAATTACATCAAAATCGTTCGACTAGAAGTAGTGATACGTGAGGTAAAGGTTTGCGGTCACGCAGACCGGGGATCGAATCTGGAATAGAAATCAAGAGGTCAAAACGTAAAACGCGTGTGAAAATACTAATTGCAATTGACGAATAATTTTTATATTCTTGGATTGGTCAGAATACCTCAGCTATAACATGGTACCCGAGCAAGGTGCTCATTTAGCTTGAGGATTTTTGATTTCGCAGATATAGTTGAAAACATGTGTCGTCCCAACAAGATGGAGTTCATCAAAGATGTGATTTGATAATGATACGGCTCGCCAGAAATTCAAACAGAATCAGTCTGACAGAGGAGGCTCGAAGAGCAGTGACCCGTTTCAAGTATAGGGCCATTCGAAAAAACTGGAGAAACCTGCAGCTAATTTGTGCGTTTGATAATGGGGCACCCGGGAAGAGCTCCCAACTGTCTTGGGGAACCTGGGCCTTCATTTGAATTTAAATCACTTTTTTACGCGTCTATTAGCCCGAGAACGGGCCTCCTAACCCGAAGTGTAAACATCTTGACGCCCCCGGCACCTGAGTTGATGGGCACAAGGGTATGATGAGATGATAGGCATGAGTGGGATGACCAAGGCGGGGATGGAGGGATGCGACACGATAGTCGAACAGAACACATTTCTTGGGTGATAATTTTGAGGAGGCTCCCACCTTCATTTTACTTCTGTACAGTAACGGTCTTAATTAAGAATGTGTTGACCGTTTCAAACTTTCTCTTTCGATGTACGACTAGGTATTAATGAGATTAGTAATGAGACGAATAACCTACTGGAATTAACTCAGTAGCGGAATCGGTAATTGAATATATCCATAAATTTTCACCTAATGCCCAATTCTTGGCTACGTGCGAATTAGATCTTTTGGTAACGTTTCCCTTACTTACTAGGAGTGAACTGTTGGAAGTCCTGAATGTTCCCAACTGGTCGGGACTCTGCACCTTTTTCCTGTGAGGCTTGGCGTTATAGGAGTTATCTGGTCTCCGAGAATTATAACTAGTAGGAGCCAAACTGGACGCACTGGACGCAAGCATCTCTGGTCGCTTGTCCACATATCCTTCCTTCCCATCTTATTTGGTTATTTGTTAATTTTGGTTTATTGATCAAGCCCTCAATTCATTATATTAAAAAGGAAATTATGAATGCAATTCAAAATAAATTTAGACATTGTAAGATGAAACTTCCGCTAACTGCTACGGCCAAAGCGTATCATGTGCTGTACCTATTTGATTTCAATTATTTGGTGAATAAACATGTTTTTCATTCATCATTCATTCATAAATTTTCACCACCGTACTCCTTCATATTCTAAGAAAATGTTGGTGGCTTTTTGACAAGCTCATTAGTGCACCTCAATATCATCATATGGCCCCGTGGATATTCTCCAAGATGATGTGCTTGCACGCAAACATTCTCGATATAGACATGATAATGTCAACTACGGCAGTGAGATGAAAGGCAGCAGTGTGATTAAACTTTATTTCGAAAGAATGGAGGGGAATGTGGAGTACTTATGCGTAGAAAATCTCCAGTAGCTCTGTGGTTGGAAGTACGCATTTTCAAGCTTGGGAACATTTGACATGAGATTTATGCTAATGCAGTTTTTTATATTTGGTTTCTGATGTTGAAACTCATCATTTGCTCGTTGTTACATTCAAGGCCTTTAGTTTGAAATCTTGTGGCACCACAGCAATTGGATATCACTGGCAGGAAGGCTGTATTTACCCACAGGACACGTACGTAGGTATGAAATGTCACCTGAAAGGAATGACAGAACCTCGATGTTCATGAAGGTTGTCATGAATAAAACGTGTGAGATTTTTGAGCATCGTAGGAGTGAGCGTGAACTGGGATAGAACGGACAGCTCGATCAGGAAAGTTCTTCTCATTAAATTAAATTGGGCGGTAAAACTCCGTGTTTATAGCTCGGAATCTTGGGAACGATGCGTACTAGGATAAAAGGGCTTCCAAATCTGAGCCTGATTTAGTCGCATCGTTTGAAATTTCTTTAACATCATTAAGCATTTACTGCTCTCATCAGAAGCGGTAGCAGCATGCAAGAATACCGAGAGGAGATGGGAGAACCGCACAAATCATAGTGCGGACTGAGTATGGGAATGTTTTTCTGAGACGCCTCTGTTGACGAAAGAAGTCCGTTTGGAAGCCCGAGGGTGTAGCGGGGGCGCGGGAGCTTCTTCTGAAATGAGAGGTGAAGAGATCGTCAACAGATAAGTCGGGCGACACCATAAAACCGACCTCCACGAGCTAACAAGCACCGCTTCAGACCGCAGCAGCGTCAAGACTTGTTAACAGCCACCCGCTACTTACGTGATGGTCTAACCTTTTCTGTAAGGAGTCAACATTCATTTCATATACCGTGATCAAATTCACAGAGTGAAATAGTATTTGGTCCAGCGGCAACCGACAGAACTGCTTCGCTTCAAACTACTATTTCAATATCCAAGTTCAAAAAGACACCAAGATGCAAGCAAGCATAAAGAGCTTTATTCTGGTCATATTACAGAAACTCTTGTTCTCCTTTAAAATATGTTTAGGGAACGAGCAGTTACTAGTGCAGCATTGTATTGATGTGCTGAATCGTACCACATATTGTAGTAGCAGCAACTTTCTAGATCCTTTGAACAGCAGGAATTAGTCCATTATTAGCAGCACTCGATATACACTGCACTGCGGATCTTCTCATTGTAATTCAGCGGGTGCGACATAGTAATTCATGCGGGCTCAGAACGGTAATTATGCTTGGGCTGCACATCCGACTGGTGGCAGGCGTTATCGCCTGTCATCGAATCAAGATAAGAATTCGTTCTGATAATTTCACTTGAAGCTTCTCATTGCCCCATCACCATGAGTTGTGAAGAAGAGGCGCAGGGCTTCAAACATACAACCACAGCTGCTATCCCGATCCCAGGTACCACGTCCTAGTCCTCTCACTACTCATGCATACTCCAATGGAAAATTGTACGCTAGTTAATTTCGAGATTTTGATTACCCCTTCATATCAGCTGCTCTATCTTTAGGAAACTTCAAAAGTTGAAGTTGTATACGAGCAGTATATCGTACCTAATTACAGAGCGCTAGAATCATTCGACGCCGAATTCGATAGACAACATTTATTCTTTGGTCGAAAATGCATTTTTCTTGGTTTCGAAGATGGTACTAGTCGTTGGTAGTTGGCAGATAATTCTGATGCAATAATCATAATGCGTTTTGAAACATGAAAATAATCTAATCAAGACAGATGATATATTTGAATGATCGACATGATCGTTTAATTGCAGTGATCGTAATACGCCTCCAGATGAACACGTTGATGATCCCCAATAACAATAATTCATTGAAATCTGCAATTAAAACGAATTACCAACAGTGGAAAAAAGTGAGAGTGACGAAACGACATTTTCATTGAACAGTCAAAGGAGACCAAGAAATGTGTCTCTGAGGTGGAACGCGACGAGGGAAGATTAATTCACCCGTTTTGATGCATCAGTTAAGCGCCCTCCCTCACATAGAGCAGTTTCAGTGCCTTGGGGAAAAAAATGCAAAGACATATTTGAGAAGGGAAGGGCAGAAGCCTGCAGGAGAATGGAATGCCATAACAAGAAGACACCGGTGTAGATGGGATGTCAATATATGGTATATGTGTTTGCTCGACAAATAGAGCCCTGCACTTTTCCCCACCCACGCTAACGCTTTTCTCTCTCCCCTATTCCTCGTCGCCAAACGGCTTTCCTGCGATCCATATCTCGGAAACGGAAGCACCTTCGTCTGTTTCCGTCCACGCGATGTCGGAGGAAAAAAAACCACTAATGACCTCATATATGATGGGACAGAGTTCTCAATAGAAATTATCCCTGGTGCTCACCAATTCACGAGTATTATACGACAGTGGCTTAGTTCGTGTAGCTACGTTCAGAGCAGAGGATATCCCGAACGTTGTCGAATTAGTGGCAAACCGAGAATGTTCGGAGTAACAGGACAAACAGTAGGCTTCCCTGAGCGGAGTAAGTTCGTCTTTCCCAGGACGAAGCGTATGCCTCGGAAAAACACGAGCTCAAGGTAAAGCATCCCCGGTCTTAGTCCGTCGGTAGACACTCCTTACTCCAAATATACGTAAGATTGGGTCGCACCCAATCTTTTCCGCGTTTAGAATAGTTCTTTTCCGAATAGTTCTAAACATCACACGAATATGTGGTCCAAGTACACCCCACACAGCTGTGTATTATTTTATCAGTTGCTTGTGAATGTTAGTTACTGTTAGGTAGTTTAGTAATAAAAACGTCTCGCCATAGCTCCAAGGGGAGATTTCATAACGGTACGGTGCTCGTGAAGTGGTTAGGACATTCATTAAGAATAAGCATAGAAAAAGTAATGAAAAGAATTGAGTATTACTGTAACATTACATTACTGTAACATTGGATTACTGTAATATTACTGTAACAGAGGATACAACGTTTATAATTCTTCCGTAAGCATGTAGGTGGTGAGCTTCTGGAATTCAAATAGCAAATCGATCGAAATATTAGTTAAACCTCCGACATTCGATTCGAGGTGAGAAAGATAATGTTAATCAAATTTCCGCAAGATGACAGTGGGTAGGAATCATAGCTGGTTCGCGCAACTCATCTCGGGGGGATAACGGCAGGTCTGGCGACCAATACAATCACTGTGACTGGAATCGTCATGGTGATAGCGCATTTGAGAGTCGGGTGTACGTGACAAGAGATACCTCAAATGGATCGTATATCACTTCTGGAGGTGAGTTCTTGCACCTTCCAGAACACCGATGAGAGGAGACAGAACTCTGTACATTCGCATATAAATCGCAGTATTACGAACAATATTTACGGCAGCCGATGGGGGAGGGGGAGGAGAGGTTATGGAAACCGTCCGTTTTCGGATGAAGAGTGGTATCAGGAAATTGAAAATATTTTATTTGAATGAACAGAGTTGAAGAAGGATGAATTCGGGAGTTACAAGCTTGAGATTCGTCTTTCTCCAAAAGACTTATATTGCTTAGCTCTTCATACAAATAAGTATTTCAGTAAGCAGTATTCAGTAAGTAAGTATTCAGTAAGTAAATATTCACTATACGTGTTTGGACATTATCATCTACAGATGGGAATTTTAGATTGACCGTCAAACCCAAGTTCTACTTATGTTCTCAGTCGAGTTTCTAAAAATTCGTTTGGTGTTGGTTGTCACACTAAGCTTCCTAAGGAAAAACTCTGCAAATTCTTGACACAACGGTTTATTATCTTCCTTGTGCAGATCACCCTTCTGTCTATACCAGACTGTGTTGCAAATCGGCACCATACCATATTCTCACCGTACTCGTACCATACCATACGAATTTCTTTTCTATCTTACCATACTGTACTAAATCATACATACAATAATATACCTTACCATACTCATACCATGTCATACAAACCAAGTGAATATTGAAATGTCATCCATTTCTGAACTATATTTAACATTTCAAGTATCTAGCTCATCATCAAAATTTAATTTGTTTAAACAAATAGGTATTATTTAAACAATTTTACAGACAAGAAATCGAGTGAATATTGCATTGTGATCCATTTCTGACCTATATTTAAAATTTCAAGTATCTAGCTCATCATCAAAATTTAATTTGTATTATTACAAAAAGGTATTATTTAAAACATTTTACAGATGAGAAACCGAGTGAATATTGCAATGTGTTCTATCCCCGACTCACGGTTAAAATTTCTAGACTGTAGTTTACCGGGAAGATGAAAAAAGGTAGTTCTATTCTGGGCATCTGGAGGTTGACCCACGTAGCGGCCGTTTTCGAAGCAAAAGTTTAGTGTTTTTCCTAAACCTTTGCGCGCTCACTGTGAACGAACGGCTGGTCGCACAAAAATCCAATTGTTCTTAAAAGATTCGTAATTTCGTAATCAGGTCATTCAAAAGTGAACTATACATTGCACGGTTCAGTTAAATATTTTGAGATATGACATTGTCGAAATTTTGAATTTCATTTTGAACCCCTTCCCCTTGGCCTAGGGTTATGAAAAGTTTCGAGGACCATTGTGGGGCTGGTCCAAACCCAGAAACCGAATTTGGTAATTTTATCTCAACGCTAACTGGGCAAAGTGCCGCGGACGGCGTACGGCGGACGGACGGATTTTTTTTTTTATTCGATTTTCTGAATCTACGTATCTTGAAACGTAAACCAACAAATTTTGAGGGGGGGTTAAACTTTTTTTTTCTTTGGGCGATTCCAATGGTACATTATCGAAGATATTAAACCAAAATGAACTGTAGTGGAATGCAACATGAAGTTTATCTCAGATGATCAAACGTGAAACTCGAACATTTGAAAACAACCGAACTAACAATCTACTGAGGCAAAAAAAAATGTCAAAACTAATTTTTTCCAAATAGGTCGTTTTATATGTAGCGTATGGGGGAAAATGAAATCTCCTCGTTCAGTTCACCTTGTTTACTTGCCAAAAAATTACATTTAAGGCTCATTTTGATGGATCCCCCTCCGTTCCTGGGGAAATTTAATGACATTCTCATCACATTGTCCATCACATTCCACAAGATGTCGAGGTTGATACTCCATTCGCCTTCTCCTCGTTGGTAAGGAATGATTCACAGATAACCTAGAAACCCCTTGACCCCCAGGCCTGCCCTCCCCTCGAAGACGACAGACTCATTGCGCTAATGTCCCTGTCCGAGCTCAGGTGGTTGTCGGGGATCACGTAAAGGGAAGATAAGATCTGCTGGGTTGACCCTTGGAGTAGAGAATTTCCCATGTGCTAACCTGCTAAGTGCCGGAGTAATACTGTAAGTGATAGTAGAAGTGGTGGCCTTAACGATTCAAGAGACGAGGAAAAGGACGCTAGATCCGAGCCAGTTCATAGCCCTAACTCGACTTGAATCTCAACATGATTCGTTAGATAGTTTTCGTGGTTGACAACAAACCTATATATCGATACCTTACTTCACAAAAGGAATATGTTAATAATAATTTATTATTAACATATTCCCTTTGTGAAGTAAGGTATCGATATATATATATTAATGGATTACTGAGATATGATTCCATACTGTATCTACATCATTCCTGCGACCCGAGCAGTAAGTACATGACTTGTAACAGTGGGAGAATTGAAATGGTGGGGATGAGAGAAGGAAATTGTCAGTTTATGACCTGGAATGCTGGAATGCTAGGAGGTGAACCGGTAGAGAGCGCTCGGAAAAATCATCGAAACTGTCAATCACTTCAAAAAACCGCTCATTTTTGGGAACTTGTATTTCCCTGAAACCAAGTGAAAAAGGAATAATTGGGAGGTTACAAACGTTGAGCGAGGTTTTCTTTTGAGTTCCTTTGGAGGGAGCTAGAAGTTCGTGTACTAGGGCAAGAACTGAGTGCGCAGGAACACATGGCGGAAGAAACAGAACAGCAGGAATGACGAATAGCGTGCGCGATGCTACTGCGCCGAGCTGTTCACGTTCTCTAGGGCGCTAAGATCAGTGAGATGTCAGTAGTGCAGGATTTGATTCAATCGGTTCTCTGAGTTTTCCACGACTAACAGTTTTGGTAAGGTCAGTTCGGCTGATATCGATGACATTCCGTTTAGGCACCGACTTCATCAAGTGTGTTCCACCTAAAGTCCTGTTGTGGCGAGGCGTAGAGCGTGTGAACCTGGGGCCAATCGGACCACACAGTCTCCGGGAGTTCCCTCTGGAAGGCCTGGACCCCTCACCTCATCCCATTAAAATGGAAAGTGGGCCACGTCAGGGTATACTAGAAGGAGCGTACAATTATCTTCCTCGCCCCTTCTCATCATTGCTATCCTTGTAGGTTTTAGTCTTTATCCCTTAACAAACAAATTATACAGTCCTAGGCGCCACTGGTCTTCACTCCTCTTCCTCAATCATCCGATGCGTTCACTCTCCCAACAGGGTGGTTATTCAAATCGCCTAACCGTTAATTGGACCCAATTTCTTCAGTGTAGGCAATGGAATGCCTAGCCCATGTGTTTCCTAAAATCAGGCCTTCTTGTTCACACCACTAGCTCACGACTCGTTGAAGAAAAAGGTCGGTTTATTAAGTAGGCATCGTTGATGGAGCCTTATACAACGTAAATACCGACCTCCAAGTTTCTATAGAAATAAAAGAAAACATTATAATAACATTATTAAATAATGTCAAATAAAATAAAATCATATTTTGATATTTGCAAATGTGTTGACTCGATTGAAACAATGAAATTGCTTTAATGTATGAAATCCTTACAGTATTGAGCTTCAGTGATTCACATCATGTCTGCCTAAAAGGGAATGAATTGTGACCATTAATGAACCATCGGCTAACACAATCAACGGCTTCTTGCTGCCTGGTATAATATAAATATTCAACTTCAAATCCACTTGAAACAACATTCATGAAGAGGACTTCAAGTCAATCACACTAAAAAACTACACTCTTGCACACGAACCCGCCTGTCCAATTGCTCTCACCCGGAATTCACTCGGGTAATACAATTCAGCAGTTATGAAACTTACGATGTACTAGGTTCGCCTGGAGCCAGTCAATATTAACTTATGACCTTGTTGTTTGACCTGGTTGTTTGTAATTTGAGTGTACTGCCACCAGTCGTTACACTTGAAATTCAATTCTAAAACTAGTAGTCGCAAAATAGGCGCAATCCGAATGATTGAGTATACGAAGAGTTCAATGTGTTTGCTATTTTACCACGTAAATTTTTCACTATCCCCGGATATTCAACCCGAGCCATCAGAAATTACTCCTCCTAGTTTCAGTTTAATTTCCTCAATATAGCACATATTTTAAAACATAAGAATAATAATAAACAAATTCCTTTGCAACTGCGCCATTTCGATCATTTAGGTAGGCTGAGCTATAATATGATCAATACACAACGGTTGTGGTACTCGGCAAAAAAGAGACAAATTTTGTTACAAAACCAGTAAAATGGAGACATTTTACATAAAACCAGTTATTTCTCCAAAAAATCGCTCTAATAACAATGCTGCATGACTGTTAATTTTTAATCTTTCAGTTCAATCAAAAACATGAAGGAAGCAGACGGACCAATCAATCGATAACCTTATCCATTTATTCTATCAACACCGTAATCAATGAGCGTACAAGATTTTCTGGCGCATATGTTGCATAGTTTCTTCTATTTGAATGCTAAATTTTAGTATTCAAATAGGAAAAACTCGTGGGAAATGGCGCGAAAATCAACATCAACAACGTGTAGAATGGTTCTAGAAATGAAAGGTGCAACAAACATCATTCACTCAGGTTTTATCTGCCAGACGGGTGGGTAAACACTGAAAGATAGGCTCATTCTCACTAACCACCGTTTCTGTTTCCGCAAATTATGTGTTTTTGTCCTTATTAATTAGTGAGAATGATCATCAACTTCCGTGCCGTGACCAGGGTTAGTTGGAAATGGAATAAACGAACCATTTGTTCTTTCCCCTTTTGTTTTTTCCCCTTTTTCTCTCACTTTTTGACTTTTAATATGAAGTTATGACGGATGATATTTCGCGAGTCGACGGACGCTGTTCACCTTGGGAAGGCCAAAAGGCGTCGGACGAAAGAGCCCAGACATATTTTCCTGACTGGTAAAAAAGAAAAAGAGTGTGAACAGATGCACGGAGGCCCCTCCAGGAAATGTGCCTAAAATGCCGACACGCAAAGCTCGTCAGCCCAGTTAATTGTGACCGCACATCTCTTCACAGGACGTCCAAGTCCGGGCCGAAGGCCCGCGGCCTTCGTTCGACTGTTTTCACTTTTCTATAAACTTCGACAGACGGCATGTGGTTGCCACCGCGTTATACGTATGACATCGTCCAATTTCATCTCATATGACGTTCCGACGAAGGAAAGACATGACTGTTGAGGACATTGAATACAGATGTCACTAAGTGACCGCGTACCCACTTAGATTTAAGGAATCATAATAGCGCACAAGAGGCATCCGACACCTCGGACTGAGTGTTCTCAAAGTGAGACTTGGGCGCATGCAATAGATCTGTAGTTACAATTCATCAATGAAAAAAATGGAAAAATATTGGAGCATCTTTCCCAAAACGGAGCTACATTTTGAAAATAATTAATCATTCGAATTGACCAAGAAACAAAAGTTAACCCCCTTTAAAATTATTGAACTAACCTACGTTTCAACAATGAATCCGAGGAGGGAACGAAGAGATTCCAAGAAAAATAGTCAATATGACCGTGAAGTTCCTCCCATACAGAGGGAATGGCTGATTCAAACAACACATGGTTTTGCGACGTTGCGACAGTTTTATTGTCTAGGGGAAGAAGGTTATGTCGAATATTAGTTGAAACGGAAAATTCAGAACCCACGAGTAATATAAATTAAGATTATTATTAGGACGTTCTTTATTATGTTGGAAAATAGAGCTAGTTACCGACTCTCCCTTATCACGCAAAGCGGGCCAACTGGTCATATTCTGAAACGAATCTAAATATTGACACTCACAGGTATATTGTGTACGGAACAGTGATCTATGCAGAAGGATGATCCGTACAGATTATAATAATCCGATAAGGAAAAATTCGTATCTTTCTTAGATGGGTCAAAATGAAACTTAAGATCTCTGCACTTAAGGGGTGGGTCTTAAAATTGACTGACTGGCGGGTGGCAGAAGTTCCTTTGATACAGATAATTGTCGAATCTGAGGGTGTCAGACTCGTGTGAGAGGCGTTGGAACATAACTGATACTCAGCAAAGCTACTTCCCTCCACTCCTCGGTGAACTCTCTCTATCCAATCTACAACCACCACCCAACTACCCGACATCCACAAACACGCTCACATCACAACCCTCCGCCGCCCTGTTGTGCCCGCTTCACCTCTGAGAATCGATAAGGCCGAAACCCGTGCGTGCGTCGGATCCCTCCCCCGCACACCCGCCATGACCACAGCACACGCACACCGGAACCGGACATCCAGGAAATATTCAAGTAAATTATAAATTAGAAACCGAGAGCTCATTGTCGAGAACAACACTTAGTGTTCAGTTTCCAATCCAGGTCCCCCCCCCCCCCCCCGCTCGTCACATTGTCAGGAATTGCTTATCTTTTGTGTCACATCCACTTTCAAACCTCCAAACAGATAATACAAATCGCCGGTATCCTATTACCAAAATAACCTGATATCACAACCTATTATCAGACGGTCGCTGTTTCTCGATAACCTTTTACCAAGAAATAACCGTATTAGCCATGCCTAGAACCGACCACACTTTATGGTTATTCATTTTCAACGTATATCCTAAAACAAACGTCTACCGTGCTACACCATACTCTACGATGCCTTTCTTAACGTCTAAAAGCTCTACAAGTATTTCAGGGTTGGTATTCTACACTCAAGTGCACTTCGGAAAAATTGGCAAAAAATTATTTTAAAAAGTTTTTCATTTCCAACTACCCTAATGGTGGATTCATCCTTAAATTTTCTCACACCAGTTTCCGACTGTTAATTTCAAGCCATCTGACACTTGGAGTTTACCCTTGGTCCTTGTTACGCTGCTGCACGTCTGGCCATAAGCAACCACCTGGGACAGGAGCATGAGCCACATGACACCGAACAGAGGAGGGCTGTCTTCTTCACTCCAGGTTTTTGATAGTGTAAAACAAGGTCTCGTTTTCCCTTCCTCATATTAGTTGATGAGGGTGAATGTGAAGCCGTTCACAATGCCCCCACGCAAAGTGTAGTTTTGCATCCCATCAAGAAAGAGCTTCTTTAATGATATGGATTATGCAAAGGGTATGGTTAGTAAACTTGACGACCTGACGATTGCAGTGGATGGCGGAGCACGCATGAATAAATAAGGCGAGAGGAGTATTTGCTATGCTAAGACCAGCCTGGAGATCCACAAAGCTAAGCTATTAGAGCAATGCTACTTTGAATCAATCCTCAAACCTGTCTTGCTCTACGGGTGTGAGACCTGATTGATGTCGGCAGGCATAAGCAGTAATCTCCAAGCATCTGTCATCACACGCCTGTGGACGATAGTCCGAGCCTGGTGGCCAGAAAACTGGATTTCCAATCGAGACCTGATGTTACCAGACGTCCATCGCAGAATCTGTCCGTAAAAGGAAGTGGAGATGAGTAGGACGCACGCTTCAGAAAGATGCCAATTGATAGGAACCTGAAGGTGCCCGATGCCCTGGCCGACCTCGAAGTACTTGGAGGAGAAGTCTGAAGGCAGAATCCTCAAATGAGGATTTGTCCACCCCCTGGAAGCAGATTAAGCTTTGGCCAGGTGCGTTAGGAATATGAACCAAGTTACAACCTGTCAACCTCTCCACCGAATTATAGGAACCTATAGGAACCTAGCATTTTAGGTTTGAATGGGTTTGAATGTGTTGGAGAAGGCCGTATGAGGTGAATGGAGAAAACTACCTGAGTGTTTTAGTAGGAAAACCAGATAATTGATGAGGGTGGTGGCAAATCTGGTATTTAGCCGCGTGAAATACAAGCGTCAGGTTCGGCGGGTTCAACAATATTTGCCGAGTGAATTCATCGCGTGACGCTCGAGGAAAGTCTGAACAAAGTCGAGGAAATACCAGAAAGTCGAGAAGGCGAGAATAATATGTTGCGGTGGGAAGGGTGGGGCGGAAGGGCGCATAATTCACGAGACGTGTAGTGAGGGGCAAGGGGGCAACGCACCCCAGTGGCGGTTATTGTCTTAGGATTGCCGACTATCCTTTGTGCTGCGGGGATCGATGATCTCGCCCGCGTGTGAGGGTGTTCATAGGCAGCTAAACTACTCTACCATCACAAGCCCCCGTTTGGCAGAGTCACCTCGCGAATCTGGACAATAAGTCCGGGCTCTTCTGTATCATCCGCCGCTAGAATTGTACACCATCAACCCTCGTATCCAGAATAAACTCAGTTCATCGAGTGGAATCCTACGTAAATCAACTGGACCTCCACTTTCCAGTTCGACGGCCCAATTTCGGATTAGTCGAGTGGGAAATGTTTACAAAAATCATTCATTATTTTCAATTAGATTAAGCTAATTCTATACAATCAAGTCCTCAGCCCAGTTTGGACTTATGGTGCGGAGTTGGGGGCTGCACTGCTCAAAATAACCGCGATACTCTACACAGTGGTTTCAAAACCATATCAACGGAAGTGGTGCATCGATGAATACGTGTCCTCCAGAAATGTACAACGACACATCAAGTTGGTCAAGTCAATGAAGAAATCAGAGAGCAACCTACCGTCCATCATTTGCGACTGGAGGGTCACATCAACAATGAAGGCTACGACTACTCCGTAGATTAAAAAGAAGAAACCCTATAACAACTAAAACAACTATAACCGCTGCAAGTGCATAATCACTGACGAATAACCGCTACATATTCAAACGGACTATAATTTATAATGAAAATACTCATTGAGTCAACTGAAGTTGTATCCAAATACTAGCTGCAATGAATAATTTTGCAACAATAACAAAAAATTATTGAGTTGGGAAAATTTTTTTAAGTTGCTTGATAAAGTAGCTGACTGGGCAAAATACGCTGTATATGCGAAATATTCCCTTTAATTGTTAAGTTCTCTTAATGTTGAATACAATGATTTCTACCTTCTTCCTTCAAATGATATACTTCTTCCTTCAATAATATGTAGGTATATCACCGCGAGTATTTTCCGTTTTCAAATTAGAGTCATATATATTTACCTATATAAATGTAGCTATGCTGAATTCAAGATTTACGAGGTAACTTCTAGTCCAAGGTTCTTCCTACCCACAAATGTCGTCATCATAATCGAAACGGGGAAGATTGGTGGAGGGTCAATTGGCCGAATTTCAATTGACTACGATGAGAAATCCCTTGTTAGGGCGATGGAAAGTGAGGAGGAGCCCATGAGTCGGAAGGCGAGCGACCCCCCTCATAGGAGAAGAATGAAGAACGTCCTGATTAGGTTCGTGGGTCCATCTGATTGCATAACAGTTTGATGATGTCCTCAGACAGCTATTTTCAAAGGCGTGCAACCTTCCTCGATGTGGTCTCCCGTGATTGGGCCTTCAAGGAGCGGAGGGTGGGCGGTCGATGGGAATCGTCCCAAACGGTGATTTAGAAAGCTCATGAGCGACAGGACGTCCCGCGAGGGGAAGCAGGTCCACAAGGGTTACCGTGTAAATCCTTACTTATCCCTGAATTCATTATGAAATGATACGAGAAACGGATGAAAATAAAATGGAAACCGCCATCTCGTGAAGGACTTACGACTTCCTGTACCTCGGGTGTTCATTCTACCGCCAGAGAGAAAAAAAAACATTTTGGCGAACCTAACCCCTTTTTGAAGCCTAATAAACCGATTTTGAATTGCTTTCTAAAGGCCATCTTCGGAACTGCTGGGGGCGCCACTCAGTTAAATGTGATTAATAGGATTCCCTTGCCTCCCACCTGACCTTTGGCCTAAGTCACCCTCCCACATTACACAGTGTCGAAATGACAACCTTCCCTGCTTTGACTAGATATTTACCCACCATCAGGAGTCAGTAAGAGATTTTTTAGTGGGAGGACCTAATGTGACTGTTGAAGATTTGAAGTTTGCTCATCAACTCATTGAACTCATGGGTGACTGTCCAAAGATGAAGTTGGGAAACTGTCATTAAAATCGTTTGGATGGAAATTTAGTTATGATCGTTACAAGGATCACATGTTTGCTCATTCGTAGACGCTACTATTTGAATTTCAATGGATTTTACATACTCTTGTCTGTTTTATATTTCCGCAAGTAATTTTGCTGGTGAATAACATTTTTTTTTTTACCCTCCAGGTTGTTGCGAACCAAGAATCAATAATAATTATTATTATTGCAGCCAGACTTACCATTATAAGCCAATTTGGTGCTAGGTTATTTATATTGAATTGTAATTTGTAAAATATTCAACTTTTGTTGAACTGGAGTTGAAGTGGTGACAGCAAATCTTTGTTACCCAGTGTGAACCAGAGCCGCTGCTCCCGGATAATTTGGTTTTGCATGCGTGTTTTAGCTCTCCTGTATAATATCATAAATTTAACGAGTGTGTGTGATTTAGTTTGACCGTCAGTAAGAATGATGTTGAGGGACCCTCGTTTGACCGACCCTCGACATCCCTCAACATCATAAATTTAACATGGAAGGTTTTGATTTGCATTTCTAGTGAGATCAATCATGGTGGTTATGGGAACAGGCAGATTTACAGAAAGAGATTTCAGGAGATGTGGGAGCAATAATTTAAGAAACTAGTTTTTTGTAGCTCATAATGACTAACACATTTTTTCCAACGTGAAATGGTCTTGTAATCAACTAACCCACAAACAAAGTATAATGAATCAAAGAGACATTGTAGATATTAAAGGAACAGATTGTACAGATTGTAGATATACTATACCATAGATACTGTATGTTCCTGCAAATAGGTGTTTGGTCTATCACCCGTGATCTCATCGAGAAAGTGACCACCTTGTGATCTCATCTCACATCTTTAACCCTGTCAACGTCGTTTCATTGAATCCTCCTTGTGCCATCAACCGACCGCCTGTTTCGTACAAACGTTATTACTGTGTCACTCTTCAAACCAGAATGGGCAATTCCATTGGGTCCAAAAATTTACAATAGGACAGTATTTTTCAGTCAAGGGACGTGTGAAGATTACGAAAATAGCATCAGTTGATCAGTTTTTCCGTTAAGTTTGGTAGGAAATGCAATCAAAGCTAGTACTTGTTCGTACTGTGCGCGCTGAAACCTTGACGTCATCGGACACCTCAAACGAGGATGGATAGACAATATCGTTAGTTGTAGTATCCACGATGTTTCAAGAAAAATGATCCATGCATTCGCGTCACTCCATCTTTGCGTCACTCCAGCATTCTCCATCTCTATTCTGCATTATCGCTGTTCGCCATAACAAATTGATTTTCATCTCTTTCATCTCTATTTTTCATTTTTATTCTTCATCCGAGTGCCCTGTGTTAAGAAATTAAATGGCATCCAGCTCTAGTGTGAAAAAGCCGAGGCAAAATACTATCGAAGACGGATTTGAACCTGCAACCAGTGAGAACATCCCCGAGGTTGATTTCAGTATAGTCCACGAGTTTTAAATGAACAACCCTCAATAGGTATTGAAAAAACTTACTTCAAAATGATCCTCACAGCAGTAAAGCGCAGATGTCAATGATCGTTTTATTCCAGCCACGGCGAATCATTGCGTTCGTCTCCCCACATCCCTTGGAACAGAAATCATTATTTTGCCGTCCGCTTCTGTTGTTTCGTACTTGGGGAAGATGCACACCTTCTTCACCATTATAACGTGTAGAGAACGAAAAATGTTGAAGAAATCACGGATCACTCGATTTTGTACTTGATAAAAACAATCTGCCGAGTGAAAGAAAATAAAGCGTAGATAACCTTCGCTGGTAAGTGCTCTGGTAACAAGGATTGAACCTTCCGCACGCCACAGGAATCCATGGGTGCTTTATGCATGGATAGCTTCATAATCTAGTATCCATAATGGTGACGTCTTGACGTCACACCCGGTCACTCGTCCGGCGGTTTTTTCAAACTACCAACTTTCTTTTATTTTCCTAAATTTTTGTGAACATTTTCTTGGCGAATGGACCCGATTTTCGCTAACATTAGACAAGGTACTTTGGAAAAAAAAAAAAAAAAAATTGACTGGAATTGCCCATTATTTAATTATCTATTTTTCCGCTTTTCGCTGTTCTCGACGTACTCTATTTTTTCTATTTCATTTTATTTCGAAAGTTTCGTCCCTTCCCAACGCTTAATGTGAATTGTAATCACCGCTGTGTAAATACTATTGGATTAATTCATTTACTTATAACCATTAGCAGTAAGAGATTTTATGTTTCATTTCTAGTTAGAGAAGGAAGCAATCCATCCATCCATCCATCTGTATTTGGTTTCCTTTCGTGTTCAACCTCAATTTGCTTCTTGAGCTATCCTGCCAAATTTCCCTTGCCAATGGAGCCAAGGCGAAACAGTATATTATAACGAACCGTTAGGTGAATAATTGTTCGGCAATCTAATAATTTTCTATATAATGACGAAAAAGAAAATCGGAAATGAATATTGAAATTAATCGTAGTAGTGGTTGGATTTGTGCACGACGATCTTGGTGATTTCACAACACGGTCCATAAAACAATAAACGGACCGGAACACAATTTGGTCATTGACGTGCAAACGATGTGAAAGAGCCCTTCAAGTAAAAAAAGACGAAAAAGACTGTGAGAGAAGGTAATTATAGTACTGAATGGAGGAGAAGTAACCTTCTCCTAACCGCCAGCTCAATAGAGTCATGATTTATGATTTGTTTATTTAACATGTGCGAGAGGGGGAGGCAAACGACTGAGGTGATGTGGAGGGGTTTGGGACTGAGAAGGAGTACCTTGATAAAATAATTAGGGCCTCCCAAGTCGGGGCCCACGGGCCAGGGGCCCGCTCTACCCTATCATTTGCTCAACCAACAAGAGCCAACAATATAATTATGAGTCCCTTTTTTCTCTCTCTTCCCTCCTCCATCTCCTTCTTCATACTTCTTCTTTCGTTCGTCCACGTCACCATCGACCCCACTTCCAGGGACCCACAATTAATTCTTGGCTTAAAATCCTATCGGTCAATTATATTCGCATTTCTATACCGGTGGAACTAACGGGTAGGGCAGGGCGTACCTTGTTACCTCCGGGATATCACCTCGTCCAGGCGAAATCACTCGAAGACCGGCAGGTCCAGCCCGCCCATTATGACTCGCTCTTTTCATCGTTTGCCATGCTCTATCTCCCAGAACAGTAATTTCTTCTTTTTTTCCAGTTCCTTTCTTTCATATAGCAGCTGCCAGTTAAATAACAGGTTGACTCATAATCTCAACCACACAACGACAACACCTCCGCTCTGAAGGAAAAAAAAAAAAAAAAATATTTACTACTGTCCACTAACATGATTTTTTTGAATGATGACAGGGTAGATTCTGTATTAGCAGTATTCGTCTGTTTTGATTATGAGTCGACATGTTTGGCCACTTTGGGGTGGAGGGAGTTGTAGTGGCGTCAGAATCAGAAAATCATTCTTCCGCACTAACTAATTCAATTACGCCCAGATGTATCATGATGTCATTAACCAACTGAGTTACACATATCTCCATTTGAATACTGTATCTTGAATAAATATAAGATAGTATTGATTTTCCTTTCATCTGGAGCCACCTAACCCATTCATGGATATTCAAATTGGGTTTATTTACTTAAATCGTTTGGGCCTTTCTTTTTAGGTGGATTTGTAGTTTTTAAGATTTTCCAGCAATAGATCGTAATGGGAGCTCTCCGAAAACGCGCCGAACGTGTCTTCCGCTTCATTATGAAATTAGATGGCATTTAGAAATTTGGAAATTTCCGAGTTGAATGCACAATATTTTAGGATCTACAATGTCCACGAAATTGCAAGAGGTTTCGGTGCTCAGCTAAAAATTCATGGGCAGGCTAAAGATTCACATCTCTAGGACGTGTTTTCTCATGAAGTTATATTGAAATTCATTCTGAAGTGTCATTGTTTGTAATTGACGTTAAACCGTTAGTTATGTTTATGCCAGCAGCTAACGAACAGTCTCCCTTCTAAGTGATTATTCGAGGAGGACAAATGTTTTATTGTTTTATTTATTATTGTATTTAGGACAAATGTTTTTCTTGTGATCTTCCATTTTAATGGCCGCAGTTACTACGAGTTGAGTGAAATAAAAGTCATAAAATACTACTGCTTTACTTCCCTCGACCTGATATTTTCCAGATGATGATCAAAATGTGTTCCGCTCATTTCTAGCTATTTTTCCTTCTTCTTCAACTCCGCCAAGATTCAAAATCCCATTTCCGAGATAATCCGATGAAGTTACAATTATTTCAGCCGTCCAGAGCATACCGTGCCCTACTCATTCAGCTATGTAGCATAATAATAATAATAATAACGATAATAAGAAGAAGAATATGTTGTAACAAAAGACAATGATACACTACAAAAAAATATAATAATAATAAAAATAAATAAAAAAACAAAAATTAAAAAAAAAAACCATGGGATTTAACTTTTGCCACGAATCCGAATTTACTATTATGAAAAAATTAATAACATCCTCATATGCAACAAGTTAATTTTCCATATTAATTATCTTCAACTGTAATATGCAGGTATTAAAACATTATTTTCCATACCTTAATAATGGTAGCTGTAACTATTATGACTCACAACTCAGAATACAAAGACTAGTTCCGACCAGGCATATTTAAATATTATTCAGGTAAGTACTGCCGATTGAATTCAATACCCAATGAATGTATGTACCTATAGGTACTTGCATTGGATACCTGCATAGAAAGTCATAGGAATCCTCGTTTAGGCCTGTATTGCACATTGAACATACTGCTTCTTGCCTACATATTTTTTACAACAGTTTCCCGACCTTTGGCTTTGAATCAATATGTTCGGCAACAAACGGAATTTCGAACAATTACAAATTTGCATAATTAATTCTGTATATTTTTCTTCCAACAATGAAATGTAACCATCTTCATCGATAGAGTAGCACAATAACTCCTGCATAAGTGGGTCTGAGAGAAGAACGCGCTGTTACGAAAGAGCTCTTTAACTGATCCAGATGCAACAAATCATCAACAATTTGGTCCTCGACAGGACCACCTTGAGAGTTCCGCGTTTCAGGCCCCCCCAAAAAAACGGGCAATTTCACTAAAACGGGAAGACTCCTCGAAAACACAGAAACTCCCACTTCGATTAGCCAGGTAGAATCACAATTACGCGTCAGTAGAAGGGCTGAGGGAAGAGGTAATAACTAGTGACGGAGGGTGGGCGCAACTGCCATCGGCCAGAGCAGTTAACCAAGCAGAATTGTTCGAAATAGCCTCTACAACCCTCTCGAGGCATTCTTCGCGATAGGAGCATCAGCCGCTACCATAAACTCACGCTGAGGCACCGTTCCCACAGCGACCCCCGAAGGATGAAAAACAAGAAGGGAATTTGTTTGTTCTGAGAGTCAAAATGAGACACCTTGTTACCTCAAGGTGGTTATCAATGAACGTTCAACGTGTTCAAGTTTTTATGTTTTCTCCTCAGGCTCCCGAGATGATAGGCCCGTTTCTTCTCAGTGAGTTCCCAGTTTCCGTTGCATCATCTGAACCTCTTTCCGAACGCTCAGGAAAGGAGTTCAAGAGACGGTATGTGCTGTACCTCCTGAACGTTTACCGTTCGCTAGACATCTTACCTGCCATTATCTACTACATTTATAACCCCATGAGTTTCGATTGCCTTTTTCCACTCCCCTGATTTTCGTTCTGTGATGAGTGATCACAACTAGTGCAGAACTTTTTTCCATACTGGCTGAATAACCCATAACACCAACCGAACCGCCGATGATGCCATTCTCGCCAACTATCACCACAATCAATCGACTTCCACGAGCTGCCAACCCTTATTCTCAGTGTTCGACTTTCTTTCTCGGCGATTACATTCTTTCTTACCACTTTCTTAACCTATTCGTAGTGCATTCATTCTTAATATTTTCTGTGTACCTACCTACTCGTAATCGGACTTGCCCGTTATTTTTAATAAATTAATTAATAAATGCGTAGAACAGGATAGCGTTTCATTCAAGCTAGTAATAATTAGAGCTGTACCATTAACAAGCAACTAATAGGGTCGCATTCTTGGTATAATCCTCAATTTTCACTTGAATGGTAGAATCGAGGATGATTCGTCACAGTATGTCACAATTGAATTCGAATCGGGTCATCCAAATTGGTATCTATTACACGGGAAGTAGAAAGCTACTTTTCTTCTACCTAGTCCGATTTCGAAAATTCTGGTTATAGCTAAATATATCAAGATGGAAACCGCTCGACCGACTACGAGAGTTTCATTTGGATCGGACCATCCATATTGGTTTCATGTTCGGACCATCATGGGCGGTTCTATGTTGAATTACCCTGAACATATCCTCCAAGTTCAAAGCAATTTTGTACCGTTTATATGAAATCAAATCACAAACATAAAGAATGGAAACAATTTCAACAATATAGTACCAAATAACTTGAAACTTAAAATACCGAAAACCCTAAAATTAGCTGAAATGACCGTGATTATGATGGGTTTAAAGACAACCAGCATTACAGTTACAATAATATATATAAAAACCGATATCAACATTTCCTAACAATGTACCCCGGAGTAGAAACCTACAACTTGGAATTTCACCGACAAATAGAGTAGGTATAACGTTGTTCCTGAATGAAAAATTAAGAACCACCACTAATTGCATAATGGCCGAGTAACTTTGGGGCCACAACTTCCCTACTCACAATTTATAGAGTAAAACTTGGAATTCATTGTTCGAACAACTGTCGCTCTTGCCTCCTTCGAGCCTATCTTCACGAAATGCCTGGTAGTTTTCAGCTAACAAACCAAGATAAAATATTCAAGGGCGATAAGGCGTCTACGTGTTAATTCATGAGCGATAGAAATAGCCGCTAATTAGTTATATCGATGGGAGTTGAAATTCCTGCTACCAAGTTCAAAACGTTGAAACACAATTTTTTTCATGCGTCAGCTGAAACCTTATAAATATTTATTAGATAGTCCACCTAATAAAGAACCACTCCATTGCTCGTCTTGGAATTAAGTTGAAAATTGTATTATGCCATTTTACGATTCAGGTTTAAGCTGCTCATAGCAAATGCAGGTTCTAAATTAGTTGTACATAAAGTGTACTAATGGAAAGGGCATGAAACCAACTATGGCCTACTCTAAATCCATGCTCAATTCATATATTCATTTGTACAGGTATGTACGTTCCAAGGAATATATATTTAATATTGCTTGCGCAAGTGACAGTGGGAGAGACTCTTCTGTCATAGATGGTTGTGACAATATTAATCACAAGAAACGTATCGTCTCAACCACTACAGACCCAATTTTCCGAAACCCTACACTGCCCAATCATCATTTGTTATGTACATCCTGTATATCATATACTGTCGTAAAGTAACATGTATTGTCGTCATTTTGCCAATGTTCTGTGATAAAATATCAGCTACCATTGTCAGATAATATCATCATCAACTACCACCAACCACCATATCAAGGTGACGATTCAAGGACCTTCAGTGTGCTTTCATAAACCTTCAGCCCTGAAGATATTCTGCAAAAAAAGAACCGACTTTCAAGACGTGAAAATAATCATTGAATTATACCTCGATCGAATATTCAGCTCCCTGTAAAGCTTGGAATAGAAATGATGATATCGATGTCATCATTTCTATTCATATTGTGAATACCATTCATCTTTATGGCCAATAAGCTGAGACCATACTTCATTTGTTGTCAATTAGATTAGTAAGTAGGTTATAGAACAGGCAAGTGAACTTTGTGTTTCCTCAATAAATGATGATTTGGTAAGTACTGGGGGAGGAACCGCATGAGCATTGAACGAAATTGAGCAGTTCGAACCAGCGAAAGGCGTCAATGATTCAGGCCCACTGGGCTGTGGACTCAAGTTCTTTCTATTTTTCTTCTGGCCGATAATTTGTGGTCCGGTGATACTTATCGATCACTGAACAGGAGGGGTGAACTGGAGTGAAAGTTCATAAAATATTCAAACGCGGATAGTCAAGAGTGGCGGAAACAAGCGGAAGCCTCAGTTAAGTTATAATTCGTTTTTTTTTTCTCTTTTTTTTTTCTTCGATGAATTATGAACTAATTGAGGGCTTGCAAACGCGCTTTACCTGTCAGTAGAGAGTAGTGTCTCGGTATTATTAACTTTCTTCTCATGACGCCGAGGAACCTGATGAATCCACAGTGCATGGCAAGTGCCAAAGATAATTTATAACGTGAAATTTAACAGTTTTTGGAATTCATGAGAGGCGCGGATAAAACTGCGAGATACTTGAAGTTGGTATAGATCAACAGCGTACGGCCTAATTTCAAGATATACTGTACCTAATGTAAAATACAATGATACTTCCAAACTGTAAATACATACAAACTGTATAATACAATCTGTATATAAGGTTTGCAGGCAGGACGGCGATACATTACAAAGAGCCTGCCTGAGGTCTCATATTCGTCTGAAGAGAGGGTATGCCAGTGAAGGAATGCTGCATAATGAAAAATAATGCGACTGCGTTGGAGATATCATGAAGATTGAGGAATTCCAATAATACCAATATCCTCTCCGAGGGTCGGGGCGAAGACGTAAGTCTGAAGTTGTAAAACGCGCCCACGTCGGAGGGCGAAAAATGGAAATTGCTCCTGACGTCGAGGGGGATCGATAAGATTTGATTGGACGAGAGGGTTGCCGGGTATGTACAGGTAGGGAGGACTGGCCAGGGCTGGAATTCCAGGCTCCAAACCCCCAGCAGCTGTGTTCATCTGATAGCGCAGTCTTCCTAACTTTACTAATGACTGCTCCTTCAGATAAGTCGTCATTATTCAAAGTGCCTGACTCCTGGTACCACGCACAGGCGCGCGTCTTGTCCCTTACGAGGTTCTCCTCTCGGTAGGAGGGCCGATGCGTTCACCGTCCTCGACACCACCTTCCTTCACCGTCGGACTGCAGTGAAGCCAAAAGCTACCGAAAGGCTGAGTTATTTAATATTCTTCAACACTTACAACCTATGAAATATTCTGCAGTCAATGAAGTTGACCAGCTCCTACGTTATCCATAGCAATCCATGGACAAATAGAGCATTTATCAGAACAATAGGTAAGCCAGTTTGCTTAGATGGTCATTTGCTGCAGGTATTAATGAGAAAGCACTGCTACATCAAACCCTTGTGAAGTTTCCAACTATCTATTAGGATTCCGCACATCCATACTCTAGAAGTGATAGCGCTGGTCTGAAGCATATTCTAACATAACAAAATCGATCGCGAAGACCTCCCATATTTCAGTGTGGGTGGATCTATACACCAGCGTGATTCCGCACATCCATACACCAGTGGACCTCTCAAAACAGAGGATCTGAGCAGTTCCGGTTCCAATGGTAATTGAAAAAGATCGTAACAGGCCTCCGGAGATCCAAACTTCCTGAACTGTGGCAAGATTTTCAGTGTCCCTATACCACAGTAAACAACGATAAACGTCCCGAACACGAGCAGTTCCGAGGCCTGTTTTGAATAAATACACATGCCACAGATTATTTCTTAGCATCTACAGTCCCGTGACATAAGTATATTAGGATATTGAACACCCATAACCGCAGTAGACCTCAAAACTCGCATACCCCATTGAAGGATCATACGTTCGGGATATTTCTCAACATATATGACGGCGGACTCTACAGTGGAGTTACAACAAAGCTACTAACCGCCGAATTTTCTGAATCTCGTTTGTAGACAATGAAGAAGACTGTGGGAAATCTCGAAAAAAAAGGAATTGTTTCTTCGAGGATTCAACCGAATACATCAAACAGGTACGTCAGAGTCAGTAGAGGTAATTTGAAATACATATCTCGTTATCGGTCGAGTGAGATGGAAACCGCCTGGTACTATGGTGGTGGTGGTGGTGGTAATCAACCACGTGTTGCCACCACTGAAATGTGGTTACGGGCAGGTTCTGTTACACATACCATAATAATCGACGAAGACCAATTACTAATCGGCACAAAATTATGAGCTACAGAAGTTAGTGATTCAGCGCAGGGGTGGCCTACTACAAGATTGGATCATGTAACTGATAGGACTCGATCACCGAGACCGATGATTAACAAATCAGATAAAAATCGGGGCAGGAGCACTAATTTCCAGACTATGGATCAATTCAGCTTTATAGATCGAGCTGATTTTGACATAGAAAGTTCGCAATGTATCATCGCTAATTATGAGCAATGTTCAAGGTGTTACGTAATGCCCAACGTAAGGTGCGTAAAAAAGTTGGCAAAACCATTTACTATGTAGAGAACTCAACCATAAACTATACGTATGTGCGCGAGTCTTGATTTTACAATACTAAAGTACTGCGATGACTTTAGATTACAATATACATTATACGTAACACAGTCCGGTTACATTTACTGAAATCTTATTTGAATAGGTACCTAGTTACTTTTCCAAAGTGGACATTGTAATAAATTGCCACTTCGACGTCTGCTATACAACCAAAACTCCACACCTAACTTTGCCTTGGATAGTCAGCATCTGGGTTGCTGTTCTTATACACTATATAACTTACATATTAACTTATACACTATAACTATCTAAATGTTCCCATTGTATGCAATTAAATTAACTAGATGGGCCTAAGACGATAACTCTCGCTAGAATAATTCTATCAATAATTGATTATTGAGATAACAAGTTCAAATTTGCACAAAAAATCTGTCTTGGCATTCAAATGTTCGCGCCGCTCGGGCCATAATCGGGCCACTCTAAGGGGGTTTTTGGGGAGTTTGGGGAGGGTGGAGGGGGAATTACCCATAAATTCCAAACATGAAACAGTCTGACGAGTGACACCTCATTTTAAAGGTTTTTTATACGCTGAACAAGATGGTGAAAACAGAATTGCGATGTATTCATTCGTTCTCAACTGGAGCACTTTGAAGGCGAAGAAACGTGGTTTTTATCGAGATGTTCTTCACGGATCATCTGCTCTAATCTGATAACGGAATGAGATATCGCAATTCTGATTTAACCATCGTGTTCAGCATTGAAAAGTCTTATTCGGCAAAAAATGGAGAAAGCATTTGTTATAAAACCAGTAAAATGGAGATATTTTACATAATTCAGTTATTTCTTCATAAATTAGCTCGTATAGTCATGCTGCATGATCGTGAATTTTTTATTTTTAAACTTAATACACTGTTTTCATGTTTGTCTCATGGACAATTACAACCCGCAGTCCTTCTTAAGAATGAGATAGTATTACACCAAGCTGGAACGCAATGGAATCTAGAACTAACTAGATGACAGGGTACGTTACCTACATGGACCACGTTCGACTACTACCCATTCCCCTCCACACATGGTTACAATCGTAGGACGTCTAATAGACTTATCTCAACCTGTAAGCAGACTTTTGCCACTTCGAAAGAGACCCCGAGACGACTAATTAGAAAACGAGCGGTGTCCTAATCTACCTAACCCTCAAATGAAACGGAGCACCCCCTAATATAAATTAATAAGTTACGCAGCTGTAACGTTGGCAGTGGCGTGGGGAAGAGGGGAGTGGAGGTTTATTGATTCCTGACCTACCTGCACTCTTACACCTAACGCAATTAAGGCCCCTAACGCCCCCTCCACGCATCCCTTATCGTTCTCCGGTGCAGTCTCTTAGGACAACGAACCCCCCCCCCTCCATCAGCAAAGCCCGTTAGTTAATACCTCAATTTCACAAGTAACTTAACATTGTACATCGTAAATATAATACTGAATGCACCAAGATATTGCTAATGAGGAGCTCATGTCGAATGATACTTATGCTGGTCGACTTATGTGAAGGTAACGAGAAAAATACAAAGCATGACAATTCTGATATGAGGCATTGCACCACTTTCTTCACTTATATTTATCGTATAGGCCATGATAAGCAGTGATATCTTAGATGAGTACAGTTGTACATAATATTATATTATTATGTCTCTAAAGGATTGGGTTTTCCGTGATGTCAAAAGTATTTTTTCGTTATGAAAAAACATGATGACAGGCCCCAAACATTGATTTTACATCTTAAATTGAAAAGTTACCCCTATAAATACACAGGAATTTAAAGGGTAGATAATATTATGTTAAAGGTTTTGGATGTTTTAAATGTTACGTGGAAATTAGCACGCTTAGGACACGTTTGTTGAGAGATATGGGCTCTACTAATTTTATGTATGATACAAAATTGTGATTTTGGGTTCTCTATGAGTACATAAATTCAGAAATATAAAATTGATCTTACAAAACATTGTGAAAAGCAGATATTGAGCGGGTTTTATTGGTGTCGGTCCCCGTGAAGTGAACGTGAGGTGAATGTACCCGTCAATACGATCGCTATGCAATCGAATGAACCAATACGAAAACCGCCTAGTGAAACATGAAAGTGGGAAGGGTTAAATTTCGTCTTGAGGCAGCCGGTAAAGGGCGTAGAGATTAACCGAAGCATCCCGTTCACCCTAAAGACCGATATTCTCCCTTTTCCAAATTCATCTTCAAAGAAGCCTGAATTCCAACGTTATGTAATTATTAACCGGGGAGAAAATAGGCAATATGAAAACAGTTCACTTCTAAAGGTATATTTCCTTCGGGAGCCCCTCGCTGAATTTCTTTTACCCCCATAAGAGGGCGGTTGACTTATCAATTTCCACGCTGCTTCACAGGCCCCAAGTGATTGACATGTAAATAAATACTCGTGAAGGCGGTGGAGTTGGGGGTGAAGGCGGTGAAAATTGGCAGTTATGATGCTTCAACTCCTTCGAGCTCGGTCGTCTTATTATGTAAAATTCCCAGGGCGGAATTGGTTAAAGGGCCGAAATTATCTTTTTTTTACATCCCCATTAGAAAGTGGGTTTGGGGAGGACCTTCCCCTTCTATCACATTTGGGATCGTCGTTCTACGTTTTTGGGTAACCCCTCGCCACCCATTCTTTGTTCTTGTTGTTGTTTCGTTCCAATGGTTAGTCTTCTTTGAAAATGAATCTAAAGGAGGATTATAAGATTGAAACGAGGGCCCCTTTGTTGTTTGGTCTTTTGATCTTTTTCAACCAGCCTCGGAAGGCTGAACTGCTATTCCTAAGAATTTTCCTTGTCACAATATGCTACTTTTCAAATTGGGCCATCGCGATGTTGGGTGTACGAATGGGGTCAGGTGTATCCCATAATGTGGGTGTAACGTAAAATTGATACGGGAAGGGGGTTTTCAAACGACGTCTAGTGAGATGCTGAGTTCTACGTTCAATAATCAACTTATGAATTGGATGCACGAACATGATACATTGTATTGGCGATTGTATCCGTGATAGAAATCATCAAACACAAATTTTAACAAACATTAGTCCTTTAGCCGCCGGCCAGACGTGATATTTCAGATTCCAACGTATTTAATTCATAAAATCATGACCTCGACAGGTTCTCGTGATTGCTTATTATTAATTATCATTAATTATTAAAATTATTATCAATTAAGTTAATTACTGTAAATTATTATTAAGCGTTGTTAATGATTAATAATTAGTGTTAGGTAAATAACTCGATATCTTAAACCCTTGTGCTCTGAAACCCAGCTAGGCTAGTATGAACATTGACCCGTCAGACTGTCGAATGATTCACCCTCATGTTGACGACTTTTGATCCACCCCAACTTTGGGGCCTAATTGTGAACGAACGGCCGGTCGTACAAAGCTCCGGATGGTCTTAAAAAATTCTAAAAAGTAAATTTTATTTCAATATGAACTAAAAATTATACCGTTCTATTTGAATTTTTCGAGATATTAATTTTTCAAAATTTCCAAATTCGTTTTGAAACCCCTTCCTATTGACACCGTGAACCAAATTTCGTAATTTTAGCACGACCCTAACTGGGCAAAGTGGGCTAAAGTGGGAAGGGTTTCTTAGGTTTCTTTCATCTCGTATCTCTCAAATTATAATGGAAACTGAAACGTTTTTTGTACACAATTGAATGGATTTAGAGTCAGAGAGTTTTTCAACACCACGAGATTTCACAATGGGCAATTCCATTGTGTCCGAAAATTTACAATAGGACAGTATTTTTCGGTCAAGGGACGTGTGAAGATTACGAAAATAGCATGAGTTGATCAGTTTTTTCGTTAAGTTTGGTAGGAAATGCAATCAAAACTAGTACTTGTTCGTACTACGCGCGCTCAAACCTTGACGTCATCGGACACCTCAAACGAGGATGGATAGTTAGTTTTAGTATCCACGATGTTTCAAGAAAAATGATCCATTCGCGTCACTCCATCTTTGCGTCACTCCAGCATTCTCTATTCTGCATTATGATAATGCCATTATCGTTTGATTATCGCCGTTCGCCATAACAAATTGATTTTCATCTCTTTCATCTCTCTTTTTTTATTTTTCATCCGAGTGCCCTGTGTTAAGAAATTAAATGGCATCCAGCTCTAGTGTGAAAAAGCCGAGGCAAAATACTATCGAAGACGGATTTGAACCTGCAACCAGTGAGAACATCCCCGAGGTTGATTTCAGTATAGTCCACGAGTTTTATATGAACAACCCTCAATATGTTAGTCCCGAAATAAGAGGTGCCAAGAATGTAAGGTAAGATTCACTTTTCCTATAGTAGTAATGCACTAAGTGAGGTAGTACATAAATTACCCGATTGTCCACAAATGGGTAGGTCTCTACAGCACATCAAATAACTATGGGAAGCCTGTCTCGGACAGAAGTATCTTGAGTCTGCTTCTGTTGTTTCGCACTTGGGGAAGATGCACACCTTCTTCACCATTATAACGTGTAGAGAACGAAAAATGTTGAAGAAACCCAACAAGAAATCACGGATCACTCGATTTTGTACTTGATAAAAACAATCTGCCCAATGAAAAAAAATAAAGCGTAGACAACCTTCGCTGGTAGGCGCTCTGGTAACAAGGATTGAATCTTCCGCACGCCACAGGAATCCGTGCTTCATAATCTAGTATCCATAATGGTGAAGTTTTTGACGTCACACCCCGGTCACTCGCCCGCCTGTTTTTCAAACTACCAATTTTCTTTTATTTTCCTAAATTTTTGTGAACAATTTCATGGCAAATGGACCCGATTTTCGCTAACATTAGACAAGGTACTTTGGAAAAAAAAAGAAAAAAAATTGACTGGAATTGCCCATTTTCACAAGCTTTCACGAGTTTTCACAAATAAAAACTGATACCTAAGCGGAACCGAGAATAATTGAGCTGAAACGGTGGATTCAGGGCAATTTGCTTACTGGGGAACATTTGATCGATATTGAGTAAAAAACATATATTTTGGAGGGCTTCATGTACAATTCATAGGTACACATAATAATAATTATCATTGTTATATTTTTGTTACTATATTTTTTCCGCATAAACAAAAAATAGAATATTTTAATGGTAAGTTTTTTGGCAACCCTACAGTCAATAACAAACCAAAACGTCACACGTCCGCTCGCCTTTCGAGGATTTCCATAACCAGCTACCAATAGGTTTCCTTTCCTCTCGATCAAAAGAAATATTCTGCCTCGGTGAAATCTTTATGGAGAATCCATTGGATGTTGAGGGTGGACCGGGAAAGGGGTGAAGGGGCCAAACAAGACTGAGACAAAACCTTATGGGAACTTGACCATGTTCCCTGAATTAATACAGCATAATGAGGAGGTTGGTTGGTTTTTGTAGACCTTGGTGGCGCCTCCTGATTTATATCTGATATAGGGCAGATATGACGCCAGGTAGACGTGTTCCCCCCCCCCCGTCATCGCTACTCTCTTCACTCCTACCAACCACAGGGACCACCTCCCATTACCTTTGGTGGTGGGGGAACCAAGGTTGCAATATTCTTATTCGGTTTTCTACTTTTTACCTCAGTCTCACCCCTCTCTCCGCCCTATTTCTTCCTTTTTTTCCGTTCACCTCCTTTTATCCCCACCATTCGCGCATCCTCGATTTTTCTTTTCTTTTTTTCCCTCTCCGGCCTCTTGCAAACTTCTCTCGACGCACTTTTGGTTCCTGGAGTTATTCGAGCTCAACCGACCCCCTGAAAAACTGATCATTTGTGACCGCTGGACGTCCACAATCGCAACAGTCTTGTCAATTTCTCATCAGTCTGATATTCTTCATTTATCAACGTCATGCCGCCCTGAAAACCTCCAATGATGTCAAAAACCTACGGCGATGTCAATACAAACATAGTGTGGACGTCATGCTCTTCCTTTATGCGCCAGAACTACCATACAACCGTTTCGCAAACAAAACAGCGGAAAGGCAGCTGGGAAAGGTTATGAAGAGGTGCAAAATCCGATTTAAGGTTTCATATTGTCCAATTTCAAAATCTCCAATCCCGTCGATGTGGATCAGAGAAGCAAAGCGTATTTATTCGAACAATAAATGACTGCTGTGTATTAGCTTGCAGCTTGAACGGCCGGCAACACAACGCTCTTAGTGTTGAATAATTATCTGAATCAAAATCTCTTCAAATTCATGCAGGAAACTATACCGTTAACCGTTTTGAGCACAAATGCCCCATTTTGCTCAATTTTCCTGTCCACCAAGGGTTATGAAAAGTCAGCTTGGCCCGAGTCCATATCACGCTTTCAAGTTTTTAGAACAATTTAAAAAGATTTATATTTGTGTTTCTGATTCCAAGTATCCTGAACGTAAACCCAGCAATTTTGATTAAGTTGTTGATTGCATGGCAACTTAGGCTTCTTTTTTCGAATATTTTTCTGAATTCGATGATGATCATACGAACTTCGATGCACAAGATAGGGGTTATGCACAAAGGCGGTTTCATACGGTTTCATTCAGTAAAACGTCCAATAAATAAAGACGTTTCAACTATTCGTATCGAGATAGCGTAAGATTATTGAACCATCTCCAGTAAAAAACAACTAAATTCAAATTTTTTATTTTATTTTAAACGCAGTTATTTTAGAAAAATTCAAAATCATAAATACTACGGTCCCCTTAAGAACATCCTGTTATGGGACCAGATTGTCTTATAGGTAAGGTAAAAAATAACATTCTCTTTTAGTTTTTAGGAATCTAAATTCGTAGTGACATTATGGTAAACAAATTGAGGAACTCACGTACTTATTACTAAGGATACATGGTCAATGGTAAGCTGCTACCTACTCCGTTTTATTTGCCCAAGAATATAAACTTTCAACTTCTTCTTGCACGCGTTCAACGACATGCCTGAAGTTGCCAGTTCCTTAGGTAAGTTGTTGAATAGAGTGACCCCGTTACATACTCGTAGATACAACCTCTGGGCCGCAGTAGTTCTAACCGCTATAGTCGTAATCTGTCAATTTTTCCCTCCAGAAACGTTTTGTATGAATATATTACTGTTGTTTGTTCTGCCATAGATCCAGAACACCGAAGTCCTCGAACAGTTTGACGGTGGGATATCTTGCCTTTTTTCTTAGAAGAACTTTAATGAAGGTTTTTTGCGTCACCATTACCGATTGTAACTTATTTTTATAAGTCGATCTCCAGATGCGTAATTTAAAATGGATTGTTCAAGAGCATAGTAAAGCTGTTCCTTAAATTTGACCGTCATACAGCTTCTGACAATGCGGCAGAGTGAAATCAGCCTTCTAATTTTTGTATTGAGAACTTTAACGTGAGAGTCCCAGCTAACTACTAAGTACTAGCACCTGATCGATTTAAATTCCTAGGTATCGGGTTTCCTTGACTTGAGTAATAGATGGGCACGTTTCCCCTCATATACTGCTTCAAGTCCTTAGGTGCTTATGATGAGGATTCATATGTTCTACTAGAAAAATGAACCAGTGGTACAATCACTAAAATACGTTAGTGTCCTACTGGCCAATTTAGAATACGAAAACCCCGTGCAGTATACGGAAGAGAATGAACTTATTTTGAGAGATACTTCAAAAAAGGCTATGATGGCCTCAACAGGTTATGCAAGTCAGTTTGCTAACTTTATGTAAGAAAAAATATATTTTTTCTTCATTAATTAAAAAAGTGTTCAGATAGTCATGATACATCATGTAGAGATCACCAACTTTCCACTTTACTTCTTCACTCAGCGTATATTTAATCATGCAGAGATTTATATCGCTATGCTGTGCATACTAAAAAAGTTGAACCAAAATCCTTTTTGCTTGGTGTACTGATCTGCTTCAAGAATTAGCTCTGTCAGTGTCCAGGGCATTGCTCTTCATCTTTTCAGCCACTTTTTGAAAGACTTGAGGAACTTAGTTCGCACTGGATTGCAATTGTCAGTTTATAATCATTTTCGACTTAATTGAACAAATTAGGTAACTCTGTGAAAAAGTACTGTAGCCAGTCTCTGGAAAAATCTACTTTGGCAGTCTCTTGAACTAAATTCACTACATTTTAAGGAAACGTTGGAGTAAGTTGAAGTTAAGAGTAGATGGGTGTAATAAACGAGAGCCGTTTATGCGAGGTACTGTTTAAAGCTGTGAGCTACAGACATGCACTAGCAGGCGCAAAAAAAAAAGAAAAAAATGACCGCAGGTCGAGGAATTAACAACAGGAAGCAGTCAAAAAAGAGTTTTCATATTCTTGGAAGATATTAGAGAAAACGGAAGGGCTGACTCGCAGGCTGGGCACCGGAGCATGGAACGTCCTTGAGGGGCCCCTTCACAAACATGGCCGATCATCTCGTCTTCTACTAGGTATGATAGACGGACTCAAGCTCTCGTAAGAGATCCGCGATTTGAAAGGTAAACCACGGTGTGGGGAAACATCTTCAGCTGACGGTGAGTCTCCTATAACAAGTAAGGCGAGCGATAGAACGGGGCCATGTTTGAAGGGGGATCTGGCGATCTCCCGTACGTGGACAACGTGTGAAGATGAAGTATCACGTACACCAGCAACAACTGTGTTCGAAACAAACTCTTGAGATGTTGGAAATACCGAACCTCTCGATTTACAGATCAATAAAACTGTCAGTTCGCGAGGCATCGGAAGGCTATCATACCTTTGGTGAACCAGCCTCGCGAGACGCATTAGTAATGGGTGTTCTTGAGAGTCTCAAGACGTTCACTATGATCGGTTCCGCAAGGTTTATTCGCGTCCTAAACTGGAGTTGAAATGTTATTTGAGTACATATTACTGTTAAATGCCTCTAACCAAGAAAAAAGAGGCAACGCTTCAGACCAATAATCGTTTTGTGCAGCAAACAAATAAGTTGTTATAAATAATTCGTTTATATTGAATTTTCGAAGAAAAGGAAGCTATTGTTCTCGGTGCAAAATTTATAAAATTCGATTTCCGAAAAATTCACAATCCGAAATCCGTTCCAGACCATCGTCGATAGCATTGTGATAATAAGTTTAAATGTGCAAAGAGAAATCTGTCTTGGTAATCGAAAGGCTAAAATCTTCATTGGGTAGAATCGGGCGACTCTAAAGGGCGATTTTGGGGAGTTTTTCGAGGGGGGGGGGGTGGAATTACTCATGAATTCTCAAAATAAAACGGTCTGGCTAGTGACAATTCATTTTAAAGGTTTCATTACGCTGAACACGATGGTTAAGTCAAAATTGCGATATCTTATTCCGTTCTGGGACTGGAGCTGAAGATCTTAAATAAATCTATAAACTGAGGTGTTACTCGGCAAAAAAAGAGACAAAATTTGGTGTAAAATATATAGTTTGTTATTTCTTCGAACAAATGCTACATGACTATGAATTTTCATTACTATAAGCATATGGTAAATATAACGGTAATATATGTGAGATATTGCAGACATTATGCTATTTCTTAGAAGGTTAGTTCTCAGAATTCTGTTTGTGAAAAAGTCAAAAATCCTGGTGTATTTACCTGCAGGTTGGAAAGCTAACGTTTTCGGTGTGTGTAAAAAACGATGTGTAAACCACCTAGTAAACGATTTTAACCAACAACATTTTCTCAGTCGATTCCTATGGTTCATTATTGAAGATACTCGTAATAAACCAAAATAGTAATCCAGAAGAGCGGGAAGGCTGACGAAGATCAAAGAGTATCAGGGCAACCAAGTAACTGGATACGAGGCCCGCATCAACCATTGTCTTTAGCGACGGGACGAACGGTGGAAATTGTGATGACGGACGGCATTCTGGCCCCACACTGGCTACAAGAACATTAACCGTATCGAGTTACATTTCAATAAAACTCAATCCCGACTCTGTTGTCTACGCTTACGGTTTCCTACAGTGATTCCTACAATGGACCTCGTGACCTAACCCAACAATTCAAATTATGAGGGCCGCGTGTCATGACTTTGGGAGGTCATCAAGCGGGGAAGACGTTCATAGTGAGTTACAAATAGGTGTCCAGACGAGTGAGAAGTGCCTCTAGCTAAGGACACAAATTGCGGTACTCTGCAAAAAGGTGACAATCACATGGATTCAGAAAGAGACAAAGATCAAAAAGAATGAAATGAATCATACTTCAATACCTAACAGATTCTTCACGTATTATTATGTAGGTACCATTCGGCAGTTGTACTCAAATTTGCTTCAAATCGAAAATGGATATTTAGGGTCAAGTGTCGGTATTTCTTGGTGTTGGAGGTTAACATCGTGTTCAGATGATGAAGTCAGAATTGCAATATCTCATTCCGTTATCAGACTAGAGCAGATGAACTGTGCTGAATTCAGTATGGTCTGCAACGGATTTTGGTATAAATATATTTCGGAAATTCTTCGAAAATTCGCTAAAAACTAGGACATGGAGCCCCATGATCGAGGAAGGTTCAGTCCTTTTTGTTTAAGATTCTGTTCTGTAGTGAGAAGCTTAGGGCAAATAAACGTCTGTAACGTCTGAAACCAGTATGGAAAAAAACTTATCAATAATTGGAGGTATTCAACTGCATATTAGGCATATTAGGGTTCTGACAAAAATAGAAGACATCAAACGGCTAAGCTATTTTACAATCCTTTTAGATATACTTCAAACTTGTCATTCTGTTCAACAAAGAACATAATCCAGAAATAAAATCATGAGTTTGTAGAGGATCCGATCGAATCAAGAAACTAATGACACCTACCTCATAAGTTATTTCTGTTTCAGTGAAATTAATTGATTGGATGACGAACCAGAATACAAGCCAACCACAGCTGAAAGTGACACGAACAGGTAAATGTTGTAAGAGGCCGTACGACCTGATTCAGAACATATGTAGCTATTTCAACAGAATGTGTCCCAAAATCCAAACTGAGTGCTTCGTATATTATTGATGGCAGATGGGTTTCCGGCTAATAGGCGTTTAAAACTTAGTTTGGTTGACCAGCGCATACGAATCTCAGAAATCACTATTGGTTTATTCAAGGAACGAGGGAATTAGTATGAATGAGAGGCGAATTAGGATCCACGAAGTAGTTTACGTGACGTTTAGGAAGGAGAGAATTTTAAGTGAGATATTAATCGGTTAGGATCGATTGGCGAAAGCGATAGCCGTACAATTATAAGCTATTCTGCACAAGTTGGAAGGAAAATTGGGACGCGCTGTCTCTAGGGTAGGGGGTCGAGGCATCGGGCTTGCCCATTATGAATAATTTAGTGTCATCAATCATACATTGGTTTCTGGACAAATGAATCGCCGGGTCCAGATGTTCTATGAATATTGAACAGTGTGTAGTTTGAAAGTGGAGGCCCAGGAATAGCGCGACATAGCTAAAAGTAGGCCAGTTTTGACATGTTCATCCTGAGCATCTCGTTCTATACATGGATACTGATGCTGCAGAACTGACAACCATCGTTTCAACTGAATTATCCCATTAAATTGATAACGTATCATGGAAACGCAATTGATGGAACGTTTTGACAACGAAAAATTGGAGCCGGTTAAGTGACCACATCTCATCATCCTAACATGAATATTCATCATCATCTTCACATAATACAAATCAATCTCAATAATTAAAAACACTCCAAATATAGAAAATGTTCATCAACATGAAAATACTACCTACTGTGGGAAATCGGATATTTGGTTACGCTTTTACAGCTGGGTCAGGACCTCTTACATAGGACAGCCATTCAACTTGGATTGGATATGGCTGATGGTATGTGTATCACCCAGGTAACAGATCATGAAAACATCTGGTTCCCCAATCAGTTGACCAAACATCCATCCATCAATAGCTATTCAATCAAATGGAGTCTGAGCATTTCTGAGATTTGAATTTTGAACTTGCGCAGAAGCTATTCATAAGACACGACTACTCACGAAATTGCTGACATTTTGTTGTTGCAAGAACTTGGCAAAAAGCGCAATCCTGAGCAGTTGTAGAATGTGAATTTCATGAATAGCCGTGTGTTTGGGGTACTTAGCACTCATCCATTATGGAAATCATGAGAGGAAACTCGTAGTACAAAACAAACGAAGGAACATCGAACTATGAAGACAAACAAGTCTTTCACATTCCATATAATATGGAAATTGAGGCACTTGGAAACTGGCCGTTGCTGCAAGAAATCTAACCCCGTTTAAATGGAGTCGACCGCATTATCATTCTGTATGCATTTCGACTCGAGTGGCAGCTCGCTGGTAACAACACGTGACGAAACTACGTGATGCGAGTCCTCGAAAAACAGCAGAAAATCAAAAACTCGACGTCACTGATATGAATGATGAGCAGAGTTTGAGAATAACGTTCAGCTATACCAAATGATAAGACAACGTTTAAAAAACAGTTATACTCATAGATCCATCGTAACCTGATGGACAGCATTGATGTTCCCATGTGAACTCATCATAAATTGAATAGCGACGATTTCCATTGAACATTTGAATGAATGGAAATGGGAGGGGATGAAAATGAATATGAATTAATGACCACACAGGTCGGATATACAGATGCAAAAAGTTTTTGAATTGCAATTGCAGCTAAGTTGGACGGAAGTGACGTTAAATGCAACATTTTGCGTTTTTAAATGCGCAAAAACGACTACTGAATGATAGCAATAAAATCATCATGAAAATCGATTGGACTAAATTGGAGTTATGCGAGGGACTCGTACTTCACATTCGCGCATCGGCAGACTAGAGTTGCCTTTGAATACTAATGGATATTGATGAGTTGAATTGAATTTACATGGGACCATCTATTGATCGTTACCACACCTACACTACAGATCTCATGAAAATCAGTTGATTTCAACCGGAGTTGTGCAGGTTACGAGGGATTGACGTTTACGGAGGCGGAGACAAAATGAATAAAGGGGTATGGGTGCTTACGAACATTATACATGATGGATACGGTCAAACACATTGAGTCTGTTTGTAAGTCAGTAATACGATTGAATGACGGCGCGGTATCGGGGCAGGAGGGAAGAGACGATGATACCAGTTGGATCGGCGATAATAGCAGCTGACGTGAAAAGGCGCGTTCCCCGGCTCAGGAACGGGGTTTCCGTGCTGCCTCAAAGGTTTCAGGGTACCACCTATTTTCCTGAAGGAGAATTAGCTCCTTGAGCCTTTGCCCGAGTGAGTGAGCTCAAAGGAGGCTTTGAAGGTTGTCAAGTGCACTCATTGATAGATCCAAGCCCGGCAGCTAGCGCACTTTATTGATAGCCCCGATACTGGACCCCCGCTAAGTCCTCAGAGACGAGCACTGTCCCGTCGATTGAGATAGGAATGAGCTGTGTAAACTGTCAGAATTACCTTTCTGTTAAAATTTAAGCTATAAATCCGTTCCCTGTTAATACTATTCATCGTATAAGTGGAAACCAATCATATTTCTAGACCGTTCATTCCAATTTGAATTGAAGTAATCGGTCGACAGTCCCTTATCGTTTTCAGTTGTATTTGGCCCCCGATATTCGAAAGCCTCAATCAAAACATTTACACCAGTGTGATCCGTGAGTTACATGAGAGGGTTCGGATCTCTAATTTCCTTGGTCAGCTATCAACTACAATCTACATTTCATCCAACGATAGCGTCCAATTAAGGTTTTTTTGAGGTTCGGAGGCTACAAATATGACTCTAACCATTCAAGAAAATCTGTACAAAATGAGTAGACGAACAGGACGCGATTATGAAGTCAAACTTTATAATGCCAATGTAATACGAATGATGAGTCGATCATCCTCAATCCTACACCTCCTCAACATCCTTAATTCCCCTCTCCCTCATATCCCACGTGTTTCAACCTATCGATAGGCGAAACATAGTAGGTATGAAAATATAAAAAGTGAAAGAGTAAAACTGACTGGACGATTGGCTTCAAGCAAGTCGAAGTATTGTTCATGCATGTTGCACTGATGATCAATTCAAAATGCTAAACTTTCTCGCACATCATCACCGGGATCATTGAAACTAATGAGGAGGAACTTCGAAGAGTGAAAAAATCAAATCATCATCTACAACGAGAAAAAACGAAGGAAATTGTCAAGTTGCCGCCTTGCTATGAAGAATATTGTTGACTAACCGTGAAGCTCTTTCATCAGCGTATTTCACGCTCGTGCATCAAGAAACACATTCGCTCAGACGTTTCCTATGATGAAAAAACACTCAGGGATACAAATCCCCTTGTGTCCCGCCAACTGATGGAAGTCCGAACTGCCGTAAATTTCGCATTTTGCGAATCGGTCCTGACTCTGACGGCAGTATCCACTATGAATTTTCATTCCGCGATGACGTTTCCAATGATGACCAAAAAACAAAACGGATTGAATACCTTGAAAAAATATGTGTACAAGAAAGAAAATCTCTCCTCCTTGGTTTTGTGGTGCGAGAGGGAAGTCACTAATGTCCCCATAATCCTTAAGACGATAGGTAGGTAATATGGCTTTAAGGGATTGAGTATGGGTATAGAGGTACCCACACGACCGGCTCGGACCCTCCCACCATTGGCGGCTAGCCAAATCCTGTAGTCCTAAATGTGGTTTACATTCACGCGAAGAAACTCTCAGAATCTTTTGAAAATAAATACTACTTTTACAATTTGAGAACAGTTGGAATGTTGGCAATCAATTCTCCAAGTTACCACATTTCACATTTCAAATAAATTTCACACGATTTTAATTTATCCCTTACAACTCCGACAATAATTACTATTTATAACTGTTATACTTTATAATTACTATTATTTATTAATAATAATAATTATTATTATTAATAATAACTAATAGTAATTATTAATCAATAATCATTTATATTTACTTGCAATAATAATTATTTATTGTTAATTAAAAATGATAATAATAATTAAAGATAATTAAAAATGATTATGATTTATTAGGCTGTTCAAATCAGCTGGGCCAGTGTGAACATTGACCCGACAGACTGCCCCATGAATCACCCTCATGTTGACGACCCTTGATCTGCTCCAACTTCGAGCCCTCATTGGGAAAGAACGGCTGGTCGTACAAAGCTCCGGATGGTCTTGAAAATTTTAAAAAATCAAACTATATTCAAATATGGACTGAAAACCATAACGTTCAATTTTAATTTTTCAAATTTTAAATTCGTTTTGAACACCTTTTCATTGGGTTATGAAAACTTTCAAGGATCATTGTGGGGTTGGTACGAACCTGTAAATCAAATTTCGTAATTTGAGATCAACGCTAACTGGGCAAAGTGCCACGTGCGGCGTACGGAGGACGGACGGATTTTATTTGATTTTCTGCATCTACGCATCTTGAAATGTAAACCAGCAAATTTTGATCTTGGGCGATTCCAAAGGTTCATTATCGACGATAATAAACAAAAATGTGAGGAACATGTCATTCAGTGGAAGAAGTTGAAGCACATCAGGAGTTTACTATGTCATCATTACCCCTGGAAATAGTAAAGCCCATTTCATTTGGATCCCTAGAACCATTTTGAAGAAAATTCGATTATTTTCGTGTTTTCCAGTGCTGATTTATTGGTACGAACTTTTGCCATGTTTATTAAAGCCGTCATTCTCTTGTAACGGGTCCAATACTTTTGTTTGAAATGTCCTCGCTCAGTTCAACAGTTGCGATACTATTTTTCATTTTCTGGTTGAATTAGTTTTTGAGTTGAAAGCCTCTGATGGGAATTATTGGCTTAAAATCGTAAAAACCAAAGGTTGAATCCAAAAATGTTCCAATCAAAAACCGGAGGGGACTCAAAAATGAAATTTTTAGTTTGCTTTTCCTTCCGAAATAAGGGGATAACTGAATCTTCCTTTATTCGGGTATCCCCATCTGTCTCATAATGCAATGTGTTCGTTCACATACTGGTTGATATGTCCCTTTTGAGAGAGATAATTCGAGTACCTAGTTAGTTCACAACCCGCGCCAATGTATCAAGTTATGGCCAGTATCCACTTTCCACAAAGAATTCATTGGGATCCGTCGTTGCATCGTAACCGTAAAAGCTACCGACACACCAGAATTTGAAAGAGAAGTTCATAGCCGCATTCACGAGGGTAATATCTGGTTTGAGGGATATTGTTTTTCCTCAGCAGAGCGATAACAAATATCTGTACAGCGCTGCAACTAATTATCGAGTAGGGCGCTCCATTGTGGCAGACACAATTTTACGTTGAATTTTCGAGGAGAGGAATATTCAATTAAAGCACATCCTCATTCGTTCGTTCATTTATCAAACTCGGACGACCAAAGGCGTCCTCACAGAACCTTATTCAAAGCGTTTGGCGGAAATACGAGTCAATTATGTAAACCGAACCGCACAACCGAGGCTGAAAATAATCACAGGAGTAGAAAATAGAACGAACTGGTAAGGGTATTCATGGCGACTCATACCAGTGAACAGCTAATGGCGAGACGGGATGAATGATCTCCAGGAACATTAGTAGAGGTGGTCTTTAAGATATGACTATTATTATCATCAATGAGGGTGTGATTTTGCGATGTATCCTTCTTAATCATCAAGAAACCAAGGGTTCGTACCGGGACAAGGATGGCAGCCTGGATGTATGTTTATTGTTATGAGATGTATGAGTTAATCGAACTCAGTGTGACAATATTCAAGGACGTGAGCAGTTATTGGTACTTAAACCCGAAATATATTAATTCCAGACTGAGAAAGAAATCACAACAAGCACCCCTGAATGGGAAAATACATGATTTTCCTATTAGATTAGTCCTATTGGATGGAGTCCAATTATTATTCTCACAATATGTACTACTAAATACTGAGGGTGACGTTGTTTATTTGTGTTGTTCTGAAAGCGGGGGGTTCGATCTTAATGAGAGTTCAACTCACCTCCTCATGACCTCTTGGTTATTGCAATATCGTCCGTAAATTATGAGTTACTCAGGGCCAGACGTAGATAACAGGATTGGACAAAAAGTGAAGATAATATTGATACCGATTTACAGTACATATTGTTTATTGCTCACACTCAAGATACGAGGTAATCTGTTCAACTGCAGGCGATTTCTCCAGTCAACCCAGTTTATTTATACTATCTATGTGCATAATCTACAGCAGTCGTTGAATATCTACAAAACTAATTGGAATCAATTACGAGTTTTGATTTGCATGTTTTTTTTTTTGTTTTTGTTTTTCACCAACACGATTTCACACTCACTACCTTTAAATAAAATTTCAGTGCCAATTATTCACTCAAGGTATTTACATCCAACACACTTACCTAAAATGTGTGTCTACAGAAATTATGGGACAAACTTGAAGAATCAATTCTACTGTTAATATGCAACAAAAAGTGCCTCATTGAATTTTTTCATTACCTACTCAATTGAAATACCGACTTTTTTCACTTTCAAGATTTTTTATGTGAACAGGATTAAGTTATTTTTTTAAATAATCAACAATTTAATAAAAATGAGATGCCATCAAACGTGTTTCTTCCTTATCAGGGAGGCATGGAAGTGTCACCATTCGATTCAGCGTCAAAAAATGCCTAAATTGCGATACCGATCTCATTTCCATGAAGTTGGCTTTTGATGGAAATTGTTGATTTTCACCTAAAAACCCACGTTTTTCAGGACTCAAACGTTATTTGCTTCACCAAATTTCACTGTAAAAAACTTTGTTTATACCTATGGAAAGCTGAGATTCTGGGCAAAATTTTGCTAAGAGGTGCCCGGCGAATTATTTCTGTAATAACGAAGCGAACAACTAAAGAAAAAACTCTGCAAATTCTTGACACAACGGTTTATTATCTTCCTTGTGCAGATCACCCTTCTGTCTATACCAGACTGTATTGCAAATCGACACCATACCATATTCTCACCGTACTCATACCATACCATACGAATTTCTTTCCTATCATGTATGATATACCATACTGTACTATACCAAATCATACATACAATAATATACCATACCATACTCATACCATGTCATACAAACCGAGTGAATATTGAAATGTCATCCATTTCTGACCTATATTTAAAATTTCAAGTATCTAGCTCATCATCAAAATTTAATTTGTTTAAACAAATAGGTATTATTTAAACAATTTTACAGACAAGAAACCGAGTGAATATTGCATTGTGATCCAGTTCTGACCTATTTTTAAAATTTCAAGTCAATAGCTCATCATCAAAATTTAATTTGTATTATTACAAAAAGGTATTATTTAAACAATTTTACAGATGAGAAACCGAGTGAATATTGCAATGTGGTCTATCCCCGACTCACGGTTAAAATTTCTTGACTGTAGTTTACCGGGAAGATGAAAAAAGGTAGTTTTATTCTGGGCGTCTGGGGGTTGGGTCACATAACGGCCGTTTTCGACGCGAAAGTTTAGTGTTTTTCCTAAACCTTTGCGCGGTCACTGTGAACGAACGGCTGGTCGCAAAAAAATCCAATTGGTCTTAAAAGATTCGTAATTTTGCAGGTCATTCAAAAGTGAACTAAAAATGACACCGTTTCATGAGAATTTTTAGAGATATGACATTGTCGAAATTTCAAAGTTCGTTTTGAACCCCTTCCCCTTGACCTAGGGTTATGAAAAGTTTCGAGGATCATTGTGGGGCTGGTCCAAACCCAGAAACCAAATTTTGTAATTTTAGCTCAACGCTAACTGGGCAAAGTGGCACGGACGGCGGACGGCGTACGGGGGACGGCGTACGGCGGACGGACGGATTTTTTTTTATTCGATTTTCTGAATCTACGTATCTTGAAACGTAAACCAACAAATTTTGAGGGGGGGTTAAAAAAAATTTTCCTTTGGGCGATTCCAATGGTTCATTATCGAAGATAATAAACCAAAACGGTGATTTTTATGAAAGCTTTAAATTTTGGACAAAACAAATTTTATATCAGGGAGGTAGCAAATGTAACGCTCTTTCCAAAGGTATCCTCAACTTTTATTTTACATATTAATTTGAGGGAGTTTTACTGAGACAAGGTCGAAAACACACAAAAAAAGTGAAAAAAGTCGGTTTTTTAATTGAGTAATAAAAAAATTCAATGAGGTACTTTTTGTGACAAATTAGCTGTAAAATTGATTCCTTGACTTTGTACCATAATGTCTGTAGACACCCTGTATAGCCGCCCTATTTGTCAACTCCTATGTAAATTATAAACTTGCGGATACTATCCAAGTTTGTCTACTCGAACCAATATCTACTGTACTGTAGTTGCGTCGGGTTGACGTATAAATCCACACAGTGATGATGAGCCTCACTAAAAACCGTGGATATTTTCGCACAATGAGACCTCAGGTACCTAGTTAACAAGAGGTTCGGGAGCAGAGAGGAAGAGGCCCGTGGAGATGCGAGGGTTATTGGAGGGCGTATCAGGGACCCTTAAAGGGTTCTTTCCCGACCCGACCACCTGGCCTATTGTCCATCAGCTGTGTTTGCATCAGTGCCCAGGTGCATTATTGCTGAGGAGACCCCCCGAAACGCTCATCTTTTGCTCGAATCCCGATCAATCCGGAGATGAGAATCACAATTTTCTAGTTAGCATGAACGCCACTTGTAGAGCCTCAATTGAGTCCCATATATCGACAGCCACAGTGCAAAACCCTGTAAGTACAATTTTTGTTCCAAAAATAAAGTTTTGAGGTTCCCTGGTAACTTTGGGCCTAATGCACACGCTGATAGGGACAAAATCGAGCTACAGCGCTTCATTTCTCCTCAATGGATGTTTGAAGTCACCTGTTAGTTGGTTACAGTTACGGTTGGAAAACAGTTTTTATCATTTCCTGAAAATCTTCGATTTTTGTACGTACAGGCTTCTGCACTGTGGCTGTCGATATATACAGGGTGTAACGCAATTGGTGTCCGAAAGCTCTCCTGTGTGTTTCACAATTAATTTCCGACCAAAAGTGTCTCTTAGACGTTTTATTTTTTAATACACTCAAAAATCCGACTTTTTTCACTTTTAAGATTTTTTTCGTATTTTCCACCTTACTTCCCTAAAATTGCCATGCCTGACTCCCACTATTTGAACTGAAATTCAAATTTGACGATGCCGTTGAAAATATCGTTAAATTCCCTGCCTCTTTGATGCCAAACAAATTATTTTTAGGTGGAACTGAGGGGGAGAAATGGAGTCTGAAAAGTAAATTTTGTCAAATTTCAAAATCACCTGTTTTTAAAACGCTTGGTAATATTGTTGAATCGTATAGCAGAACTGTGAAGGTGTGCTATAACATTACCACAAAGATGACTTAAAACACCCTAGTTCACAAAGGGTATGTACATTGTCAAGAAAAACCCAACATTTAGCCCGAAAAAACACGGTTTTTAGCATTCCAACCTTATTTTCTCTCTTACTTCAACAGCAAACACATTTTTGATGAGTCCGTTGGAAAGCTGACCTTTTGGCGCATTTTGACGGATTTTGGTATGTCAAGTTTTTGGAAATTCGAGTTTTAAAAATTTTGGACTGAGAACAATAGCTTCCTTTTCTTCGAAGATTCGCTAAAAGAAGGATAAGCTCGACATAAGATTCAGAAAACTGTACTTGTTGATAGGGAAACATTCTGAGCTATCAACCCACAATAAGTTGCTACTATACCAGCAAGTAATTAAGCCATGGCTTTATATATTCATTTATGTGTCATTCCAGACGATAACTCTCGATAAAAGTTCAATGATTCTGTGAGGTTCTAGATAAGTGAGGTAAGTGAATATAGTTGAGGTTGATCATAATCGTTACGATTGATTATCGCATCCATTAATGTCATTATCGTTGTAGTTCTCTTTAGTTAGGCAGCTAATGTATTAACATAAAAATATCTCTTCCTAATGACTCCTCGTTTCAGTGTATATGGCTTCCGATTTGAAAACCAGTATTAACAGTTTCATAAATAGACAACTTGATGTACCATTATCAAAGCTTACTACTCGAATATCGAGCATATATATGTATGTATATGCTGAGGTATACCTGAGGAGAAATTTCAATCCGTATAAGTCTATCTGTAGGTCTGCATTTCCGTCAACGCATGCGACACACATTACGCCTGATCTGATGAAGTTATAAAAGTACGACTTTGAATGGTCTCATGTCACCAAAATCCAAATGGTAGGTGCATCCGTTTGTGCAAGCGCAAATGGTCATTAAATAGCTATTAAATAGCTAGTCTCAGTCATATGATTCCGGTCCTATTCAACCGATCTAGATGAACATTGTTCGAACTATTGAGGTTGATTCTGAGAATTCCGTATGAATTCTGTCGGCACATAAATGTACGAAAAATCCTTCAGTGTTGCATAGTTCATACTCTATTGATCAATTTTGATTAAACTTGCGAGCTCGAAATTCTTATTTAATAAGAATACGTTCAAAGATGGTTCTATTAATCTCATCGAAATCCAAATGGCAATTCAGAGATCCCAGACGTTTCAATATCAATTTAGTTGGGATCTGAGTCTATAGGCAGTAAAAAACATTGAATCCCAGATAAATATTTAATAATTCCCACCAAATTTCAGTTATGTGTTCAATATAATATATTATGATACATAATATAATAATAATATATTATGATCCCTACAAACCTCGTTGCTAAGGTAACGCGTTTTTTGTTTTTTTTTTAATTAAACGCCACTTTTAAAATTTAAAAGTGGCGTTCAATTAAAAAAAAAAAACGCTTTATTTAATAAAGAACGTGACTATGAAGAATTTTCAGTGTAATACGCACTATGAAACTGACCGAAACCTCCCTTTCCACCAAGCTGAGCCAAATGGTCAGTGGTCCAAATATTGGATTTAAATGAATTCGAAGAATGAAACCAAAAATCATAATTCTTCCCGCTCGAGTAGAAATCACGAGTGTGTGGGGGTAATTTTTACTGCTAAACCAATAGAAGTTTCAACACATCCGACGGGGCCACCGCAACTAAATCTACCTCGTGCTTCAGGCTCTGACATACTTTCAAATGTTTTGTAAAAATACAGAGAGGAGCCGTTTAAGCGGGGTTTTCTGATGAGCGTCATGAATCCTTCAAATTTGTTCTTCTAAATAAAACTCTGACTACGAGAATCGAATGTTCGCTGGTGTTTCAACTTGGATTACCGTAAACCCCACAAAACCCTGTTTCCTTAAATTACAGTCTTTAACCACCGCATATCACGCAATTTTGAATAATACTTTAATAATTTTGAATAATACCTTTAGAGGACCCAGAATGCGGAGAAGATTTTTTTTTTTTTTTTAACGGTTTTCTGCAAGTTATCAGACGATGTTGTTCGGGAAATTGAACGAAGTTCACCTATCAGCAATCAAGCCGCATTCATTACACTAAGATATTCTTATCAGCATCGACGACTTCGCCTGCACAGAAAACATCGTTGAAATCCTTTTTAGAACAACCCGCCAAAAGACAATCTAATCGCGAGACGCTGCATCGTAAAATAGATTCGCTAAAAACCAAATACGCAACAGATAACGAATTAATTTAGTATCTTTTTGATAGGCCTCGAATTCCAATATTTAAAGCGCGACACGAATTTCTTATCGACTTCAATCGTAGTTCCGACGCTATTACCCTCAAGAAAGCCTTTATAAAAGGTTTGCGAGGTAATAAAATGACCGCTTTCTTATGAAAAATGATTCGCCCGAGATCAATCGGCTAGAAACTCGTCCCGCGAGGTCTCCTTATGCAGTTTTATAGTTGATTTAATGTTTATAACATTTTGGTTTCCGCCGATACCTTCAGAAATGGGAAATTACATTTCCATCGTTCAAGTCACATCTGGAGTCGGAGGTCACTGTCTAAGTACTTTGTAATCAGGTTTCTTCAATCACATTCAACCAACGTTCAGACCCCATTTACTCACAATAAAGACACAACCAAAATAAGTAATAAAATCTTTGATCACCCATTGCGCAAATGTGAGGTTTGAGGCGACGTACAGTCCAAATAATTTATATTGCGAAATGGACCGTCTATCTTCATGTCCTAACCTTCTCTAACAAACCTAACAAAGTAATTCGGGGTAAAATACAATATCCCAATTGTCAAACACTTTATGAAGCACATGTGACAATGAAGTGTGTTTAAATACTGTCAAGCACTCAAGGAATGCGAAAATAGCCAAAATGTAATTGAAGGTCAGATACGAGTAGTTTAGAACGTGAAACCTGAACTCGCCCTAAATTACGAAAGACGTCACAACTTAGATCAGTTGACTCTCCAATGTTTGCTGTGGGAAGGACGAGTTTGTTTCCAGCACCAGAGCCAGAAAACATTCGAAATCAGATTTTCATTCCAAAAATATTATTTATTATCCTACAGTTGAGCAGGAATAGATACAGATGAATTCATACAATAAACAGCTCACCTTATTCCAACTGAAAAGAAATATTTCTACGAAGATTTAGTATTTCTGCAGAAATATCGAGAAAACTATTTAGGGAACTTCGTATACGGTGAGAGTGGGCTAATGGGCGCCAGCTTGTCTGACCCAAAATTAATGCTATATTATAGCAGTAGGATAATTTAGCTGAATATGTCCAAGATTTAAACAAATTATATGGGGGAGGGGGGGAGGATTGCTTTTCTTTTTTTAATATTGAAGAGGAATAACTACTGATTACAACATCCTTTAAACACATTCGATCATTTAAACCGATTTCTCTATCCATTGTATCAACTTTCGGTACTTTAACAGAATAAATGTTGACGGTTGGCAATCACCAAATACGATAGAAGTTTCGGCTGACACCTCCAGGTAATTCAAACCAATTGCTAAGCCCTTTGAATAAATCTCATTAGAGACAATGAAATTCGGTGTGAAATTCTATCAACTTCAGCATTCGAATAGATAATGATTTTATACACAAATAAAACAAAAACAAGGAATAAGCAAGCGAAAAAGGAGCTTCAGATTCAATCGAGTAATAACAGTAGCAAAACCGACTGAATCCTAAGTGCTCCAATATAGACGTAAATTAGAAAGTTGACGGCGGTCACCACAAAGAATTAAGTTAAACCAAAACATACGAACGGTTCTAATTTCCTAAATTTCTAAACAGAAGGTTACCAGACAGGAAGGGAAGAGGACATTTTGGACCATCAACCAGAAATATGTCAACGCAACAGTGTCAAAATTGTGTTTTCAACTCAAAACTGCTATAACCCACAATTCATTCTTCAAAATTAATAAAAATGCAGGAGGGTGGTCACTGTGCCTAACTAATGATAGTTTTAAAATGGGGGGAAAAAGTGCCTGAGGCGAATAAATTGTTCGAGTTTCCTTTTCAATCCTTTAAAAATAGTAGGGATCGAATTGAGCCAAATGCATCAAACTGTGTGTGTTTCGTAGGTTACTTTGGACTGCCACTTGTCAGAAGCTGTAAGGCTGGCATTCGCCATCCGTTTGCAATGAAATTGAATGGGGAAGATGAAGGCGTCGAATATCCACAAAAATTACAGTACATTACAGAATAGATGGAGAAAAAGGAGCTCGTTTAGAATTCATAGCGTAGATTCTATAGCTCCTCGCCATCAAAATGTTTCAAATTTTCTATTCTTACCGTGTTTAGTCATTTTAGTTATAGAATATATCGTCGGGTTGGTGGTAAAAGTGATCAAGAGCACTTTTTCCACAAAATGAGGTTTTCGCTCATCAAGACACTAGGTACAAATAATAGCTGGAAATAATAAAATTATTTAATAAAGTTTTTTCTAATGCAATTCCAATAACTTTGTGATATTCATTAACTGCAGGGTTTTGAATAAGGTGTTACAGGTAAACATGATCAAGTGTTTCAGTGGAGATTGTGTAACGATCCAATAGATATTGATATTTTGGTGATTGTTCCTTGAGGAACACCATAAAATGGTTTTAGACCTGAAAATTATTATTTATTAGCTTAGTAAAAAAAAGAGTTTATTCATAATGATCATTTCGAATCATCACTAATTCCATTCAGGTAAAAGTAGTCATATTAGCATCTTCATTAAAAACCTGAGAAGTACCAATTTAGTGGCATTTTATCAACTGTATCCTCCACGTTTAATTCAGAGTATTTAGATGTATTTCTGAGTTCAATAGGTACATGACGAACATTTGGGTTTGAACAAATATTAGGTTAGCAATCCACACTTTGCTAGTAGTCAAGCTGATCTAAAACCCACCTGTAAAATGTCAAAAAATGCACTTGATCACTTTATGTAAATGAAATTATTCGATTAATAGAATAAATTAATTTTAGAATCAAGGAACGTTTGGTGAATGTCAATTTTAGAAACTCGGATCTTTATGGGCCAAATCGAATATTTCAATTTGAGTTGATGTGGAGGTTTGAGATAGTCTGCTGCTCCGAAAATTTTCTTTAGGGTCATACTCTATGACAAAAACTTTATTGTTGTGGTTTAAGCGAAGAATTTCGCAGTTTCATAAGATAAACACTCGTTTCAGAGTAAATAATATTGTATGTTTTGCACTACATTCACTTATGTATTACTTTAATTTCAGGGGTGGCAAACTTCAAACATCTACTTCTAGTGTTTCGGTAATATTGCGCTCAGTATTATAGTGATGGAACTTGCAACCAAGTCATCATCATGTGTTGTTACAAAGTTATTCTCAAGCTTATGGAATCGCTAACTTTGAATTTTATTTCCCGGTTCTCCCTCACAGAAAAGAAACACTAGAAGATTTGATTCGCACTCCATGATCTTACAAACTAAGACTTAGTTTGTATGATCATGGAGTGCGAATCAAATCTTCTAATGATCATGGAGTGCGAATCAAATCTTCTAGTGTTTCTTTTCTGTGAGGGAGAACCGGGAAATAAAATTCAAAGTTAGCTGATACTTAGTATCAATTCTGTGACTATTTCCGGTATTGAAGATGAGTGTAATAATGAGCCGTTTCAACCTCCTTTCATCAGTGTTGATCCAAATATTGCCAAGTATCAACAATTAATAGTATTTAACCAAAACCAACTGTAACAGTGAAAATTGTGCATCTTTCACAATAAAGTGACGGTTATGTTAGTTCCAACGTTCAATTCCGAATTTTTATACAATGGAGTGAGTCTAATATTTGCTGAATTTGTTGACTAACGGGAATGTTATTTTGTGATATGCTGTTGTTATTGTCGTTCATTATAATTTATATGATGATGCGCATATAACTAAACAATCCCGCTGTTGAGTTTATATGGCTATATTGCGTACACACCCGTGAAAAATTCGGCCAGTGTGATTACGTTATGCTCCAATGGTAACACGAAATGTGGTTCAAAATAACAAAGTAGAAGGCAAATGAACATAGAAGTATTTAGTGGTTCACAGGCAACTTGGAACGGAGGAGTTACAGAACGAGCGGCGGTGTTCGCACAGCCGCCCTACACGGGAAGCTTCATTGCAAATGACCCGGCGTTCCTCCCGCCTCGCCGCGGCTTCGCATTTCCCGCGTTGCCTTGTCAAGTCCGCGAAGTCCCCGACCAGCCGCCCAACCTTTGCCAAGCTCTCACAGGGTTATAATGTATATTATACCTATATGATGTTTCGTTCATATTATCGTATTATAGAACAAATCGTCCTAATCTACACGATATTATTACCACTCATTTGTTACTGAGAACGGGAGTTTTTAATGCAAGCCGAGGATTATCGGTGGTTCTGAAGATTAAATTTGGCTATATATACCGTTAATTAGACGTTAAACTACGATCCACGAAGAATCTATCAATTTATCTACCAGGTCATTTCAACGTTTCATCAAATACATTCAGACTACCGGTAGATTCAACTGTGTATAACGATGGATCTACAAACTCTTTAATTGTAGTCCACAAAAATAATTTCAAAAAGGCACAAACAAATACGAGCATTATTTACTCCAATATAACTACGAAGCTGGGATTGTAAATGATATAATATGTGTTGTAAGAATTGCCTATTACTTGAGTACAAAAAGAGATGTCATTGGGTAGGTGGGTATGAAAGTTATTTTTGTAGCAATTCACTGTTCACCATTATGATCCAAAATGTTACAAAGAATATAAAAACCAGTAATTCTTTCTGTTTTGAGATCCCAAAGACTTACTGTCGGTCTTAAGCCGATTGTGAGTCAAAAAGCTTGAAACTCGCAAATCTTGAATAGGACATACGCACATATTTATCGTGGATTTTTCATTTCAAAATTTTGAGTAAAATGGGGAATTCAAATTAGACTTGAAAATAACACAGACTGCATCAAAATTGAATTTACAATCACTCATTTCATGTAAATGATTTATATGTATCGTAAGAATACCTATTACTTGAGTACAAAAAGAGATGTCATTGGGTAGGTAGGTATAAAAGTTATTTTTGTAGCAATTCACTGTTCACCATTATGACCCAAAATGCTACAAAGAATATAAAAACCAGTCATTCTTTCTGTTTTGAAATCCCAAAGACTTACTGTCGCTCTTGAGTCGATTGTGAGTCAAAAAGCTTAAAACTCGCAAATCTTGAATAGAACATACGCGCATATTTATTGCAGATTTTTCTTTTGAAAATTTTGAGTAAAAAGAGTAATTTAAATTCGACTTGAAAATAACACAGACTGCATCAAAATTGAATTTACAATCACTCGTTTCATGTAAATGATTTAATATGTATCGTAAGAATATTACTGTCATTGGGTATAAAAGTTATTTTTGTAGCAATTCACTATTCACCATTATGATCCAAAATGCTACGAAGGATATAAAAACGAGTCACTCTTTCTGTTTTGAAATCCTAAAGACTTATTGTCGCTCTTGAGTCGATTGTGAGTCAGAAAGATCAAAACCCGCCAATCTTGAATCGAACATACGCGCATATTTATTGTAGATTTTTCTTTTGAAAATTTCGAGTGGAATGGGTAATTTAAAATTGACTTGAAAAACAAAAGTACTTACTGATTTACAATCACTCATTTCAATTTTTATATGAAACTTTTTATAACATAATATTATGATACACCGTCGGCCAGAATTGGGTTTTACAGGTAATATTCTACATTTTGAGTTGTACAAGGAGAAGCGGAATAAGCTGGTAGTTGATGAAGACATTTTGTGGTTTGTTTACTGGGGATTTTTTTACAACAAATAATTATGGACGTAATTCCACATTCCGATGTCCCGAGCCTGGACGGGTCACAGGACCTTAAGCTCAAAAATCCGCCTTAATTTTGGAACTTTATGTACTTAGACTGAAGAAAATGTTTGTTATTTACATGTATTGTGTACGGTTTTCGTGAATAAGTTGAATTGAATTGAATTCATAGGGTAATTTTATTTTTTTGTTTAAATAACTACCCGTTGAGGGAAGAGACTCTGAATCTTTCCATGTATACATATAAGTACATATGTTTGCAATTACACCTTTAGGGGATAAGCAGCAATTGGATGTGAATAGGCAGGTTTGGAAGTGCAAGGTACTGATAGTGAAGCGATAGTAAAATATATGACGAATCTAATAATTAATTTGGGATGGTACTGAAGAAAGGTGCATTACCAGATATGGAATGAATAATGCACCATTGTATGTAGCTATATATGTAATATATACTTGTAAAATTGAAATTTAAAATGATTGGGTCGTTATAAAAGTAAAATTTTGCAGGGTTATGTGCTGGGAGTATGATTGCCGGCATGAAAGGATGTTTTAAAATATATATATATATATATATATATATATATATATATATATGTTATCAGGGAGCTACGTTTACGTCGGATAATAGCGAGGAAGGTGGGCTCGGGATTAAATGGGATATCTGACGGATTAGAGATTACGGGAAGCTCAGGCGGCAGAAGAGGAAGCGAAAAAGGATGCGAAGGGAGGCACGAAGGAGCAGAAGGCGAAGGAAAGCAATTAGTGACCAGAAGCCCTGGGAAGTTGGCGCCGGTGATAAATTCTCTCGAAGGGAAAAGGAAGAAGGTTCACGAGGTCGCTGCCAGACTGCGCCAGGAGAGTTCCCGAAGGATGAGCTCAAAAGAGTTTTGGTCGCTATGGTAACTGGAGGCAACCACTTGTCTTCAACGGGTTTGATTACGTTTGGATGGTCGTTGATGAGAGAGTGATGAATATCACCGGAGGATTTCCGGAGATTTGAAGAGATTTTAGAATTGTGTCAATTTTCATTTGGGTGGAACTGGCGGGTGTTGTGAGTGATTTTGGATCGTGAGCCGGTGTGGTAGTTGAATTTAGTGTGTGGCGTCAGGAGGGAGGATTCGGCCGGTAAATGATAATAAAATTACATACCTTGGTATACATGGAGCAACTGAATCAAAGAACACAAATTCACTTTCACAAAAAACACTGCTTACCGTCCTGATTTGGTGATGACCATTTCGGTACCGAGTTTGTGAAACTTCTCCCAGAGCTCTTTGCCTTCGAGGGTGACTTTGGGGTCGTCGACGATGCCGTCGTCTTCAGGCTGGATCGGCCGAAGAGGGCGAAGCATAGCAGGATGCTGGAGGACATCTTCGGCAGTGGTGTACGGATGCTTCGGCAAAGGGTAACACGGTAGGGGCAGGGGGTATGGCGCCTGGGGGCCGGCGGCGGCCTGTGGGCTGGAACCACTGCCTCCGGTCAAAAGCGAACTCACGCTGAAATCCGTCGGTCTGTGAAGGAGGAAAGCGGGGTGGTATGACATCTCTGGCGGTTGAGTCACCACCTCGTGTGAGGTCTCGTACCGCATCTGTGACTACCAAAAGACCACGAACCTCGCGCCTTCCGTCTTCCGCTTTACCGATCTGTACTCTATCAAGGGCTCCGTGTTAATGACACGCCGGTCCCGCCTGCCGGCTCCCCCTCCCAACTCCCTCCCACATCGACCCCCACCAAGCGCCGCCTTTCCACCAATCGCCGTCCGCCACTACCCCCACTATCGTCCACACCCCTCCCGACAGTTAGACAAATATAAATAAACACATAGCTCACACCACACTCTTCCACCACCTATCCCACCACAATTATTATACACTAAATCCTCCTCTCTTCGCCTTTTCTTCTTACTTCTTTTCCACCTCCACCTCCTCCTTCGTCTCCCCATTCTCCCTCATCATCTCCTCACTGACTCCTACTACAAAACCACCTTTTACTGTCCCGTCATAACTATCGGTACCTACTACCTTCTCCCAAAGGCCTTGCACACGGCGCTATTATTTCAAAACAACTATTTCTTAGGTGCCAATCTGCACAACATTGATGGGAATAGACGATTTCAAGAAACTCTAACGCGCATGACAGAATGTTATCACTCTTACCACGCCGTGGTTTGTGCGGACCAAGTCAGGTGGTCGTTTGTGTATTACCTACCCTACCGCGTTCCAAACAGTATCCGCAAATAGTTTATGACCGGCGTAAATGAATAATATTAATTATTGTTGGTGTGGTAGGTAAGTCCAGGCTGATTGCGGTTATCCATTATTGTGGGTTGTGTTTTTAATAAAACCACCTTGTAGCAGCCAATAATTTTAATAACCAACCTTCACACTATAAACTCAACACAGCACGTAACCTGCTTCATAGGCGACTTCATCTTGCACATCCCCAATTTCATAAGAGGATCATTGCAGACACCACCCTTATCCTAGCAGCAAATAACTTCCCTGATAAACTGATAAAAAAATTAAAATACTCCACTCTTGCTACAATATCTAACCTTAACGCCACTCCAACACCACCCACTATTATGCTCCAAACTGCCAACCCCCAACAACCACAACTACACACGCATACTACCACAACATTAAACCCTTCAGGTACCAACAACACACAAAACAGAAATAGTCCATATTATGCATCTATTAAATATTGTGGTACCTTATCAACATCAATTGGTACTAGATTAAAACAATATGATAACAATCTTAAAATAGCTTACAAAAACCCAAACAACAACAAAAAACTGTTCACAACAATAAAAAAACCACTAACTAAGGATGAAACATCAGATGTTGTCTACGCCATACCCTGCCAGCCTCCATGTGATAAAATATATATAGGGGAAACAAAACAGATAGTTAAAAAAAGAATACAGGAGCACATTAGAAACGCAAGAGACGTGTACCAGAATGGACCACAGAACACATACAAAACAGCTATGGCCAAGCACATTGCTGAGACCAGCCACCACCCGCATTTTGATGAATGGTCCATCCTGTCCAAGGACCAAAACACGTTCAAAAGGAAATTTAAAGAAATGTGCCATATTGTCAACAATCACAATAACACTGTTAATTATAAACAAGACGTCAGAGGACTGAGTGTTGTCTACCAGGGCCTCCTCAAACCTTAGACAACCTCTAGTCTCACCATACTCTCCAGCACTTCATTCTTTGCCCACTTACCCTCATTATATCTTCATCCACAACACCACACACATAGGCTATGACTACATGGATACTTTAAAAAGATCCATGTAGAACAAATCTTCTCCATCCAGTAATTCTGTCTCGCTGGTTCCCATTCCATCACATCCGTAAACCACTTTCTTCACCTCATCGTTCTCTCCTCTCATCGTGTATATAAAAGTCATTATTCATTGTGAAAATACATTCTTAGTGTAAATACATCATCCTAGTATAATTTATCTTGTAAGGTAAGCCTAGATCATGTCACTTAATAGTTACGGCATCTACATGTAGTTTAGTCGATCTGAGTTGATTGTTCTTATATATATTTTACTGTTCAATAGGTATGATTAGGGTCTACACTGGAGACCGAAACGTCACCCCCCTCTATTAAAATTATTGGCTGCTACAAGGTGGTTTTATTAAAAACACAACCCACAATAATATTAATTATGACGGACGTAAACCCCTTAAAACGGCGTTTGTTGATTCGCGGATTAAAACACCCGGTGTTTCGCAACCTACGGCCCAACAGTCAATACCGGTGTTTCGCCACCTGTGAGAGGCCGGTAAAAAGAAAAACTTTTTTGTCACGAATGTTTTTAATAGGTACGAGTAATATGTGTGAAGTGTTAATATGAAGTGACATCACTTCAGCTTTACATTGATTAAGTACCTATTTGTTTCATGAAGGTGAGAGTGTCTTTGTACTTTTCAATTGATGCAGCGTTTCCGTTGGTTATGGACGTGGTAGGGCGAGAATGTAACTGCGTTTTACGATTAATCTTTAACCTTGTTTCCACCTGGATGTCTCGCAGTACATCGAGGACTAGCCAAATGTTCGGGTGGACGTGATAAAATTGCGAACTATAATGTGAGTGAAATGATTCAGGGCCTTCGGTTGTGCGGGGAGATTGCAGTTCACTTGAACCCCACATGACAGGAGGAAAGGGACACAGCAGTATATAATATTGTAGTATGTAGTCAGTGAATTCCACACACTCTGGGACGTTGGGGAGTGTCTCATTTACCAGGAGAGAAAATAGGTCGGGAACATTACAGTGTTCAATATCTTGTAAACCAAAAAACCATTTGAAGCAGATAAGTATGTTAAGCAGATAAGCACGTTTATGTTTACTTACCTTCTCTACTTTCTCTGGGTGGCGAATCATCGTACGGCTTCTTGTTTACTTGGGTTGCGAAACACCGGATCAGTCAAACCACCGAGAACAATAGCAGGTTGCGAATCACCGTACGCTCCCTTAAAAAATGTGCGGATGGAAGAATTCGATGTACCAGGAGCCAGACTTCCATTCAAAGAGGTCAGCGCAAATAGCGTCATTCACCTTCAATGATTTCTGACTTGTCGTGGGGTGAAATGCCAGCATAGGAAGAAAAGCTATTTGATAACCAAATTAAAAGACTGCCTCGCGAAGAGAGTGAAAATTGACGACAACGTTGATGGGGGTAAGTGGCTGTGTAAAAAAAGAAGCACCGCTCTTCGTGCTGCTTACAATATACTGGCAGCGTTTGCTGACTCAACTGCTGTCAATTTAGACGCGTTTCCGATTTTAATATATTATAATCTAATTATAAAATGTATACATGGAAGGAATTCCCTTCCAACATCATTCCTCATTTGTTCCGTTATGGTACAATTAATACTAGGCACCTTATCAGCCCGGGAACAAATGGTGGGGTTCACCATTAAGTAGAAGTTGAATGATGAAAAAATGTATTAAGAATAATGAAATATTTAATCAAAAGTAAATTATTCAATTGAAAATTGGAATCGTCCGCCACAGTTACCTACAGCTTCGATGTTTGCTTTGAATCACGAATCCAATTACTATGACTGGCATGGCTGAACCCCTGATTGCAGTGATAACCTACCAAGTTGAAGGCTGCAGGGGAACTGCAAGCTTATAGCGAGGGCCCATGACGTCACCCTGTGCATGTGTCCTGACTGGGTTAACATAGCCCGGGGCACCGCAGCCGGCTAGCGCTTCCAGTTGTAATACGCAGGCGCAGCATTTGTATTATAGAACGCGGGAGGGCGGATGATCGATATATCCATCGATTCGATATAGATCCACTTTCAGAACTCCAACTTGTCATCCAATTTTTGGGTTTTGGAGACTTGTTTCTTTTGCGGATGTTGCTGTTGTTTAATTGTTGGTTGCTGTTGGGAAATTTGTGTTTACTCCATGCCTTCATTAGCATCCATGCCTTGATTCACATCCATGCCCCAACTAATGTTCATGTAACCTCCCTTGGGAGAGATAAGTTGTAATTTTGATATCGAGTTCATGTCCAGCTAGAATCCTACGCAAACTTATAATAAAGTTTTGTCACAAGTTTTAACGACCAGTGTATCTTCTTCTCACGCATCTCATAACATCACACATTTTCTGGTGACCCCGACGTGATCATCTCATACGCAGCTCACAAGTTCTGAGTAGAAGATCGCCGCTCGTTCGCAAGATTCCCGCATTTGATACAACGTGTTCGCCACAACTATTGTGAGTCACATCTTTATTCCTTCCTCAAACCCAATTACCCTTTCTTGCCTCATTTATTGATTATACATTCGCTCACTGTATGTTAGTCTAGTGTAGATCATTATGTCTGAGTTGTCCGATTTGGTTGCTCAACGAGGTCGAGTTAAGGCAGCTCTTACTCGGCACATTTCATTCGTAGATTCAGTAGATCCTCAAGATCCTCAGTTCATCACAATCTTAAAGTTGCGGTTGAACAAACTTGACAAACTCTGGGTCGATTTTGACCTTGTTCAATCGCAAATTGAAACTATTAGCCCTTCAGAGAATGAAGAAAAGGAGAGGGATAACTTCGAAAAAACATATTTCGACCTATCAGCCCGAATGAATGACTACATTTCTCCCCAACCTACGTCTTCCAAGGAAAGCCTCAATGGAAGCCCAAAGAGTGGCTCGTGTAGTAGTGTCGGAGTGTCAGCTCCCTACCCCCAGCCTATGCAGCTACTCGAGGTAAAACAAAACATTTCGCCATCAATGAAATTACCACCAATCAACCTCCCCTCATTTTCCGGCATTTTCCACGAGTGGTTACCCTTTTATGACATGTTCAAGGCACTGATTCATAACAATAACGAATTATCAGACATCCAAAAGCTGCATTATTTAAAATGTTGCTTGAAGGGAGATGCAGCTAATATTCTCAACTCAGTAGAATTAGTGTCATCAAATTACGCAATTGCACTGAATTTATTGCTAGAGAGGTATCATAACACAAATACAATAGTTCAGCGTCATATTAAGGAGTTGTTTAACCTAAGGGAGGTACAAGGAAAATCGCACCTATCGTTACAACAGTTGTTAGATGACACAATAAAACATGTTCGAGCGCTCAAAGCATTAAATCAGCCCACAGAATTTTGGGACTCAATGTTGGTATATTTAACAACTTCAAAATTGGACATCAATACTTTTCGTTTGTGGGAAGAAAAATGGTCGGGAAGATTAGCAACCTTTGATGATTTGATAGACTTTTTAGAACATCGTTGTCGTGTCCTTAGGGTGGTTGAAGAAGGCTATTCCAGCCCCGCCCACAAAGTTGAGAAAAGGACAAATAAATCAAACATCCGGACATCAAATGCCTTTGTGGCAACTAAAACTCCTACTTGTGCAATCTGCAATTCACCCCATGGTACATATGAATGCCCCAGACTTTTAAACTCTTCGATTGACGATCGCATAGATCTCATAAAGAATGCTAAAGTTTGTTTCAACTGCCTTCGTCCACATCACACGGCTTCAAAATGTCGATCCAGTGGGTGTAAGAGACCCAATTGTGGACGTCGCCATAACTCATTGCTTCACAAGGATTCTATGCTATCAAATCCTTCACCGCAGGAAGACTGTCAGAATGCAGCTGATAGTTCTTCTGTTGCATTAATCAATGTTGAAACTCATAAACCAGAATCTCCTCCACAAGTGTTGCTTTCCACAGCTGTCATTCACATTTCTGATGCTTCAGGTAATGAGGTACGCTGCCGAGCTCTCCTTGACTGTGGCTCTCAGTCTAGTTTTGTAACCAAAAATCTGGCAGATCGCTTGAAAATACAGCAACACAAAATCGCGCAGCCAATCAAGGGAATTGGATCATCGTCGCTCAGTGTGCAAAAATACATTGAAACACACATCTCATCAGTTGACGGGTTATTCAGAGCCAAAATCCGCTGTCTTGTCCTTCCCAAAATCACGGAGCAGTTACCTTCATCCTCAGTTGATATTTCCCGTATCAAAATTCCACCTCATTTGAAATTAGCGGATCCAGCCTATTTCAAGCCAGATAAAATTGACATACTCATTGGCGGTGAATTATTTTGGGATTTGCTAGAGAAGGGACGGATAAAAATAGCTCGAGGTAATTTGCACTTACAGAACACTCGATTAGGATGGATAGTGAGTGGAGCAATTACTACACAATCTACTCATGCGACAGTTTGCAATCTAACCACACTTGAAGAACTGAACAACAACGTACAGAGATTTTGGGCTATGGAAGAAGTGCAAAATCCTCGAAAATTCACAGGGAATGATAGCAAATGTGAAGAGTTCTTCAACGCCACAACTCATCGCCGAGATGATGGCAGATATATCATTAATCTCCCTTTGAAGCAGGACCCATGCCTTTTGGGGGACAGCATGACAGTGGCAGCCAAGAGATTTTACTCAATAGAGAGGAAGCTGGATAATAATCCTCTACTCAAACAACAGTATTCTAACTTCATAAAAGAATATTTGCAACTCAACCACATGGAGCCAATTCTTGCATCGCCCACTTCAGTAAAACTCAACTACCTACCTCATCACGCTGTTGTTAAGGAATCATCATCTACCACAAAGGTTCGCGTTGTGTTTGATGCATCATGCAAGACTTCATCAGGGCTGTCATTGAACGACATTATGATGGTAGGTCCAGTTGTACAGCAGGACCTATTCTCAATCCTTACACGGTTTCGTACTCATCGTTACGCCATTACAGCAGACATTGAAAAAATGTACAGGCAAATTGAAGTGAACCCATCGCAAACAAATCTTCAGTGCATTCTGTGGCGTGAATCCAGGGATAAACCCTTACAATCATATAGGTTGCGTACAGTGACATACGGTACTGCCAGTGCTCCATACCTTGCTACCAGAACGCTGTTGCAACTTGCTGAAGATGAGGGAGACAATTTTCCTGTGGCCGCAGCAGTGGTGAAAAATGACTTCTATGTCGATGATTGTCTCTCAGGAGTCTCAGACATTGATTCTGGTATGAAACTCATTACACAGTTAGGAGCAATTATGAACAGGGGTGGTTTTCACTTACGCAAGTGGTGTTCAAATGAACCACGTCTCCTTCAACATTTCCCACAGAGTGAGTTGTCCATGAAGGACCACACATTCAACCAAGATTCATGTGTTAAGATGCTTGGACTCATGTGGAATCCACGATTAGACATTTTTCAGTGGGAAGTAAATCCCCCCTCTCGGTGTTCAACTAAACGCATGATGCTCTCAGCCACAGCACAAATATTTGATCCACTCGGCCTAATTGGCCCTGTGATTCTTCTTGCCAAGATTCTATTGCAAAGGTTATGGCTACATTCCATTGGTTGGGATGAGCCAGTTCCTGGCCCATTGCAGCTCGAATGGGACCAGTTTAGCAGTTCATTGGTGAATTTGAAACATGTCAAGGTCCCGAGAATAATGATGATCCAGGCTAAAGAAGCATGCTTTGAGCTTCATGGCTTTTCTGACGCCTCAGAAACAGCCTATGGTGCATGCGTGTACATTCGAAGTGTGAATGGTTTAGCTGTCAACATCCAGTTGGTAGCCTCAAAATCAAGGGTCGCTCCATTAAAACGTACTACTTTGCCTAGGTTGGAGCTGTGTGGCGCTGTTTTGCTGATTAACCTGGTGAAGGCAGTAGAGGGTGCGCTCAATGGGCTCATCAGAGCTAAAGTATTTTATACTGATTCCACCATTGTGCTTGGGTGGATAGCATCCCCCTCAACCCATTGGCAAACATTTGTTGCCAATAGGGTTGCCAAAATTCAGGAAGGTTCTTCGCCTCTAGACTGGCATCATGTAATAAGTCAAGAAAATCCTGCTGATTTAATCTCAAGGGGCTCATCAGTCACAAATCTCATTGAATCGGAATTGTGGTGGCATGGCCCACACTGGCTTAAGCACATTCCAATACCTCAAGGTGAAGTCCAGTTATTGCCCACAAACCTACCTGAAGGACGTTCCAGTGTTACCTTGCTTGTTTGCCATTCTGTAGTGAGAGATCGGCACCTGATAGATCAATATTCGAATCTAACAAAATTAGTCAACGTCGTGGCCTATTGCTTCAGATATTTGCATAATCTTCAACGCAAGGGCGTTGCAAGGCAACTGTTACCATTCCTTACAGTAAGGGAGCGAGCAGATGCTCTACATCATCTCATCCAGGTTGTTCAGCAGGACGCGTTTCCTCAAGAGATCAGTTCATTAACTTCCAATAATAGACTTCCTAAGGCAAGCAGGTTGGCATCACTCAATTGTTATCTACATGAAGGCATCATAAGAGTGGGTGGTAGATTGAACCTAACCCAGAAACTGACTCCAGCGCAGAAAAATCCCATTGTACTCCCTACCAACAGCCAGCTAACTAGGTTGATCATCCTGGACACACATAAACGCAACCAACATGCTGGTCCCTTACTTCTGCTGAGTATAATTCGACAAAGATATTGGCCTATCAATGGACTGGTGCAAGTAAAGAAGGTTCTAAAAACGTGTATTACTTGTTTCCGTTTGAGCCGTCACATGAATCAGCAAATAATGGGTAATTTACCAAAACAACGGATTGAGCCAGCACGACCATTTCTAACCACTGGAGTCGACTACTGTGGCCCATTCCTAACTCGACAAAATAAAGCTCGTGGTGTTCTTCTAACTAAATCGTACATTTGCCTCTTTGTCTGTTTTTGCACTAAGGCAGTCCACCTCGAACTTGTAGAAGATCTGACGTCAGAAGGATTTGTTGCTGCCCTCAGGCGTTTTGTTGCAAGGCGTGGCAAACCTCAAACAATATTTTCAGATAATGCAACCAATTTTTCAAGGGCAAATTCTGAATTTAAAGAACTTCATCAGTTAATCTCTTCCTCAAGTCATCAAACATCAGTTTTGTCAACGATGAGTCATGAAGGAATAGATTGGAAGTTCATCCCACCGCAGTCTCCACATTTTGGCGGCCTATGGGAGGCGGCCATTAAGAGTACTAAATACCATTTAAGGCGTAGTGTAGGATGTGCTAGATTGACCTACAGTGAGCTTAATACTCTTTTAACTCAGATTGAGGCATCCCTTAACTCCCGTCCTCTCACACCATTGTCCCAAAACCCGAATGATCTCCAACCCTTAACACCGGCTCATTTTCTCATTGGAGACTCTCTACTGGCTGCACCAGACACCGACCTCACTCTTGAAAGGATGAACCGTCTGAGTCGTTGGCAATACATACAGCAACTATACCAACAGTTCTGGTCACGATGGTCTCAAGAGTACGTCAGCAGTTTACAACAGCGTGTCAAATGGCGGACTACAGGGAAAAACATAAAATTGAACACCCTGGTGCTCCTTCGCGATGACAACACGCCACCTCTGACATGGCGTCTGGGACGAGTAATGGAGCTGCATCCTGGCTCTGATGGATATGTACGTGTCGTGACCCTCAAAACGGCCTCTGGTATACTCAAGCGTGCCATCACCAAGATCTGCCCACTCCCCATCGACAGTGACGACGAATCTCGCAATGAAAAGTGATTAATTATTTTGAAAGTACATACTTCCAAGGTGGGCGGAATGTTGGGAAATTTGTGTTTACTCCATGCCTTCATTAGCATCCATGCCTTGATTCACATCCATGCCCCAACTAATGTTCATGTAACCTCCCTTGGGAGAGATAAGTTGTAATTTTGATATCGAGTTCATGTCCAGCTAGAATCCTACGCAAACTTATAATAAAGTTTTGTCACAAGTTTTAACGACCAGTGTATCTTCTTCTCACGCATCTCATAACATCACACAGTTGCTGTTGTTTAATTGTTCGTTTAGATTTTTTATCCTCCTAAAATGGATAGTTGCTGCCTCGACTGTTCAATAGCTCAGCAATCGAAGAGGGAGGGAGGGAGGGGTGTCAATTGAGTGCGGTACCCCATGCCCAGAGCCACGTTACGAGCACAATACACGAGTACATAACATGTACGAGCTGCTAATATACGAGTATATAACATGTACTATGACTCCTTCCTCAGTGCACGGTTCTACATACAGAGAAAGTATATTTCCTGAATTCAAAAATTGTACAACATGTATTATCTTTGTCGAAATAATTTGAAAAAAAAAAATTAAATAAAAAATACCCTGGCTTCAGTAGCCATGTTTTATGATTTGTGTATGTTTTGAATTGTTTTCTTGGTTTTCATCAAAATTAATGCTGCTTTCATGGAGTTGTTTTTGAAGAGACGCTGTTTGAATGCCCCTTTCAATGCCCCTTTCGATGTTTGGAATAAACATCACGCACAACATTCGGCCCACAATTTTTTTTCAACATTTCTACCACAATATTCTTTTAAACTCTTATTATACAACTGCGGTGTTTTCTCTATTTATCTGATGAACAATTCGTTTCAATACCAGCCATTACTTTATGCAAACCAAGAAAACAAGGAAACACAAGAAATCACTAAACAAGGCAATTGATGCCAGAGGAGATTAACTAATGACTGGCAGAGTATTCAACCGACTGTATGCGCGGACAGGTTACAACCTTTATGTTAGGCTTAGCGCACAAGGGCGATTTTCCAAACGACCAATTAAAAATCGCCTTGAATTAAATCTTGGTGCACATTTTAGCAACTTTTTAGTTGAGGAATAAATTTTCTCGAGCTAAAATGGATGTGGAGTTGAAACCTGTACATATCCTAAAAATGCAATGAACTTTGTCGAGTCAACTTGTGTTTCATTAACAGTTTTCTTAACTGAAACTTGTGTTTCATTTTTCTTTAACAATGAAATCGTAAAATTCAATTTTCACATCTACTGCCTGTGTAAGTATGCACCACGTACTGGCAATGCCAAATAAGCACTCCACCATCATCCTTGCTCTTTTCAGCCTATATACGTTGTAAATATGAGTTGTCTTGCGCGAGCGGACAAAGGATAATAAAACCTCGATTTAAGTTTAAACGACGATATAGCGGTATCATGGATGTATTCGCCTGCCAAAATGGTAGCGTTGGGCGTGATAACGATTGATGACGGCATAACGAGTTGTCGACTTGTGTGTGATCCTCCCAATTTTCGTACATCTTTTGGTTTATTGTTGATTGTGACGTTTCGAACGTTAGTGAAACTCGATTGAACTCAGTTATTATTGATATTAATAAGTGTGTGTGATTTGTTGACCGTCAGTAAGAATGATGTTGAACCCTCAACATCATTGATATTAATTATTAATGAATAATATTAATTAAGTAATAATTAATATTATTGAAAATGAAAGAACTGATGTTTTAACAACACGTCAGAAAAATGAAACGTGGAAACGGATCGGGATATTGTTCAACGGTAGGACCTGTTGTGCATTTAACATTTTCCGTATGTGTGGTAATGGCATTTCTTGCTTTCCGCCGCAGGTTCCCCCACAAAGTTTTCAGAGTCTCCCAGTTTCTGGGACAGACCCCGCTGCTACCGTTGAACAATATCCCGATCTGTTTTCACCTTTCATTTTTCTGACGTGTTGTTAAACCATCAGTTCTTTTATTTTCGATAATACGGAAATACTTTGGCGCTATTTCCACTAGAACTCGGTTTTCGTTTGCCTCGAACTTGTCTCAAACGCTGCTGCTTCTATCGAGGCTAGGTACCGATCAATTTTCACAAAAGTTAAAAAACGAAGCAATCAACACGACTTACTTGGTAGGTATGTCATGTTAAGTGATTACACCGATAATAAATACTAGGAATCTACAAACAAACAAATAAATACCTGACGGTAGTTCCAAAATTAAGGTGGACTTCTGAGCCTTAGGTCCTGTGACCCGTCCAGGCTCGTCTCTTCCATGCCTTTAAGTAGGTAAGTAGTACAAATAATTATTATGCATCTGAAACGCTTATTTTATTTGGTATTAGGTGTTCACTACAAAAAGTATGGATACGATATCTACCTTGAATTACTCTAATAATCCTAGTTATTCAAAAATTACCTACACTCTAATTATCCTAAATTAAATGTGTCTATAATTTTACTTTCGTTATTTCTAAGTTCAAAATATTCATCACCTCACCTTCCGGGGTGCCCAAATCCCATTACAGACATCAACTAGATATCTGGGCGTTCATCTGGATCCAAAACTTACATGGGAGGTCCATATGAAATACCATGGTTGGAAAAATACTGAAGCACTTGCTGGATAAACGGTCAGGACTCCCACTAGTCACAAAAATACTTCCATACCTCATACTAATCAGACCGATATGGCTTTACGCTTGCCCAAAAAATCCATCACAGAATGTTAGATCATAACAACCCACTGATAGAAGCTATTCCAATCAATCTGCCTCCACATCCACCAAACCGCCGCTTGAAACGAAAGTTACCCCAAGACAATGTATTATAAAGTCAAAGTTCCATACACAATCATTTAACGTTTAAAACGTTCTCTGAATAAGGGCAGTCATTGGGCTGTACCTTAAAACATGTACCAAGTTAATTAGATTATACTGTATACAAAACTAACAAAACTGTAATATTGAAAAAATAATAAAGTTTTATATAAAAAATAAATAAAAAATCAATAACCAATTTTCTAACTTTTACTGTTGATGATTCAGGTTTAGTTGCGAGTGGTAACTGTTAAAATAGGGTTGAAGCCAGTCACGGAATTTGTCGAGTGAAGAAATCATTCCGAGATTCTGGAGGACGTAGGTTTGCTCGCGTCGGTTTAATCACCGATTGCTTGGTATATAAATTCAGATGTTAATGTACATGCACAACATTTCTATGAATTTATCGCTGTAACCCCTTCACGCATTGGTAACGTGGGAGGTGGCACAGCAATGTAACATAGAATCGATTTTGCAGGTAATTTTCAACAAAAAACGCCTTCTAGAGTTTTTTTCTTACGCGACTGAAAATCCGCATTTTTTTAACTTTTAAGATTTTTTTCGTCTTCTCGACCTTGTCTCTGTAAAACGGACCTAACTGTCCGTCATGATAGTGATGATACACTTTCCGCTTACACCTGTACCGTACTCTCGCTACGGTATGCTCCTTGTACTATACGAAATTATTTCATCCCGATAATATGATTTCTGCAATATTAAAAACCTCGTTCATGAATGAAGTTTGTATTTTCATTCAATGGACCATCTTGAACGCTCACTGACAGTCGAAGGTGAGTGGAACCAGTTTTTGAAGGTGCAAGTGCTCTCACGACTCGGCCGGTGTGTGGCTCCGTCTGTCTCCCTCCACCGTCCCTGCTCTCTGTATATTATGAGCTCATATGTTAATCAAGGCTACGGTTACAATCAAAGGATTCCTATATTTAATTAACAAGGTTAAACATATTGATCAGTTCTCCGGTAAATACTATCATCGCGTGTGGCTGACGATGCTACTTCTATCAGTGGATCCAAGCACTAGTGCTATTCAATGTGGAGACCACCCAGTCCCACTTCGATGAGGTTCATCTCATAAGGAAAGTGTCCTTTCAAAACTATGAAGGAATACATCATCCAACTTATTTCCATTACAACATAAATTCCAAGAAAGCCCCAAAATACGATCTAATAACCAGGAAAATATTGAAAATACTACCTTGTCAATGCTTCATCCTGATTAAAGTGCGTGCCGATGCAATGGAAAGTAGCTGAGAATATAATGATACCAAAACCAAGCCGGCCTAGGGGTGACATGAAATCATATCGACCAGTGATATCCAAGCTACGAGTATATGAGTTACTCCTCAAAAGACTGAAGAAAGAGATCTCATCCTCTCAAATCAATTTAGATTTAGAGAACAACACTCCACAATAGATATGAATCTGATGGAATGCTCGTTAGAAGAAAGGAAAATATGTTCTGCCGTCTTTCTAGATGTCTCGCATGTCAAGCATTTGATAAAGTACGGCATCAAGGATCATTCAAAATACTGTAAAGGCACCCCGACCCAAATCTAACAATTTCTGTAGTCATACCTTGTAGGTAGATTATTTAGAGTATGTACGAACGGCTGATCTCCATCGTGACCTGTAGATAGGGACGGTTGGCGAAAGTATATGAAAACTTGCGATGGAGCACTTCGGCTCCACAAACATGTACTCGTAAACGTATTGAGTATTGAGCCTACTGGACAACAGCGGAGACATATGGAGACTGAAGAGGACGAAACCAATGGAGTGAAGTGTAGTGGACACAGGTTGCTAGATGTTGAATACAGTTGTGACACGAATAAATAATTTTTTTTTTAATCCAACTTCCATCATGACGAGAGTGGTTGACCACCATAGTCTCTAGATTATTAGGATAATGGCTCATCATCCGTTCATGCTTTATTCGTGTAGTATTTCACGTTGACGCATGTATAGGTTTCACGGCTCAACGCCAATGACATTGGGAGCGACGGGAACCGTTCGAGGCCAAACCGTTCAACCGCAATCATCGAAAACCCTAATATTTTTGGAGTTTTGAGTTGTCTGCTAGCACTACACACTCCTAACACATTATACCTCAGTCCCAACTACAATCTTGATGGTATTTGAGTAGCTGATTTCCAAAAGTTGTTAAGCAACTTTTCGCATTTTTCTCGATTTCTCTCAGAATAGAGTTGACGGCTATTGCAAAAGGACAACTAATTTGAGTGTTGCTACTATGTGTGTGTACCTGACGGATTTAGACGATACTTTTTAGGTGATTATTGACGAATTCACACATCAGCGGGTTTATTTTACATAGCTTTGCATCTCTCACAAGTGAAATTCGTACGGTCATTACACATTCACTACGATGTTGTTTTGCTCTTTTTCCAGTCCACCTTTCACATTTGCATGTGCATTTGGGAAAGTGTCTATATTGTGTTAAATCATGAAGGTCCACACATCTAGGGACCAGTATGCGCAAACTCTACGAATTTCGGTAGACTATCGGAAGGATACCTACTTCACAATTTGAAAGCTGATTTTGTTGACTCGAATCAAAATTGAAATTCACCCAATAAGATATAACTACTTCAACCGAGTTTAGAGGTATAATAAATTGAGAAATGGCATGTAGATTTTGGTCAATGGGCTCATGGGCTCATGGGGTTCTGGGCTTATGAAGGGTGACTTCAAAAGTTAACCAAGCATTTTTGTTGTTAACAAAAATTCATTCAAGTTGATTGATTTCTCAGTTGAGAAATAAACCTCCCGGTGTGGGTGAAGTAAGCTAGTGAAACATATAAATCTATATACTGGTGATTGTATATATTTTATATTCAGATCACTTCAATCCATCTATCTTTCAAAATAATTCAAATGAGTTCCTCTTCTCGTTGACTCGGTGACCGAGGCGTATAAAAGTAACCAATCTTGCAGTAATAATGATTCAATGTTGTCCGGCTGAGAGTCGACGAAATACAAATTGCCTTCAAGTTTAGAATTCTTTAGCTACGTCGAGGCTGTAACTCCAGGTCTGCCACGTTTAGCCACGAACAGAAAATAGGTCGATAGGAAGTCCTTTCTTTCAACCAACGACGCTGAAATTGAAAAGTGGCTCCGGATGAGCTGCATGGAAAGAATTCATAATGGGGAACCAGTGTGTCAGAGAATAATTCTTTCATGGTCAAAAATTGAAAATGAGTGACAAACGAGTAATTTCAAACATGAAAATTTTTGTACAACTACTAGATCGAACTGAAGAATAGCGAATTTGAACTTTTCCCACTCAACGTGGTCGTACAGGGTTGTAGTTGATACAGTGGCTGTTAGGGGTGGGCAGGGTGGTTTTCATGCATCGCTTTCGGGAGCCAATCTGACAGCGGTTTACGGAGCTGGTCTAGGGATGCAAATAAATAATCGATTAATCGGTTAATCGATTATTTGCCCGCGATTAATCGGTTAATCGATTATTTGCCCGCGATTAATCCATTAATTTTAACCAACGTTTAGCTGCCGAATATTAATCAATTTAATCAATCGATTATTATTACTGATTAATCGATATTACTACTGATTAATCGGTTTTTGAATACATCAGGACACATAATATGATTAAAAAAGGCTTTAAAAATCCGGATGTATTCGGAAACCAGTTAATAGATTAATACAAATAAAGACAATCCGTCGTCGTTATTGTTGCAATCTTCATGGATGGAGGAAAGAGGTATCTACCTATCCTTCAGCCATGGAGAAAGAGGTATCCTTCATCCATGAATTTTGGTGGAGTAGGAATTTTCGCGAGCAATTTCAATACATTTCAATGACATGTTTCCATTAAATGATTCTGATTAGATCATAACATAATTGCCGATAGCCACTTATTTGATGATACTAACCACCATCCTCCTACCCGTTAATATATATATATCCTCCCTGAAGCACGTGCGGTCGGCTGTTAAGTTTCAGCAGGTCTCCTCGGACGCTACACACCCAGCGCAGGACGAACATCGACGCTCTCTGCTCCCTCCCCGTCACGTCCATGCTGTGCACATCAATATCCAGGTGCCTGTAGGAGCGGTGGCTGGAAGCAAGTGCCCTTGTCCTTATGGTACTCAACCACGATTCCCTAAAGCACTCCTGCATCATTTTACCGATTCATAATAATAATAATCAATAAAAGTTATTAATAGGTAACTAATAATGATTAATAATTATCAACAATTAATGATAATTTACAATAATAATTAACCTATCTTTTAGTTATTTATACAGAAGGGTGATTTGTAGAGGGGGGGGGGGGGTTGAAAAACTATTTTATATTGAGCTTATTCTCAAAAGCGGGACTGACGCTGACCGAAGAGCGGAACCGCTTGAAAGGTGATATCCTCACAAAACTAAATTTTTTACAAGATGTCCCAAAACACTAGTTTTTTAATATAAACTTTTTATCGGTTCATTCATGGTTCCTCAATTTCTAATAAAAAACTATTTTATGAAATTTTATTCGTTTTGGCATTCTTTTATCTTCATTAGCCTTGTAATTTAACAATAGGTCGTCGCCTATAGACCAGGGACACCATCGGGAAGTTATAGGTATATAAAATAAGTAGGTACTTAAAGTCGAATATTTGCTTTCGATTAATAGATTATTAAATACCGATCAATTGGTCACATCGATTATTAGCTTACGATTAATAATTGATGTTATAATCGATTATTTGGATCCGATGTTGAATCCCTAAGCCGGTCCAAGTTGCTCTCTGTTTGGCCTGGGAGGTAGACGACGTACATTGCTTCCCTCTTCCCGCTCAATACGTCTTCAAACCTCTCCAGAAAAATAATTACCTACTTCCTTGAAAATTTTTTTACCACTGACTTAATTATTCTGAAGTATTGTACCAATTCTAAAACCCGGAACATCTCTTGAACCGCAAAATGACTTGCTCCCCGATGATAAGGCTGACTTGAAACTGCTTTGTCAGAGGTAGATTGACCTCAACCGAGGTGTGCATTCTGCCTCCAACACAATCAGTATGTGTTGGAGGCGAAATCTGAAGGTTGTATGTATTTTATAGGTTCTGCTATAGGGCCAAACTCCGGTCTGCCAAGTTTAGCCACGAACAGAAAATAATTCGATAGGAATTTGGTTTGGATTATATTGGATTGCTAATGACAGTTACGTGGGATTTATGTGGAAGCTGAACAATTTCATTCTTCAGTTACGTGCGCTCTTCGAAAAAAATGACATAAGATGAGTCTAGGGGAGGAGTGGGTCTTCATCAAGAGTTGAAGAGCTACTAAATTTTATTAGATCGGAATCTTGGGATACCAAATATACCACATAGGTACCAAATATACCACACCGATTCATTGAGGTGAATTCGTCAAAACAGCACACACACCAGTTTAGAACTAAGATTATCAGCAGAGATGATGAAACAAGGAGCGCAGGAGCGCTGCTGACGGCTCTATCCAAACCTCTCTATCCCGAAATCCTGAGGATAATCACTAAGTTGGAGATTGGTCACATTAGCTAATATCACTTCTGAGTCACCTCACCGAGTCAGGGCGAGAGATTGAGGATTTTCAGAACCCGCGAAAACGTTAGTTAGAAAAGGTCCTAGGGCTGTACTTTGGCTCACACCAAAATCCGTGATTGACATTCCATCCCCTACTATACCATTAATAGATACAGCTTGTCTTCTATTATGAATATAAGAATCAAACCAATCCAGCTCGATACCCCTCACTTCCACCCTATCCAACGCATTATCCACGCCAATATTCTCCCTAAATCAATAATGGTTGTCACCAAATATCTCCAAATCCTGAATATACAATGTTAAGCGTTCGTTGATTATTTTTTCCAATACTTTTGCCACATTATTAATAATTGAAATAGGTCTGAAATTTGATGGTTCCACCTTACTTCCGGCCTTGTACAAGAGCACAATTTTAGCAATCTTGAAACGGTCGGGGAAAACCCCTTCTCTTATACTAAGATTATAAATATAGTACAGTTGGTCAATCAAGTACTCTAAATTATTTGTCAACATGAATGTTGTGATTCCATCAATTCCTGGTGATGTATCATTACCTAAATGTTTGATCACGTTTATTATTTCTTCCCTTGCTATAGGCCTCATATAGATTGAGTTAACCCTTGAGCTTTCCTTACTCCGACCATAATTTGCATTCCCTTTGGGTAGTAGTTCTCTTGCTATATTCCGCCCTACAGAAACATAGTATTCGTTCATTACATTACAAACAGCTTTCACACCATACCCTGCGTAATTTGTTTGCCATTCCTCAATTGGAAATTTTTCTTCAACCTTTAACCTTGCCTGAAGCATCTTTTATAACTTCCCATAGTTTTTTCATATCATGTACGAGTACATTATCGTTTATCTTTTGTTTATAATAATCATATGGCTCCCCACTATACATTGCTAAATTAGAATGTGAGTCGACAAAAACTTGTTGCTTATTACCTACTATTATTAGTGCCACTTGTCAATATCATTCAGTCAATCAATATCACTACTACTATGTACATAATTGCTCCGGCCAAGTTGAGGTTGGATGCGGCCTCAATTGTCTACACGTCTCTGTTGTTTCGCTTTACCTGATTACCATGCCGTTAATTGCTGACACCTTCCACCTAACACTTTCACATAACAGAGTCAGAATTTTGTACCCTCCAAGACTTAGAATTTTTATCAAAGGTTTAAAGATTACATTAGACTATATTTATGACCAAAAGTGCCGATGCTCGTTGAACCTACCAATGATTCGATAAATGAACCGGCGATTGAATCCCGCCGGTTTCAGCAATTTGAAATTTCGCCAGCTGTCTCACCTTCCGGTTCAGAGCAACAACTGCAGCACGATCTTCTTTGATTGATCTTTCTGTCCATTGCACAAACACGATGTCAACTGACTCGTCAACAGTGACTCATATTTCAGACTTAGATGGATTATGGTAAACAGAGAACTATCCTACTTCTTGAGCCAACAGATCAAGGTACAACTTGTGTGACAGAACTTATAGCTAGACTAGGTAGGTACAGCTAACAACCTTCATGTTGGTGCTAAGTTCTGTAGCTGGCTTGCGAAAACATGGTTGCTAATTTTTTTAGTCGCTCTTGCAACGATATTTATTCCATATCCACTCTTATAGCAGCGGTAGTTAAAACTTAGCAACAGCGGCTATTTATGTTTCTCCGTGCGCGGCACTCTGCTTCAACGGGTACCATATTACGAGTATATTCATCTGAATTCTACCTAGAATATTATTCTGAGTAGAATTCAGATGTATATACATATTATGTCAATCATGTTTTTACATGAACACTCATAATTGTATGTCCCATGCGACGTATGACAAGGAAGGAAGACATTTTTATTTCTTAGCTCAAATCGCCACAAATGAATGACAGAGTTGCGGAATGATTAAAATATGACGACCACGAATTTATTTACTGCTTCTTGGAGTTCGTCGAGTGAAACGTAATTTGTTGATACTTCAGAAGCCCTGGAGTGAATTCAGAAGTCACGACATTATCAATTCGAAGGTAATTCCGTGTAAATGAAAAGTTAAAACCATGTTTCTTCTGTAGTCAATTCTTTGGACAGAACAAAGGGTTGGTTTGGTAAAATAAAGGTAATTAGTCGATCCGTTCCAACGTGGACACGTTTTTGATCAAAGGTGACCCCTTGAATCAGCAGTAGTTACACCTCAAAGAAAGAGCAAATGACCTGTCACTTATTCCCAACGCTAATAGCCTCCCCGCTTCTGAATGTCATTGTCCTGTGTCGGGTTGTTCTTCGGGATAGTAATCATGGTCTCTCTAGGCATATACCCCTCACAGTAGAACTCGAGGATATTGAATTGTTGAACAATCTGCGGCATAATGATGCACGGTTACGTCGATCATTGGGCTAAAAATGGTGAACATAATTCACCTTTGTGATGGGGAGAAAGTACTGAACTTTGGAGAGCGAACGAGCTAGCACAAGAACAGTACGTGTTGGTTACTGTTGGATTCGTCGAGGAGAAATTGAAGTTGATGTGAGTGAAGGGCCGGTAATAGTTTGTTCATTTATTGATTACGTTGATATTATACTTGGATAGCATCAATAGTGAATTCTAATCACTGTGAGCCGCGACTCACAATCAATCAATCACTCCATGTTTCACCATGTGTATTAGCCAAATGCATTGCATTGGTGTATTTTCTTCGAAAATCAACTTTTTTAGATCACGAATAAAAACGGGAGAGACTTTAAATGAAATAAACTTGATAAACGGAGAACGAGATTTAATCAGAAACGATTCGCTCAACTACAGCAGACAGACAAATAGCAGAGGGGGACAGGACGAAATACCGACTGGAAAACCTGGCCCTGCCATCACATGGGCACAGTGGTACTCACAACAATGAATGTTTGAAAATAAGTTCTGTACGACTTCATTTCAGAGTATTTGAATGCATCCCTGGATTTATATATATTTTTCTTCAAATTAACCTTGAGCAACAGGAAGCCGGTCGATGCCACCGGTCATGGCACTGCAGTATGCTAATAGTAAATATTGTGTACTATTAAATGGTAACAAATTTTGGTCTCATAATTCCTCAAAATGGACCAGATTTGGCAAATGACTATTCAGCAACGGAGAGTTGAAGAGCAGTGGCCGTTGACGGACTGGTGATGACAGGAACATACGTGTGATGACTTGGTGAGCGGTTTTTTCATCTCATTACATAGGGAGCCAACTTGTCACCAATGAATGTGAACCAACGCAGGTCGTTCTAAAGACCAGTGTGCCGAGCCTGAGTCATTTTGAAGAGGGGCTGATGACGCCAGTTTTTAATAAGTGTTTCGCATTGTACTTCATTTTCAATGGATTCTGCTATTTTCACCAGTGTTCTACCAGTCTTTGATATTCTTGTCTACAGATTTTGGCCGGTCGAATTGCGCTTCATTACATTACCGAACTATCTATTCATTCCAACACTGAAACTTGCCAATTTTCTTCACTGTGAACCATTGAACTTCCTCGAGGCGATACCTTCGAGTAGAGGTAGAGTTTTCTAATGGTATCACGATATCAGTACCTTTGTTAGTGAAAAGTTCTATGTTACGTCCGTTGGTTTTAATTCAATTACGACTACTTTTCTATTACTCGACTCCCTTGTGTCGTCAGAATCTTTTGATCTCATTGTTAAAAGTACCCTAAGAGTCTCCTGAGGTTTCTGAGGAGATAGAGGAAACCATGTTGTACACATTGTCCAAATGGAGAACGCGGGTTTTACCGTATAGTTACTGGGCCTCTGTACCGAATTGGAAGCTCTAAAATATTTTCAGCGGACGATCAGACACCGCTAAATAATCAACCTCTATACCTCCATTTGTCAGGTTCGCCTTTGAACGTCTGGAATATTCAAACTACGATGACGGTGATGGGTAAACATTAAGGACCGTTAACTATCTTTGCGACCAATACGACACATTTAAAATAGTGACTGGCCATTTAAAAGTGTGTATTTGAATCTGTTGTTTTTCATTATTATTGAAGATGAAATAAATTCATTTTATAAATTATCAACCTTTAACACCCGTTTTCCATCGTATAGCAATTTTTATGGTATGGGAAACTTCACCCTTACCTCCACCTTATCAACCTTACAGCTAGCATACCTTCACAGCTAGTTTCAAGAACGTGACCAAATTTTGTACCTATCATACAAGTAGGCATGGTCAGATTATAAAACATTGACAGACAAGACTACATAACTTACAAAATGAGCGATTTTAATAAAGGATGTCACAATAGATCAAAATCTTGAACAAAAAGTAACTTTCAAAAGTGGGATGAATACCAATAATTTCGGGCATCGATATCAAACACGCATTTACTCACCAGTAGTATAAAACGAGAAACCCGATCAATCATTTCAAAATACCATCAAACGCGGTATAGAAACGTATCCCTAATTTTAATCCAGGATCCTATTGCGATAGATATATAAGTCCCACATATTCAAGTGCCAAGACTTAATATTTCTACTATGTCATGATCATTAACGAGCACCCACCTCATTACACAAGTTACAAATCACACAAAACAAATGCATTCGGCTCGCCACCCACATATCACGCCGGACGAACATCGAAACATTACACAAGAAATTTGGAATAGAAACACTTGACCAAACAGAGAAACAAATCCACAGACAAACTAAGAACACACCCAAACACCCTCCTCCACCACATAAACATAACGCACAAACCCCGATGGGGACAAACACACGGATGCGGATTTGAGTCATCTCATGCATGCCAACCCCCAAGCCAACTCTGTATAGGTATATCTTTGTAAATAATCCATAATCTGTAAACATGTAAATAGCTTTTAGAATTTTAAATCTGTAAATATGTAAATAGCCCCACCCTCATGCCAAGAGTTTTACATTGTTTCCCTTTCTCTTACAAAATTCACTCTTCCACCCCTAAGTTGAGACACTACATACATTACCACTTAAGACCAAAAGATATTTAAGGCCAGCAGCTCGATATTGTTCATATTTATATATCTTAGACCACTGTTTAACAATCAATGTATATACCCTTATGTCAACAAAATATCTTTGAATTGAATTGAATTGATCATTAGCGGCACAAACATCAACATATTACACAAGAAATTTGGAATATATACACTTGTAGCCTTCATCACCAAACAGAAACACAAATTCACAGACAAACTACGAACACATCCAAACTCCCTCCTTCACCACATTAACATAAATCACAAACCCCGATTTGGACAAAACACACGGGTGCGGATTTGAGTTATCCCATACCAGTCTACCCCTAAGCCACCTCTGTATATATTTTGTAAAACCTGTAAGTATGTTAATAGTCTTTAAATACTGTAAATATGTAAATAGCCCTTGGATTCTGTAAATATGTAATTAGCTTTAGTTTTTAAGACCCCACCATCACCCAAAGAGTTTTAAATTGTTTCCCTTTTTTCTTGCAAAAATTCACTCTCCCCACCCACTTACGCTAAGACACAAAATACAATACTATTTAAGACTACGAGACATTTAAGGCCGGCAGGCCGATATTGTTCATATATGTACCGTAAGACATTTGAATTAAACCAATGTATGTACCTTTATGCCAATAAAATCTTATCAATAAATAAATCAATCAATCAATCGATCATTAGCGGAGCGGAGAGGCGCAAGACGGAAAATTGAGAGGGTTTGATTGATGACCCAGGTTCGACTCCCGCCTGGGTGTTTCTAGGGTGTTTCACAACTTGATAACTTAATACATATGTGAAACTTGTGATACCCAAGTATTTAACCCCAACAAGCAACATTATTGTTATTATTATTATTTATGGTAATAGCACCTCCCTGATGGCGCCACGATGCAAAAATCTTTACACCAAATGTTATGGTTTCGAAGGATGCACCCTCCTAATTTCAAGTCGAAGGTGCAACAACCCGACCCACGTTTGTTCTCCATTGTCAGTTTGGTTTTCTATAGAAAACCATACTCAAGCTATACAAAGAACATACTCAAGCTTATTTGCAACTTTTGTCGCCAATGAGTATACTGAGGGGCACGTTATCAATAGGAAAATCCGTGTGTGTTTCAATCCGTGATTGTGCAAGTTCTTACAACTTCGTGCAAGTTCGAGATTGTGCAACTTACAAGTTCAAAAAAGGGCGGTTAAAGATCAGGGAGATCTTCTTGTGTTGAAATATAGGCCTCAAGAAGCACATGATAAGTTGTGTAATTTGTGCATTACGATTGAGATGTGGAGTATGCTTAATATTTCTTTGGTAAATGCACGCTGCTGATGGCGTGAGGTAACGATACCTGAGTAGGACCAGATAGGGTTGGGGGGCTACTCAACTCTAACTAAGTCAAGTAATTCAAGTTTGATAAGGTACTGTTATGTGGCATGGAATTCAAGGCGTACTTAAAGCCATGATTAAATATGGATTCATATGATATATTTTCGTAAGAACATTGTGAGCAGTAATTAGTTAAATATATATTCATTCAATCCGTGATTTAGTTTCCCCTGCGTCATTGTCAAATTGTGCAACAATCAATATCAGTGTTAGAATTCCTTGCATAATGCAACCAAAATATGCGTCTAGCCTCAAAGTTTTTCTTTCTTTTATTGTCACTCTAACGTAATTTTTTTTCCGCAGAGTATTTCTGCAAGCAGAGCGAATTTCCTGAGATTAAAGTCGCCATCTTTGTCATTACCTCAGCTAAATCTCTCAAGAAATCAGTCTTAAACGTTGTTTTTCTTTGGTACAAATTAAGTTTGTGGTTTTCTACAAATGAAATGGTCAAAACATCAAATTCAAAATTGCGGTTGAGCCGTCGTTTAGACCAATCATCTACAATTTTATTTGTAAGGAAATGAATTGGAACAGTCACAACAAATAAATAATTAAAAACAATTGTTGATTTCAGTTCTGACTCCTAGTTTTGCTACCTATAGTATACAAATTTTGGAGAAAAGGGTTAGATCTTTTTTTTTTTTTTTTTCTTGGATACATAACCCTTGTTAGTTTAGGAAGATGGCTGATGGTCTGGTTTGATCAATGTTCTAAAGGCAACCAGAAAAGGAGCACTATACCTCGATCATACTTAGAACATTTCAGATACGTCTGGCCCACTCCTTCGGTTCGACTTGGAAGATTTTTTTGGACATTAAAGGAAATACAAATAATAAGAACTGGTTGTGTTTTCAGCGTTATGGCACAGGGAGAGTGAGTGGTTACCGATGTGAGTGTGAATGGTCAGCATGAGAATTGCCTGAGGGCGCTGTGGTTTTATGCTTTTCTCCTTCTTCCTTCCTTAGGCATCGGCCAGATGGGGGTAGATGGCCTTAGGTAGGAAGGGGAGGGGTTCTGCCTTCGCTCTTGGAGTGGTGAATATTCCCTTTCAACCTACATTCGCTCTGTCCCTTGTAGCCTTGTTTTATTGCGTTACTAAAATTGATTAAGGATTCGGGTTGAGGCACTATGATTTCGACTGGAATATCAAAATTGCCTCATATGCTCTTATTTCGAATGCTCGTTTTCGGATGTTATTGGGTGCACAAACCATGTTATCACCAATTCAACAATTATTTCTATAAATGCCAGTATCTCCTGTGCCACAGCAAATTCAAGATCGACTGGGATACGTTGTACATAGTTCAATGAAGCTGTTCAATGGTCTATTGGTTTATTATCCTCGATACTAAAACATTGGAATCGGCCAAGAAAAAAAAAAATAATAATAACAGCCCCCTCCCCCCTAAAATAAAGTTGAAAAAATTTTGGGTTTACGTTTCAAGATACGTAGATTCCACAAAATCGAATTTAAAAAGGAAGACATCCATCCGTCCGCCGTCCGCTGCACTTTGCCCAGTTAGCGTTGTACTAAAATTACGAAATTCGGTTTATAGGTTCGGACCAACTCCACATTGACCCTTGAAACATTTCATAACCCTAGGTCAACGGGGAGGGGTTCAAAGCGAATTTGGAAATTTTGAAAAATTCACATCTCGAAAAATTCAAATGGAATGGTACAGTTTGGTACACTTGAGTAGATTTTATTTTTTTTAAATTTTTTATGACCATCCGGAGCTTTTGTTCGTTCACAATGAGGCCTCAAAGTTGGAGCAGATCAAAAGTCGTCAAGTTGAGGTTTAATCATGCGGTAGCCTGACGGGTCAATATTCATAATGGCCCAGCTGATTTGAACAGCACATTGTTTTCAGATAAGGAGTTGATTAATAATGATTCATGATAATTATTAAGAGGTATTAATGATAATTAATAAAAATTATTAATAACTAACAGTAATTGATAATTATTTACATTACTTGATAATAATTATGAAACATTAATGATAATTCATAATAATAAATATGTCCTTTAGTCAGGAGGGTGATCCGTAGGGATGAAAATCGATTTTCGATTAACCGGATAATCGAGTACTTACTCAGATTAATCGATCAATTTTAATCAATTTAATAGCTACTGATTATTTTGTATTTATCGATTATTGTTAGTGAATAATCGGTTCTGGAATACATGAGGATTTTGAAAGAGCATCAGGATAAGGAGCTTGGGCATCCTTCATCCATGGAGGTAGTAGCAATAACAACGACGATTTGGCTTCCACCATGCCTTTGTCATTCGTATTCTACTTCCATACTTGATACTTTTATCCAACCAAAGTATAGCGCCATAGTGTGAATAGTATAGAAATTAGCTTTAAGAGCCACTCAGCCCATCCCTGCCCTATGTTGCGTAAAGTGTAATTCCTAAGGAGGCTACATGCCAAATTTCAAGTCTTTACCACCACCGGAATTGCGCCAAAAAGCCTAAATATGTATTTGCTTCAAAAGCAAATTTGTATTTTGCCAATTTCGGAATGACCCCCAGTTCAGAATGATACATATATCCGTGTCAAAACTATTTTATGCAATTTTATTCGTTTTAGCATTTTCTTCGTCAGCCTTTAAATTTAACAATAGGTCGTCACCTACAGACGAAACAACCACTGGATTTTTACCGTGAATTATTGATTTCGATTAATCGATCATTCAAAACCAATTAGTTGGAACATCGATTAGTAGCTTACGATAAATTATTTGATGTTATTATCGATTATTTGGTTCCGATGTTGAATCCCTAGTGATCTGTACAAAGAGGATAATGAACCGTTGTGTCAAGAATTCGCAGAGTTTTTTTATATTTTTTTAAATTCGGTTTCGCAAATATAAATACTGCCTACTGAGACAAGGTTACAGAATTTCCCTAGTTCATTCATTCACTTATGACACTGTAGAGCACAGTTACACTTCGCCTTCCAAACATGACTGACTGTTATCAATATGTGTGTATATTATGTATACTGACTTTCTTCTTTTTTTCAGAGCTGGATTTTTTCGTTCAATGCTGGATTATCACCACTCCTCACCAACTCTGCGCAGTGCTCAGAATGTTGACTGTCAGCCGTCAGTTTTTTCGGGCGTTATCGGAGGAAAAATAACTCAGGTGCACAACTCCTGGTCCCCTCAACCTGATGTATTCATATTCGTTCCCGGGCGAAGTAAGCCCCTTGTTCAGGCGTCAATTCACAGCGTCTCGTCATAGTGTCTTTACGAGGCTGTGGGTCCAATTTTAGAGACCTCCGTTCAGATGGTGACATCAAGCCGGTCCTCGAAATCAAGATGAAGCTGTTTGAGGTCTCTGTACAAGCTCTCAGTCATAATTCATATCAAACCAAACGTGAAAACGTCCCTCATGGCGCCCGGCCAAGTTTATCTCTTTGAAATCTCAGGCTGCAGGCTCTCGTTGCCCAAAGTTTCCGCGTCTTTGGGAACTGCTATCAGATGCCCCGTTGGGCGTCTTAAAAAAGATCAGTTCACGCAACCTGCGGTTTCGCCTCACATTTCGTTTAGTTCCCTTGAAGGCGTTTAATCGTCATTTTTTACGGCTCGCCCCATCCGTAACGTTCACTAGGGAAGCATTCGATACAGGCGACGGTCTTTAAAAACACACCTCAGAATTAGAATTACTTCAAGTTTCAGTATCACATTAACTGCGGAATATAAAATATTTTCACAATTAAACCAACGCCTTTATAATTCACAGTCGCGAATCTGAAATCCTGACAAACACCTTCTGAGGTTGTTTTGCATGCTAGTGTCTGAGGGATATTTGTTAGAACTTCATGTGACGGGATAATACTAGTAATCCAGAGCTATTGACTCGTCAATTATTGCTCCGAGCTTTGACCACGTACCAGTCCCGTATCACTGATGCATCTCATTGTCATAATTTCTTGCTCTTCCAATTTTCGACATGAAAATGTCTTTGCTCTGGCCTTCCCTCGATTTTGTGTAACGATTTTGTGACATGATTTTCCTTTCACGTACAACCAATCCGTAACTAAGTAATTGTAACTCCGTCCGTGTGCATCCCACGGTAATCATTCACCGCTGTTGGAATCCTCAGATTTTACAGAATAGTTTTATGCAAACCAGACGCACGTACCTTCAGTGGCAGATGAGCTGTACATGATGAAAAAATTAGGGTAAGCAATGTAGTCAGCAACACAACTACGAGCGTTCAAGTTATCTGTAAAACAATAAAATGAAGTCTCGATTTTTGTTCACAATAGCAACAACCGCTTCATAGCTACCTCTTCGTAGTATCGAATGTCGTATGTCGTTTCCATTTTATTAATTTGTGTGAAAAAAGAAAAAAATATATATATATATATTGCACATCGAGCAAATGCCAAAAGGAGAGGCGTTGAAATTGACTAGAATGGTGCTGTGCCGTCTAGGTAGTAAACAGCTTTTGGCAAAAGTTTTTAAGAAGCGGTTTTTGGATAATCCATTCGGCGCTGTCTGTTCGGTAGGTACCTATGCGACAGAATGTGGTTTGAAAACGATCTGCGACCAATTCATAGTGGGAGACGAGACACAGTACATGTAAAGAAAATGATATTTCCCAATAAGACGGACTCTGGTTTGATAAATGTTAAACTCTGTGCAACGTGCTATTCAAATACTAAAGAAGGAAAAATGCCCTGTATGGCGACGAACAACGGTTTTTATTACCGAAAAGTTTCAGATTTGTCTTTGTTTTGTCTGTCATACCTATGCAACCGTAAGATACCTATGCTTTGGTCTTTAGGATTATTTCAGTCTGTTGGACTGCATCTTGTAACAACCCTGAACTCTATACTGACTGCCTCTTCAGGCGACAAACTCTCCCCTTTACCAATTTTGGTGTGAATCCCAGACAATAATCCTATCCATCATGCGCAAATACGTTTGATCGTAGTTGGTGCGGGGTTTGTTTGCATGGGGATATAATACAACTGTACCTACTTGAAATCGCTTGCAGGATGGTATCGTGTGTTTTGAATCAATTTGGGACCAAAAATGTGATATGTAGTTTGGACTTGGAACAAATCTCGGACTTGCAAAGTTTAGTGATCATGTCATCCACTATCACAGTTAAGACGTCTGCGTACGCTGCGTGCACGGGAACAAGAAGAAGCGGAAAACTTGAACAATTACACAAAACCTAGCGTGTAAAAAGACATTTTCATCTCAAGGTTTGAGCCTCTTATGAAGGTTTTGGTTTTTTTTTAAAGAAAATTCAACAACATTTGAAGTTCGTGTTGTTCACGCAGGGCGTTAAAATGGCGACCTTCTGAAAAAATAGGGAATGTATGGCTCAAAATTGCCCTTTTCTTGTTCTAGACCAGTTTTGAGTTCAGATTTAAATTCTCCGCCCTCAACAACCTACAATCATTATAATATAATTACTATCATATTATGATAGTCGATTATTATTTTATAATTTCATTTTACCTAAATGTAAAAGAAAAAAATTAAATTTACTTGTGTGAGCCAAAATTAGATCAGCAATTCCATGATCCTAAACCGGTCGAAGAACAAACGCACTGACTTTTGTCACAAAGAAAACATATATACAACATTTTAGGCGTTTTGACGGTGAAGATCAAACTAATTTCAAGTCGGATGGTTCAACGACAACCGGGAGGCCACGTGAAAATTTGAACGGTTTTTATTGGACCGCTGGTTGAACGCATAACGTTGGACACAGGATGACGTGTATTTATTATTATAAAACATTTTTGTATTATCATGTACATGGGAATATTCATAACTAATAAATGAAACAAGTTATTTATACCCAGAGAAACAGAGAACAAGTTATTTATACAGAAATGATAATAGGAGAACTCTACAAAGAACTTGTTTGAACCGCTCGGCATCTTCAGTACAAGGAAACAGTTCACTTCCACGTCGTTCTCAAACTTTTTTTTCCGGAGAGAAAAAATTATAATTCCTTCAATAGACTCTTGGAAAGAGAAAAAACCGTATCCCACTTGCCTTTTCTTTCGTAGGTATAAATATAAAGATGCCCCGATGAACTAAACCTGTGATTAGTCGGTCACAACTATTAGAATCAATACGTAAGGGAGAGGTCTCCTACCAGATGTTTACAATACTGTCACTCTTATCGTGTTTTTCTCGATTAAGTCTTTAGCCTTCTATCCGTTTTTCAAGAACCCCCTCATCCCACCGCTTATCCTTTCAAAAACAACTCCATTTCCCTTTCTTCATCAGCGTTTTCCTTTGCTCTCCTTCCGTTTCGGGCGTTTATCTCATAATTATAAGAAGATTAGATACCAGCAGAGGCCTATTTTGATAGTTTTTTCCCCTCCGTCAGGTGTCTCTGTGTTGTATCAACGTTTCCTAAAGCGGTAACCCTGTTATTAGTGGGCACATATCTCAGGGTCGTTTCTTCATGTAAAGTCAGGACGGAAGGGTGGTGTCTCAGTTGGTAGCATCAATGAAGACCTCGTGCGTACGACGGAATATCGATCAAATAGTACGAGCACCCGAAAATATTTGGGTTATAGGTGGAGTTCTCAATACATAAAAATCGATTATTTGAGGGAATATCGATGAGTAGATATTTTGACTCGGTCCATTCAGTCATTTAGAATATGATTACCTATTACAAATAGTTTTTTTTTAATATAAAATGCCTCCGTTTTACTAGTTTTATAACAAATTTTGTCTCCTTTTTTGCTGACTAGTACCTCAGTTTATAGATTTTTCTACCGCTGAAAACCATTGGGGAGTCACTTACTATTGATGAAATGTAGTGGGCGAACTCGGACGTTACGTCCATCCATCTTCTCTACAGGCCTAAATTGTCTGTTGATGTTGTCGAACCACAAGGCTCTTCTCTTGGATGGAAGTTCCCTAGTTTTTTCAGACTGATTGGCGATGAGTTTGGGGAGGCCAAACATTAGAATCGTATCAATGCCTCCACCCTGTCTCCATGTATTGTTGCACCCCAAAATTGCGCATTCCAAAATAGAAAAAATACTTCCGCAGCTATGGAACGGTCGAAACAGCAATGAAAGCAAACTCCGATTTCAAAACGAAACACAGGAAATCGAGTTGAGGGTTAACTATGATTATGAGCTCTTTTAGTAATATCTCATACCATTGTTGAACCGATAATTCGCCCAACGATGATACAGAGACCTATCGAGGAATAATCATCACAGATTCGCAGTTATTGTTGTTAATAACGGAAAAAAAACACCAAATATATTCAAAAATGATTAGCAAACACAACCAGAGCCAAAATGGCCGACACTCGGGAGATTCGAGATACCGATAGTTTCTGACGGCACAACACCATCTAGGTATAGGTGGTTGTACTTTATGATGGGTGAACTCAGGACAGCATTAGCAAAATCAAAAGACAACAAGGCGCCTGGCCCTGACCGAATTGCCTATGAGTTCTACAAGAATGCCCCTGATTCCTTCCTGTTGGACTTGCTTGCTGTCTTCAACCGGGCGTACGAGCAGGGCACTGTCCCGACCAGTTTCTCAGCGTCAATTATCTTCCCCCTGTTTAAGAAAGGAGACATTAACACAGTTAGTAATTACAGGGGCCTATCATTTATAAACTGCAGCGCAAAGATATATTGCGCTCTGCTTCTTGCAAGATTGGAGTACCACTTCGACTCAGAGAGAATACTGAATGAAAGTCAGTGTGGTTTCCGTAAGGGATACAGCACAACGGATGCTATCTTCACACTTACAAGCTTGGTCCATATAAGGTTTAATGCAGGCCCCCGACGCAAGCTGTATGCATTTTTTGTGGACTTTAGGTCTGCCTTTGATGGAGTTCGCCATAATCTGCTCTTCCGGAAACTTGAGGCAGCGGGTGTTGGGCGGCGCTTCATGGCTGCTGTGAGATCAATGTATGCGGGTGGCAGTGGGGCAGTGTGGGGAAGGGACGGCATCTCCCAGCCATTTCCCATAGAATGTGGAGTGAGGCAGGGCTGCTTACTCAGCCCACAGATGTTTGCATTGTACATCAATGACTTGATTGACGCTCTTCCTTGTGGAGTTGGGGTCGGTGGCACCATCATTAAGGCACTTATGTACGCTGACGACATCGTAATCCTGGCAGAATCCCCTCATGAGCTGCGTAGAAATATTTTTGGACTGGAGGAGTACACTACTAAATGGGGGCTGACAGTCAACCTGGCCAAATCGAAAATTATGGTTTTTCGTCGTGGAGGCAGACTCGGAGCAGGAGATAAATTTGTATTTGGTGGGAGTCCAGTTGACACTGTGTCTGCATACAAGTACTTGGGTGTCACCCTCACGACAGGGCTCTCGTTTAGGCAGCACTTCACTGAGAGAGCGGCAGCTGCAAAGCTGGGGATCAATAGCGTCTACAGAAACCTCTTCCGTCGCCCGTCCGTCCCTGTCCAGGCCAAGTTTGAGGTCTTCAATGCTGTCTCAAGGGCAGTCCTGTGTTATGGGGCTCAGGTTACCGGATACATCCAGTCGAGTTCTCTTGAACAAGTACTGAGGTACTTCATTAAGCTAATCTTCAGCCTGCCGAAAAATACGCCGAACTACTTCACGTATTTGGAAACTGGTGCCCAACCAATCTTCGCATACACATTGTCTCTTGCCTGCCGATATGTGATTAGGGCCTTGAAGATGCCGCAGGACAGATATCCTGGTATAGTCGCCCGGGAAGTCGTCAGGTCCGAAATATCGTGGTTTAAGGCAGTTAGAGAACTAGCACAGAGACGGGGTTGCGCCTTCCACGGGAATATGGAATTTCTGAGTGAGTGGCCAGAGCAGCTGGAGTCGTTGGTGGAGGCTGTCTCGCAGAATTGGACTAATGACATGCGGGCGGCTGCAATGAGTTCCAGGAACCCTCTGTATCCGTCTCTTAATTTGGACGTAAGACCTGGAAATCTGCGGAGGGACGGAGGTCACCCCTTGTGGGTGGTGCGATGGGTTCTCAAGCTGAGAGGAGCGCTGCTTCCACTGAATGACGGGACTTACCTGAGGTCCGAAAGCCCACGGAGGATTTGCTCTTTGTGCAATCGGAACACAAACGAGGATGTCCTACATTTCTTTGGAGGCTGCCCAGTGCTGGGGGAATTCAGGCTGCATTTTTTTGGGGATGTGGTTTTGACCATGGAAAAAATGGTCTACTTGCTGAACCATGGTGAGCACTGGTTGGGGGTGGGACAGTTTGGCCGTCAGGCATGGAGGTACCGAAATTCCCTGGTTTCTGAATTCAATTGGTGAAGTGAATCACTGAATAAAATTGCCCATTTCTGCTTTGTATTCAACTCGAAAGTTCATTTTCTGAAAATTTAAATTTAAAAAATCAAAAATTGTAGCCCAGTTTGCCCCGGCAGACGGATGAAAAATCCATGCCGTATCATGTTTTTTTTTTTAATGTTGTGTGTATATAAGTACGTATATGAAACCCGCATACCAGCTTGTATTTAATTTACACAATTGTAATTAATTAATTATTCATAATAAACATGTTTTCTTCTTCTTCTTCTTCTATAGGTGGTTGTAGGTAGTGTCGTCAAGTTGTATTGATTGAGTTGTGTTGTGTAGGGGAAATGATATAGTAATTACTTATCTAATGCAACATAGATCACAGTGTGTCAAATACAGTTGTCATAGGAAACCAGTACCTACCTGACAAATGCTAAGTGATAATTTTTGAATTTTACTGAAATAAATAACCAAGGTCAGATAAGTGCAGTTGATTTACTGCAATAAATGTTGAAAATATGAATTTTATTCAAGAAAGAGTGAAATTAATCTAATCCGTAACATGTAAATACAATCATATTCTGCAACTATTGGACGATTGGACTGAGGTTATTGTCTTACTTTTCATCACAGAACGCGCTTTATTTTAACTAGCATCTCCATGGTCATAGTGGAGTTTGAGAATATTCGTGTTTCATTTAGGAAAACGAATGCGTGACCTAGAACCCTTTTCACTGAGCGGAAGAGACATTTACTCACTCAATGTTTATATATTTTTGGACAGAGGTTATTCTAATATCCATGACCTAGTGATTCGGGAACAGAGACCATCTTTCCCGTTTTCCATATATTTTCATGAGATTGCCTGTTGGGTGTCTCTTTTAAGGAGATTTTCGTTTAAAGATTATAGTATCAACTTTGATAGCTGGGCTTTGACAAGAGGCAACGAAAGACATAATTGGTACCCAAGTATGTAGAACACGGAAGTGCTTGTAACTGAAACACGCTAATGAGGGCTTCTACATAAGGTGTCTTTCATCAATCAAATAACCAATCACCTAATGAACTCTGAGTATTCTCTCGACCGCCTGATGATGATGTCCTTAGATCGGCAGCGCTCACTTCCAATACTTTTTACAGTGTGAATGGGCGCGAGGTCATTTATTATACCTATATAAAGGACAGATGAAACTCATTTTTTTGGATCTGGATAGATATATTGTGCCATAGATACATACGAGTAATACACAGGTTCATGATGTATTTAATCCACTCATGAATGTTTCGTATTAATGCTGAGTTGCACATGTGCTGCCAAATGCCATAGAGTTTTTTGGTTTATTATCTTATTATTATTATTTTTTTTATGGGTTCCGACCAACCCCACAATGGTCCTTGAAACTTTTCATAACCCTAGGTCAAGGGGAAGTGGTTCAAAACGAATTTTGAAATTTTGAAAATTCCAAAACTCGAAAAATTCATATAGAATGGTATGTTTTTTATTTCATATTTAGATAGAGTTTGTTCCTAAGAATGTTTTAAGGCCATCCGCAGCTTTGTACGACCAGCCGTTCGTTCACAATGACGGCTCAAAGGTTGAGCCTGTCAACCCGATCGTGAATCAAACTGTTGAAATACAGGTCCATTTTCATACTAACAAGCTCTTTGGAACATCATATGGCTTAAGTGATGTCGAGTTTATTGTTCTGAGGGGCGTTTCGTGCTACGGAAATGAAGGTAATTTCAAATGATTGTTGGTAGGTCAAATATTTGTTGGTTTATACAAAAATTATTGCCGACGTAGTATTAAAAACCCCAGAATTATATCGGTACATTTTATTTGTAATTAATGCACCATCTCTATCATTCAGGTTCTGCACAAAGCAACCCAGGCGATTCCAACAGCCGGATATCGTATTAATCAATCATAATGAATAATAATAATAATTAATAATAAATACAAATTATTAATACCTAACAATAAATTATAATAATTTTCACTAGGTACTTGATAAAATTATCATTAATTAGTGATGATTCATAATAATAATTAATCTAACATTTAGGATCTAGACATTTAGACCAAGTGATCATAAGATATTGAACCGTTGCAAGTTATGTGTCAAACGCGTTGTGTCAAGAATTTGCAGAGTTTTTAGGACAGCACATATTGATGAAAAAATGGCCGAAGTTCAAAATGTGAAGATTTTTTTTAAATCACCGTTTTTCCTTTAGTTGTTCGCTTTGTTATTATGGAGGTCATTCGGCAAGCACTCCTTGGGAAAAACTTGCCCAGAATCTCAGCTTTTCAACGGTATAATTATTTTTTATTTTTTAGGTAGAACTTTTTTGAGAAATTCGAGATATTATACGAAGAAACGTGTATTTTTAGGAACATTTTCAGGTACACTCAAAGCATATTTTCACGCTGAATTGAAAGGTGACGTACCCAGACCTCCCTAGCAACAAATTAAATGAGTTTTCGGTCGCAATATCTCCATTTCAGGACGTAGAAAGTGTCAAGTCAATGGCATTACTTGGGATTTTTTTATATTTATTTTTTATTGAGGGCCTTCATGAAATAAAATTACATGAACTGTTCGAAATGTCCCCCGTTCTCGGGGATCTGATCCGCCAGAATCATCGTGTGGTCGACTCTATTCGCAGACGAGCATCCCTCTGCATCCCTCAAAAATAAAAATTCCTAAGTAATGCCGTTGACTTTCTACACCCTGAAATGGAGATATTGTGACCGAAAACTCATTTGATTCGTTGCTCGGGAGGTCTGGGTACGTCACCATTCGATTCAGCGTGAAAATGTGCCTGAAATATGCCTGAAAATACACGCTTTTTCGCATACAAACTCGAATTTCTCAAAAAAGTTATCCTAAAAAATGGAAGATAATTATGCCGTTGGAAAGCTGAGATTCTGGGCAGGTTTTTCCTATGGAGTGCCTGCTGAATGACCTCCGTAATAACAAAGCGAACAACTAAAGAAAAAACGGTTATTTAAAAACAAATCTTCACATTTTGGACTTTGGCCATTAAGTACTGTCTTACAAAATCGGATTGTATGTCAGGGAGATAGAAAATTCGACGCCCTTTCCAACGGTATCCTCAACCTTTATTTTACACATTAGTTTAAGGGAGTTAGGTCCGTTTTACAGAGAGAAGGTGGAGAAAAAAATCTTAAAAGTTAAAAAAGTCGGATTATTAGTTGAGTAAGAAAAAAACTGTACGAGGTATTTTTTGTTGCAAATTACCTGCAAAATCGATTCCTCGAGTTTGTTACATAGTTACACTAGACACCCTGTATATACACCAGTAATACATATACAGATGGAGTTCTCATCTCTGATTCAGCGAAGGAATGTTGTGACACGATCAAACACGGTATATTCGGCAGGGCTAGAACTTCGACTCAGGATTCCTTCACTGCTGAAAGAATCATTTTTGCAACCCAACTTCAATTTTCCAAGTAGTTACCCTCTTTTGTGTATAATTTCACAAATTACACCAAATTTACTTCGAACGCTTGAGAAAAACTGGATGTTGTTCGTACTATCAAAATCGTGTTTTTAGTATTTTAGTTACTCACCCAGTGCGATTGGATCAAAATGACTACCTCGACTAACTGCTGCATCCAAATCATCAGGGCCAACTGTTTCAAGTATATTATGCGCTATCGCAAATTACCGCAGCTAGTATCGATTTTCCTATTAAATATGTTAGTTTTGAATATGTTTTGTAACGAATTATTATATGAGGATAGGATCCAGGGAAAATAGTCGTTCACTATAATTTTGGAACATCATTATGAGACATTAAAACTAAATCGGTGGTCAATCGGCGAACGATTTGATTATCTAAAACTTTCTTGGTTTATTTATCTAAATAACTAGATTAAATGTTACGTTTGACCTATAGGTAACTATGCTACGTCTGGTATTTTTCGACTATGAACATTTTTAGGATGCAATAACATCCTTATTGATTAACAAGCTTAGCACATCTTTTCCCGATGCAAAATATATCTCAAATGCTTCTTTAACAGGAAATTTTGACATAAAACGAGACCTAATTCAAGCTCATTCTTTCCGTTTTCCATTTTGATTTCTGCATCCATTATTTTAGGTTTAGAAATGTAATTCCCCGCTCCAAATTACACTCTGAGATACCAGTACAGTATCCGTTTATTGCCATTTAATATTGATGAACAAATTAAACAACGTAAACCTCACTGAGCTGAAGGACGTGTTATTTCTAGTTCAGAGGTCTGCCGCCGTCAAGCATTCACTAGAGAAAACGTGATGTTAACCGCCAAAGGTGCCATTGCCCAGCCTTCAGCGAGCGAGTTGTGGGCCCTCAAACCTGTTCCGGTGATACTCAAAATATCATGGCTACAATCGCTCTAGGTGGCCTAATATATAGCCATCTGGTCGACTGGATACCGTTTGACGCACTGCAGATCTCCATCTTATTTCGATTCTTCCAGAATCATGCATTCAGTTCAGTAAAATGAAGCGCCATATCTGAAATTTCATGTGGAACGGTTTAGTTTTGGGTAAAAATTTGAATACACATTGACACAAAGAACATATTCATGACCACCCGGAGCGTTGTACAACCAGCCGTTCGACCACAAGTGGTCAACATGAGCGACAATCAAACGGTGAAACTCCAGCCTTACGAGTATTTTAAGATCTGGCAAAGGATGTTATCATAATAAATTATATTTTTTTGGGACCCCAGGAACACAGCATTCGCCCCCTGTAATACTGTAATATTTATATGCTGCAAATTTTCCCACGATGGTTTATTATTGTCTGCATAGTCTGTATAGTCTGTATAGTGTAGTCCAGTGCTTCCCAAACTTCTTAACTAGCGGACCCCTTTCACGGAAAAATTTCAAGTGCGGACCCCTGTTATTCAAGTTGGTGTTAGATCAGTACTTGTTTCTTTGAACTCTTCCAGTCAATAGAACCAACGAAAACAATTCTCAGAAGTCCAACAGCGCAGGACTACCGAGATTATGCTGTAGGTATAATTTGCTTCAAAATTTACATTTGCTGCGGACCCCCCACTTAGGGTTGACGGACCCCTAGGGGGTCCGCGGACCACAGTTTGGGAAGGCCTGTATAGCCCTATAGTACCTATAGTATTGTATTATAAGACTATATCAGAACAAGAAACTCGATGTCATAAAACCATGTGTTGTTTGAACCAGATGTTCTAGAATGTGAAAATTATCCTGAATTTCCACCGTTTGATTCACACCCATGTTGAGGGTCTTCTCTCTGTTTTACCTTTGAGCCACCATTATGAATGAAAGGCGGTCGCACAAAGCTTGAAATAGTCTTACTAAGTAAATTTTCAGCAGTTTAGTTCCGAATATATCAAACCCCATTTTGCACTCTTTTCTATCTTAAAGTAGACGACTTCAGTCGTATCTGAGAAATGTCTCACTTTTCTTTCCGTTCAAAAATTCCTCATAAATCTGAGATATACTTACGGGGGTGTTTATCAAGTTTATAAATGCAGAATAGAAATTTAGAAATGGCAAACCGAGAGCGCAATAAAAGCCGCAATCGGAATGTCAGATTTTAGTGATCCGTAATGAATGCAGTGATAAATGGTGAGCGTGTAGCGTCTTGGTGGGAAAATGGATGCGCTGACACACATCTGATCGGCGGGATCTTTTCATTAGCATACAAACTGGCAGCTGAGTATACGTTTAATTTATAGAGGACGCACAAGTTTGAAGGGGAGTAACGCGCCCGGCGGTCCCTGAGTCCGAGGGCCCCTGGACGCCTCCTTGTAGCCAGCGAAGAGGTCAACGGCTTCTTGGAGCCAGACGGGCCACCCCGGCGTCGAACCTCTACCCTCCACCGTCCTGGTATCACTTATCTATCAGCGTCCTTTCATGTTTTTCTTACATCATACATATATAATTATAATGCTTTTCCAGGTCATTTTCAAATTTTGACCACAGTGGACCTCAATGTCAAATTACACTCGGAATTTGGGCGAAAAATCAATCAGTCCATGCGCGCAACATCATGGACCGACCAAAATTGTGTGCGTGTGTTACCTGGGACGTTTACTATGTCAATTTATCAATTCCCTTTTGGTTTATTATCTTCGATAATAAACTTTTGGAATCGCCAAAAAAAAAAATGCCCCCCCCCACCCACCCACAAATTGCTGGTTTACGTTTCAAGATACGTAAATTTACATGGCTAGACTTCTGAACGACCTCAATTCTCCAGCAACAGAGAAACAGTCACACTCATGAACGACAATCGAGGTGCGCAGGAACTTGCCAAGAACCCAGGTCATCACCCCAGGACCAAGCACATTGACATTCGTCACCATTTTGTCAGAGGCGCAGTGGAAGAGAAGAAGGTCCAACTCAAATATCTTCCTACAGAGAAAATGACGGCCGATATCCTGACCAAAACTCTACCTGGGCCTCGACACTGTTCTTTAAGAGCAAGCTTGGGAGTTGTCCCTGGAAACAACCCCTCAGCTTGAGGGGGAGTATTGAAATGTAGGATTCTACTCCATGTGCATTGCATGATGTTGACGCATGCAACACACATGTTCTTTTTTGGTCTTGGAGTTCAGTTCATGTGTTTTGTTCGTGTTGAGAACTTTGAAATATAATTTTGAGAAAAAAGTCGAAAAGTGAATTTCTCCATTTATAATACCAAAAATTAAAAAAAAACTGCAAATTCTTTACACAACGGTTCATTATCTTCTTTATGCAGAGTGTTTCATTCGGTTTTCGGAATCTACGTATCTTGAAATTTAAACCAGCAAATTTAGATGGTGGGAGGGGGGGGGGGTTTAATTTCTTCTTTTAGCGAATTTTCGAAGAAAATGTAGCTATTGTTCTCGGTCCAAAATTTTCAAAACTTGAATTTTCGAAAGATTTTCATACCATAATCCGTTTCAGACCATCCTGAATCCACTGCCAAAAGACACCAAAAATTATTATATAATTTTAGATTATATGTATATAATAAATTATATGTTGTATTAAAATGACCAAGCTAGTCTTTTTTTCGTGTTTATTTTCTCACGACGTTTCGGCAATGGAACAAAGCCCTATTCATGTGAGGTTACATGTAGAAGTGAAAAGTTTTTACACTAACCTGAAGTTGTTGTAACTGTTGTTCACAACAGTTCTTCAGGTTAATGTAAAAACTTTTCACTTCTACATGTAACCTCACATGAATAGGGCTTTGTTCCATTGCCGAAACGTCGTGAGAAAATAAACACGAAAAAAAGACTAGCTTGGTCATTTTAATACAACCTGCTTCACACTAGTCAATCCCATCAACACAATAAATTATACGAGTATGTATATAATTTTTAGACATCTTCCAGGGCTGGGCTGATGACGCTGTAAAGCGAAAATTTTCATTATCATCAAGTTTTTCCAAATTTCCGTAAGTGTTTTCTATAATTTTCACCCTCCTGTAGGTACATTAATTCAAGTTCATATATATATATTTATGTATGTGTCATTCCAGACAATAACTCTCGATAGGATTGAGATAAAAAGTTCAAATTTGCACAAAAATCTGTCTTGGCAATCGACAGGTTAAGTTCGTAGATGGGCAGAATCGGGTCACTCTAAGGGGAGCGGGGGGGGGGGGATTCCTTATAAATTCCCAAAATGGAACATTTTGACAAGCTACACCTCAAGTTTTTTTTTTTTTTTTTTTTTTTTTTAATGCTGAATCAGAATTGCGATTAGGTACCCATTCTGTTCTCAAACTGGAGCACTCCGAACATGAAGAAACGTGGTTGTTACTTAATATGATCTTCATGTTAAGACTGCTCTAATCTGATAACAGAATCAGATATCGTCGTGTTTAGAGTTGAAATATCCAAACGCTGAAGGGGGTTCCGGTGTGTGGGGGGAAGAAATTCCTCATACATTCCCAAAATGGAACATTTTGACAAGTGACACCTCATTTTAAAGGATATTTCATGCTGAACACAATGCTGAAATCAGAATTGCGATATCTCATTCCTTCCTCAAACTGGAGCACTTTGAATATGAAGAAACGTGGTTGTTACTTGACATGTTCTGCTCTAATCTGATAAGGGAATGAGATATCGCAATTCTGGCTTCACCATCGTGTTCATCGTTGAAATGTCCAAAAGCTGAGGGGGTTTTTGGGGTGTTGAGGGGGGGGGGGGGGGGTCATCCGAAAAATGAAAGTCTGACAAGTGACACCTCATTTTAAAGGTTTTTACACGCTGAATACGATCATAAAGTCACAATTGCGATACCCAATTTCGTCCGAAAATTTGAGTACTTTGAAGATGAAGAATACGTTCTTCATGGTTAATCTGCTCTAATCTGATGACGGAATGCGACATCGCAATTCTCACGTCGCCGTCGTCTTCAGCGTTCCAAAAGCTGAGGGGGGTTTTTGGGATGTTGGGGGGGGGGGGGGGGCATAGAAGGCGGCGTAGTGTTCAATTGAAACCAGAGTAAGTGTTCACAAATAATGAAAGTCAGATGGTTTCTCGGTTTCAGAATCTTCGAGCTATCAGAACCGAAAAAAACTATTCAAAACCGTGAGGAACATTTTCTTTTTTTTTTTCTAATCTTTCACGATATCCCTCAGTTCTTCACCCCCGCAATGAGGCGAAAATATATGTGTAAACTGCGGTGTCGATGATGATTTTGGGGTTCGTTTCAGTTATCGCATTTCCCGCTGGGCTTCCAACTCCTGCGGTGGAAGGTATTATCGAAGTATTCGACTCGCCCGACCGCGCTATAATCACGGTATTTCCGAGCTTTGGAAATCTCTGAAACGGGACACCGAGATGTTGAATCAGCGCGTTCATCTTTGCATTTTTACCTTTCAAGTTGATTATTAGAGCTTAGAAAAGATGTCAGAGAGACGTGGAGCGGAGGTTGTTGAAACAGCTACCCAATGGAGTCGTCATCATCTCATACTAGTCAAAAACGCCTTCTCTCGAGATGATCATCCAACGGAGAGTCAGCTCAACACTGGGAATGGCAGGTTCAACCTTTTGATTTTATTTCGGTACTTTTTCATCATTTCAAGGCCCTAACATTTCCATAGTAGGTCAACAAGTTTCACCCTCGCTTACTCAATTCATTTTAATGAACACACTTTACTTGAGCATTCATTAAAATTAGGTAGTACAGTAAAATCTGTAATTTGAAATAATTTGTGCAGGTGGGTGTTCGAATTACTGCAAACTTATGATGAGAGTGTGTTTGGAAAAATGCTGTAACAAAGACAATGTTGCACCTACGTATTTTCCTTCAAGAGTCACTTCAAACTTGAAGCAATTTAAGTGGGGGTCATCTGTGAATCAGATAATTATTATATCCATCGAATTTACGTACAAGCGGATTGACCGTTAATTGACGAATTATTGTTGCAAGGAATTATCTATGTACAGACGGCTGAGCCAAATTCCTTTTTCGATTTGCACTCATTAACAAAAATGACTTGTCTCGTAATACGAAGCTTTCCTGTCTGCAGTAGTTAGGAAGTATAAAGAAGTTATCTAGATATTATAATATTTCCGTGAAGAGAAAGACCTAATTTATACTTTGGGAACTATTAGTGGTTTTTGATCTTATTTTATGTCATGCTGTGCTGTAAACTTCAGGTGAGAGTGTACGTGGTTGTGGTTTCAAAATCGCCCGATTCAAACTAATTTTCTCGTCTTTCACCGTTGAAGGTAGGAAGGCAGAAGGGAAAACGTTTGATCCTCCAACATCATCAGTATCACTAGCAATCTGAGTTCAAATACACCGTACTGGTTGACATCCTATGAATCCAATAATTGCATGTGATTGCCATATTGGGACAATATAAGAGATCTACTCGTAGTTTATAGATAACAATTTGGCTCATTGTGGTTGGAGAGCTGTTGATTTCTGCGTATGCACAATCTATAGAGTAAGTCCATTTACTCATATCTTGGGTACACTTGGATACACCAGTTACGAGTAATTACAAGAATTTGCGTTGTGATGTTGGGAAGCTAATTTATCGCCCACCCGGTTGGCAGCCTTTTGTTTATTATATTCGATAATGAACCATTGGAATCGAATTTAGGGGGTTTATGTTTCAAGATACGTAGATTCCGAAATGCGAATTTAAAAAGTCCATCCGTCCGCCGTCCGGCGGCACTTTGCCCAGATAGTGTAGAGCAGAAATTAAGAAATTTGGTTTCCGGCTTCAAACCACATATGGTCTTAAAACTTTTGAGCCACGATGAGCCAATTTTGACCCACGATGAGCCTTGAAACTTTTCATAACCCTTGGTCAAGGGGAAGTGGTTCAAAACGAATTGAGAAATTTCAGTTTGAGTTTGAAAAAAGGTTTTGGTTTAATAGTTTTTATGGTGGAAGCGCTGAGTTTGTGGAACTCCATTATCATGTGAGTAGGTTGAAAAAAGACTTCAGTTCCACAATCTTTGTACTTTAAATCACTGATCAGTGATTTAAAGTACAAAGATTGTGGAACTGAAGTCTTTTTTCAACCTACTCACATGGTTTTGGTTTATTAAATTTTTTTGGTTTATTAAATTAATTTTAATTTTGATTCATTAAATTAATTTTATTAAATAAATTTTATTTCCATCATAGTCATCATGCGACACATTTTTTGCCCCTTCCAAGATGAGGGTGAATCATGAGGCAGCTTATCGAGTCATGTTCATACTGGGCCGGGTGATTCCAAAAGCACATTGGTGTTGAGACATTAAGTTAATAAATAATAATGATTGGTAAGGTATTTAACCGAGGTACTTAACCACTCACAGAACTAAGGATGGACAAGATGAACTTTATTGAACAATTAGACTGAATTAAATAATGAATAATTGAACGTAACAGCGAGGGGGATTGGATCGAGATCGAGGCATAAAACAGGACTGAAAGCAAGATGGCCACAATGGCGTACTTCTTGAATATTAGACAATTTGATAGATGAACCTAGCGGGGGGGAAATAGTGTAGCCAGCCCGATTCCCAGACCCTCAGCACTCAACAAATAATGATATTGGTCTTAAATATTAAAACCAGGACTATATCATTATAATTGAACCCAGTACTGTTCTGAATCCCATGACCTATTCTATATACTAGGGGGAAAGTATGACCTGGAGTAGTAGAACTGATTCTTGATGATCTGAATGGTGAGCGACGGTTGATCTACACCGGGGCGACAGAAGCGCCTTTGGTGATGAACTGGGAACTAGTGCAAGGTAGTAGCGGACATCAGAACTGGGAAGGAGAACTGAACATAAGGTAATAATAATAATAATTTTTAATAATTAATAATAATTATTAATAATTAAATTATAATTATAAATATAATTATACAATTATTGCGGAAGTAGGTAGGTGAAAATAGAAACCCCACAATCATATTGGTACAAATTATTTGTAATTAATTCATCATCTCCATGAACGTTTCATCTATCATTTCGTGATTTAGAGTGGAAGGTGATGTGCACAAAGAATAAAAACCGTTGTGTCAGGAATTAACAGAGTATTTTTACTTGGCTTCAGTATACCGCTTATTTATGAGGCTGCAGTTTTCCACATTGTTTCATGATTCATTTTCATTCCGCCTCATCTCTATATATTCTTGGAATTGATCCAAATCAATAATCGTATCGTTCAATTCAATTCTAACGTGCCTTTCATGACTCTGTTCGATTAGTTACGATGATTAATAACAGCTCACTCACCCGAAAAAATGTTTTCCCCCGTCTACGTCTTCTTTTCGGGCCAGCTGGGGAGGCGACGACAGGTGCACGGCTGTCATTATCTCTTCTACAATATCAACATGACCTTCCTCCCATAACCATCAAATTACACGGGCTTTCCCAAATAGCTGGCGGCTCTACATTGGCCTAAGGTGTAACTCTGGTCCTCAAACTTGATAATGAGATCGCGGACGGAGCAAATAGGCATAAAAACCAACAAGGGAGGGAAATTATAAGGTGAAACAAGCTGTTGACGTGCCCTTGTTGTGCAGGTGGAAACGACCCCTCCATTCATTACGAGTGGTGGTGTGGACACAGGTTGCTCTTCTGCCCGTAATTTTGGAAAGTGATCCTTGTTCCGAAACCAGGTAAGACTCCCTTGCATCCCAGAAGAGCGAGGTTCTGCATTGTTATTACGCCATTCCACCTTCTCTTTCATTTACACCCCCCCCCCCCCTCTACTGTCCTTCTACATTTCAGAAATTGGTACTAATCCAACTTATTAATTTCGGTCACTCGCGACCATTTCCGAGAGTTATACTTTTTCTGAGTTGTAAACCGTAAGATAGAAGCAGAGTTGAGACCCCCATAATGAAGATTATTATAAAAGGGAATTTCAGTGGTGAATATGTCTGTTACACAAGGTGATAGATGAATTATTCACTTGGTAGACTTCATTCGTAAATGAAAACCTACAACTGAGTACTGCATGCGTTGTGAGGGACACTAGATAAATACCATCAACAAAAATGAAATGGAAAAATAAGAAGGAGGATACACTGCTGATCCATCCTGGGGGGAACCGAATTTTCGTACAGGGATGTGGGCAGAAAATATGGAAGTCTACATGGAAGATGAACTAAAGAACTATCAATCCAACTGTCTAACTATTGAACTTGGAGAAAACAACAACATTCAAACAAAACGAAGGTCTGTAGACGATAAAAACGTCAACTAAAAATTGGATGCGGGAAAGGGTGCAAAGTAGGGTTTGAAATGTACAAAACGTCCTATCTCAGAGATTTCAAATAGAATGGTATAGTATACTACAGTTTTTGTACACTACTTAATAGATTTTGATTCGACGAATTTTAGAAAATCACCCGGAGCGTCGTTCACAATGAGGGCTTCAGATGCCAAGTCTCATAATAGGAAACAGATAATTCAAAGAAAACGTGGTTTTGAGATATCGAGTGTCTTGTTCGGGTATACTTATTTTCTCTACGGAAAGAAGATAATTTCGAATACTTGTTAGCGGCTACCTCTTGTTACAGATTATTGCCAACGTAGGTATAGAAAGTAAAACCCCTAATTATGTAAGTACATAACAGTTATAAATAATCTATCTTTTAAATGATAATTTCATCCATATTTTATCAAAGGGTCAATCTGGAATTTAATACGAAAAATTAAAGAGACCATTACAGAGGTAGTTACTGACTCCCTCCTTTCACTCAGCGAAAACTTTCGATCACTATCTCAAACGAAGACACAATTTTTAACTCAATACTCCAACCGTTTTGTTTAGTTATCGGGTTCACAAGGATATTACATACAGAAATTTAATTTAGACAAAAGGCCGATCGAGATATGAAATAATAAATCGTTAAGAGAAATTTGCAGCGTTTTTAATACTTGTAACATTGCATTCATCGGCCAATTTGATATTGTTTGTAACTCTCATCTTATCAATATTTAAAAAGAAATATATATATAATTTATAGTTGTAACTGATGAAGTCGTAACGAGATGCGGCAGGCGAACTCCGTTCCCCGTGCTCGACAAACAATTGAAAATATAAATTAATTAATTGAGGTCAGGGACGATTACAACAGACGACGAGGATTGGCAAAGAAGGGAAATTTGATCTTATCGCTGTAAATTCTTCTACTATCTGCGTTTTATTCTCTGTATAGGTCATGATATCATTTCTGTATACAATATTGTTCGAGTCCATAATTATACGTTATAATTGGAGTAATGAGCTAAAATATAGCCTGTTTGTTCGAGAAGGTTACATGGTTCTTGGTGTGGTTGTCGAGGGGGAGAGAAGTCTGTAAGTAACTTATTGATAACCAGTGCCACCCTAACGGTAACGCATTTATTTAAATTATTAATAATTTATAACTCATTTGTATCTATCATATACTTCATGAGTTACTACTTGTAACTAGCCAGGTCAGAAAAATTAATATTAAGAAGTATAATATTCATTGTGAAGGAATGCCTGGTCGGATTTTGAATTCAATTGTGTTAAGAAAAGACCCGCCAAAAAACCTCAGCCGCAAAAAGGAATGATATCCATTTTGCCCGCCAGCCACATATATAGGATGCTCGGTGCTTCGCACCTCACAGTTGTGTGTGCATATAGAAACCTGATCCTCCTTCCTACCCCTAATCTCCACCGTCAATGTTTTCCTGTTCCCTGTCTCCTTCCCACAACCCCCTCTCACCCTTAGTCACCCACGGTTTCACCTAATATGTTTCCTCTGTTACACCAGCAGGGAGCTTTACGCTTCTTTCAATGCTGTTGGCGGGAGCTTTTTGCCAGATGAACAAGCCTGAATTGAAGCATTTTTCATTACAGTTGTACCACCGCTGATTACTCGTGACCACCAGTAATACTTATCCCCCCAAAAACAACTCCGTTGTAAAAACTGGCCCGCCAAAATCCTCAGCCGCAAAAAGGAATGATATCCATTTTGCCCGCCAGCCACATATATGAACAAGCTTACATAAGTATTACTGGTGGTCACGAGAAATCAGCGGTAGTACAACTGTAATGAAGTAATGCTTCAATTCAGGCTTGTTCATCTGGCAAAAAGCTCCCGCCAACAGCGTTGAAAGAAGCGTAAAGCTCCCTGCTGGTGTAACAGAGGAAACATATTAGGTGAAACCGAGGGTGACTAAGGGTGAGAGGGGGTTGTGGGAAGGAGACAGGGAACAGGAAAACATTGACGGTGGAGGTTAGGGGTAGGAGGATCAGGTTTCTATATGCACACTCAACAGCGAGGTGCGAAGCACTGAGCATCCTATATATGTGGCTGGCAGGGGCAAAATGGATATCATTCCTTTTTGCGGCTGAGGATTTTGGCGGGCCAGTTTTTACAACGGAGTTGTTTTTGGGGGGATATCACATTTTTTTGCATGGCTAGTTTTCGAGTGGTACTTTTACAATCCGGTTCAATTTAACAAAAGTACCTACGAGGTAACTAGTAAATTTTTTCCTAAACGAAGTTATATCCTAGTCAAAATTTAGTAAAAAATTAGTACGCCTACTAATTTGCCTTCTTGTTTCTTGTTTTTGTGACAAGAATAATTATTTTTTGGAAATTATTGTTTGTTATCTGAAATGTGTTTGAAAAAATAAGTAGTTTTAAAATTTATGCGAATTGGTTAAATAGTAGTTTTTGATCAATTAAAACAATTATAAACAATTATTAAAATTTAATACAATTATTCTTATTATTAAATTTAAAAAAATAGAAAGAATAATTCTAAGAATAATTTCTAATTATTAGAAATTGGAATGATTTTGAATTAGAAATTTTTTGAAAATTGGTTGCATTTTTTCTTGGGTAATGTGCAAATTTTTGTTGTTGAGAATCATTACAATAATTGTAATTATTGGTGTCGAAGAGAAAGTGGAAAGAGAAAGTTTGCAAAAGGTAAAACGCACGTTTTTATACAAAGAATCGCGAATATCTCGAGAACCGTTGAGAAAAGTGACAAAGAGCGCTACCCTCATTTGAAAGCCTATAAAATTTCCTATCGATCCTTAGACAGGCGCCACTCTACGACAATTTTTCTGACCACCGTTCAACTTTGATGTTTTCGGAAATTAGCCAAATCAGTAGATGTGGAATTTATTCACGTATTTTTGGCTGTAGATTAGTCGAATCGATTGAGATTTAGTTCAAAATTATTGAGCATATACTAGATAACCTAGCGGACATTTTAAGACCAACCGCACCAATTTCCATCAATTTTGGCGGCAGTTATTGTTGAAAATAGAAAAATCACCATAACTCCTTTGTTTTACCCCTTAGGAAGCTCATTTTGGTCTCAAATTAAACAGTTTTAAAAGCCGAATACAACTAAAAAAGAAAATCTGAAATTTTGAAGGAGTTATGACCATTTGAAATTCCTAAAAATTACTATTTCCCCCCTAATTGGGAGGGAAATGGGGGGAGGGAGAAAAAAGGTTCAAAAGGCACTCCCTTGGATCATAACAAACGTGTGTGCAAAATTTCAGCTCGATCCGATTTGTCTGCTGGGTTGTAGCTCCGTCAATGAACAACAAGAAGAAGAAGAAGAAGAACACGAAAAACGTGAAAAATAGTGGTTTTAAAACTGTTATACCCCTGACACCTGATTTTCCCAAGAGCTGAAATTTGGTTTACGTCCTCACGTGCCCCTGGAGAGTTGCTGTACAAAAAATCAACTCTCGAGACACTCAGGGGACCGAGCTACGGTATGGTGAAAACCCCAACTTGTTCCGTCGCGTAATCAGTGTCTCAGTCGCTTCGGTTTTCAGGGCTTCGGTTTTCTTGGCGGTCGGGACGGTCCCGCGTCCCTAGATATTTTACTGGTTTCAAAACACTTCAGTTATAGATTTTTCAACGCTGAACACGATGGTAAACTCAGAATTGCGATATCTCATTCCGTTATCAGATGAGAGCAGATGAACCGTGGAGAACATCTCAAGTAACAACCACGTTTCTTCATCTTCGAAGTGCTCCAGTTTGAGAACAAAATAAGATACCGCAATTCTGACTTCACCATCGTGTTCAGCGTAACCTTCGAAATGATGTGACACTTGTCAGACTGTTCCATTTTTTGAATTTATGGTTAACTCCCCCCCCCCCCCGCCCTGAACTTTTTATTTCAATTCTATTGAGAGAAAGTCCGCTAAAATCCCTAAGATTATTTGGTGGTGACCCTATTTTTCTTTCTCACCAAGGTCGTACCTTGACAATCATTCCATCATTATCATAAGTTCGGAGTCCTTGCTGTTATGACCAAATCGTCCTCTCGCGGGGAGAAGGAAAAACATCGTGTATTCAAAACATGCTGCGGCATTCGGATCGCTGTTATAAATTTGGGCGGAGGAATTCGATAATTCGGCGAGAGAAATTTCAATGGAAACGCCTCGCTGACCGCGGAAGCTGCTCCGCTTTTCCGTAACCCTCGAGAGAACCATGTGCTCTGGCCGTGTGTACTGGACCGTTGCTATTGGTTGATGGTCCTAATGAAATCAGAATGAGGTATTGCGGTAGACCACAAGTATGTTAACACTAGCGCCGCATTCTGGTACCAACGATCAGAACCGCTGGAGTCTTTTCGTTCTCGTCATAGACGCACTGAAGAACGCAATGAGCACGTATCGGAGAACGTTCTTTGACAGTAAAAAGAAATAGGTACGTTTATTAGGGCGCCATGTCAAAGCCAGGCTTCCAGATGAAGAGTGTCTCATTCGAAGGTAAATCGAGCTGGAGTAAAATAATAACACGCGAATCCAATTGTCTCGTGCAGTCCAATGGTGCATCCAATGGTGCTCGTGGTACGTTACGGAATGACACCGACAAAATAGTGCAGGTGCGTTTTCGAGGACTCTTCTTTTTTTTGAACATGGCAAAATTAGCTTGGAACATCAAAAAGAGCTTGGATAAATTATTTACGATATACTGTCGCTGTATAGAAAGTACTAATTGAAAATGCTTCTGAACACTATCAACCCTCGCAGCACTTAACATTTCTAAAACATCTCAATTGGTTTCAATAACGTTATAATGTTACATAATACGATATTATTGTGGGTGATGTTGTTGACATTTTTCAAAAATATCTCGGCCAAAACATTTTGCAAAAAACATTTTGAAAACATTATATAGAAAATGTTTCTTAACATTTCTGAGACGTAACGAAAACAATATCGTAGAATCCACATCTTGAAAATTTTGCCGAAAGATTTTAAGACGTTTCAATTGACACATTTCTGTGATATCTGAAAAACATTTCTCAAGATCAGCGTGGAAACGTTACTTTTGTGATGCCTTTAAAATATGTTGGTCAGAAAACATTTTTAAAATGCTTCAGGTGTTTTCTACATTTCTGAAACTATTGAAGTATTGACTATTGAGAGTATTGAATTTTTCCATTCAACTTTAACATCCAACTTTCAACATTCAACTTTTTCATTCAACTGCATTCTTAGTACATTTTTATGATATTTTTGGAATAGTATTAGGTCGACTTTTCTATTAGTAGTAAGAGGAATGTCGACCGAAAATTGTTTACAACGTTTTAAATAAATGAAAATTGTCAAATTGGTCCGGAGTTACTCACAACTTATGTTAACTCTTTTCAAATAATATGATTGTTGAAGCGACAGTGCAGAGTTGTCATACTTTGTTGTTAGTATTTCACAAGAAGACTTATAGGCAAAGCGTATGTGTAGATGAAAATTTAATGATCAATCACAAGGCTTCACAGTACCTTTAGTATCCTACCTATCCTGACTTTTAACAGAATTTGAAATTTGAATGCACGGAAATAGGTACATTTCTAAAACATTATTATGCAAGAGATCTAGATAAATTATCACATCAATGGATTTGAGTCATTTCGTGTGAACCATTTCGGAAACAATCGGAATGAAACGTTTCTACGTAAAATGTGTCGAAAACATTTATCATGAAACATCTCTATCACATTTTCTTGTGGAAATTCCATGTCACATTTTGCGTGAAACATCTCAAAAACATTGGTGATGCCACGTTTTCAAGTCATTTTGCGCCTAGGATATGTTGGTCATGTAATGTCTTTGACACATCATACAGCAAACTTCTTGGAAACATTTGTTTTGAGCTATGATTGTATGTCATCCTAGGATATGTATTCAAAACTTATTGGGGATGATCTTACAAACGTTTCACAAACCGTCGCAAAGTGCGGACATTAGCGATTTTAAAAATGTTTTCTACAGGTTTTGAAAACGTATTGAAAATAGTAGCACCTACACTCAAGTAACACGATGATTTTTAAACATTAAATGTTTTAGAAGAAACATGTTTAAAATGTTTCCAAAATGTAACTGTGCTGTGTGGGAAGTGAATCTTATTTTGCCCTTACTTATCACCAAGAAATTCTAGGAATATCGATATTTATATTGAACAATTTCAATTTTGGTTTATTATTTATTAAATTATACCTACCATTCAATATAATTTTTCCCAAATATTTTTCAAGTTCGACTTTCGGATTATACGTATCTTGATACGCGATCCCGACAATTTTGAGGGGGCTGAACAGTGTGTTTCCTCGGTCGATTTCAATAATTCATTATTGAAAATAATAAACTGTGAACGGGTCCCTTGCGTGTGTACATGGAAGTATTAAAAAAGCGTTATTCGATACCTGAGATGGTTCGCGAAGTCATCCCCGAATTTCACATGGGAATGAGTAGTTTGTTTTAGGACTCTCGAAACAAAACTTTTCCCTGAGTTGAATAGATTGAATAGGCCTATTCCTAGGACACCCTGTTGATTGAAATGCTAAACAATGTTTGTTTTCGTAATATTTTCCAATAGTAGAGCCAGTACTTGTTTATTGAAAAAATGTTCCCTTTTGAATAAACATCTACCAGCTCACCTTCATATTTGTACCTCAACTCAACAGGATCGACTTCATTTGAAAAGCAGGAGAAAAAAATGTCTTTTTTTTTCACTTTTCGTTTCCTGCAATCACCTTGGTATGTTCTCCATCAGACCATTCAATTCTTCCTGGTACCGCTCTATGATGATTGGTGGGAAAGTATGCAACATATTCATCCGGTGTCACTCACGACTATGAAAAAAATGAACTTCGGAACTACTCCCATGCAGGCAAAGGTAAAAAAGTATTCAATGCTAACTGCACAGACAGTTCTTGGACAGCAATTAATGCTGCACTCATAGGTATCGGCCATGTGAAAGAATTGCTGTTAGTTCCGTTTCATCAACCCAGTAACGGAATTAAATATAAAATGGAGATGCCAGTGTCAATACTAATTGCTCGTTTTTCTTGAAACCATATGAACGAAAACAGATGAAACAGAATTCCACAAAATATCTGAAATCGTCGGAACGGTCAACTATGTTTCAGGACGCCCCTTCATGGGCTGGCCTTGACGTTAGAATTCATATTATTTTCGATTTTGGCGTCATTATAAAGTACCTATTGTAAGAACTTGTTAGTTGTTTCAATCTGTTTGGAACGGCGCCTGAAGAGGCGTGCGATATGCGATATGCAAAACATACCTATTTAAACTGAATATGGTAGATATCAACCACTGTCATGCATGCAAAGATGGCGAAGGATCCATGGAACACATTTTTCTCTTATGCCCTACATACAATGACCAAAGACAGAACATGATGATATATATACCACCCCAAGTCGATGCCCCGTTCAACTTGGATCCCTACTAGCATCAGAGAACTGGGCAGTATACCGAGCACTTAACAGTTTCCTCCAGGACATTAACCATAAAATGTGAGATTATTTTCTTATTTTTATTTGCTTAAATTTATGTAAATTGATCATTATTTTATCGATCAGTTAATTTAATTTATAATCAGTAGGCTGAATGTATTATATTACGACGCCAATAAAAATATATTTAAAAAAAATTAAGTGACACCTTATATCTCATATTTATTGAGCTGAACACGATGGTGAAATCAGGATTGCGATACCTTATTCCGTTCTCAAACTGGAGCACTTTGAATATGAAGAAACGTGGTTGATACTTGATAATATCAAGTATGTTCTTCATATTATATTATGTATAGTATATTATGTTCTTCATGGTTCATCTGCTCTAATCTCATCCCGTTACCAGATTTGGGCATAATTCTGACTTCTTCATCGTGCTCAGCGTTGAAAAATCTATAACTGATGTGTTTCTAGGGAAAAAAGGAGACAAAAGTTAAGACAAAACCAGTAAAATGGAGACATTTTACATAAAAACAGTAATTTCTTCGAAAATCCAATCTCCAATCTCAGATTTCGCACTCGCGAGAGATAACCCCTAATTGCAGATAAATACTTGTCGTTACTTGTCGATAAATACTCGTCATTACTTGTCGCTGGTGTCTGGTATAAGCAATCGTTAGTTTTGGAGAGGAAAATCAAATATTGTTACAAACTCAGCAAGTTCGTTTGCAACAACTCTGATATAACTGAAGCTGTGAGAGGTGGGTAATGCACGCGAGGACGAGGCCCGTTTGGTTACTACCTACGGTGTAATCTCAAGTGATCCTAATCCAATCACGCAACCAGCCCCTTTCCGCTCGTACAGTTAAATCCGAAATGCATAAGAAGGGAGAAAACAGGACTTGACCATTGTGGGATCTAGGAGTTGGGCTCCTTTGTAGCCATTCTGCCGCTCAAGTGGGCGCCCCGTTGTTGGGACGCCGGCTAAAGGTTTGGTGAAGGCTTGGCCCCCATTGTCCTTCATAAGCGAAGGTATAAACATCCTACCGGCACCAACTAAAAAGGTTTTCCACCGGTCTCTCGGATTAGATCCATCCCCGGCCGCACAATGAACCGCTTGTCTTCTCATAATGCCGTCTTTAGTGCTCAACCTTTCCGTCCTCTGTTCGTCCGCTGATGCTCCAATTAAAGCGAGACTTGCTCCTCCAGCAACCCAACTCGCCCGCTCACCGCTTCTACATCTATTTGCTCGGGCTCCTTGGTGACGATTTCTACCTGATTTCCCGGGTATTTAAACTCCAAAGGACCGAGAAATTCGTTCTGTCCTGAATACAAAACACCGACGCAACAGTAAATGCCACTGTACAGAGACCAGGCAAGGATCTTATTCTTCTGTGTTCACTTAGCAAAACCACTGATGGTGACATGTCGGTTCTCTACATATCGATCAACGAAGAAGTACGAAGGTCATCCCACAAGTACGGACCTGTTTTATTGTACGGAAACCGAAAGAGGTAAAAAGCTGGGGAAGGTCTAATGATTTTTGTTAGGATCTACTGGTAACACTGTACAATTTTTAGTTTTTTGGTTTATTATCTTCGATAATGAACCATTGGAATCGCCCAAAGAAAAAAAAATTTTAACCCCCCCTCAAAATTTGTTGGTTTACGTTTCAAGATACGTAGATTCAGAAAATCGAATAAAAAAAATCCGTCCGTCCGCCGTACGCCGTCCGCCGTACGCCGTCCGCCGTACGCCGTCCGCCGTCCGAGGCACTTTGCCCAGTTAGCGTTGAGTTAAAATTACGAAATTTGGTTTCTGGGTTTGGACCAGCCCCACAATGATCCACGAAACTTTTCATAACCCTACGTCAAGGGGAAGGGGTTCAAAACGAATTTTGAAATTTTGAAAATTCCATATCTCGAAAAATTCCCATCAAACGGTATGTTTTTTATTTCATATTTAGATAGAGTTTGTTCCGTAGAATTTGTTAAGACCATCCGCAGCTTTGTACGACCAGCCGTTCGTTCACAATGACGGCTCAAAGATTGTGCCTCACAACCCGATCGTGAATCAAACTGTTGAAATACAGGTCCATTTTCATACTAACAAGCTCTTTGGAACATCATATGGCTTAAGTGATGTCGAGTTTGTTGTTCTGAGGTGCGTTTCGTGCTACGGAAATGAAGGTAATTTCAAATGTTTGTTGGTAGGTACTTCTTTTATAGAAAAATTATTACCGACGTAGTATTAAAAACCCCAGAATTATATCGTATTAATTAATCATAATTAATAATAATTATTATTAATAATAAATACGAATTATTAATACCTAACAATAAATTATAATAATTTTCACTAGGTACTTGATAAAATTGTTAATAATTAGTGATAATTGATAATAATAATTAATCTAACATTTAGGATCTAGACATTTAGACCTAGTGATCTAGACAGAAGGGTGATCTGTACAAAGAAGATAATGAACCGTTGTGTCAAGAATTTGCAGAGTTTTACCTATTCAGTTGTAACCATCGCATGGCAGCCTACCTTGGACGCGTGCTCGATTGTCAAGTGCGGTTTGAGGTCAAATTTTCGACTTGGGAAGGCGTTACTGACGGTGAAATTCGCCGTAGAGTGACTATAGCTAACAGTGGAGGAGTAATGAGTGTTCAAATGGTGACGAACATTTTCATCAAGGACGTGTTCCCGTGCACGATGAGCCCCGCAGTGGGCGCCCTACAAACTGGAGTCACGAAGACGCAGTTGGGGCAGTTCGTGCAATTTCGGATGAAGATTGGCGTCGAACGTTTAACCGAATCCTCGAATCGGTTCATTCAAGATGATTTGAACACGAAAAAATACCCAGTCATGCAGCATGACTATAAGAGCGAATTTTCGACGAAATAATTGGTTTTATGTAACACCGTGTTACATAAAACCAATTATTTCGTCGAAAATTCGCTCTTATAGTCATGCTGCATGACTGGGTATTTTTTCGTGTTACTAACACGTCCCATTAAAGAACACGATGTTCATGAAGAACATCTCAAGTAACAACCACGTTTCTTCATCTTCAAAGTGCTCCAGTTTGAGAGCTGAATAAGATATGGCAATTCTGACGTCCCCGTCTTATTCAGCGTGTGAAAACCTTTAAAATGAGGTGTCACTTGACACACCGTTTCATTTTTGGAATTAATAGGTGTAACTCCCCCCTCCCCCCTTCCTCCAGAAAGCATTAGCAGAGATAGTTGAGTAATATGTAAGTTACCTTTTCGTGTGTTTTCAACCTGCCAGGTTTTGGAAGTAATCGTCGTGTAAACTCATGTTTTAAGTATCATTCAATTTAAATGTATAAACCTCATGGCTTCGTGATATTATTAAACTAGACTGTGAAAGGCATCGGAGTTAAATACTCACTCGCTCACTTCACTTCGCTCACTTGTTTCGGGAAAGTTGGGTTTGTTTGTTCCATTCGCTACCGAGTTTTATAGCGCGCTAATCGAGAATAGCCCCCTCAGGTGATCTCGTACTGGGTTATATAGCGATGGATTTTCTAAGGAATCAGTTACAAAGAGCTAAAGATTCCCTTATAACTGAGGCATCGATACGAAGCGTGTCAAAGTTGTAAATTCGCTATGCAGAGCCAGTCGCTGGGTAAAGGCAACCTGACAGGCGCTCTATACCCTTATCTCCCTGAGATCTATATTCTTGAAAAGGACATACCACTGGTAGATGCCTCTCACAAGAAACCCTAAGCCCTTCCGGTTTCCTTTCAAAAAATTATGGAGGAATTATAGGTGTGTGCTTTTGAACTCGTGACTTGGAGGGAGAGTGTTCTGGACTGTCTGAGAGCTGAGAATATTATGGTATTTTCTCTGAGGAATCGGGGTTTTATTAGACTTCCTCTGCTTCCACTTCTCCGGTAAGGGTACGGAGAGCGGTCTGAGGGCCCGATCTGTTGGCAGAGTGGGGTCTATCCTCATTCGTCTCGAATCTTCTCCCTCTTGCGTTTCATCTTTATTTAAATATTGTTGTTTGCATTGATTTTATAATTTTATAATTAGAATTCTGGGGCATAACAATTGGCAAAACATGTTAATATTTTTGAAGACCAGTTGACAGTTTTTGTATACCCTCGTCGTATGCCTTCCGCTCCACCTCCCAAACCCATTTTTCGACACCATCCTGGACCTCCTCGTCATTTGAAAATCATTTTCCACCCAAAAACTCCTTCAATTGATCGAAAAGATGATAATACGAAGGTGCCAGGTCCAGGGAGTAGGGTGGTATAAGGTCTAGCGTTACGAAGGAGTGGACTCCACGAGTCAGTATTCCTCTCCTTTTGTCCTTTAATTACAAAATAAAATAATAATTATTTTTCCAACTTCTTGAGTGTCTCACAGTATGCAGCTGCATGTATGGTGTTTCCTTTAGGCATGAAATCGACTGATAATATCCCTTTCCCCTTTCCATTATCTCCTTTCCTTTATCCCTTTCCCAAAAGATCATCTGAAAATTGGACTTCGAATTTCTTGGTGAATGGGTATGGCGCCATTGTGATTCAGGACTATAGTTTCAGTTCATATCGTCAAGAAATTCGCGTGCAGCTAAAACCTGCGGTAGGTGGAGCGATTGGAGGACGAACTGTTTGACGCGTTTGTCTGCTGTGACATTTCGTCCTCATTTTCTCTTATTAAAGCCCGAGGGTTAGAGCTATTGCGATTACTGAAGGGTTGATTAATACGTTCATATAGTGCATTGTGTAGGACTCCAAATTTTCATTTGTATTTATTAATTTGTACCACCAAGAATACTTAGTTCAAAGAAGAATTCTTAAATTCTCATTCGTTTCACAAAAGAGCAGTTATATATTTTTATTTTTTTCAACGTATGTCGGTGGGATTTTTTTTTTCAGCCTATCTGAGAAAAAACAACAATAAGAATTTAATGACTATAGGAACTATGGGTGCACAAGAAAATACGTCATGTTGGATTAATTAAACATCAGCGTATAATAGTGACGGAAATGTATTGCAAGGACTGTAGTCATAATGATATTACTAGGAGTTGCTAAGACTTATTATAAGTCATATTATTATTATCATTATTAGTATAATACTAAGGTGGCTTTGCTTATTCGTTCAGTTTAGTTATCGTTTGTCCATTCGGCGGGTCCAGGTGGATGCTGGTCATCCGAATCGTCCGAATCCAATCCACAGGTGATCCAATCGGTGAGGTACTTTGGTGATGTCATAGTGGCCAACAAAGGAAGTGCAATGTGGGTGCAGCCTGGTCCAAACTACGTTGATACGATGTCTCAAGTGTCGAAAATATCGGTATTGTTGGTGTGGTAGGTGCGTCCAGGCTGATTTCGGTTATTCATTATTGTGGTATTTGTGGTATTTTGTAAGGTAAGCCTAGCTCTTATCAATACTTACGGAAAATTCTTCATGTAGTTTAGTCGATCTGAGTTGATTGTTTCCATATATTTTATTGGTAATAGGTATGATTAGGGTCTACACTGGAGACCGAAACGTCACCCTTCTATTAAAATTATTGGCTGCTACAAGGTGGTTTTATTAAAAACACGACCCACAATAAAGAAAATATCGGTAGCCACAGCAAATCGACGATATAAATAGTTGACAAGAACGATGCGTGTAAGTTTGCAATAAGTTTTTCGTGTACATGTACTGTACATATACACGGAAAACTTATTCCAAACTTACACGCATCGTTCTTGTCAACTATTTATATCGTCGAGTACCAGTGTTGCACATCATCGTTCTCCCGCCCTTTTCTACTGGTAATCATTACCGTCGACGTCTGTTCCCGTCTGAAAATCTATGCAATATTTCTACCAAGTTCATCAGCCTTATATCTGTAACAGGGTCATCCTCGGCTTGTTACAGATATAAGGCTGATGAACTTGGTAGAAATATTGCATAGATTTTCAGACGGGAACAGACGTCGACGGTAATGATTAGAAAAGGGCGGGAGAACGATAATGCGCAACACTGTTACTTGGTAGGATAAGGCTCATTGAATTGACTCGTTCATTAACTTCCCTATAACTTAATCCATAAAACTTTCAAAATAGAACGAACGGCTGATTGTCAACACTCAGGATTGTCATAGAAAATGCTTCGAACAGCATTTGAAGACCAGAACAACGATTTGAAGACAGACGAAATTACCGGGATACGACGCTTCGAAAATTACAAACCCTATTTTTAAAACCCCTTGTTATTAACCTAGGGTTATGAAAAGTTACAAGGGTCATCCTCGGCCTGGTCCAATCCCACATCACGTTTATTTTATATTCGTTTTCTAATTCGATTTAATATTTCTTGGTCATTACTGAAATTAATAAACCAAATGGACTAAATGTGCTGGAATCTGCTTATTTTAGTCATTTTTTATTGTCAGTTGTCCCCAAATATCATGAAGAGTTGAAGATCTGATTTTCAGTAGGTAGGTACTCTCATAGAACAGTGATCTGAACGGAACACCTTTGAGGACTAATTGAATGGGTGTCTAGAAAAAGGGCGTACGTTGAAATTGTCGATTCCCCCCCACCACCGGATATTAATAACATCCTATTTTAACTGAGGAACGAGAAGGAAGTGGTTTTCATATCTTTCTGTAAAATGCAGTCAAACAGAAGAAACTCGTGCTGGAAATAACACGTAAAAGGGCGTGCAGTAATCTTATCATCTAATTCTACATTAATTCTACATTATCGAAGATAATAAACCATTAGAATCGACCAAAGAAAAAAAATTATTAATCCCCTTCAAAATTTGTTGGTTTACATTGCAAGATACGTGGATTCAGAAAATCGAATAAAAAAACTCTGCAAATTCTTGACACAACGGTTCATTATCTTCTTTGTACAGATCACGCTTCTGTCTAGATCACTAGGTCTAAATGTCTAGATCCTAAATGTTAGATTAATTATTATTATGAATTATCACTAATTATTAATAATTCTATCAAGTACCTACCTAGTGAAAATTATAATAATTTATTGTTAGGTATTAATAATTTCTATTTATTATTAACAATAATTATTAATAATTATGATTAATTAATACGATATCCGGCTGTTGGAATCGACTGGGTTCCTTTGTGCAGAACCTGAATGATAGAGATGATGAATTAATTACAAATAAAATGTACCGACAACCGTTTGTTTCTCGATCGTGTTGACAGGTTCATATCGGCTCAACCTTTGGGCCCTCACTGTGAACGAACAGTTGATCGTACGAAGGTGCGGATGGTCTCAAAAAATTTATACAATAAACTCTAACTAAATGTGAAGTAAAAGCTACGCCGTTCTATATGAATTTTTCGTGATATAAAATTTTCAAAATTTCAAAATTCGTTTTGAACCCCTTCCCCTTGACCTAGAGTTATGAAAAGTTTCGAGGATCATTGTGGGGTTGGTCCGAACCCGTAACAAAAATTTCGTAATTTTAACTGTGACGGCGGACGGCCTACGGACGGATTTTATTTTATTCGGTTTTCTGCATCTACGTATCTTGAAACGTAAACCAACAAATTTTGAGGGGGGGTTAAAAAATTTCTTTCTTTGGGCGATTCCAATGGTTCATTATCGAAGATAATAAACCAAAAATTATTAATAACTAACAATAATTAATTATAATTTTCACAACTTGATAAAATAATGAATACTTAATGATAACTCGTAATAATAATTAATCTTTCATTTAGTGATCTCTTCAGAAGGATGATCTGCATTAAGAAGATAATAAACCGCTGTGTCAAGAGTTTTTCGCATTCTATTCAGATGTCGTTATAATGTATGTCAATAATGAGAGCCTGCTACAGGTAAGGAATATATTTCAAGTGAAGAGTGTACATTTCTGGATCTAGAGTAAATACCCCAACTGCATCACCCACCTGGGATCCAGGTTGCGAAAAAGTCAGCAAAAAGTACTTGAAGAAGGGCGTATGTTATCAATCTACTGAAAAAATTCGGAAAAAGTGAGTTGAACGTTTTTTTGTCCTCCTGAAAAATTGCGAAAAACTTACGCCCTTATTCGAGACACCCATTCAATTGTTAATTTTCGAACACTGAAGTCCAGAGTTCAAGCGTTGATCGAATATACCCTTCGTATGAGTTCATTTTTCCATCCCCGAGCGTTGCTTTTGAGGGACATCGTTAAATGCGACAGTGTATTATTTCCCTACAACAGGGTATGTAACTTCCCGAGGGTGGATTAAGGGGGTGTGTGTATGAGTGCCGATTTGAAGTGAAGTGGCGAGCGTTGAAGATGGTGGGGGGAAGGGGGTATTGCAATATGGTACCTTCCCCCTCTCCATGACGTCAGCGAAACCCCCTTGCAAAGTGCATCGAGTCTTGAAGTGTCGCCATTTTCACGGAGCTCCTACCTATTTGAATAGGTAGTGTAAGCGCGGGGGGGTACGTAATTACTGGAGGTAGGGTGCAACAACCACGCCCACCCTGGTCACAAACCCCGCCTACAATCTGAACCTTGTACTCTTTCTCTTGTCTGTCCTCTGATTGAACCCAGTTCGAGGTCATCATCATGCGATCGACAGCCGAACGGATCGGTGGCCTCCGCCGCGCCGGCTCCGAGAAGAACCGCCAAACGTCCGGCTGTGCGACGACCGAATCCCGTTCTTCTGGCGAAAATCCCGGAAATCTCTGATTTTGAGAGAAATTCTTCGTTGATTGCAGACATTCCAAGTGTGATGGGTCGCCATTTGGACTTATAGAACTCTGATGCTAAAAAGCCCACCAGATGATCAGTGATGATCATTACATTTCAGACAGATGTAAGTCCCATGTGCGTTTGAATTCAACCTGTGTACAACACTGCATGGAGCAGGGTTTTCCAAAGCAGGGTCCCTCACTAGGGAGTCAACGACGAACTACGAGAAAAATTAATACATTCATACAAAAATAAACATAGAGTGAATAATACAATTAAAAATAAAATCCACAGTCATGTAACATGGCTATAAGATCAAATTTTGGGAGAAATAACTGATTTTACGGAAAAGGTCTCCATTTTCCTGGTTTTATAACCAATAACCAATCCTTTTTTGCCGATTAAACCCTCAGTTTATAGATTTTTCAACGCTGAACACGATGATGAAGTCAGAATTGCGATATCTTATTCCGTTCTGTAACTGGAGCACTCTGAAGATGAAGAAAAAGAAAGTTGGTTGTTACTACCCTCGTACATGAGTTTATCTGCTCTAATCTGATGATGGGATGAGACATCGCAATTCTGACTTCACCGTCGTGTTTAGAGTTGAAATATCCATACGCTGAGGGGGTTTTGGGGAGATTGGCAAAAAAGGAGACAATATTTGTTATAAAACTAGAAAATGGATACATTTTACATGAAACCAGTCATTTCTTCGAAAATTCACTCTTATAGCCATGGATTTTTAGCTGTGGATTTTTTTCTATAAGGTTCTCCAGTTTCCCGTACTCAAAGCGTTTATAAAATAAAGCTTTAAAGCTAATTGTAGTTTTTCGATAATTAGGAAGGTTCGATCGTCTGTCCTGGTTGGTAAAACACACGATGATGAAGTCAGAATTGCGATATCTCATTCCGTTATCAGATTAGAGCAGATTAACCATGAAGGACATCTCAAGTAACAACCACGTTTCTTCATCTTCAGTTTGAGAACGGGATAAGATATCTACGAACTTAGCCTTTCGATGTCCAAGACAGATTTTTTGTGCAAATTTGAACTTTTTATCTCAATTCTATCGCGATTTTTCGTCTGGAATGACACATACGTTTTTGGTGTCTTTTGACAGTGAATCGGGCTGGTCTCTCAGTCATTTTTCCGGAAATTTCAGAATTGTTGCTGTATACGTTCATTGCGGGGAACTGCTCCCCCCTTCTATCTGCTGTATGCTTCTCGAACGCCCTGTTTTTTTCTTCAGTATTTAACTGGGTCATAGTTTCCGCGAGTGTCATACCTACCTATTGAAAGTCTCTTTATTAAATAGTTATGAAATAACCACCAAATTAAATAACCAGTAAATTATACTCCAATCCAATATGGATCAGTGGCTGAAGTTGGGATCTCTGAGGAAGCAATCAGTTTTTCCATCACCTGACTACAAGTTTTTGTCGAGAACATTACAGACGACAAGCTAAATGAAGTTGATGCACTGCAGCAAGTTCCAGCATTCACAGATTCAACAAGTCTCAAAACATTTGCAGTTCAACAGCCAGTGGAATTGGGGTAATTAAAATGCGTAATATGTACCACGATAGTTATTTAGATTCGGGATTTGTAGAGACTAACGAGGGTAAAGCTCTGTGTATGATTTGCGCGAGAGTCCTTCCAAACAGTTCAATGGTTCCACTTAAACTGCGTCGCGACGCGTCGTCGTTTGAGGGTACACACCAGGTACTCGGGTAAAAATAGACTAATTATTTCAAGAGAAAGCACACTGAACTGGTTGCTCCTCAAATCCTAATCAAAACTCACGCAAAAACTGTAAATGAAAATTCTTTAAAAGCGCCTTATTTGGTAAGTTATTGAGTGGCACAGGCAAATGAAGTTCATTCCATCGCCGAAACCCTCATAAAACCGTTTGTTACTCATATTGCCTCTTGCATGCTTGACGATAAAGCAATTAAACTTGTGACATCAGTACCGTTGTCAAACAACACTGTAAAAAAAGGATACTTTATTTATTAAGTGATGTGAAGGAATCGATGGTTTATCGCATCAAACCTTGTCGTTTTGGAACCAAATCAACGAATCTACAGACGTCTCGGGGTTGGCAATTTTATTGGCTTTTATCCGCTATAAATACTCCAGATGTTTCGAGGAGGATCTTCATCTGTGCAATCCAATCACTTCCTGCCAATACAACAAGGGCCGTATTCCGTTTGTTGGACGATTTTTTGTACGGTGAACAAAATTCCTTGGAGCAACTGCATTGACGTATGCACCGGTGGTGCAAAAGCAATGACTGGCCCAACGGTTGGAACAATTACGAGGATAATAGACAAATCTAAAAATTGCAGTTGCATTCATTGTGTTCTTAGACCTGCTTTAGCTATGGAACCCTGCCTCTTTTAAGAAAGTTTTGGACGAGTCTGTTCAAAATATTAATTACACATATAAAGGCGCGGGCTTTAACCCTTTCTCCCCGACGGGAGTCCTCCTACCGCATGGTCAACCCTCCAGGCGCTTGAGCCACCAACATGTCAACCCCCTACCGAAGGAATTTTCCAATCCGCCGCCCGCTCACTCCCGTTGTCTTCCTCTTTTATTTTCGCCCACTTTCACTCAACATTATTTCTCAACTTAATGATTTTTGAGTTTGATGCATGTTACCCTAATCGCACATGTAGTATTATGAAGATTTTTTCTTGACTGAGTAATTGTTATATGTTTTATTATACATATAGAAATACATTGGATTGCACTATACTAAAATAATGTTGATACAGATTTTTGTAGACTGTAATCCCTAAATATAAAAATGATCATAAAACACCAACAATTTATCATGTTACCATAAAAAAAAGGTTTTTTTTTAAATATTGGTCTTGATTGAACTTCAGTTGCAAAGATGCCGACGCAATTGATATTTTTCATAACTCATTTTATTGGTAAAAAAAAATAATAATAAGAATAGTAATAATGATGAGTAAGTAAAAGTATTATAGGTAGGCACATATCGTCGAGGAAGCAGCAACACTACCAAGTTCGTTTTTCACAACATTTCAGGAGAGAGGAAAACCCGATTTTTCCGTCCATCAAGGCCTAATTGACTGACGTTTTTCTCGATATCTATGATGAATGATATCTATTTCTCATAGATATCGAGAAAAACTTCAGTCAATTAGGCCTTGATGGACGAAAAAATCGGGGTTTTCTCTCTCCTGAAAAGTTGTGAAAAACGAGCTTGGTGGTGTTGCTGATTCCTCGACGATATTCCTTTTCTTGTGAATTCGAGGAGTAAGTCCGATTTGGTTCATTTCAATAATTTTGTTTAGTGTGATAATCTGCGAAGCACGGAACAACGCATAAACCCACGTCACAGTGTTGGCATTGAAATGTAGCTTCTCTTCTTACTTGTTTTGTGCAAACTACACAGTGTCTTATTCGTCTCTTGTCGCCTTGAAACTTGGAGATTTTTGATGGAGAATGACGAGCAAGAGGGCGAAGTTGTGATTCGTGAGATTTTTTTTGCTGCTGTAGGTGTTTTTTTTCACCACCATATTTCTCAATGATCTCTTCAATCAGCTTCAGTCGAAATTCGGCAAATGCGAATTTCTTCTTCTTGGTGAGGCGTCGTCAGTAGATTGAATGGGAATTCAGGACAGCTAGATCCAGAAAATTGAAGAAGAATTTTTTATACCATTTTAGATTTTTTCTCGTACACGAATGTCCACAGTACCCATATTTTCGTTGTATTCGGCTATGCTAGTCGGTTTGATTATCGGTTTTCCAGTTTTATAGTCTTTTTTGGAAATTACAGAAGTTGACGGACCGTGATAAGTTGACAACATGAAGTCATCGCGTTTGTCGCACCATTTCATACAAACCAAATTTTTTTTAATTTTTATGTACAAAAAGTAAACTTACCTTTTTTTAATTTTTCTAACATCTTAGGGAAGTTTTTCCTGTTGCTCCTTACTGTTCCACAAGCGTTCATTTTTCGTGTGAACAACGAATAAAAAAGCGCAGGGCTGGAGTACCAGTTGTCCAGGAAAATCGTGTGTCCCTTATCTAGGTAGTTCTCGAGTAATGTGAACACAATTTCAAGTCAAGACCTTTTGTATTACTATGTGATACTATGGAAACCCTTCACAATTCCTTGCTTCTCCACACGAAAGTAAGGTGGTTGTCTGGTGGGAAAGCACTTTCACGGTTACAGGAGTTACGTTCTGAAGTCTGATCTCTGTTGATGGACCACAATATCAAATCGGCCAACGTTTTTAATGATGAGAGATGGCAGAGTATACTTTCGTATTTATCACATACTTTCATGAAAATTATTGAGATGAGCCTTTCTCTGCAAAGGATGAATATCATAACTTTTGAAGCTAATAAAAAAATTCGCGCATTCAATATAAAAATTCAGTTTTTGGTTGAATCTGTTCAGTAGTAAGTGGTGGAAGGTTTTCCTGCGCTAAATGATTTTTTACGTAAAAACAAACTGGATCTTGAGAAAATCACTCTGATTGATGAAATATGTGAACATCTTCGCGGCTTGGAAAAGTCCCATCAGCACTACGTTCGTACAGATCGAGATACAATTCAGCAAGAACATGAATGGGTGGTCAAACTGTTTCAGTTTCAAAAAAGCCAACTAGTCTATCGTCAAGTGAATACGAATGTCTGATCGACATAACTTCTGATTCCACCTTGAAATCTAATTTCAAGTGTAATACGTACTCCCATTTTCGGCTCCACCTGGAAAATGAAAGGTTCCAACTGCTTGTTGAAAAAGCGAATCCGAATCTTCTTCCTTTTGCCACAAGTTACTTATGGGAATCTGGATTAAACCAGGTATTTCTACATTGTGCCAATTAAAACCATGTCATTCTTCTCATCAATCAAGTTGACTCTATGTTAAAATCATTACTTTGGAATTTATTATGTTCAATTACCTACAATAGTTGTACCTACCTATCGATTCCGTTCTGTTCACTTTAATTTTTGTGTTGTAAATAAAGTTGATTTTGTAAATGTAATGTTTGTTTTCATAGTAATATAAGCCACTCAACCACTAATAATAAGGCATGGCCTGGCTAATTTACTGAACTTGTATTTACCACAAACTACAAATTTAGTGTCATGTATCTAAATCTAAATACTTAAGTAAGAGGGGTCCACAGTAGATATTGTTTCGTGAAAGGGATCCGCAAGCCACAAAGCTTAGGAAGCCCTGGCATAGAGCATTGAGGAAAACTCCTATCTCAGGGACTTGTTAATCTTTACTAAAAGAAGCTCTTGTCCCAAATTGGAGGTTTAACTTTTCATAATATTTTGGGACAGCTAACAATAATAGAAAACACTACAAAAAAAGCGAATTCAAACTCATTTAGTCCATTTGGTTGTATTTCTCCGCAATGAGTAAGAAAGATTAAAGGTTTACGTTTCATCATACATCGAATCAGAAAACCGAAGGTGATCCTCGAAACTGGAGTTAAAATAGGATTTCAAATGTTCAAAAAGCCCTTCTTTCGGACGTTCCGTTTTGCGACCGGCGGTCAGTTCATATTGGGGCCTTGAAGATAGAACCGAAGACTAGGTATTCGTCGACATGAGCTTGAATAACTGAAGAGACCGTTACTGAGCTAGTTACCGACTCTCTTCTCCGCTTGAAGAATTTTACTCGGCCTATTTTGTATAGTTCACACTATAGATTAACAAGGGTTCTGTATACAGAAAAGTGATCTATAGAAGGGCGAAGTATGCAGAAATGATAAATCCGTTGTGGAAACAAATCCAGCGTTCTTTCTTCACGAAACAAAAGAAATTGAAGGCATTCGCGTGAATTATTCCTATTGTAAACTGTTCCTGTTGTCACTTCCAGCTTTCTAGAACATAAATAGTTACATGATGAGCAATCATTTGTCAACCTTTCAGTAGAACCCCTGCGTGATGTCATTTCTGGTTTTTCGTGTGTCGAATAAATCATTTATGAATTTTTCTGCAACGAAAAGAAGATTTTACGAGGAATAATTAAAAATGTGATTATGGTCTTGAGTCTACTATAGGTATATTGGGGGTCCCTGTATGGTTCTTGACAAATTTTTTGTCTCGCAACAAAGTAATTATTTCATCGTTTTCCCAGTGTTTTCTTTTTTGTTAGGACAAAAAAAAGGAAATTATACTCGTACTTTTCTTCTGTATACCTACAGTCAAATAAAAAACACTGGAAATAGTATATTTAGGCAATCAAATTTTACGTGAAAGTAGACCAATCACATCGCGAAGCTATTGTGCCACGATGTTGGTAGGTAGACCGGGGTCAATAGGGACGGTTTTGACGGTTTTTGAAGTATAGCTCCCCTCCAAATTGGGTTTGAAACGTGATTTGTTTTTTTAAATGGAGTTCCTTCACATCTCACCTATCAATTTCTGTAGGCAGTTTTTCAAATTTGTGCCATTTTAGTTTTTTTTTATTGCTTTAACGTGTCCCGCTTCGTCCTCATGGTTGGGGCCAATAGGGTAGGGATAGTGGCTAAAATCGTAGACTATCCCTATTCTTTCGTGGTCTAAGGTGAATAGGGACACTTTAGAAGAAAAAAATACAAAAAAAAAATTATTGAGCGTTGTGGGGTTTTTTCAAAATACAAGATGTGTTATAGGACGAAATTTATTTGGCCGTTTTAACGGAAACATCACAGTTGAGATCGTAAGGCACAAAATGTCAGTATTTACTAAAAATAACTTTATAGGCACATAATTAAGTATTTTCTCTTCATTATTATCATGGAGGTAGAAAAAGAAATTTTTGATCTTCTTATTTAAAAAAAGAAAAAGCTCAGAGTGTAACTCTGACTATACAAAGGAACTCAAATTTACATAACATTAAGAAGAAATTGTGATATAATAGGACTTATTGGACAAAGTCAACCTTTATATATCGTCAGCAGAGTCTGCTACCAGGGATATGATCCCATAAAAAAAAAAAATAATAAATACACTTGGAAAAAGGTTGAAGAATAGAGAAATACAAAATAAGTGAAAATAAATATACTGAGAAAACCCAGTGGAAAATAAAGGAAACCTCCTTCTCTGCTAAAATGGAAATAAAACGAAATCTTTGAGAATAGAAATTGAAAAATAAATGAAACCTGTATGAAGAAATATGAAACCAAAAAAAAAGGAGAAGCACTGACTCGGCTGTAGAAAAATGAAAATAATAGAAATTGAAACTGGGAAAAGAAAAGCACACGTGGTGACCTAATAAGTAGGAATTTGGGAATTTGAAAAATAATAGATGAGCGGTCGATTGCTGGGAAGCTAGTGATAGGGGACGAGGAACGTCTCCCCTGAGGAGACGTGGGAGTTTTAGCCTCCAGAGCTGCCAACCTAGATGGGCTGAAGGCCCAGGGGAAGTGCATGGAACTGCATGTGCAATCCATGACAGAATTCACAACCAAACATCACAAGAGAGACCAAACAATTTTTACAACACTCAAATTCACCATTGGGTGCTGTCCACTCCCCTCAAAAGCAACATCCCTCTGCGAAACTTTACAGGGGGAGCTACGACCCCGATTATGTCTCTCATCTCGAATGCTGCCTCGTCTTTTGCCTGAGGCCAGACGATTAATCTCCTATTCCCTTTTTTTGAGGAATGTTCTCTCAAAACTTTGGCTGAGACGATGTCTTCATCCACGTCGGTGACTTGGCCGAGGAACATGGATTTCATAGTTGACTTAGGATTAACGCGTTTAAATTGGACTAGGACCCAGCGTCCTGGGCTTATGTCCTCTGCAGGTTGAACGCCTTTGGGTAGTCGATGAGCAGTTTCTGAGGTCTTGGGTAGAAGAACTCACTTTTCGTAATGACTTGTTCATGTGCAGAAGCTGCAAGGCCTTGTTCAGTTGTTCAGCAGAGTATTTCTTGTACCTTGTTTGCCCACTGGGCCGGTACACGCGCACCATTTTGCACCTAAGGAATCATGAATACACATTATGGGCAAAGATCGATGAAAACTCGCGCTAAAATCACCCTTGGAATGTATACCTGTCGGTCTAAACTGATTTACAGTTGAATTTCAACATGTCCCTATTGACCCCAACTCAGTTACAGCATTTGAATTTTTTTTTTTTTTTCAGGAAAAATGTCATAGAATATGAACGGTGATAGATAGACAGAAAGCATTCTACTCCTGAACAACTAGTGAATAAAAGAAAACGGCGAAAACTCACCTGCTCGACGCGGAACCTGTTACATACACAAAAGTAAGACAACTTTGTCGAAACAGCTGATTTTAGTAATAACACTTATCATTGCCTCTGATCCCGCCATACATCGAGAAGAGATTGCCTTATCACTGATGTTGTTGTACTGGTTCTCCTGGTCCGTTTGGTTTGTATTTGGTTGTGTGCCTCCTCCGGTTCGCCCTCCATGTTCAAAAATAACACTTTCCTAGAGGTCTGTCCTCCTTAACCTCTGCGTCCCCATTGACCCCAGGTTTGCATTTTATATGGTCCATCTTTTCATTGGAATTATTCGAAATATTATTTGAAATTTTAGTTAACAAAAAGAGAACACATCCAAGGAAACCTACAGCGAAATCGAAAGACACTACAATTGAACGATGCAAACTGAATTTTGTATAAAATTATACCAATCACATCTCGAAGCTATAGAGTCATGATTCTCAGCAAATTTTCGACTTGTTAGTAAATCTCTTGAATGAAGGGAGATGGGAAGGTTAGTATGAATCCAATGACCAGTTGTGATACGCAATGAAATGAAACAAGAATATTCTTGGGAAATTGTAGCTGAAGTGAACCATTGGAATGTCTTCAGTGTTAACTCAGTTTGCCTTGATAATGCCTAGATACACAAGCGAGGAGAGCGCGGACATTCACTTAGTGTACGGAATGGCTAATACTTGTACGTGTGCTGAGGCGGCTGCCTGGATGTACGCTGACCATTACTCTTTACGTCTTACACCACACCCCTCCGTATTTATCAACTGCTATCGGAATTTGAGGGAATACGGCATTTCTTCACTTGTCAATGTGGGATGGGGCTTGGGCGAAGTGCTGAAACACTTGAAGCGGTTGATGAGCATACCGAGGCAAACCCAAAAACCAGTACCCGCCGGGCCATTATAATTGGAAATCTCCCGGACAACATGTAACGGATGGTGAAAGGATAGTGAGGAATTGGCTCTCTGACAATTATGACGATCGTTGGATTCGCCTTTGGGGACCTGTGGCGTTGCCTCCACGATCTCCAGATCATACTCCATCCAATTTTTCCCTGCCGGGGACGATGATGGACACATTGAATCGAACGAATACAAATTAAGTTGGCAATACTACAAGGTCGGTGGCCCAAAGTCGTTATTAAAATGTCAAATGACATTCCGATGAAGTACACGAGTTTACAAGTCTTCTTATAACCCTTACTGGATACCCTGCGTACTACACTCTCACCCTCCTCCTTTCAAGCGATTTACTAGTCGAAAATTTGTCTAGAGACGTGGCTCGAGGTGTGGTCAGTTTAAGATTACGCAGAATTCAATTTCGTACATTTGTTTGTAGTATTTATCATTTAACTTTGCCCGTGTTGTTGCCAAAAACAATCCAATTGGAAACGCTAAGAAAAATTGGCTGAGAACCATCAGGATCCCTTAATACAATGCTGGTCACGAATATGACTAGAGCTTGGAATAGATCCGGAGTTGCGATAATCAGATGATCAGAGATTTTACTTGATCAGACTTAAGTGACGCTTGCAAATGTGATTGATAAACCGGCCGGGTGTAGTATTGACATCGTTCGAACCGACCATGACATTTTGACAGTTGGCCATGTACTCGTAATTTCGGCTTTGGTCTTATGTTTTTCAGAGGTGAGTCTTTAAGGATGACCGCAGGCCTGCGATGACGATTCCTTTTTTTCTCCGCGATCCGTCAGACAGTTCACCTCGGGATGCACCCGTCGTCAACGTAATTGATGGGGGAGCGTACGCGTCTGCAGGAGTTGGGGTGACTGGACATGAAGAAACTCCAGTTGGCGCCGACCTCCTGATTGAAGGGCTTCTAAAGAAAAGGCGCCCAAAGTCCGGCATGCGGGGGGGGGGAGTTCCTAGAAACTGATCGGGTACCTACAGAATTGAAGCATCTTCGAAAAAGACGCAGAAAAAGGAGAAGGAGAAGAAGAAAAAAATAAATAAATCGGCGTCGATGATACCGGGCGATGCCGATGTAATCACGCTATTCTAACCTCAAGGGCAAAATAAGGATTCTTCAGATGACTGATCGAAGAGGAATAAGATATTTTGCCTGCTCCAACTATGTCATCTCAAAGGATGGAGCATCGTATGGACATCGTGCATCGAAACCTCGTTGTATACGAGTACATGGTGGTGAACTACCAACTCAATCTACAGTTCAATTTACTACATTCTTCAACAATCTCCACCCTTTTCACCCACAGAATACCTAAGCATTTTGAAGAATACCCTCCCAATTTTGGTAGATTTCAAGAACACAATTCATATGGACCACGCAACCTTTACATTTTTTTTTTTTTTTTTTTTTTTTTTTTTTAGAATTTCATGGCACGTAGTTTGTACCTATACCACTGGCTCCACTGGTGTTGTCGATTGAATCAAATTATTATCAAATTAAATGGTTGGAGTGTGTGTATGTAGGGGGGGGGGGGGGGGGTTGAGGTGAAATAATCATCTTCAAAAATACAAACGATTTCGTCAGATAATTATTTCGTCAGTTATTACAAATCGCTTTGAATCTATCTTGTAATTTTTTGTTGAACAATAAGCTATTTAAAGGTTTATCACTAAGGACCTAAGCGAATCGCAGGATTATCTTCAAGTATTCAGCATCTTTACGGGGAAGATAAACTTTTAGCTTTCATCAAGGAGTCCTTAGCGAGCCGACGAGAGGTTGGAAGTAGCTCCTGACTACACTGCTAGAAGAGAAGATGTTGGCGTGTTGGAGTGGATGGGGGGATGTTCGCTGATTACACAGGCTTCTCTGTGAATATTTCCTTGGAAAGAGAGAAGGCGATATAATGAAGACGGAGAGGGTAAAGGGTTACTGAGGATTTGTTAAAAGGTCCGTCCTTTGTGCTTATTTGGACCCTAGAAACACCTTCTGTGGACAAGAGCAGATATTACTTCACTCGAGCGCGCTCTACACCCCTTTCGCCCTACTCGCTATCTTCTAAGTACAATTCAACATCCCACTCAGCCTCAGGCCATATCTTTTCCTCCCTCTCATTCGCTGTTCAAGACAACAACGTTATGGTTTTGAATTCGGATATACATCGGAACTCATTAGCCTTCGAGTCCTTGTAAAAAAAATGTATACGTAAATGTCAAATCTCATACATAAAAAGTTAATGCCAAAACTAACGGACATCGCTATCGGGTCAAGTGCTCCTTAACTGGGTTAAGTAAATAAACTGGATAAATCTGTCTCTTGATCACCGCAGTCATCAGGAGCGCACCTACTGGGCGAATGGAGACGTTGTTAGCCTTTGGCCACTGCAGCTACTGTACTCAGAACAAGGCCACGGCTGGGGCAGAGGCTATAGATTATTCCTGCATTGCAGGTCTGGAAGGATACTTATTATTCCGGTAGACATGCAAGTATTCTACAATTGAGATCCTACAAATGAGGTCCTACAAATGAGATCCTACAAATTGAGATCCTACTAGTATTGAGATCCTACAAATGAGGAGTGACTCAATAGCGATGTATGACCCGTAGGGTCGGCTGGAGGAGTACCAAGTTCCAGACCCATACTTGAGACACTGCTGTGTTTAGGGGCTAGTGTCAGCGGTTGAGAGCACGCACAGAGGCATACTGGCCTGTGGGTGGACATGCGACTGGATACCAGAATGAACTGTTTGGAATCGGAAAATGTGTGGCAGAGATTATGAGGAGGAGGGGTATACTCATATTCTCAAACAGCCAGGCTGCACGGAAGGCTCAAACCTGGTAAAGACTGGTAAGGGAAGGCAGAAAATCAAATTGACCCATATCACGTCACTCCCTCACCCTTGCTGGACTGAATAAGTTCGACACTAAAGAATCAGGGAGAAAATCCATTGATGCTGAAAACTGATGTTTACACACGACGATACAGAAGAGCTGGAGAATATCCCGGATAGCTCTATCTATCGGAGAGGCTGCCAGCAAAGTGAAACGGCTGCTTAGGTTCTTCGAGTTTGTAAATATAAGAGCAAGACACCACTGTCTGACTCACTTCGTTGCCGCATTTATTCAGACGAAACAGTGAGCTATACGAACTAATTTACGTACGAGTGTAGAAAGAAGTGCTGCGGGTCGTACCTCATAGTTGGATCTCCTTCATGATGAAAGATAGTTGATACTTGTCGAATGTATCTCCGTTCGGCTTGCTCTGATGACGATGGTCGTCTGGTGCAAGAAATCACAAATGTATTTGATTCACGGATTTCATGTTATGTTGAGCTGTAACCATAGTGTTTATTGTTTGAGGGTTTATATGTCTAATATAGCGTTCATATGTGCATACAATACAATAAATAGACATGTCATGTCTAATTTGCCTGGATTGGATGCAAGAATGAAATGTTAATTGAATACCAAAGAAGTACCTACTCGACCGTTGACTATGTTTTTACCGTAATTTCGTGGGTCAAAAGCGGACCAAGGTATAAGCATTTTTCATAGATTAGAAAGTTACACAGAAACTATATCTGGTACGAATCGTCAAAATTGATAAATGATCTCAGTAGTCTCTATGCGAGCACCGAGCCAGCCGTGCAGCTGGCCAAATCTGCAACCACAGGCTTCATTGAAACGCTAGCTGGCGTAAAGCAGGGCTGTCTGCTTTCACTCACATTGTTCGCGGTGTTTATGAATGACCTTCATGACTGTTTGGGGGAAGGTGTATGGTTGGTATACACCTAAAGAAAGATCAAGAGTTGGGTGATTGGCAAACGGTTGGGTGATTGTGATTCCGAAAAAAAAGACCCCAGAAGTCAAAAAGAAGGCTCTGAACGCGCAAAATCATCTCCGGTACTTGGCAGGGACCCGTGAAGGTAGTGTTGTACCTGTAGTGAGATTTATGGATTTTCAGTTCACTAAATGGATGTTCAAGATTAGGGGTGACTTATTGGCCTTTTGGATCCGACCGTACGATTCCGCTAATCAGGCGTGTATTATCTGTAGTGCTGGTTTAGTGGAGAACGCATATCATTTTATATGTAGTTGCAGTGCTCTTCGGGCTGTGAGGCTGCGTTTTTGGGTGCTGCAAATAGGTTGGAGTATTTATATGGACACGATTAGGGTTGGAAATGTGGATATGGTCAAATTTCGCAAGGTAGCATGGGATTTGAGGTTCAGGACAATACTTGAATACGGACTGAATGATGATTTAAGAAGTTTGTTTGTTTTGAGTCATTGTTGATGTTGTGTATATAATGTAAACAGAGTGAGAACTTGTTGAATTGTTAAAGTTATTGAGCACGGAGGAATAAGCTGACACTGATTCCGTTTCTTTATGATGATTTTTTGAATTATGGGCGAACTACTCAGACGGTCTAGCCTTGAACATGATTATCACATTGCTATATCTTTACACGTTGTAATTTATTTAATTAATTATTAAAAGCATGTCTTCTCTGTCTCTCTCTGGTAATTGAATACCATCAAGATTGTAATGAAGGAGATTAACTTTTCTATATCGATACCTTACTTCACAAAGGGAATATGTCCATAATATTCAATTTGTACGTAATGAATGAAATTTACGTAGAAATAAATTAAATATTCATTCATTCAAACACTTATTCACCTTTTCTAATTTCATACCATTTTATAGATTTTTTCTATAAACTAATAAGTTATAACTTTACACGATTCCCATCCTAGTTGCTGTGGTATTGGAGCTGGCCTTTTCTACCGGTCTGGGCCTAGAACCAGGCTGTCATGGGGTTGCCTAGAAACGCAAGGAGAACCTCCAACACGGCAATACCGTAGTGACGCAGGCTGAATATGAAAACTTGCGCAATCTTGGTCCGGTCAACGAGGCGTTCATGGGCAGAATTGAGTCTAATTTGATTTGCCGTGGGAGGGGGGAAGGCAACCCACTTCGAAAATTATCTGTAATTCCCCTCATGAGGCGCCCACCCAAGTGAGGGCAGGCACCAATCCCAACGCTTCTTACATCACGACCAATTTGCCGGGACGGAAACAAACAACCGAGAGACATGAGCCATCAACCTCCCAAGATTTGGAGCGATCAATCCATCTACGTGATAAAAGCTTTCAAAATGGTGCCACAAACCTTTCCCATCATCCTTCTATCATTTTCAATGATGGACTAACGTGAGGAAACTTGATGGTGGGAGGGTCCAATGTCCTCCATCAAGGGGTTTTTAAAACGAGGAACAACTACGTTATCCTGAGCCACAATACAGGAAACTGGGTGCGCATCAGTAAATTACAGTTTGATTGTAAATGTCCTTCATAATTCCAATGTATAATAAGTAGAGATTGAGGAGACTAACAGATAAAAACCAGTCATGCAGCATGACTATGAGAGCGAATTTTCGAAGAAATAATTGGTTTTATGTAAAGTAATCTTAAGTAACAACCACGTTTCTTCATCTTCGAAGTGCTCCAGTTTGAGAGCGGAATAAGATATAGCAATTCTGACTCCCCCATCTTATTCGGCGTGTAAAAACCTTTAAAATGAGGTGTCACTTGACAGACCGTTCCAGTTTTGGAATTTATGGGTAAACCTCCCCCCCCCCCCCAAACATCCCCAATACCCCCCTCAGCTTTAGGACATTACAACGCTGAACACGAGGGAGAAGTCAGAATTGCTATATCGCATTCAGTCATCAGATTAGAGCAGATTAACCATGAAGAACGTATTCTTCTCATCTTCAAAGTACTCAAGTTTGCGAACGAAATTAGGTATCACAATTCTGACTTTACGATCGTATTCAGCGTGTAAATACCTTTAAAATGAGGTGTCACTGGTCAGACTTTCATTTTCGAATGCCCCCCCCCCCCCACCTCCGAAACTCGACTAAAACCCCCTCAGCTTTTGGACATTTCAACGCTGAACACGATGGTGGTAAGAATTGCGATACCGCAATACGTCATCAGATTAGAACAGATTAACCATGAAGAATATATCAAGGTTAAACCACGTTTCTTCACCTTCAAAGTACTAAAGTTTGAGAACGGAATAAGATATCGCAATAATTGTAATTATTTCGACTTCACGATCGTATTCAGCGTTTAAAAACCTTTTAAATGAGGTGTCACTTGTCAGACTTTCATTTTTTGAGGATGGTTTGAAACGGATTTTGGTATGAACATTTTTCAAAAATTCGAGTTTTAAAAATGTTGGACTGAGAACAATAGCTACATTTTCTTCGAAAATTCGCTAAAAGTTGAGCTTCCCGTAGGAGCTGACAACTTCGACCTTTAGGATGCTTTGGATATAGTTTCGAATCTGCTGCCGTTAATACAGAACATTATTGTCATTGAACATTGCGAATCCGCTGACGTTAATACAGAACTTTATTGTCATTGAACATTGCATGGGTTCGATGCCTCCATATTCGGGAATTTTTCTAACATAGCATCATTACTCATATGATTTGAATGAGAAATACATAAAACCCTTTTTTTGTTGAGTGACTATAAACTCTGATTGGGAAGAATGGCAAAGGACCCAATGTGTAGGCGAGACGCTTTATTGGAACTCGTAAAAGATCGGCTGCGTGAAAAATAAAATTATGGACCCGGCCATGGAGCTATCAATATGACAAACCCGTCATAAGATGAAGAAGTATCATTCAATTTATTAAGAGCACACAAATAACAGTTTAAATAGGATAAGGTGAATGAATGAACTTGCCATGATTAAAATCTGAATCGGCGGAGCGATAAATCTTTCAATGAAAGCGTGTGCAAAATTCTTGACACAACGGTTCATTATCTTCTTTGTACAGATCACCCTTCTTTTCGTAATTAATTCATCATCTCTATCATTCAGGTTCTGCACAAAGGAACCCAGGCGATTCCAACAGCCGGATATCGTATTAATTAATCATTATTGATAAATACAAATGATTTATTATCAATATTTAGTATTAATAATTATTATTAATACATAACAATAAATTATAATCATTTCCACTAGGTACTTGATAAAATTATTAATAATTAGTGATAATTCATAATAATAATTAATCTAACATTTAGGATCTAGACATTTAGACCTAGTGATCTAGACAGAATGGTGATCTGTACAAAGAAGATAATGAACCGTTGTGTCAAAAATTTGCAGAGTTTTTTAATTCGATTTTCTGAATCTACGTATCTTGAAACGTAAACCAACAAATTTTGACATGGGGTAATAAATATTTTTCTTTGGGCGATTCCAATGGTTCATTATCGAAGATAATAAACCAAAATACGAGTGAATTTCGACGCTACAACAATTCTAGGAGCTATATTAGTGAGGAATTTCCCGAACGACTGTATGTTTGAGCCCCGCCGATATGTGTACAGCAATGAGGGATTTCTGTTGGCGAAGTTACTTTGATGATACAGTGATGTAATTCCATACTGAGATGTTTATTATTTGTGTACTGCTAACCCTTCTGCATGGATTGGTGTTCATTAGTAGTGGTAAGCGGAATGATCGAAATTTACAGTGAACTACTCGTAATAGTAATACCATAATATACGGTTCTCGACTCCAAGTAACTATGCTTAACTTGAATCTGTTGCCCACAGTAAAAATACGATGCAGTATTTTGTGGCGCACAGAATGGCAACAGTCGGACAAACTCGAAAAAAACTGAGGTTCAATATGAAATAACATTACGGTCTCAGCTGAATAAAATTTATCTAGGGACGCAGGAGCGTCCCGCCCGCCAAGCAAACCGATGCCCTGAAAACCGAAGCGACTGAGACACTGATTACGCGACGGAACAAGTTGGGGTTTTCACCATCCCGTAGCTCGGTCCCCTGAGTGTCTCAAGAGTTGATTTTTTGTACACCAACTCTCCAGGGGCACGTGAGGACGTAAACCAAATTTCAGCTCTCGGGAACATCGGGTGTCGGGGGTATAACAGTTTTAAAACCACTATTTTTCACGTTTTTCGTGTTCTTCTTCTTGTTGTTGTTGTTCATTGACGGGGCTACAGCCCAGCTGACAAATCGGATCGAGCTGAAATTTTGCACACACGTTTGTTATGCTCCAAGGGAGTGCCTTTTGGCCATTTTTTCTCCCTCCCCCCATTTCCCCCCCAATTAGGGGGGAAATAGTAATTCTCATGAAACGGTGTAATTTTTAGTTAACTTTTGAATGACCTGAAAAATTACGAATCTTTTAAGACCAATTGGATTTTTGTGCGACCAGCCGTTCGTTCACAGTGAGCGCGCAAAGGTTTAGGAAAAACACTAAACTTTCGCGTCGAAAACGGCCGTTATAATATAACGTTATATTATGACCCAACCCCCAGACGCCCAGAATAAAACTACCTTTTTTCATCTTCCCGGTAAACTACAGTCTAGAAATTTTAACCGTGAGTCGGGGATAGACCACATTGCAATATTCACTCGGTTTCTCATCTGTAAAATTGTTTAAATAATACCTTTTTGTAATAATACAAATTAAATTTTGATGATGAGCTATTGACATGAAATTTTAAAAATAGGTCAGAACTGGATCACAATGCAATATTCACTCGGTTTCTTGTCTGTAAAATTGTTTAAATAATACCTATTTGTTTAAACAAATGATATTTTGATGATGAGCGAGGGACTTGAAATTTTAAATATAGGTCAGAAATGGATGACATTTCAATATTCACTCGGTTTGTATGACATTGTATGAGTATGGTATGGTATATTATGGTATGTATGATTTGGTATAGTACAGTATGGTATGATAGGAAAGAAATTCGTATGGTATGGTAATAGTACGGTGAGAATATGGTATGGTGCCGATTTGCAACACAGTCTGGTATAGACAGAAGGGCGATCTGCACAAGGAAGATAATAAACCGTTGTGTCGAGAATTTGCAGAGTTTTTTGTACACCAACCCTCCAGGGGCACGTGAGGACGTAAACCAAAATTCAGCTCTCGGAAACATCAGGTGTCGGGGGTATAACAGTTTTAAAACCGCTATTTTTCACGTTTTTCGTGTTCTTCTTCTTCTCGTTGTTGTTGTTGTTGTTCATTGGCGGGGCTACAGCCCAGCAGACAAATCGGATCGAGCTGAAATTTTGCACACACGTTTGTTATGCTCCAAGGGTTATGCTCCAAGCCTTTTGAACATTTTTTCTCCCTCCCCCATTTCCCCCCCCCCCCAATTAGGGGGGAAATAGTAATTTTTAGGAATTTCAAATGGTCATAACTCCTTCAAAATTGAAGCTTTTTCAGATTTTCTTTTTTCAGTTTTATTTAGCTTTCAAAACTGTTTAATTTGAGATCAAAAAATGCTTCCTAAGGGGGAAAATAAAGGAGTTATGGTGATTTTTCTATTTTCAACAATAACTGCCGCAAATATTGATGAAAATTGGTGCGGTTGGTCTTAAAATGTCCGCTAGGTTGTCTACAATATGCTCAATAAATTTGAACTAAATCTCAATCGATTTGACTAATCCACAGCCAAAAATACGTGAATAAATTCCACATCTACTGATTTGGCTAATTTCCGAAAACATCAAAGTTGAACGGTGGTCAGAAAAATTGTCGTAGAGTGGCGCCTGTTTAAGGATCGATAGGAAATGGAACCGTATTGTATAAGTACCACTCAAAAACTAGCCATGCAATAAGATGTGATTTCCCCCCAAAAACAACTCCGTTGTAAAAACTGGCCCGCCAAAAAACCTCAGCCGCAAAAAGGAATGATATCCATTTTGCCCGCCAGCCACATATATAGGATGCTCGGTGCTTCGCACCTCGCTGTTGAGTATGCATATAGAAACCTGATCCTCCTACCCCTAACCTCCACCGTCAATGTTTTCCTGTTCCCTGTCTCCTTCCCACAACCCCCTCTCACCCTTAGTCACCCTCGGTTTCACCTAATATGTTTCCTCTGTTACACCAGCAGGGAGCTTTACGCTTCTTTCAATGCTGTTGGCGGGAGCTTTTTGTCACATAAACAAGCCTGAATTGAAGCATTACTTCATTATAGGTGTACCACTACTGATTACTCGTGACCACCAGTAATACTTATAATATAGTAATGCTTCAATTCAGGCTTGTTCATCTGGCAAAAAGCTCCCGCCAACAGCATTGAAAGAAGCGTAAAGCTCCCTGCTGGTGTAACAGAGGAAACATATTAGGTGAAACCGAGGGTGACTAAGGGTGAGAGGGGGTTGTGGGAAGGAGACAGGGAACAGGAAAACATTGACGGTGGAGGTTAGGGGTAGGAGGATCAGGTTTCTATATGCATACTCAACAGCGAGGTGCGAAGCACCGAGCATCCTATATATGTGGCTGGCGGGCAAAATGGATATCATTCCTTTTTGCGGCTGAGGTTTTTTGGCGGGCCAGTTTTTACAACGGAGTTGTTTTTGGGGGGATAATTGTCTACAAGGCAAAATTTGAACAACACTCAATCTCACGTCAGGCTCTGATTGAGCAGCCTCATTCCAAATTCACACCATAATAAGCGTACAATTACACATCCAGTGTAGTACATTTTGGTTTATTTGGACATACGTTTTGGTTTATTACCTTCAATAATGAGCCATTGGAATCGCCCATCACCCATGGAAAACAATTTCACCCCCCCCCCCTCCCCTCCATTTGAGGGTTTACGTTTCAAGATACGTAGATCCAGAAAATCGGATAGAAAACCCTGCAGACTCTTGACACAACAAGACCATCCTGGATCGGTTAAGCAAGACCTTTCGATCTGGACTGAATTGGAGAGCCCTATTGGATATTTGTCTATTAAATTGGAGGACTTTGGTTTCCACCGAGATAGAAAGACTACTGCAATGCATATTCCACTTACGAAATTCATTTTGGATTCAAACAAAGGTCTTGTTCAAACAAATATATAATAATTACAATTATAAAATAAATAAATAATATCAATAATATTGTAGATACTGTTGACTGAATCAGGTTGAAACTGTTACGTGGCCACAGCAAAATATCTGAACATCGTATGTAATCTGGTTACATCTTCTCCAACGCTTGCCATTGCAGCTATCGATAAGATTCGAGAATAGGAACACTAACTCTAGACCGGTACACCGCGGTGGTGAGAACATATCTTAAGTAAAAAAAAAAAAATCGGGTGCACCGGTGGAATACATGGTTCATTGGGCAATGTAGTTTACGGATTTGTGCCAGCCCAAGGGTGTAATGTAATTGAGTTCCCTGAAGTCTACGCAGAATCTTATTGAACCATCCTTTTTGGTACAACAACAACTGGTGATGCCCATGGACTTTTTGATGGCTCAATAACCTCCTGCTCCAACATATCCTAGAGAAGCGCACTTATGTGCTCATTTTGTAAGACAGGGATGTTCGTCCACAGAAACAGGCCCCAAGATGCATCACCTTTGTCAATTGCCTGTTGAACCAGATGCGAGCGTCCTAGTAACTTGCCTTCTGCTGCAAAAGCAGCATGGTATTTTTGAAGAAACCAAGTAACATCTTCCATTTTAGTGAGTTTGGAGCTTAATCTGATTTGGCCAAGGCACGGTGTGCCCACTCTGGTAAGCTTGACTGCAATTCATTAGTGGTTTTGATGTGAATCCTGAATAACTGTTTATTTGGAATGTCTGTTCTGCACATTGCCTTCTTTTCTTTAGGGGTACCTATCTCAGTTCATTGAATTTCCATACATAATCTTGCCAAACCGACACAAGCGTTAACTCGCCGAAGAAGAGCTAACCCAAGGATGGCTTTGTCTCAAATCTTAGCAATTAGAAATTAGTGTCTCACCTCTGTCTTCCCCATCTGTATCCTAACAGAACACTCTCCTTCCACTTGCATTTTCTGGCCTGATGCGGTATGAAGGCTGGTGTAACTGGATGAACTCAGGGTTGAACAACTCTTCCTCGCCAAATCATTTTGTTTTAGAATGTGGAGAACTGAAACTGCATTCAATAACCGCGCATCACAATCTTCTCCAGTTAATTAATTAGTAATCCTCCTAAAAAAACACTCCGTGTAAAAATCATCCCGCCTCGCAAATATCATTCTACAGCAGCCGGAAAAAATTATGACATCCACTTCCCCTGCCCGCCCTTTTCCTTCGAACTGAAAAGATGTCCAACCACTTCACAAGCACCTTATCCGTTTCGAAATCTCCCTTCGGTGCCATGGATAAACGTTTTTATTACTAAGCACCTATGTATTGGATGTGTAGTAATAAAAACGTCTTACACAAACGTCTAAAACATTTGTTCATTTGCACATAGAAGAAAGTATGGACATAAGAACTTTTATCTTATTTCTTTATCAAGTTTATCAATAAAGACAATGATGGCCTAAGTAGTTTGAAAGCTTGTATTTACCTAATTTCCGCGTGATCTCACTATTAGACTGTGAACTCAAAACCGCGATACGCTTTATATAATGTTTTAGTTGATTTAGCTATTTTATCCATCAGAAACCATAAACATCGAAGCACACGTGGTAGACTTTCACTAAAGATTCAACTCGTCGCTCCATCTCGTTTGGAAACTCCGGCTGAAGGTGGGTATGTACCATTTGGTTATTACGTACATACAATATATTTGTTAGCTACCTGGGTGGCTAATTATATATCAATATGATGGAATTGGATTTATTAGAAGGTTTCTGAAGTTCAGGTATGTGTAGAAGTCTTGACAAGTACCAACTACTGCGATTCGATGTATTAGATATACATTGGGATTTACGGTTTGATCCAGGTAATACCGGAGGATTGACGTTTCTTGAACGAATAGGTATGTATTGGTTCTAATAGCTTTAATTATTATTTTTTGCTCCGAGAAGGAAACTTTTCAAGCGTTAATATGATCTAAGACATAGAAAACCTACAAAAACGTGTCTGTTCTCCTAACGAATAATGTCAGTCACGTACGAGATGGATGCTAATAACCCAAACTGGCGGTGGAGGCAGCAGCATTAGCAGCCCTGATGCAAATCCAAACCGCATCGGATGGATTCCCAATTTGAAGCGCTCGTTTGCGGTAACGAGAGATCGTGGCTTCAATTGGTCCCTGGGAACTGGCCAATTATGTCAGTACAATGTCAACTCCAACCGCAGGAAACCTAACGGCTCACGAACCTTACTGACTGCAATCATCATTTTCTCGCCCCATTCATCGCTCGGTGTTTTCCACGAAATTTCAATCTCCAGCACCCATCATCCGTGTTCCATCCAGCGCGGCCGTGAGTCCGGCCGTCGATTCGAAGTTCAACTGGGACGTGGTAGACGCCAGAGGAACCAAACCGCCAGGTCAAGCCAGCACTCGTGGTCACCAAGATACCGTTCGCTCAATTGGGTAAGCGAAGCTAAATCAAACGATGCGTAGTCGAGTCTACATTCTTCTTTTATGGTTCAGGTAATATATTTACACTTATTATTTTCAGAACAAATTTACAGAATAATTATTCCTAAATTTGGCGACAAAATCAAATGGCTAAAAAAGTATGTAGATGATTCAGCACTCATTATAGACCAGTCAGCAATAGACCCCTTACTCCACGAACTCAATAACTATTGTAAGCCACACATGAAATTCAGATTCGAAACTGAAGAAAACAACTAACTACCCTTTTTGGATCTCAAAATAATAAGACAAGACAATGGTAACATTATTACAGACTATTACCAAAAACCCACTTATTCTGGACGCATCATCAATTATCATTCCCACCAACCTTATCAATACAAATACAATACGGCCAAAAATGTATTCCAACGTAGACTGAACCTATCCGATCCACAATTCCACCCCAGAATTATTAATGAATGCAAAACAATATTACTTGCCAATGGTTATCCTCTAACCTCACAAATCCTCTATCCTGGTTATCCTCTAAAACTCACAAGAAAACTTATTTTCCTCACACAGCAACTCACTACTACTACACAACCACCAAACACAAACCAACCGCTACCGATCCATCAACCCCCAAACCCATCTACTACCTCTGCTTCATTAAGATACATTGGATCCGCATCACTAGTCATTAAGAGAAAACTCAACACCTACAGCCCAAATACAAAAATCTCCTTTTATAATCACCCAGTCAATAGCAACAAAAAACTCTTCAGCCAACTTAAAGACCCGATAAAAAAAGAAGAAATTAGCAATATAGTTTATTCTGCAAATTGCCAAGACTGTGACTCTATATATATAGGTGAAACAAGACAATTAGGTACTGAAAGAATCAAAGGTCACATACGAGACAACAATAAAGCATTGCTAAACAACAGCTCCAATCCTGATGATTTTACCTACGCCACAGCCTTTGCCAAACACTCAGCCACACTTAAACACAACCCACATATCAAAGATTGGAAAATTAAATGCATTGAGCCCAACTTTGAAAAAAGAAATATCAAAGAAATGGCGTACATTTTAAAAACTCATAACTCCATGAACTACAAAAGAGACGTCAACAGATTAGCCACAACATACCATAGACTTTTAAAATGAACCATCCCATTCACAATCCAAATCATCCTCCATTCTCAATAACACAAGTACCTCTAAAAACCTCCACACCGTAACTTTATAATATCCATCCCAATAACATCCATCCATCTCATGCATTACTTGTCAAACATTACTGTGTCGCGATCGGACAATCGGACAATTATCATGTAAGTTCATAACTAGTTTGTAAGTCACCATTTCTACTTAACCCTTTATTCCATTCATACATAATAACTCTCCCATATTTTTGTTTTGTAGGATACATGATTAGGATCGTGTTCCACGATCGAAACGTCGTAAACCGAATGATAACAACGACTAGTGTTGGTCATCCTCACCCGCAAACTACTCTACTGTTTCCTAGTCAAAAAACCTCCACTACTTATTATTTTCTTTATAGATCGCGGTTCTTTACACAATATCCTTGCAATCCGGATAACTTTGCGAATTAAATTGCTGTAATGAGCGGAAATATTGTTCTTTCAAACGCCCCTTACGTATTCCAACAAAATTCAGTGTGAACCTAATAATAATTTATTGGTATAAATGATAAATCAATAATAATTAATAATAATTCACATGCGAATACAAATCTATACCGTTTCATCTGAGATTTACATGACGTTTTTAAAATTTCAAAATTCATGTCATATTGGCTTGGTGTAGTAGTTGACTTTTGGCCAATTAGAGAATCCTAAGCTTCTTCGGTGTTTCTATCCTTCCATTTTCTCCTCCTGTGAAAATATTTATCCTGTTTGTAAGAGACGTGCAGTTTTGACTGCTGCAAATGTCCAATACTGATTAAGAAGTAGGACTGAAAGATAGGTGAATAGTTTGATAACTCGAAGGACCACTCAGTTTAACTGAGAAAAGAAAATGATAATAAGTTAATAATAATAGGAATTGCAGGTGTTCAAAAGTAAAAGGCTAGATTTTGATTGATGAAGCATCAACATATAATCGAATTTATTTGTGTAAGTACGGTGCGTGGAGTAGGGTTATTTATATTGGATAATTGATAATATATTATGATAATGGTAACTATTCCTTCAATTTGTGGCCACTTACAGGTATGGTTGACTAGATTGGATTATCATGTGGTATGACTAGAGTGCTATGGACTAGAAGCTGCTAAGGCTTATAAAAACGAGAATGGCTTAGCTGGTTGTGGTGACGGCTTCAGTAGTCCTCCAGTCAGAGGGTCCAGGATAGTTACTGGTGGTCCCAATAATCCAGAAGTCCCAACGGAAATGTGCTGACCATGTGGTGCAGGAAGGATCGCAGCCTCGTCCAATCTGGCGAAGTCCCAAGTGGCGGATATGACAATGGCCACGGTTTTTCGATGATGTAACTTGGTTATAGGAACTTCGTGTGTATGTTTAATGAAGGTTTCTTGAAGGGATGGACGGATAACGGCGGATAAGTTTAACTTGGTATTGCACACGTAGTAGAAGGCTCGAGATCAAAAACGGTAATGGTTGCCGGTAAGAAAAGGCCGGCGAACTCTCGATCGGTCACTGTCAGCTGATAGTTGATAAAGTTAATATCACAGAGTTTATTCGCGCACAATCACATCAATTAGACAAAAATATTCGATAATTTAATATGCGGAAAAGATTTCACTAACAGCTAAATACAGGCAACAAATATATAAGAAAAGGAACATTGGTATGTGGATACTGGTAAAGCATGTGACATGTGGAAGAGATATATGAAAGAATACAGCTAAGAATAATGATAACGGAAGAAGACGAAAGAGAAGGTAATGAAAGGTTCCGATTGTAAGGTTGTAAACAAATGCCACATGCAATTATGATGTTCGTGTGTAGTGGTTGAGTGCCTTGATAATAGTTACGATGCTACTGACTAGATATGTGATTGTTGGTCGAAAATACGGTAAGCGCAAACAATCCAGTATATTTATATAAATAGTGGAGGTTTTTTTGACTAGGAAACAGTAGAGTAGTTTGCGGGTGAGGATGACCAACATATTTATATAGATACAGGGTGTTCGGCACTTTGTTTAACAGAAACAAATTGGTGAAACTAGACTGAAAATGGAGTCGAACGTCGCCAATTGCACCTTTCTATCTCGAACCGTTCCCAAGATATGATTGTTTTAAAGGATTTTTCCAGAAAACCACGATTTTCCAAAAAAAACCCACGTTTCTTCAAATTTTTTTCTTTGGGCGATTCCAATGGTTCATTATCGAAGATAATAAACCAAAAACGTGCTGGAAGCTGGAAAATCCCATGACAACTGACAAATTTGATCAGGTTTCTAATGGTATGGTCTACTTTGCGATTCCTTATCGATTTCATGGAGAAATCTAAGTTTAAACGCGGAAAAAGAGTAGGCAACTCCAAAAATACGAGTACTTACCAGAAAATTAACAAACGGATTATGGACAGTAGTGAAGTTATAAAATTAGCTACCTACCTACCTAGCCCGCCCTAGTGTTCCATGAGTTTTTCAATGTTTATTTTTCGAGTTCAAGTTTCCAATATAAATATACATTGGCATATTGGGGCAAACTTTAAAATTATTTTACACTGGAGACCAAAAAAACCGGCGCAGTTGAATTGTTGTCGAAGAGTCAAGTTTAAATCGATAACAGTTGGGTTTGAGTCAATAGTAAGGTCAATAACAAGGTTAACAGAGATTACTTGCCGAGGTCCATCCCTGTTTTTCCTTAACTATCCAGTTTTTTCCTGTAATGCTCTCATGAATTCACGATAGAAGCCTACAGGAAACCGTGAAACTGGTAGCTACACCAGAAGGCCGGTCCAAGGATCCTGCTGCAAACCCAAGCAGCGTGATCTCTAGCAAATTGAAGACGAGCCGTTCGGTGTGCTGGGGTGAGTAGAGGACCTAAAGCACGGACTCTGGAGTGAAGATTAACATCAGCAGGCTTCTGTAGGCTTCCATCGTGAATTCAAGAGAGCATTACAGGAAAAAACTGGATAGTTAAGGAAAAACAGGGATGGACCTCGGCAAGTAATCTCTGTTAACCTTGTTATTGACCTTACTATTGACCCTAACCCAACTGTTATCGATTTAAACTTGACTCTTCGACAACAATTCAACTGCGCCAGTTTTTTTGGTCTCCAGTGTATTTTTCGAGTTCATGTTTATAAACATTATATTAGATATAGGTATTGGGTTATTGGGGCAACATTTTAAATGCATATTCTGACATTTAAACGCATTTTTTCAATCATTAACCTCGAAATATGAATAATATACCTCTAAATATGATGTACATACAACATTACCCTTATTCAATGCCACGCCGTATCACCAGCGCCAATATAATGAGTGGGGTGAAAAAATACCCAACTGGTAGTACGTGCGCTAACCACCCACCTGGTCCACGAAAGGTTAAAAAAAATACATAGCCATGCATCATGGCTATAAGGGCCAATTTTCGAAGGAATAACTGTTTATATGTAAAATGTGATGATTGGAACATCTCATTCAAGTACCCTTTCTATTGTCAAAGCAGATTTTTGATGCGCATTTGAACTTTTCATCTCAATTCTATCGAGAATTATCGTCCGGAATGACTTATACATAAATATGTAAATTCTATACAATACAATTCTATACAATCTTAAACAATTAGAAAGTACTCAGATAACTCTCACATCTTATCCAACGTTCTGTATTGTTCACTGCTCTGTTATTCGTAATCCGCATATCACTTGATTTCCTTCTGGGCAAAGGATTAAGGTATAAATTTAATGTTTTTTCCTCATATAGTTTCATATAGTTTTATGTGTTTCCGTGCAAGATCCGAAAAAATGTATTTCTAACAATTAAAATGTCGAATCGAATTTCCATTTAAAATATTGAGGAAAAATTTGTTTTCCTCATATGTAGTTGTGTCTGTCTCACCCCAAAGAAGTTCACATCCCTTCAATATCATCGAAGCTCGAGTCCCAAATTGGGATTGGAGTAATTTGATTTAGCTTCCGAGATATGCATCATAGTTAATCTATGTAGAATATGCAGGAATGAAATTAATTTGAGGCACGGCTGGGCGGGTCGGAGGGTTTCGGGAATGAGCGTGGTGTATGTGTGTGGCTTCGTCAGTGAACGGATTGCGAAGGGAGGTGACCACCATGAGTGGTCGTGGTAAGAGGGAAGTGGGGGGTTTGAACACGATCCCCGGACGGTAAGCATTCCAGAGGCAAGTCCGGTCCAAGCAGGAGGCGCCCAGACGACGCCACAAGAGCCTCTGCCCCGACGAATCGCAAGGGCAGAAGTGGCCGATGGAGCTGTGGCATTTCTTCACAGTGCTGATCCTTGGCTACTCTGCGACCCCTACATCGTCATCAGGTGCTCTACCGTCAGAAGGACAGAGGATGATTCGAAATTTGGCATTTTCTGGAACAAAACTCGTTTTGACAAAGATAAGACACATGGGCACGACATACGGGGATATGTTAAATGTCCGTGTACAATACGTCGACTGCCTTACATACAAGCGCATTCTACCTCTTGTTAAGCGGCGTAAGGGTTTCGAAAATTATTTCAACCACATTTGAATAGGTGTCTAGAGGAAGGGAGTATGTTACAATTTTTGAATTTTTTTCTCACTAATAATGGCCTATTTTAACTGACGAACCACCTGTAAATTGCAGCAAAATGCAATAAAGAAAAGAGAATCGTGCTGGGAATAAAACGTAAAAGGGCGTATGTTATCTGATAGCAGGCTTGCGCCTAGGGCGTGCAGTAACCTCATCATCTGATTTTTCGCATTCTATTCCGATGTCGTCGTGAAACTATATTCTGACCATTTTTTTATTACTATATCTACATTTTGTTTAATTTCTTGCACCCTCCAGAGGAATCACAGAAAAATTAAATTTTACTTCGTATTGCAGGTATTTTGATTTCATATTGTTGTTTTGTATGACAACAATGGTAGCCTGCTACAGGTAAGGAATATATATATGAAGAGTGTACATTTCTGGATCTAGAGTAAATACCCAACAGCAACACCCAGATGAGATCCCGTTAGTCGTGAAAAAGTCAGCAAAAAGTACTTGAAGAGGGGAGTATTGCCAACCTACTGAAAATTCGAAAAATTGAGTTTTGAAACTTGTTTCGTCCCCCTGAAAAATTGCGAAAGTATCATACGTCCTTCATCTAGACAACCATTCATTTATCTACGAAAAACGGAAAAGTACCAATATACAAATAATATGACTGTGAAAACTGGATAGTGTGCCCAACTACACACCACCTGAGCCAAGTTGGGAAGAAGTGGCCTGAACCCTGGCCAGGAATAGGTATATTTACAGGCAAAACTTATATTAATTGATTACTACACTAGTAACTAGTAACTATTGTTTTCTTTTATCTTTGGTTTTTATTGTATTTCAGTTTGGAGGTATTGCCCCATTGGGAAAATCCTATCGTACAATCAATGCATTGTTTCAAAGCATTATTGGATGATAAACACGTTTGTACTTGTGCGACTAATGAAAAAACTCCTGGAATTTATGCATTCTAACTAGTTCTGGAACTACGGCAGAATGCCACGGTAGTTTGGGGTAGGCAAAACCTCAACGTTTTGTGTTTTGCCCTACTAAAACTACACCAAGTGTAGTTCTGGAACTCCCCATCATTTCACAAAACTGGTGTAGTTCCGGAACTACGTTTGTATACAGAAATAATAATTATTTATTAATCTTCAAAATCCTGGAATACCTACATGATATTTTGTTACATCGTGTCATGTAAGAAAATATCATGTAGGTATTCCAGGATTTTGAAGACTGTTCGTTGACTGTTGTTCACAGTTGTTGGGTATTTATAAGTTATAATATAAATATTATTTATAATTGGTAAAACATACATAATATATTATTATATGAAAATTAGGAAATTACTCACTTCAAAATTTTGAACACTGATAATTGAGGCGTTCAGGATCAAAAGCGGATAACTCCTAAATGTCAAAAATGTATTTATTCATAGTTTTGGCAAGTTCAGTAAAGCCTTATTCATAATAAGTAATAGTTATATTTACAATAATTAATAATATAAATTATTATTAAATACGGCTTTACTGAACTAGCCAAAACTGTGAAAATCAATGTTTGAAATTTTGGAGTTATCCGCTCTTATTCCTGAACGCCTCAATTGATGAAATTGATTTTAAAAAACTGATAAAAAATGATAAAATCAATAATTAGGAAATTTGATAATAGGTAATTAGGAAATCACCTACTTCAAAAGCCCTGGCTTGTAAGGGCAGGGAGGACAAAATGTAGTTACAAATTGCGGACAACAAAAATTTCTATAGCCGTTCATTACAACAAATCTGAATTGTGTAATTGGACAGAGATTTCCCCCCAAAAAAAGGCACACACTAAAACTCACACAACTCATTTTCGTTCTTTTCCGTTTTTGGTGTGCTGCTAGGCGCAGCAGAAACACCTGAGGTCGACAGTTGTGCATCTATTGTCTGTGAAAAAACGAAAAACGTATAAAATTTAGGAAGGAGGAAAATCCAACGAAATAGGGGCAAAAGCTGAGATTTGTAGCATGGAATTTTGAGTAAATAAGTGAACACAAAATTTAATTATTTTCATCTTTTCGGTACTATTTTGATGCAGAATGATAGGTATGAATAACAAGAAACTCAACAATAAACTACGTGAATGTACAGAAAAAATCAATAAAAGTGTGAAAAATACACTTACTGGGAGTTTATGGAGACTTCAAAGGTTGTGGCGGCCAGGAAACGAGGTTTTACAAACGAAGTACAGTTTTTGATGGCTGACATCCTACTGAAGTAGAAACTCACTTCAAGGGTAATCCAAGACCCCACCTCGCCTCCATAAAGGAACCCCTTCTTGAGCAGACCCTATGTACTCGTAGTTTTGGAACTTCTGTTCCATGTGACGTACCAAACAACGAGTACACGAGTATTGCAACCTTTGCTGATGATACGGCCATACTAGCGGTTGGTGGCTCAATAGATGCAAGCGCCTGGACCAAAAAATGCCACCTCAAACTTAATGAACGGAAATCTACCCACACCAACTTTACAAACAAGAAAATAAGAACGGTGCCAGTCATCATGAATGAACAAAATATTCTCTACCGTAATACTGTAAAGTATTTAGGGGTGACTCTTGATGCCAAATTAAGATGGAAGGAGCAGGTTATTAAAAAACAAGAACAAGTAAATATAAAATGTAAAAAATTGTACTGGCTGCTAGGTAGGTATTCTGAATTTTCAGTGCATAACAAATTGCTCATCCACAAGCATATCCTACAACCTGTGTGGACTTATGGTATCCAGCTCAGTACTCAAGAGTATTGTCAACACCTCAGAAATGATGACTTCCATCGAGATCTCAAGATGAAATCTGTCAGCAAAGTATCAAAGCAACATGCAATAAAATACGAACAGCGGCTCCATGAACACATGAATCAGCAAGTTCTTCGACTCCTGGACAACAGCAACGTCACCCGGCGGCTTGATAGAACAAAACCAGTTGATCTTGTGATGTGAAAATGTGACAAGTGTAGTGATTGAGTGTTCTTCTGAGTTACAGACACTGGGCTAAAAACCTAACAAACAGGAAACATAGGAAACTAAGTCGGTGGGCTGAAGCTCAGTTGTTATGTTATTGATATTATATATTTGGCATGTCAATAACATAAAAACTGAGCTTCAGCCCACCGACTTAGTTTCCTATAATATTATGAACTGTTTGTTAAGTTTTCAGCCCAGTGTCTGTAACTCAATCACTACTCTCGTCAATGAAATAATCGATATATTATGATATATTATATCGATATTTTAATAATCGATATTATCGATTATTAAAATTAAAAGAAAAAAGTTAAGGGCAATCCAAGACCCAACCTAGCCTCCTTTTCTTTCTCTCTACCCAAGAGGTTTCTTTCATGGATATCGGACCCGTACCTTTAAAATATCACTCTCATGATCACTATCACTGATGAATCAAGGTCACGAAAAAATTAACAATTTCCTTTCATGGCTATGTGAAAATTCAACAAACATTGTGTGTCACTAGTAACACAATGGTCCAAAAAGTGTTAAACGAACCCCTTCTTGAGCCAATCCTATGTAGTTCCAAAACTATGACGAAAGGACTCGTATGACGGCTCTGTAGTTCTTGGTCTACACCAGCATTGAATGTGTTATACTCGATTTCCCGAACAATGTTTTCATGTAATTTTTGGTGTCTATTGGCAGTGAATGTATATGTATGCATGTGTCATTCCAGGCGATAACTCTCGATAGCATTGATCTTCATCAGTCTTGGCAATCGAAAGGCTAAGTTGGGGTGTTTTAAGGGGGGGGGGGTATTACCCATAATTCCAAAAATTAAACAGTCTGCCAAATGACGCCTCGTTTTGAAGGTTTTATTACGCTGAACACGATGCTGAAATCTGAATTATAGTCAGATATAGTATTCAGTTCTCAAACTGGAGTACATTGAATATGAAGAATCGTGTTGTTACATGAAATGTTCTTCACTTCTGATAACGGAATGAGATGCCGCAATTCTGAATTCATTATCGCGTTCAGCGTTGAAAAATCTATAAACTGAGGTATTCTTCGCGAAAAAACGAGACAAAATATCTTTTAAAACCAGTATAATGGAGACATTATTCCTACATAAAACCAGTTATGTCTTCGAAAATTGGCCTTTGTTTCTATAAAAGCTTGTCTATATGGCACTAAACTACATTTATAGTACTGAGATAGACTTAACTGCTATGCGTATATCGCTGTGCTAGTTCCAAATACCTAGTGGAAAATGTTTCTAGCTATTCACCTTGCGTTGGAAAAAATGTTATCGAGTCTCAAGTGTTTCATACCCAATTATGACGGGTCCTCTCCTCCAATGGACCATAGTAGACCTTTGACCTTAGTTTGCCTCCGCGACTTGCAACGTCACGCCTCGGGTATAAGCAGATGAATTGAAACAGGATGTGAAAGTTGAAATAATAAAACGAAACAAATAACATCAAGAGACAGTGGGAAACCGTTGTGGAGTCGAAGTCTGGGACAATGGTTATTAACATATAGATGAAAGATGAGTTCGGGCTACCGGATTTTGAAGAAGTCATTTAACTAGTCGGTTAGGCACCCGCGTGGCGGAATCATTTATTATAGCGTGATGGGTCAGAGTTGTGGGTAGTGCCTACCGAACTCAAGATCAATGATATGTACATTCATATCGACACTTGAGGTGAGTGATGCTCAGGGGCTTTCATAAGTGAGTTTTCGAGGAAATCTCCTCACCTTCACAAGAGGCTTGATTCGACATAGGCGGATATCGCAAAATACCACTCGACGACGTCATATTGACGATGAAACGATCAAAATCCTACTGAGGCGAGGACTCATTTTTGGAGTGTGCTGACGTTGCGGCCCACAGTGGAATCTTGTGGCAGAACTTAGATTTTATTGGTCTCTTTCAATACTTCAATATTTTGATTGCCTTGACGAATTAAGACTGTGAGAGTCACGTAATGATGTGTCCTAATTTGTATCTCCCAAGAAAAAAATATTACCCCCTTAAATTTCAAGGAAACCTGATGAGAAAAAAAAAAAAAAAAAAACTTTCAAAACATTAGGTCAAGGAGAAATTAATTTTGAAATTGATTTTGATACTTTGAAGAATTCATATCTCGAAAAATTCTCATTGAATAGTATAGTTTTTCGCCCACTTTCTTATAGAGTTTGATTTTCAGATTTTTTAAAGACCATTTGGAGCTTTGTACGACCAGACGATCGTTCACAATGACCACTGACAGATGGAGCAGATTGAATGTCGTCAACATGAGGGTGAATCGTACGGCAGCCTGTCGGTCAATGTTCATTCTGGCCCAGCTGATTCGAACAACGCATGGTTTTCAGATATCGAGTTAATTAAAAATAATTATTAATAACTAACAATAATTAATAATCATTATTAATAATTGGTAATAATTTACACTACGCGATAATAATTACTATTAATAAATGGTAATTCATAATAATAATGATCTAGAGGTTTTCAGCACAAAGAAGATAATAAAACGTTTTGTCAAGTATTTGCAAAGTGCATTCAAGTTGCACTACCCCGACATATCGGAGTTTTCGAAACGTTGTCTCATTCAACTGAAAACGAAGTACACTGTCGTAGCAGTTTTTGTGATTTAACCATCGTCAATTACAAACAATATTCGGTCAAACCATCCAGATGAGTATTGAAATTAGAACATTTCCCCTTCATTTCCATTCCTCTACTGGTCGCAATTCAGATGTTCCAATGATGACATATTCCAAGGGCTAGTCTCAACCGATTCCCGTAGTTTAAATTTTAATTTCCTTATTCAAGATGATAATAGTTCTAGTGGTTGACTTGTATATTTATCACGAATTCTTTTCAACTGATCCGTTATTTCCTTGTTCAATCTATTACCAAGCCATGAATTTCTATCATGTTATCGTTCATCTCTACTTGTGATTTTTTTCTACCGCTTCATTTTCCAGAGGAAACAATTGAAATGAAGCTTCGATTATCTATGAATATGGGGTACCTAAAATAAATTTCGCTTATTTAATTTAATTAATTGCATATTAGGCCCATGGGCCAAGAGTTATATATTATAATATATAATATAATGATATATTATATCATTATCATATTATAATTGCGTCTTTGGTGAAAACTTTTTCCTCTTAGTCGCTGCTGATGAATTATTCTTAGTTGGTTCTTGAAATACATCCAATAATTGAACTGGTGAATTCGATAAATTATTTTTGTTGTTTTGCGTTGATTACACGGAGCTTTCCGCGAGTAGGTAATTATTTTTCCGTCCAATTATTTTCACTTTTTTTAAAAGCCTGTGTAATAATACAGTGGGAAAAATACGAGACAACGTTGTGATTCGGGATCTGGTTCGTAGAATATAATTATGCGTTGTCACTACCATCCATTGGACTCTGTAATCAAGTGTATTGCTTGGTTAAAAAAATATTTTCAATTATTAATTTTCAATAATGAACCACTAGAATTGCTTACGCTTATTAACCCCCTCGTATCATGTGTATCTAATACGTGGAATCAGAAAAATATCAACGTGAGCGTGAATCAAAAGGTGGAACTGCTAGCCAACTCTAATTGATTTTGTGATATGGACGACACAGAAAATTAATTATGAAGAAATTATTGTATTTTATTCATGATTCATGTGGATAAATTATCATTTGGTCGGCCCTTAATTTCGCTGGAAAACTGAAGAGATCATAACTGAGCTAGTTACAGACTCTCTCCTCCACTGGGAGAGGACCACTGTTGTCACCTTCCCGAACAAACACAAATACTTCAGGTAGTTATTTCAATTATTTCATCTAATTATGCCACTCACATGGATATTTTGTACAGAACATTGATCTAGGTTAAAGTCCTGTACAGATAATATTTTGTATATTTTTGTTGAAAATATGGAAAATTTTTTATAAATTTTTTTAAATTAATTACTTAAGATAAGTTGATTAAGAGCGAGAAGTGTTCTCTGTGTACCTAGTGTATGACACAGCAAGAAAAGCTCCCTCTTGTCGTATTTTAATGGCGTTCACGTCCGCACCTGGAAACGAACAGAACTACTTGCAGATCCTTCAAAACTCGCAACCGTCAATGTGTAATTAATGGCGTGATCAGACCTCGAGTAACAATTACCGGTAAAACAGTCTTTTTTACTGTGATACGTCAAAACGAGAATCGCACGGCACCTGACCAGAAACCACAACTATGTTTATAAAGCTTAATGGCCCGTAATTGGAGCTGAGGAGGCAGATTATCATACAAGGTCAGAATGGTTGCCCCCAAAGGTGTGGAGCCTCGGTATTAGACCTGGGAGAGGTCGAGGCATAAAGAGGCGGTTTTTATAATGTTATTCATATCCTCAGAGGTGGAACGGAGAGCGTTTGCCTAAGATCAATATTTACATACAATAGCGGAAGGTTATTACGAGGATTCAGCCGATCTGTCAACAAGGCAGGCCTTGGTTGCAGTGACTTCAGCCTGGCCGGGGGCCGGGTGGAGCGTTTCGAGAATATGTAGATATATCTGCTCCTGCAGATCCCTCGGCTCGGGGGTGGGCCAGTCAATCAGGTCGTTTCTTGTGATACAGCCGGATACTTGTCGACAGTCTCCTTCATGATGCAATTCGGTTGCAACAATCATTGAATAGCTGACTCAGTTACAGATTGAGACACTTGAATTGAAACTAATATCAAAAGATTATGGTGACTAATGTATTTTAATATTTTCAATAATGAACCATTCGAATTGACCAAGAAAATACTAAAATAATCCCCCCCCCCCTCCCACCAGACCACATAACCATTCTCTAACATCCCCACAATCCAAAATGGTGGGTTTAGTTGCAAGATACGAAGAATAGGAACGTGGATTCGACCCAAAAAGCCCCCCCCCCCCCCTCCACCCTCATGAAATAGTTGATTTGCTTTTCATTATACGTAGAATCATAGAATCGAATTTACTGAATCAACAAAAATCTGTGATGCAGGATTAGCTCATCAAGTTTTAATAACCTCAAGTCGATAGGAAACGGTTCGAAATATCAGATGAAATTTTGTTGTTTCTTTTTTTTTTTTTTTTTTTTTTTTTTTTTTTTTTTTTTTCACAGGAATAGATCTATTCTATTGTCATCACTATTCTATCATGATCTATCATCATTCAGACAATACTTCAATACTGCCAGGAGCCTTGTACAACGAGCCGTTCGTTAACAACGGGGGCGGCTCAAAGGAGGAACCGAGTAAAACATCGTCAACGTGAGCCAAATAGCTGCAGTAATGCTGATTATAACTTGTTCATAATTTATTTTATCTGAGTTTTACTTGTACCTACCAACGTCGACAATCGTTTATATCTTGACATATCTACCAACAAATATTCGCAATCACCACCTTTCCGTATATACCTACTTGAAGTACCTACTGAAGTTCATTAGAATAAAAAATTCGATAGGTATCAAAAACTATGTTTTTTCCTTCTAATTCACAAACAGTTATACATAGGAGTATTTTCAAGCAGTTTACAAATTTTCCTACACCTAGATTCCCAGTACTTAGCGATTTGGTCTATAGGCCACTATGACCTGTCCAGGTCTTTCTCTCTCAGTTTTTCTGTGTTTACACGATAGGCCGAACATTCCGGTGCCTGTCCTGCTATAGTCCCTTACCATAACTTATACTAACAGTGATCAGAAGGTAATTATCAATACGTAGTGTTTTTACTAAAGGGACTGCAATTTCGAGTTAATTCCTAGATCACTCACCAAAAGCTGCCTAGTATCACTTTTGAAAATCAGTAGCGTTTTCGCTGTTTTAATTGCATATGGTAGCTGTTCAAATATTGTCAAAGCCGGCCAGGGTAGTTGCCTTGTGAAGAAGTCATTGGACGGCCGCGGTTTTTCTAGAATAGCTGATTGGTTGGCTCTCGTAGGCCTGACATATTTCCCGAACTTATCAATAGATTTATATACAAAGATCAACATTCTATGCACGTATGTTTTCCTAGCTGTCATTACATCAAGACTATCATATCGGTTGCCTAAGGGCCGTTAAGAGCCCTGGTGTTGAGTGAATCAGTGTTATCGAAAATGTCAGCGAACACCCTCGAGTCCGCGCCCCCATCCCAAATTTGTGCCGCAAACGGCGGACGGACGGTTTTAGTTCTTCTTATTCCACCTACCTATCTTGGAAATGCAAATCCTCCATTTTTGAGGAGTTAAAAGAATGTTTTTCTCAGTCGACTCCAATGTCTCAATATTGAGAATAATATACCAAAATCCACAGTCATGCAGCATGACTATGAGAGCGAATTTTTGAAGAAATAACTGGTTTTATGTATACCGATTTTATACCATATTTTGTCTCCTTTTATGCCGCGTAACACCTCAGTTCATGGATTGTTCAACGCTGAACACGATGGTGATGTCGGCATTGCGATATTTCATTCTGTAATCAGATTATAGCAGATGAACCGTGAAGAACATCTCAAGTAACAACCACGTTTCTTCATATTCTAAGTGCCCCAGTTTGAGAACGGAATAGGATATCGCAATTCCGACTTCACCATCGCGTTACGCGTAAACAAAACCGTTAAAATGAGGTGTCACTTGTCAGACTGTTTCATTCTTGGATATTATGGGCAAGTATGGGCAAGTTTTCCCCCCTTGAAACTCCCCTACTTAGCCTTTCGATTGCCTTGACTGATTTTTGTGCAATTTTGAACTTTTTGTAGATATATATATGATATGATTCTTGTTGCCTTTAGCAGTGAATTCAGGATGGTCTGCAATGGATTTTGGTATGAACGTTTTTCGGAAATTTGAGTTTACAAAATTTTGGACCGAGAACAAGAGCTTCCTTTCCCTCAAAAAGTCGCTAGAAGGAGGGAGATCTCGTAATTCAGTGATGTTTGTTTTTTTGACCTTTTGTGTATATTTGTATAGATTGTTGACGTCGCAATTATATTATTTGCATTCAATATGGTTTATTGATTGGTATGAATTGTTTAACAATATGATCATCTGGTTTATTCACGGTTCAGTTACGTAGGTACTTATCTGCAAACTCCTCAAATTTTCGGGTTGTGAAATTATGTACCAATACCCGCTACTGATGTATTTGCAACCGAATTTCGCTGCTACCGGGAAACTTCGACGTTAATTCCAAACGCCAATTGTGCTTGCTGTATCCAATCTAAGAGAGCTAGACTCTGCTGAAAAAGAACTACTTGACTACTATAAATCTAGTTCGTGTAGAAATCTGTGACGGAGTGGATGGGTGACGGTATTGTAATGTAGTAAATGATTACAATTTGGTTTCAAAATCTTTCACTCCTCACTCCCTCCATTCCTCATTTTTCACTCTTCTTCTATCTCCTTGGAGAAGAAGTTTCGAAAAGGAAAATGTTTTTTCCCAAGGTTTCTTTCGCAAAGACCGGAGAGAGATGTATTACGCGGGAAGCTAAGCCTGTTGGAGGTATCAGGCACTTATTGGTTACAGGGAATGAAAACCTGAAAACAGGTTATGAAGGGAAGAAGGGAGATGTTGATGGACCACCCACCGGTACAGGAGACGCTCCTCCCACCAGAGGCCACCAAAATGGTGTCCAGATCGGTTCGTGAGGAAGGGGGTTTGGAAGAGGGCAGAGCCCCGAGGAGAAGCCCCCAAGTCATCTCCCCACGCCCTGGACTCTGGTCTGGTACTGGTCTCGGCCTTTCATCAGACTGGGTAACTGTGAGATTAATGATATAGGTATTCAACTCTCGACAGCTCCAAGCTAAGTACCTCCTTAAGAGCATCAGGATCGGCGGTAATGCTAACACCGCCCACGTTCATCCAGCCTGAGCAAGTTCTCGCATCACCTGGTAGGACCAGTTCAGAGTTTCTGAAGGCCACACAAAGCTCCTCGAGATATTACGCGTCTCTGAAGCGATTAGCTAACTAAGAAGTCCTCCAGATATGAAATGATGAAATTAAATTGTATATCTCCCTCTTGGAAACATTATAGTATTACACGGTAATATTCACCAAACAGAAACAGAAAATATCTATGGTTTATATAAACTAGCACATTATCTATAAACCACAATGGATACATATAATCAGTCAGGCTCGATATTGATGGGAGGGGGGGGGGACCATACGGGCTGCCTACTTTCAGGGGGTTATCATCGAAATCATGTCATACAGTATATTTTTTCATGGTGATGGGAGCGATAGTATAATAATTATTATTTGGTAACAAATTGGTGGTTTTTTGAAAAACAATTGAAAAAAAGAGTGTATTTGAAAAGAAAAATCTATAGATAGGTACACTATTCCAAAAATATCTGTCCGATTTAAAGCTGGGTGAATTTTCTATCAGATCTCATATTATGAGTACCTACGGGTGTTTTAGCGTGCTGGAATGGGTATTTTAAGGGACGTAATTACCATCTCATATATGGGGCCTGCAACTCCAATTAACTAGATTTGAGACGAAATAAAGAAATTTTGGATCGAACGAATAGTTTTGAAGCTATATCCAAAAGAGTCCGACAAAACCCTAGAATTTAACGCTTTTTAGGAAATTAAAACATAAGACTATGGTGTAAAACCTCTTTATGACGCCGTGCACATTTCAAGTCAGTTGGGTCCAGAATACCGGTTTCCCGCTTTTGAGGAATCCATTCGGTCTAGCAGCACCATTCTGATCTATTATTCTGTATTAATTTGTCTCCAAATTATTTTCTCATGACATTTTATAGGACCATAATACTGGTTTGGCCGGCACGAGACTAGAAACATTACTGTATTATAAATTTTTCACTTTTGGGTAAAAATTGGCTGTTTTGCAGAGCTCTTTGTTGGGTTTCACCAGGTATACGGAGTTTTACTACCACTGAAATTGTAGGGAATTTCAATGTGTACTTTAAAAAGAGGAATGAATGACTTTTTTCGCCAAGAGGCTGCGTAACTACTTTTTTTGGCCAACAGCTAAAGCTAGTGCAATCGTTTCGCAGAAAATCTCCAGTTTTTCCAAGATATCTTTGCTATCCCATCTTTTTCTTGCTATTTTTCTTGCCTAATATTCCTTCTACCTCTATTACTGTTTTATTTTTACTCACCCTCCGTCTTTTCTTTTCCTTCTCCTTTCCCTCTTCTTCTATTTTAGCGTGAAATTTTAAAGCGCGCCTGAGCCCTAGAGCTCGGGGCAATAAGCCCTTTATCTCCCACCCCCCTCCGGCAATTCCGCGCCTGTAATCAGTTGTTATATGGAAACTTGATCAGCTACAGAACCGGAAAAAGTTGAAAAGATTGACATCACCCATTTTGTTTCTCTCATGTCAAAACGCTGCGTATTAGTTCACGAAGGTAATTGATCCTAGTTAGATCACTGGTCTGTATACGATATCCCCCCAAAAAACACTCAGTGTAAAAATCACCCCGCCTCGCAAATATCATTCTTCAGAGGCCGGAAAAAGTTATGATATCCACTTTCCCCGCCCGCCCTTTTCCTCATTAAGGAGCTAAGTATAATGAAAAGCTTAACCACTTCACAAGCACCGTACCCCTTTCGAAATCTCCCCTTGGCGCTATTGTGAGACGTTTTTATTACTTCCACAAGCAACTAATACTTGATGGTGGTGGTTAGGGGAAGGAGGATCAGGTTTGTAAGTAGTGAAAGTAATAACAATACTACAAATACAAACTTTTTATACAAGTATTAGTTCCTAGTGGAAGTAAAAAAACGTCTCGCAATAGCGCCAAGGGGAGATTTCGAAAGGGGTACGGTGCTTGTGAAGTGGTTAAGCTTTTCATTATACTTAGCTCCTTAATGAGGAAAAGGGCGGGCGGGGAAAGTGGATATCATAACTTTTTCCGGCCTCTGAAGAATGATATTTGCGAGGCGGGGTGATTTTTACACGGAGTGTTTTTTGGGGGGATATCACATCTTTTTGTTGTTGAAGTGGGTCATGTTATAAAGAAGGTCTATGCGAAATTTCAAGTCGATTGGTTCTTTTACCCAGGCTGTAGACTCGTCAAAGTTGCCAAAATTAGCCTAAATTTCAGGTTTTTTGTTTCTAAAAGTTTTTTGGGTTGAGATAATGGGTTAAACTTTCAAAAGGCACTGGCTGATGTTGAAACGAAGCTCTGTGCAAAATCTCAAGTCAATCCGTGAAGGTGGAAAGGCCTAACTGATTATGGAGAAGAAGAACAGGTAAGGGTGAAAAACCGGGTTTTTGAAGTGATATAACTCGGCTCCCTTAAAAGATATCGACTTGAATCTTTCAAAAGGCACTTGCTACACTTGAAACGTAGCTCCGTGCAAAATTTCAAGTCAATCGGCGAAGGTGGAGAGGCTGTAGCCTTGACCGACTGAAAAAAGTAGAAAAACATGGTAATTGGTTTTTGAAGTTATATAACCCGGCTCCCTTCAGACCTAGCGACTTGAAACTTTCAGGGCTTTCTCTTATCCACACCAAAAAGATCCAAACCAAATTTCAAGTTGATCGGTCAACTAGGAGCCGAGATATGGCCAAAATTAGCCTAAATTACCCTAAATTTTAGTTTTTTGTCCCTAATTTTTTTTTGGTTGAGATAATGGGTTATTTCGTTCAAATGGCACTGAGACATGCTATAAAGAAGGTATGTAAAAACTCGGCGCTTCGCGCCTCGCCAGGGGGGCAAGCCCCCCTGGACCCCCCGGATCTTTTCTCTTCTATACTTTGTATAGAACGAGGTATTTGCTATGCAAAACATGAATAATGTTTTTGCGTCCCGTTTCCCCTTTTCCTTATCCCTTTTCTTTGTCTGTATGGAAAATATTAAGAAATGAGCGGGAAATTTATTAGAATGTTGTTTACAGTTTTATTTACTCAGGGCTGTATCTCAGCTTCTTCGATATTTACAGCGGTTTTGGCAGTATATAATTTATGCATAAATTAAAGGCTTTCCAACGAATGGAGAACGATTTTTGTCCGTTGAAAACTAAAGAAGTTTCATTTCCCTAGAAACGGCTCGGTTGTACGTGAAAATCATTAAAAATCTTCGTGACATAATTTCGTGACTTAAACTTCGTTACGCTTTTCAACTCTGGTAGGCCACCGCAAAAACATTATTCATGTTAAAATTCAAGTCGATTGGTCCTTTTACCCAGGTTGTAGACTCGTCAAAGTGGACAGAATTTTCCTAAAGTTTCTGGTTTTTTGTTTCAAAAACTTTTTTGGGTTGAGATAATGGGTTAAATTTTATATAAGGCTCTGTCTCAAGGTTAAATGAAGCTCTGTGCAAAATTTCAAGTCAATCGGTGAACGTGGAGAGGCTCCAGCCTTGCCTGTCTGAACAAGGAGAAGAAGAAGGAGAAGGAGAAGAAGGAGAAGAACAATCTAAGGCCGAAAAACCGGGTTTTTGAAGTTATGTAGCTCGGCTCCCTTTAGACCTATCGATTTGAAACTTTCAGGGCTTTCTAATATACACTCAAAGAAGACCCACACTAATTTTCAAGTTGATCGGTCAAATAGGAGCCGAGATATGGATACCTCGAAAACGCGTTTCGTGACGTCCTGTAAACATACACTCGACAGCGTTCGTTTTCTCAACTTCTTTGCTTGGCGGGGCGGAACGCTACCGCGTTCCTAGATCCATAACTATACGCAATAACTGGAGGAATGAGCTGAAATATGGTGTATGCGTACCAGCACTTGCTCAGTAATGGTCTCTTCAGTTTTCGTAGCGAATTCCAGGCTATCCCAAATAATACCTATTATGGATAAAATGATGATTTGGATGATGATTTCTTACAAAGAATTTTGAATTTACATAATTCATGGCTTGTTACTTGTACCTATGATAGCAATTATTCATGACATGAATAATTGTCATTGTCCAGACAAACATACCAACATTGTCTAGACAAACCTACCAACAAAAAAAATAAAATAAAAAATAAATAAATAACATTTTTCCGTAAATACAAAAAATGTAAATCAGAATAAGGCACTCGGAATAATAGTGTAACATAATATAAGGAATATAATCTGCTAAGTAATCACTAACGAATATCAGAAATTACCTAATTAGACACGAAAGTATCTCAAAACAAACCAAAATCCGTGGTTTGTTTGAATCAGTTGTTCCTCATCATGAAAATTGGCCCAATTAGGGTGGATCTCACGTTGCGAATACTTTTTCGGGTTTAATTTTGAGCCATCCTTGCGAACGAACGGCAGGTCTTGAAAAAGTCTCTGAATCGATATATATTCATCACTGTACAAGCGCTACACAATTTCAAAATGTGAGAAGAATATCTATTCAAAGAGTATAACATTAGTTGATGGAACTCGGCATCAGAATTTGAGCGAGATTGGATAAATATTTGGATAAAAATTTTATTTTTATATTTTATATTTTTATATATTTTATATTTTTATATTTTATATTTAATATTCAGCCAGGTGATGGCTCCTCCAATAACATTCAGTCGGCAGCATTGAATGTCTGCAAATCGTCCTGCTGCTTGTGGGAGTGCATCTACTCGGCACTTCAGCGGAATTTGGCAGCGTTGGTATCCGCAAGTGGCCTTCGATCGGAGCTCGACACTATTGAAACATCAATGAGGTGTGGCCTGTTTCGTTTGGCTACCAATAAATCGATCTTCAACCTCGCTCCTCCAAGAAGAAGTGGGGTTCGAGCCCGGCTGGCCCAACCCTTGCTTCGGGCGAAACCGTCCAACAGGTTCAGGACAGCGTTATGACGAGCACATCAAGGTCTCGCCATAGACGGGCAGATTTGGAGCACGTGTGGAGCTGTCTCGATTACTTGACACCTCATTTGGCATGGGAGCGTGGTAGAGCTCACTCACCCCGTCTTCTTCGCGTACATCACATTCGTGGGTAGGGACCCTGTTTTGTACGTTTATCCGTCATTTATACCCTTCTATAGCCTTATCCGTTCGTGGAACTTTATGCCAGGCTTTTATCCCCACGCCGCACTAGACTTACATCCACTCGCTGAACTGAGATCTGAAAAGTCCAACTAGGTACATTGGTGGTGCCATAAGACGTGCCATGCCGTTCGGTGGTCCAGTTGTAACGACTCAGGAATGTCCTGTTGGATCAAACCAGTTGCATACCTACTCGGTTGGAATATTTTTTCACTTCCTGCATGAACACGAATAAGAAGAAATCCAAGAAGAAGAAGTCCAACGGTCATTAGTCAAGAAGCAAACAATATAAGGATGAATATGAATTTAAGGCTTGGAGGTATACAACTGGGATAGATAAAACAAAATTTGTTTTACTGAGGAATTTGAGTTTACAATAGAACTGAGGAAAAATCGTGAAACATGAGTGTGAATAATCACGACAAAACATTTCATCTTTTAACCATTTGAGGCGGTCTCAAACGGTAGTTCTACCATTTGGTTATTTGTAATAAGGCTTTTAAAAAATCGATATCAGTTTTTTGAGTTGTTGTTCGCAGTACTTCTAGCAAGTAATATCCGAGTTTGACTCTTCGAAATTGACCCATCGGGAATGTGGACAGAAAATTGATGAATACAGAAAAATAAGAGTTGTGGACAAATTTGCAGCGTTTTTAAAAATTTTAACACTATTTAATACAAAATACAAAATTGATTTGTGAAAGTAGTGAGGGGCAGTCGATAGGTTCGTTTACCAACTTGTCTCCCCATTTACGCCGGACCTCGAGCGAGCGCAGGCTGCAGACGCGCAGCATCGAGTCATAGACAACCTCATCAGAAGGGATGTGCAGCTTGAAGGCTACATAAGGGAGAAACTTCTTCTGTACCCGTTCCAATTGGGCTATGTGGCACTTATAATATGGAGCCCACACAACGGACGTATACTCGAGGATAGGGAGCACAAGGGTCTTATACAGAAGGACGATGGCAGGAATAATGTTGAAGTCCCTTGTGTGCCGCTTTAAAAAGCCCAGAGACCTCATTGCTCATCCCGCAATACGGTCAATGTGGTTGCAGGAGATGAGTTCGGAATCAAACAAGACACCAAGATCTAGTACCACATTCATCCTTGATAGAGAGGTACCGTTAAGCTGGTAGTCGAAAGATAAGGTGCTATGGATACGGCTGAAGGTGGAGACGGAGCACTTATCAACATTGAGGAACAGACTTTGCAACTTGTAGTTCTTAAAACATAATGGCCACCGGTCGGCAGAGCTCCCAGCTGATCGACTACTCGATGATGTCATCAAAAAAGAAGCACGCCACACTCGAAGCACATTTTTCACACATGCATTTCCATACATGGAATCTGTAGAAGGACAGTTTGTCACCACAGACGATATCTCACTATAAGTAGGACCTCAACATGAGTCTCAACTGATAGACAAAATATAGATACACAAACTGAGGTGTTACTCTGCAACAAAAGGAGACAACATTTGTTATAAAACCAGTAATATGGGGACATTTTACATAAAAACTGTTATTTCTTCGAAAATGCGGTCTTATAGACATGCTGCATGACTGTGGATTTCAATCTTATCATTATTTTTTTCTTTTTAAATTCCATTTTCCGATTCTAAGTATCATAAAACGTAAACGGAATGTGGTCGTGAAAACTATATTAAATTATGGGTGTAGATTCAATTTCAGTTTTTCTCTGAGTTTGATGTGCACATTTGAAACCCAATTATTGATGAGACCCACTAATGAGTCTCATGGAGCCGGTATGAAATCAGGTACCTGGCCAGTAGTGCCACTGTAATGTACGAGTATATCAATAAACGATAGCCTGTGCTGGCCATCCTGAAGCAGGTTTTAATGGATCGATGGAATGGTTTTATCCGGAACGCTGAACAACATACTAATAAACTAAACGAAAAACGATAATTTCTTCATGAAATTATAAAAGGCGATATTTTGCATGGGGTTAGAAATTTTTAGAAACATGTGAAGTTTTATACCTAAAAGCAGTATCTTAATGGAAACATTTCAGTCAAAAAAAAAAAAAAAACTCGACCATAGCATAATTGACAGTGTAAGTCGTAACGTAAGTTAACCGCAATGTAATCGCAATGTAAGTTCGAACGTAACTCTATTCTAGACTTATAGGAAATGTATTCATCAGCAGCCTTTTGCTAATCGTGTTAACCTCGATATTTGAAGTAGTTTCCTTTTTGAGTAAAAATGAACTTGTCTAAATTCTAAAGCGTACTTGGAAGTTTGAATGAATTCTAACTAAGATGAAGAACGATATTATTGTTTGTCCATGATCTAGGGACGCGGGAGCGTCCCGCCTGCCAAGAAAACCGAAGCCCCGAAAACCGAAGCGACTGAGACACTGATTACGCGACGGAACAAGTTGGGGTTTTCACCATCCCGTAGCTCGGTCCCCTGAGTGTCTCGAGAGTTGATTTTTTGTACAGCAACTCTCCAGGGGCACGTAAGGACGTAAACCAAATTTCAGCTCTTGGGAACATCAGGTGTCGGGGGTATAACAGTTTTAAAACCACTATTTTTCACGTTTTTCGTGTTCTTCTTCTTCTTCTTCTTCTTCTTCTTCTTCTTCTTCTTCTCGTTGTTGTTGTTGTTCATTGACGGGGCTACAGCCCAGCAGACAAATTGGATCGAGCTGAAATTTTGCACACACGTTTGTTATGCTCCAAGGGAGTGCCTTTTGAACATTTTTTCTCCCTCCCCCCATTTCTCTCCCAATTAGGGGGGAAATAGTAATTTTTAGGAATTTCAAATGGTCATAACTCCTTCAAAATTGAAGCTTTTTCCGATTTCCTTTTCTAGTTGTATTCAGCTTTCAAAACTGTTTAATTTGAGATCAAAAAAAGCTTCCTAAGGGGAAAAATGAAGGAGTTATGGTGATTTTTCCATTTTCAACAATAACTGCCGCCAAAATTGATGGAAATTGGTGCGGTTGGTCTTAAAATGTCCACTAGGTTGTCTAGTATATGCTCAATAATTTTGAACTAAATCTCAATCGATTCGACTAATCCACAGCCAAAAATACGTGAATAAATTCCACATCTACTGATTTGGCTAATTTCCGAAAACATCAAAGTTGAACGGTGGTCAGAAAAATTGTCGTAGAGTGGCGCCTGTCTAAGGATCGATAGGAAATTTAATGGGCTTTCGAATGAGGGTAGCGCATATGTCACTTTTCCCAACGGTTCTCGAGTTATTCGCGATTTTTGGTATAAAAACGTGCGTTTTACCTTTTGCAAACTTTCTCTTTCCACTTTCTCTTCGACACCAATAATTACAATTATTGTAATGATTCTCAACAACTAAAATTTGCACAAACCCCAAGAAAAAATGCAACCAATTTTCAAAAAATTTCTCATTCAAATTTATTAAAATTTCGAATTCTTTCTATTTTTTTTAAATTTAATGATAAGAATAATTGTATTAAATTTTAATAATTGTTTTTAAATTGTTAATTGTTTTAATTAATCGAAAATTTTAAAACTACTATTTAACCAATTCGCAAAAATTTTAAAACTACTTATTTTTCAAACACATTTCAGATAACAAACAATAATTTCCAAAAAATAATTATTATTGTAACAAAAAGGCAAATTAGTAGGCGTACTAATTTTTTACTAAATTTTGATTAGGATAAAACTTCATTTAGGAAATAATTTACTAGTTACCTCGTAGGTACTTTTGTTAAATGGAACCGTATTGTATAAGTAGGTACCACTCGAAAACTAGCCATGCAAAAAGATGTGATATCCCCCCAAAAACAACTCCGTTGTAAAAACTGGCCCGCCAAAAAACATCAGCCGCAAAAAGGAATGATATCCATTTTGCCCGCCAGCCACATATACAGGATGCTCGGTGCTTCGCACCTCGCTGTTGAGTGTGCATATAGAAACCTGATCCTCCTACCCCTAACCTCCACCGTCAATGTTTTCCTGTTCCCTGTCTCCTTCCCACAACCCCTCTCACCCTTAGTCACCCTCGGTTTCACCTAATATGTTTCCTCTGTTACACCAGCAGGGAGCTTTACGCTTCTTTCAATGCTGTTGGCGGGAGCTTTTTGCCAGATGAACAAGCCTGAATTGAAGCATTACTATATTATAAGTATTACTGGTGGTCACCAGTAATGAGTAGTGTGTGTGATTTAGTTTAACCGTCAGTAAGAATGATGTTGAGGGATGTCGAGGGTCGGTCAAATGAAAATTGGTTTATGTGCCCTGAAGATGAAGAAATATATTCTTCGAAACGTTGGCACATAAATCAATTTTCATTTGACCGACCCTCGACATCCCTCAACATCGTAATGAGTAGTGGTACACCTATAATGAAGTAATGCTTCAATTCAGGCTTGTTCATCTGGCAAAAAGCTCCCGCCAACAGCATTGAAAGAAGCGTAAAGCTCCCTAATGGTGTAACAGAGGAAACATATTAGGTGAAACCGAGGGTGACTAAGGGTGAGAGGGGGTTGTGGGAAGGAGACAGGGAACAGGAAAACATTGACGGTGGAGGTTAGGGGTAGGAGGATCAGGTTTCTATATGCACACTCAACAGCGAGGTGCGAAGCACCGAGCATCCTGTATATGTGGCTGGCGGGCAAAATGGATATCATTCCTTTTTGCGGCTGATGTTTTTTGGCGGGCCAGTTTTTACAACGGAGTTGTTTTTGGGGGGATATAACAATATACGTTAACTATAGATGTTCTACATACAATGAATTCAACGTTTGTTACAACTCAATTTTATTCAACAGTTTGCGGTGCCACTTTCAGGATCACAAAACGTTGAAATGGATTCGTTTTGTATGTTGATAAATAATACCAATGATGACCGCGGTGGATAAAGTGGTAGTTCTATATTTCAAAAAGTAATCAATTGTATCTCTGGCGACGTTTTCCATCACAACGACGCCACATTTTATGGCATTGAAACAAAAACAGCCTAAACATTCCAGGGAAAAACGACACTAAATAATCACAAATGATTGCGGAGGTGAAGGTTATAACATGAAGAGCTGGCGAGCGAGTCAAAAATTAGAAGATTGGCCTGCGTCCAACAAGCCTGGACAAGTCATCTGCCTTTATTATGAAGTCCGAAGGATAACAAAGTGATAAGGTCTTTGAGTTATAGCACGAACCCCGTCATAATCCCGAGAGTATCAGCGGAGCGCTATCGCAGTAAAGCAAATTGTTAACGAGACTCTAGTTTGAGTAATCAACGTGTTACAGCTTATTTCGTATCGTTTTTAAAAGGCAAGTTTTTGTTCATCCAGAATATCATTCAATTACGAAAGTACTGCCATCAAAAGCTGAGAAGACGTTTCTGCCGGAAACTGGCTTTTGAAGCATGGGGTTCTGGTAGATTCTGCTGAGAGCCGAATGAATTCAAGTGTCAAATGTGTCCAAGTCTTTTTTTTTCTTTTTTTTTTCCCAAGAACTTTAATATTAATACTACCACTCGCGTACACGCGACCAACTCCAAGCGTCATCTGTTTATTTTCTTCAGACGTTCTCTCGTCTACTTTGTTTTGCAAGAGAGCAGCGATTAGCATTTCTGCGTAACTTTCCCTTGATAAATCGCTCATACAAGTCTTGTTCACGAGTTCATGCTCGTAATTGTATAAAATATCCCCATCATCTTGTGATCCCTTGAAAAACTGAGAAATAGTTGTCGCTACAACTTTAATATCAATCGAGATTCAAATTATTGGTTTATACCAGGCATTTCTGCCTTAATTCCACCGCCAGTATTCTGACCAATTCCCGTTCTCTCCTCAATAAAGGGTGACACGTAAACGATGTAGGAACCTGGGAGGAGAGCGATGGGGAAACGGGGTGGGGGTTGTGAGAGATTTCACAGAATCGTAGTTCTGCTAGAATGATGGAATTTCGTTTTGAAGGACCTGAAATACGACTTTTTAATCATTTGCATACATTTGAAGAACGTTTCATAGAACGAATAAATTAAATAGGTACAGATTTTCAGTCATGACAAAAACGACAAAAATGGTTGAATGACTACGGTGTTAAAAAACGTTTTCACTATACTTAGCTCCTTGATGAGGAAAAGGGCGGGCGGGTAAAGTGGATATCATAACTTTTTCCGGCCTCTGAAGAATGATATTTGCGAGGCAGTGTGATTTTTACACGGAGTGTTTTTTGGGGGATATCACATCTTTTTGTTGTTGAAGTGGGTCATTTTATAAAGAAGGTCTATGCAAAATTTCAAGTCGATTGGTCCGGTTACCCAGGCTGTAGACTCGTCAAAGTTGCCAAAATTAGCCTAAATTTCAGTTTTTTGTTTCTAAAAGTTTTTTGGGTTGAGGTAATGGGTTAAACCTTTCAAAAGGCCCTGGCTGATGTTGAAACGATGCTCTGTGCAAAATTTCAAGTCAATCCGTGAAGGTGGAAAGGCCTAACTGATAAGGGAGAAGAAGAACAGGTAAGAGTGAAAAACCGGGTTTTTGAAGTAATATAACTAGGCTCCCTTTAGAGCTATCGACTTGAATCTTTCAAAAGGCACTTGCTATACCTGAAACGAAGCTCTGTGCAAAATTTCAAGTCAATCGGCGAAGGTGGAGAGGCTGTAGCCTTGACCGACTGAAAGAAGTAGAAAAACATGGTAATTGGGTTTCGAAGTTATATAACTCGGCTCCCTTTAGACCTAGCGACTTGAAACTTTCAGGGCGTTCTATTATCCACACAAAGCAGATCCAAACCAAATTTTGAGTTGATCGGTCAACTAGAAGCCGAGATATGGCCAAAATTAGCCTAAATTAACCTAAATTTCAGTTTTTTTGTTCCTAATTTTTTTGGGGTTGAGATAATGGGTTATTTCGTTCAAATGGCACTGAGACATGCTATAAAGAAGGTATGTAAAAAAATTTAGGTCGGTTGGTCCTTTTACGCAGGCTGTAGACTCGTCAAAGTGGACAGAATTCGCCTACAGTTTCTGTTTTTTTGTTTCTAAAACTTTTTTGGGTTGAGATAATGGGTTAAATCTTTTATAAGGCTGTCTCATGGTTAAATGAAGCTCTGTGCAAAATTTCAAGTCAATCGGTGAACGTGGAGAGGATCCAGCCTTGCCTGTCTGAACAAGGAGAAGAAGAACAAGGTAAGGCCGAAATACCGGGTTTTTGAAGTTATGTAACTCGGCTCCCTTCAGACCTAGCGATTCGAAACTTTCAGGGCTTTCTAATATCCGCTCCAAGAAGACTCATACTAATTTTCAAGTTGATCAGTCAAATAGGAGCCGAGATATGGATACCTCGAAAACGCGTTTCGTGACGTCCAGTAAACATACTCTCGGTACCGTTCGTTTTCTCAACTTCTTTGCTTGGCGGGGCGGAACGCTGCCGCGTTCCTAGATAGTGGGTAGTTTGCGGCAACTTGTAATGCTCTGTTGTCTGCCCCAGCAAATCATTCGAACCCAAATTACTACCCCAGATGTTTCCTCGTCTGGAGTGAGAGGGGCATGAGTAATTGCGTGCGACTCGTTATTGAGGTTTTGGTAATTTGTCGTGGATAGGTCACCTCCCAGGGAGCCCCGTTCGCGGTAATGGTTCTCGAAACGATAGAAAGAGGCGCTCAGGAAACGGTTCCTGACCATCCCGACTCAAACACTACGCTGGAAAAACGGAGATGACCGTCGTAAAAATGAGTGAATTTAGATCTTTATCATCCTCACAGCCCGAGAGAGTTTCTCACAGATCTCCCGCGACCTTTCATTTCCAACATAATTTCAAACCGACCCTCCTTATTCATGGATCATTACTCTTACCAGCGTACATAGACAAAAAAAATTTCTCATAAAGTCAACGCCAATACATACCGAATTACCTCTCAAAAGAAGGTCTCAGAACAAAAAACCCGACATAAAAGTAAGTTTGTCTCAGGATGTGATTGACTTGCAGTTTTAAAATGCGGGGGAGTTTTCCGCCACTATAGAAGCACCAAGACGAAGAAAAATAAGAAGTTCACGAAATATTTATCGAAAAATTAAGAAATAAATCGGAATTTATCGATCCTGCTCGCTCATTTTGCATGTTTTAACTGCGATGTTTGCATTTTGCAGTCTATTAGCCTTCCAAAAATGCCCCCTCGTCTCGTTTTTTTGATAAAACAATTTAGCCACAATTTCAAAAATTTATTTTATGAATTTTAAAAATTGGACGACGAGGGGGGTTTTCCTTATTAATATAGTAAATTTAGACATTTATTTCAAAAGTCTAAATCAATCACAGCCTGAAATATTCTTCAAAAACTTTCCAACCTAGGCCCTGCACGCCCTGCTGAACGAACTGCTGATTTTAAAACACTTCTGCACAGACTTCAGTTGACAGGATACCAGATGTCAAGAACTTGTTGGGATGTACATGTAGAAGGAAGGAAGGAGGGAATGCGAATCTAATGAATGGGAAACACAAGTGGGGGCCCCAAATGAAAAGGGTTCCTAACGTCTGTGTGGTCTTTTCTGATGAGCGGGTGTCGACGTTGCGAATGAAGGTAGTATGGGATGTTGGTGAAGCGGGGTACACGCCATTACCCAGTGACTGGACTGTCGATTTATAACTCTGAAACCCCGCTCGCCTCACATCTACCGCACCCGTAACCACCGCCGCGGTCAATGTCTGTGTCCGGTTCAACTCATCTTGGCCGCGAAACAGCTTGGAACACCGGGGACGACACAGGGCCGCGATGTCAGGGGGATTGCATAATACAAATATATCAGGTTTGTACGACCATTCATGAAGGAAAGTTACTCTTTCATCGAACATCTGGCATCCCATTCATACGTACCTGCGTCGGGTCGACCCATGTAATCCACGGACTACACCAGACCAGATGTTTCTAAACCATCACGTTCCAAAATATTGACACTTAGGGCCAGTTTCACCAACGTTTTTAAACGGCGTGTAAACGAGTTTGAACAAAAAACGCTCCAAAGCGTCGCTGTGGGGGTCGATGAAACTCGTTTAAGCTGAAACGCCCCCAAAACGCGTTTGGAAATTAATCGCCGAATTTTTACGGGTTTAAAGACTCCTAATCGAGATTAATCAGTTTATTTACCTATCGACTAACTTGTTGTTGACGATTCCTTTTGGGTTTTTTCGTTCACTGCTGTGTGTAAAATAGTATGAGTACGAGTGGTTGGTGAGGGCGTTTGAAAATGATGAAGAACAACACTTCACAATTCGCCGCTTGCGATGGATCAAGGAGAGGACGGACGATTTTGACACTGACTTCCTGACTAGGTATCGTTTGTCAAAATCGTCCGTCAAGTTAGTCCTGGAGCTTATTGAAGGGAAACTCGAGTACACCAGTGACAGGTAAGTTCAGATGGTATTTTTTTCTTCAACTTTTCAGAAGTGATGGTAGCTACCTGTCCTTGCTATAATCATTCATGGGAGAAACACAAAGGGAAAACGAATAGGATACCTGCCTCTACTTACAGATATATTTCTACTTTTCTCTTCCAGCAACTACAGCGTATCGCCAATCAAACCAAACGTTCTCGCTCGCTCGGCTCGAAGGCCTGGTTCCGTTTTTTCCCATTATCAATATAAATCTACGCATCTACACAATAACTATAATATACAATACTAAGTACCAAACAAAAACACGAACTCAAGGAAGTAAGCTGTTTCGATGTTATCACTAAAAGCTCACCAATGCCTTCCTGATACCGGGTTAACCAGATATTAGATTGCGATTTGGCCGTAAACTCGTTCAGCGCCAAACTCGCTAGGGTGTAGCGTCGTAAAACCCATTCGTGGTTAATCGAGATTAGTGATCTCGTTTAGAATTTATCTAGATTAATCCTGATCAAGATTAGAGTATTCGAGTATTTTGGTGAAACCGGCCCTCAGTGGCTGTCCAAAAGTGGTTTAAAAAAACGTTTAACCCAAAATCTTCAACCTCGATAAATCTTCTATAAAGTAGTCTCAAAATTTAGTTCGATAGAACTACTGATAGATTACTGAAGATTTGATCAGAATGGGGGAAATCTCAATCGTTAGTTTGAAAATATCCTTTAAATTACGATCCCAGAGCCATTCCACCTAAGTTACCTCAGCGTAAAAATGATTAAAAAGTTTTGTTTAAATCATCCATGTATACAAGATTCAATTTGATAGGAAATTCGATACAGTTTCCCATAATGACAATTCAATAGCTCGGCTGAGTAGTCTATGTCACAATTGCCAACTTTTCAGAAGAAGAAAAATTTCTTTGCGAAACCGTCTGATCGGCAAATTTACCCAAAGAGAGAGCGACATAGACCCTTCTACCATCGATATTTAAAATTTAATATTATTCAATAAAAATTTTCAATTTCTCTCATTTGTAATGATGTACATCACCCCTTCCCTTCTCTGGGTAGGTTCGGTAATTTTGATCGGGTTCATTTTGATTGCATTTCGACGCCTGAAGAGAACCAAGCCCTTGGACCTTCTATGCTGACAATAATTGACGTATAGTTCAAGTGGAAATCATTGCAAAATTTCGTGACACATTGCCGTCTCCCAACCGCGTCTCCAAAAATGTGACTCTTTTTGCCAGTTAACTAAAAAACTCCATTCTAAGTTTCGTGTTTAGGCCTATAGTTGGAAAAACTAGCTCCTTGTGATTGAGCTTCAAGATTATTAAAGGGGGGAAAAAAGAAGGAAAAAAAAAAAAAAACAGCAACTTAATTATTAAGTTGCTGTTTTTTTTTCTTCTTCTTCTTCTTCTTTCTTCCCCCTTGAATAGTAATAGAAGCTTAATAACAAGGAGCTAGTTTTTCCAACTATAGGCTACTAACTAGTTTTTCCAATTTTTCCAACTAGTTTTTCCAACTATAGGCTACTAACTAGTTTTTCCAATTTTTCCAACTAGTTTTTCCAACTAAACACGAAACTTAGAATGGAGATTTTTTTTTCGAATAAAAGTCTGGTTATTAACTTTCCGCCAATTTTGTTGTTACCTACTAAAAAAATCTATAAAAATTTCATCAGAATTTCCAAGTTTCCTAATGAGTACGTGGTGTCTAGCGAATGCACAACTCCACACGAGTACCAGTCAGATCAGTACAGAACTTCCATTCAACAGTTCAATAATACCATTTTCTGATCTAAAACTATGCTCATTACAAATTATTAAGTAGTAATTATATAGGATAGCTTGCCGACAGAAGTTAGCAAATAATGTGGCCGCAGAAGTTGGCCTCGGATACTAAATCATGAATATTCAACGCGAGTGATTCAGACAATAAATTATAAGCTTCTGAGTAACTCATCCCGAACTGACAATGGTGTTATATCTAATCAACCACTTAGTGGCACCCAAAGATTCCGATCCCTGTAATGGAAGGTCTCCTGTTATCTACCTGACGGACCGGATGAAATATTTATCATTTCACCAACATTGAGGTCATGAGCCCGGCTCAAGGTTGAATTTTGCATTTTGGTATATTTATTTTAATTTATGGGTTTGGGTTTCAACAAAGTTGAAATCAGAAAATCGCTCACCGCTTGTTCAGACTTACTCGAATTCGCAACCTTACCAGCCATCACCTACAAGTCACTTCTATTTCCTTCGAAATCCCTTTTTCCTTTCATGAGCACATCATTCTTGCACCTCACCAATATTTGTTCACATTCAAGTTCCCGTATAAAACTTCGCAAGTTCCTAATCAATGTTATCTATTTATCAGTTATCAATATTATCACCACTATCATCATGTAGGAATTACACTGGGAAGTACTTCATGGATGCAATAAGACAGGTCTGTGATATTATTATTATTGTTATTAATTTATTTTCTGTGCAATATTAGGTAAATTACTTATTGTTTAATTGTGCTGTATTTATTTTGACCTAAATCTTGTGCTATTTATAAGGACATCAGAGAACATCTCCCAACCATCAATCCTCAGCATCACTGTTTCCAGGAGGAAGGGGCAACAGGTGGGAGTCTTCATATAAAAATTGATTGCGTCGTCATCTTTTTACAACGACATTGTGTGCTAACGTGCCAATATTCACCTGTGATACGTATCGAAATTCATCCAAGTTACCGACATCTTCTCTCACTAATTTACGTTACCATCATCATCTACATCATATCCATCAGCGTTCTAACATATCTACGATCAAGTGAAGGAGTTACCAGCAATTTTATCGGACTTGGAAAACCATCTGTTGGACGTCCAGCCAATACCTACCAAAACACCTTGGAATACCCACAGCTTTCTTCTACATCATCCAGTCACCATTCTAGTCATCAATCAGCTAAGAATAATATTCTCTACAAGCACACGTACCTGATCAATATTTATTAATTCAATTGATGTCCAGATAACAATTTGCCAGTGGCCACTGTAGGTTATACAATTTTGCACATTATTCATCCTAAAGCACAAGATTCCTATATTCAATAAATATCAGTGAATGTTGGTGTTTCATCAATATCTGTGTCTTTAATCTCTCTGAGCACCCTTAGTTCCTATTAGTTGTTTGTACCTACTTGAGTGTTAATATCTAATTTTCCTCAGTTGAGGTGGTCCTTCGAGTTTCTTCTAGTCAACTATTATCTTTTAAACATAATTATTAAGTTCTAGGACAAGTGCTGAAATCAACCCAGTAGGTCTTAGGCGCTACACCGCTGTCCACAGCGCCATAGTTTCATCTCAGTGAAGGGCGGATCCAGGCTTTGATCTTGTGAGGGGGGGGAGGGGGGGGGGCATGAAGTTCATAACCTAACCTAACTTATGTGGACATGTGGATTGAATTCTACAGACACAGGTTATTCTTTCTATAGCATATGGAGTGTTTAGGGAATCACAATAACCGAATTCCTATCCAACTCCTACTTGTACGCAAATCATCAATGATACAAATCAATGTTTTTTAATGATTTTGTTTGAAACAATGTTTGCACGCCAAAGACGTCCACGTTCGAACTCAGCCTTAGTATGGAACTATTGAGCAACCCCTCGAAATTTAGTAGGTATCACTCTCTCGAAAATCGAGAAATGCTGCCTAAATGTTTGTCGCCACTGGACAATAAGCCTGAGCTATTCCCAGACAACTACTATAATACTACCGATTTTTTGCTGATAATATGAACAAATAGAAACGGCAATGAATTTGTACGTCCATAATAACAATATGGAAGTCATCAGCGTATGTGCTTCCTCCGGAAGAGCAACGTAGGAAAGTATCTATATAATTTGGGAATTTCAATCTTCTGACCAATTCAATGGAGTGACTTCGTCTTTGCTCGAGGAAGCTGTCGATCAAAGCTGATTTCCCTGACAGAAAACCCGGCTAAATTGAGTAAATCTCTGTTGGGAACGTAGATCCTGATAAATATATAGATAGATATATAACGCTGTAACGCGAAAATTTTCCATTTTCATCATGTTTCTCTAAATTTACGTAAGTGTTTGCTATAATTTTCATCCTGTACATTCATTCAAGTTCATAGGTAGATATATTTATTGACATAAATCACAGAGGAAGCTTTGATGTTTGGTTTAATGTTGTTTAACGTTGTTCAATGGTTTAGGGAAAATTTGCATAATCCAGTGATGGATGGTAGCATAGTGATATAGATTAGAAACATTATGGGTCCCAAGATGCTCCCCTGAATTACTCTCCGCTCACTGTTAGCTACCCTGTTGAATACAATCGCCTATTGACAGAACCTGCGTCCGATTTGAGAGGTAACTCCTGAACCAGGCAAGAGCACTTTCCGTTACCCCAATCGCATCCAAGGATTCGTAAAGCAAAGCCCTGTCGACAGTATCGAAAGCCTTCGCCTGATCCAGAAAGAAAAGTGCAGCCTTGGCACCTGTATTCTTTATATTGTAAAGTTCAAGCGTCAAAAACTGCGACATTTACATCCCCCCCCCCCCCCCGGAATACCTAAAATTCCAAATACCTACATAAATTCAATTTCATCCATTTTTCCAGCAACTTCGAGAGCACCGACAACATGGAAATGGGTCTAAATTACCAACCTCTGACTTATCTCCCCGCTTCTGCAATGGAACTATTTTCGACACTTTGAATTGGCTGGGAAAAACCACCTTCCTTATACTCATGTTGAACAAATGCAGAAGTAGTTCCGACAGAGGCAATATATTGTCCTTCAGCACCGAGGCATTGATCCCGTCAGGGGAATTTCAAAATCTGCGATTAATCCTGGTACGCGGTGGCAAGTTAGGTCTTGAGTTTGTTACTGATAATGAAAGAAGAGCAAATTTTTTGCCAACTGAGGAAAAATACTTGTTCAAGCTTTCACATGCTAACCGTTTGGACTTATCGTATGACCAACCAGAGGATCTTTCTATTGCAGTTAATCATTGTCTTACAGTTCCCAGCTATTACGGATTTAATTATGGACCACATCTTACGTAGATTCCCATTAGCTTTCTGTAGTACGTCAGTACAGTACTTATCCCTTGCTTCTCTCAAGATTGATTTCAGTAAATTCTTAAATTTTGATAAGTACCTATGGTGTTTGACTTGATGAGTCCGTCGGTTACACAGGGGGTCAGTTTTATTTGTCTTCTAGTCACATTCTTAATTTCACATGCTTTTTCAACCATTGTGGTTATTCTACTCACAATTATTCCCGCTATGGTATTAACATTCTTCAAACATAGTACATCACTCCATTGCACAGACTTAAGTCTATTACTTAGTTTCATATAATCAAATATTGACCAGATTCAACTTCCACGACCTTGATAATGTCAAAAGAAACAACTACTGCAAAATGAGCTGTGATACCCATGATAATCACAGCGGATACAATTCCTTAATCCTTGAATGGGCAGGAATGTGATCAATACGTATTGAACATTGACGCTGCACCCTGGTTGGGCGGTTGGCCACTGGGAATAACCATTCGAGAATAAAATTTCCGAGTATAATTCAATTTCATTCCCATTGGCAGACAATAGATATATCTATATTAATATCCCCAACTAAGAAACAATGATCTGGTATGATTTGGGGGATTATACAATTCAAATCGTCCAAAAACAATCCTAGGAGTTCACTGTTTGTCCTATGATACAGTTGCCACTGCCATTTTTGGCAAAAGATTCAAAACACTAAAAGGTGCGACGTCGCAAGGGTTGAGGTGCGGAAGCCCGATGTTCATCTCCAAACACCTACTATTGTAATTTCCTTCCTCATTATTTAATGTCGACGGACTTAGAGCTTGAACTTGGCTGAACCAGGATTGAGCGCGATGAAAAGGGTGCCCAATTACTTGAACATTGTACCATATTTTTCTTGCAGCATTTTTGATCAGCAATTAGGTAATATTTCAAGCTGCAACCTTGGTGACTTTGAGTACATGCACCCCGCAGCTTCCTAAAAATTCACTGTACGATAACTCAGTTTCCCCCGCGGAACTAAGCACCAATGCACGAAGACCGCCAAGAATTACTCGTAGTTATATAATCCTTATATTAAGACAACAGACGATAAATATTCAATTTCATTATAATGGGGCGTTCAATCATGTAACTATTTGCTTGTGACCGGACTCAAAAACTTGAAGCATAAAAATTCAGAAGGAGGTTTGATCATTTTGATCGTACCTGACCGCAATCGTACAAACTCCCACGACCTTTCCGAGTTTCATGATTCCGTCACTTCTCTTCTCATGTTGACATTTATTTTCAAATGAAACGCAAGTAGAAAAGTGAGGTAGGCGAGGTAGGCACTAAGATCGTGGAGAGATGATTTTGAGTGGCGGTGAGGATTTGAGCCGCTAATTGCGTTGAAACACGACGGCCCAGGAGAGTATTTAAAAGCGTAGACAGTTTTGATGGGAAGGCAGTGAATTACGGGACGACGTAAACGACTTGAAGGGATAACACAAGAACCCCTCGAGGCAAGTTGGAGGTAAAACGGTGTATGTGAGACGAAGGGGGTCAGGATGAGGAAGGTAGAGCATGAAGATGGTGGAGAGGTAACTGATTGCCTGCTATGGGAACTGGCGCCACTGCCTCCTTGATTCAATATTAGCAGTGCGGCGACAACATGCCCGCCACCCTCAGGTTTGCCTTCGATTAATGCTCACCTTTTATCAACATCAATACATCTCCGCCCATCTCCATTCATGATATCGTTATGGTTTAAATCTCTTATGGAAATCGTAATAACAGTCATTATCTTTCTTCGGTGGCAGTTGAGTTTCTATATGATTGGTCACAGTCAGTCAGGCGTCTAAAGAGTACTTCAGGCCTATAGTAATATTGAAGGTAACTTCAAGAATTTGGAACATGTCAGAAGATGTACTGATATGATTCAATAGCAACGGTCTTGAATTCTTTGATAAGCACTGATTTTCGGAAACACTGATTCACCGAGCACTTTTCGATAAGTCGTTGACTAAGTCCATAACATTACTAAGTCCATAAACATTTATAGACACAATTAAAAAAGTGCTGGAATATACGACTCTGAAATTCGATCTAATCACTAGGAAAATAGTTATAAACCGTATTATTATGATACAGAGTGCAACCATAAATTTTTCTTCTGGAAAGGTTTTTTTCAAGTTGTGAAAAGGGAGTCATTCATGGAGAGAAGGACATGAGATCATGGACAAGGCCAGAATAGGGAGGAATGGAAAACGGGTTGAAATGAGCAAAACGCTATTTTTCGTGAACTCTATTTTTTTGCAAGTTTAAATAGATTTAAATAGATGCGAATTTAAACTACATTTTTTGCAAATTTATATAGATCGGTTCCCGGTAGAACCGACTAAACATTGTTGTATCAGCGTGAATCAAACGGTGGAACGTCCGGGCTTTCTGGAGTTCAGCTGATTCAACAACTCAAGGTTTGATGTTATCGAGTTTCTTTTTCTGAGATGTATTTTGCGTCAACTGAGAGAAGGCAATTTCGGATATTGGTTGGTAGGTACTGTTTTAAATTATTGCCTACGTCGGTAGGTCCAAGTACTTCTTGTTATCAATTATTGCCTGTGTAGGAAGTTGCAAGTACAAACCCCAACATTATATATACACAAAAGAATTGTAAATAATTTATTATTTTTATCATGATTCCATTTATAATTTATATAACTGATAACACCTAGTTATCGACCCCCAACCCCCAATCATTTTGCACTTGGATATGACCGTCTGGTCATCTTCTCGAACAAGCACTCAATATTGATTTATTATCTTTGATATTGAACCTTTGGAATCGCCCCCCCCCCCCTCCTTCAAATTTTGCTGGTTCAAGGTACGTAGATTCAGAAAGTACAAATCCGTCCGTCCGCCCGCGGCACTTTGTCCAGTTAGGGCTGTGCTAAAATTACTAAACTTGGTTTACGGGTGCCTTGAGACATTCCATAACCCTAGGTATTTGGGAAGGGACTCAAAACGAATTTTGAAATTTCGCAAAATTCAGATGGAACGCTGTAGTTTTCACATTTAGATAGAGTTTAATGTTTAGAATTATTTAAGATCATCCGGAGGACTCAACGTTCGAGCAGATCAAAGCTGTCAACATGAGCGTGAATCGTGAGGCAGCCTGGCGGGTTCATACTTGTCCAGCTGATTATAAGCTAAATGCTAATTCATAATAATAGTTAATAATAATTAATCTGTCCTCACGTGATCAGCACAAAGTAGATGATAAACCGCTGTGTTGACAATTCGCTAGTGATATTGCCAGAATAGTGATCTATAGAGAAAATAATGGAGCGTTGCGGGAAAAATTTGCAGCGTTTTAAAACACCCTTAGGCAATAATATGATAAATTTACATTTAATACGAAGAACATGATCCAATACATCGGCAGCATCAGCCATCGAATACTACGCACAAGAAATCCTTTTTAGTGCACGTTGTAAACTATATCCGCTGGTGCATACAGAATGACCGTTCCACAGACCGTTGCGGATTCCTATTCCCAAGGCGTCCACTGTATATCCGGGGTCACACGTCGCATTCGCGTCGTTCACATCAGCGCACCTACTTCGCTTAGGAAGAACAAATAGCTCTAGATTATAGTCGCATGTCCGCGATGGTTGTTGAGGAGAAACCCCTCTAAGGATAATTACAAGAAAAACAGACTCGCGGTGTCCGTTGCCTTGTTGTTTCTCTTCTAGCCCATTACGGAATAGGTAGGTACGTACATATTCGCTTCTCACGAACGGGTCCCCCCGCACCTCATTGTAGCTCTTCACAACACCCAGGACTCTTCCAGATATGCCTACCCGTTTTTGCACAGTTATTCAATGTAAGATCATGTAAACTGGAATGACAATACAGAAAGTCGTTTTGTACACGGCGGGGTGTCATTACGCTGAAGAAAAGTGGACAATGTGTTTCCCGTGATTAAGCGGGGCTCAAAATTGTCCTCTCCAGCGGGTTAAATGAAGCTTCCCGTTGTTGGCTGTGCGTGTCACATACACGGTTTCTCTTCATTTTCTTAACCGTCTGTGCCCACTTTGAGAGCTTTGTGGTTCCCCACGGTCCCCTTCGCCCGCCTGAGCGGTGACAGCGGCCCTGGGAACATTCGCGCCCGCTGGGAAAACCTAGCGCGGCTGCCCATTGTCCGGTTTTAATAAGCCCAGTGAGTAGCCACTGTTATCACAGTACACTTTATAGGTTAGCAAATGACACCGACCTAGTTCAGAAGATATCCCCAATCGCGAAAGTGCTCATTCACAAGTGAATGTTTAGTTACAAAGACTACCAAAGTTTCTGAAATACCAAGTGGATCCGCCCGTCTAAACCATATTTTTTCAATTAACGGTGCAAATATCTACCTACATTTACTACTCGAACAAAAATTGATAACAAATGATTTTGGAATATCGATTGTCTTGTTCTAAAATACTCTTTATGTCTACGGAAAGGAGGTAACTCCGAATATTTGTTGGTAGGTACTTGATATAAATTATTGCTGACGTTGAAAAACCCTAAATTAAACAAAATACAAATGAACTATAAATAATTCATTATTTAAATAACTATTTGACCTACCTATTGTACTTATTTCTTCACTTCTCGAACAAACACTCAATATTATAGCACATTACTCCAGCTATTCCGTATGGTTATGGGATGCACAAGGATATTGTATAGAACAGCTGTGTATTGCTTTGGAACGTCTTATAAATTGCACTGTGAATCAGCTTTGAGAGACCATAAGTCTTTGATGATTTCGGATATTCCGAATCAGCGATCAGACTCCTTTCTGCTCGGGGTAATTTCGCAGAAAATGTCACTGTATATTTTTCTTCCTCCAAAGCTGATCCCATTGAATGACTCATTTCCTATCTTCAATCTCCACCTACAACCTTCACATCCTATTGTTGCAATGCCTTCGGGAACATCTAGTCCAAAGTCCGCTACTGGTGACAATCGGTCGGATACTCCCTGCGGTATGAGAGCAAGACAATGATGGCTCTTCTCCCGAGGAAATCGGTTTAAGTTTCAATAGGTTTTCTGTTGAGGGCGGGAGTCTGCGGTCTGAAATTTTATCCCTGTCGATCCCCCCAAAAAATAATGGGGGCAGATGTAGGAAGGGCCTAATCAATTCTCCTTGCATAGAACGAAACGTTGGAGCCCGGCCTTTTGAAAAGAGGTTTTTCAGAGAGCGTCCGTGTCCGCCTGAGAATCGCCAGTTGGGACTGATGCCTGTTACCAACAAAGCCCTTTTCACCTTATCAAAACTTACACCCTTCATAAAAGCTCTATTCATAGTCCCGTGTCAAAACTCCCGTTTCTATAGGGACAACTTTCATTTCGTCGAATTTACGTTTAGATCTCCCCTCGCGTCACAATTCCAGCTCTTTTCTACGCAGTTCTCCTACTTCCTTGAATGAAAAACAAATAGCTTTGTGCAGCTTTCGATATCAAACTCTGACCTAGAAAATAATCACCCTTTCAGGAATTAGACATCTACCCAATAAGGCGCTGGTGGTGGTATTACAGTGGTGGTATTTCCTCTCGTTTTTGTGCATTTGCAAATTTAAGAAGAGATTGTTAGACGAAGTGAGCCTGGACCTGTTATAATTGCTAGGACATGTAAATTGCTGACATGTTTTATTCATTGCCGGGGGACGGAGTGTGTCGACACAATGTGATGCAAGGAAATTTCTTATTGATTTATACTTACCGCACTCACTCAATCCCAATAAGTTGTTGTACGTTCATTTTTATTTTGTGGGTTATGCCCATGCATTGTATACCTTAAGCAATAAAGAGTTTTTTGATTTGATTTGATTTATCCTATATCTTTTCGTTTGGCATCTCAAGAACTGAATGAAACCTTTATTAGAACCCCCCAATAATGGAAGATAAGCGTTTACTTCACCATGATCTACAGGTAATTTAATTAATCATTAATCCGCTTCTCTCACCCATTGAATTGAAATGTTAGTAGATCACGTTGATTGATTCGATACATTGACATTTTTGTTTGCATCCAAGCCCGTTAAATCTTTCAGCGTAATGCGTGTAGAATGAATCCGGAACCGAGATTTGTCAGAAGGGTCTGAAAACCAAACGCTACAACAACTAATGCCAAATACAACACAACATAATGTACATGATTTATTGAAAAACTAACATTCCCGACAATTTAATAGTAATGACAAGGATGCCGCTAGGTTGGTAGAGTCGGAAGAAAAAACTTGATTGTGTAAGAAAAAGGAGAGAAAGCCACTTGGGAATTGGCCATTCGCTCAACTTTACAACCATTGGAAAAGACAGACCGTCCATCAGCTGAGTGAGCTCTGGAGACTGATTTCTCTTGTAATCAACCTACAAGCCTGAAGATTGAACCGGAGGCTCCAATGGCGCTGCTGAAGCGAATTTCTTTCGTATTCAACTCAACATTTTCTTTACTGAGAGTTTCTTACCTCAACACGATCTTTGACTAACACTACATAGCGTTCATGCATCACATTCATACCAATATTTATGTTTGTTATGATCTAGAAAATAAAGGCATCAAAGCTTCATGGATGAAGACCTCGCTGCCTAAATTCTATTTGAGCCTCACCCCCTTGTATCATCTGCGTGGTAATACAAGATCATTTCGAGTGCAACATGTCCCTCAATTTCCACCTCACCCCTCAATTATTTACATTGAAAATTGGGTGGTTGGATTGAAAATCGGAAACATTCATATAAATCCCGTATTCCGTTAATTTGGCGCAACTAGACCATCAAGAAAAATTTCCTTTTTTCCTGAAGAGTCGATAGTGCTGCACGTTTATGTTGTCTGTAGAAACAAGTATACACCATCAAGTGTGATTATATTTATTTATTAGCTTTATGACGGGTGGAAGTAATCAGTGGAATATTTAAGTTTTCTTAAAGAGACTGAAAGATGTAAAAACATAGAGAGGATGGTACCAACAAGTTCATAAGCAATTAGCCATGGCGTGGATTATAATATAATATTTATATGATATTATCATTTTAGTGTAAGCCATGGAAAATTCGTACTTCAATTGAACATAATAGACGAGTGTTGAGCTTCTCAAGTCTAGGATTTCTTCGAAATTATACAAGTTCATCGTGTTATGTAAAAATCCTTAGTTATACAGCATGGCTATAAGAGCGAATGTTCGAAGGAATACTTAACTGTTTTATGTAAAAGGTGTCAATTTAGCCCAGTAGATAGATTTGTATACTTACCTTAGTTGTACTCAGCTTAAAGATTTTTCCCTTCTTAAAACTCCCCTACTTAGCCTTCCGATTGCCAAGACTGATTTTTTGAGCAAATTTGAATTTTTTATCTCAATTCTATCGAGAGTTACAAGGTTTGTTCGCTGAGACCATCAAACCGGTTTGAAACCGTTGGAAGTGCGTTTGGGCGTTCGCAGAGGCTTCCAGTGACATATCGGCTCGTCACGGCCAGGCTCGGCAGCCAAGTTGGTGCGTTCGCTGAGTCTCTCAAACCGTTTGAAGCCGGGTTTCAAATCGTCATAACCGACTGGAGATTTTTCTCCCAACCACTTCTGACTGGTTGGAAACCACTTGAAATTTGGTGGCGGCCACGCATGCGCACCGGTTCACCCCCATCCGGTTGGAAATGGTTTGCTACCAGTTTGAAAACCACTGGAAATGGTCTCAGCGAACAAACCTATTGTCAGAAATGACACATATTTTTGGTGTCTTTTGTCTGTGAACTCAGGATGGTCTGAAATGGATTTTGGTATAAACATTTTTCGGAAATTCGAGTATAACGCTTTCAATGCTGGTATAGTTCAAGAATGAATGAATAGACGATAACATGCTATTATTAGAACAGAAGTATATACATGAATTTTTTAGCAAGATGGAAGGCTATTGGTATAATATACCGTCAGCCGGAGTTTACCTGTTTTCCTCTGTTACGTTTAGTTAATTTTTAGTTTTCTACTATAGTTACATAATCTGTTATGTTACAAAATTTTTTCTGTAGGCGTATTACTTATTTGTTGATTTATTTATCTTACTTCATAGCATAGGTACAGCTAAGTGACCATGGTTTTAAATTTGATTTTTCTCTTATATTGGTCCTTATCGCTCATCACATCAAACTGACCGTAATAGTCCTTATCCTATGCCACTAGTCAACTAGTTATAATTACAAGTAGTCGCCGGTATGCCCACGCTAGTCTAACGTCTAACGTACGCTAGTCTAACGTATTTATATAAATTGTTCCAGTCTCGCCCGTTCAGTGTTTCAATGAGCTCCGTTCTGCTTATTTCAGGGACTCCAAAACAACTGCTCCGGATTCCTCCAAGATTGGGAATTTTGCTAGGAAAAGCTCTGTATCCTCGTTTGTATGCATGTTGCATAGGGAGCACAAATATACTCGTTCTTGTATCCACAGCTGGTAGTTGAGGTTAAGCAATTCACAGCGGCACTTCATAATCCAAGCCGCCTTTTCCTGGTCCATTCCATGTGCTAGGATGTTATTGTCGTGCCTCAATTCCCTGTACAGTCCAAGGAACTGGCCTCCTTTACAAAGTTGTAGCAAGTTTGCCGTCCCTTGCGATTCCTTCAAGCACATTCGGCAATAACCTCCTCAATCCTTAGAGCGGCTTGATTCTGCCCATCCACGAACTTAGCCTTTCGATTGCCAAGACCGTTTTTTTGTGCAAATTTGAACTTTTTATCTCAATTCAATGGAGAGTTATCGTCTGGAATGACCCATACATAAGAAACGGATTTTGGTATGTATGAAAAGTTTTCGGAAATTTGAGTTTTAAACATGTTGGACCGATAACAATAGCTCCCTTTTCTTCGGATATTCAGATTGTTGAAGGTGTTTGGATATACGAATTTCGGAATGCTACAACTATCAAATATGGTTATTGATTCATTTAGTAAAATAAATGGTGGCATACATCGGGTTAAACTGACAAAATAACACTCTATTTCGTAGGTTTTCCTCGTTGCTAAAATTAATTAGTTCTATTCGGAATGAGACGCGTCCAGCCACCGAGGTCATTATAGTGATATACGCATGCGTTGCTATTTGGTTATTAATATCTGAATGCACACAATGCTGGATAAAACTCTAGTTCTTTTCCAGTTTCACTTGCATTGAGTTTCCAAGTCGGTACAAGTTCAACCACTTCATGATATACGACCTATTTGCATCGACCGCCCAAATGTCACCTAATTATGACTCATTCTCTCGGATATTCATGCAAGTTGCAATGGTTTCCAGACAAGTATAGACGCAGAAATATGTTCAAAAATTAATATTACCTGTTGAGTCACATCAAAACGTTATTAACGTTCCTAAGAAAATAACTATATCCTCGGCGATTTGCTATTAATTTGTATTTCCACGAAGCGTAGCCAATCAGTGCTTCCGAATGGTGCCGCAGGGTATTTCAAAACCAAGAGATGGTAAGTACTGATTACTAATTACGTATGCGATTTGCACAGGTAATTAGTAGGTACAGTTGATAATTGACAAGTTCGAATTGAAACGAACGTAGGTATCAAGGCTATTGTCTCGATGGGTTCAAGCCTGCATTTTCATCTGAACTCCACATACAAATGGCTGAGAAAGAGGATACTGTTAATCTTTGTTTTCACTTTGATGTCCACTGTACCCTTCTGTAGATTTAATTGGCGCCGCCGGGTAGACAAATCGCCCATTGCATGGATTCCAAACAGTTGATGCCACGCACAGATATGCGTTGATCGGCGACTAACCATCACCTCCATCCATTCGGACAATAAATCTTCATTGGGGACACATGAAAATTATCCATTGATTTACATCCCTCGTCCACTCACTCCTTATCTCTTAACAATGTGGTAATTATTATTCCGTTAATTTATATATTTTTAGCCGGCTAGTAAAGACTATCCCCAGTCGCCCAGCGATAACTTATGTAATGTCAGTGAGGGAAGCTATCCATGATGGAGGCGCTACGAGGGTCCGAAACCCATGTTTACTATACAACCGGCATTATTTCTCTTCCCGATTTTGATTTATTAGTGGCACTCGTAAAAACCTCTGCTCGATCGAAGCATTGTGCTGTTTTATGACCCTTCGACACCGGGTTGCCAACCGTCCTGATTTCCTCAGGACACCCTTGCTTGAAATAGAAATGTCTGAGCGAAGGGCAACCAGGACACAGAAAGCCCTCACTTTTACCACTTTTGAGTTATTAGGAATCTAGTGGAAGAGGCAAATAGGATCTAAAACCGATTGTGTATAATTGTCTCCAGGACATCCAACTAACAAGGAGATTCAGGTTCATCAGTCCGTTTTCAACAACTCAGATGGAAACCTGAAATACCTACACATCAATTAAAATTTAATTTATTCATCTCCTTCATTAAAATAAAAACCAAAATAAAATTGCTATCAGCACTAACTAACTCATGGAGATTTTGTTATTCAAGTCTGGATTAATGATCGTGGAACTGTCCATAGCCCTCATCTGCCCACCCCTTCTATGAATTCACCAACATTGCGGTCTTGAAAGGAAGTGTGAGAGGGATCTCTTGAACAGCCAGCGAAGTTTTTAGTGCGTACCCCTCGCTGTGCAAGCTCATTCAGTCGCTTGCGGGTTTTAATCGATACTTGTATCGAAACTTCCGAGATGAATTACAACATCCTTTTTGAATTAATCATTCCCTTGGCCCCTCCAGTGGTCATGAATCACGTGGTATCGGATCGGTATTGATGGTATCGGATCGCCGGTTGCCTTTGACGAGTTCCGTTAACCGTTTTCAATCAGCTGAGCCGTATCGTGCGATGAAAATCATGCTTCTTATTCTTCATAACACCGAAACATTAAGAGCTAATTTTATAGAACACCCGAAAACCATGATTAACATGACTAGTCATGAAAAAGGGCGGTTAAGTAGGGCGTTGTCTCATGAGGTACATTCTACTCTCATCAAGGTATGTACTTACCAACTACCATTCGGCACCTAATTTACATCTTTTCCATCTGTTTACTCTTCAATCTTTTCAATCCCTAACCTAGTCGTTGTTACCGTTTTAGCCCTGATGATGCTTTATAAATAAAGCGAAACGTTGGCGTGAAGAGCTTTCAATTGATGATCAACCCTCAAGATCCCCCACCATAGTTTATTTATGTTATTATTTATATATATTTATGTCCTTTTCTGCCCATTTCACTACTGGACAACATTTTTATTAGGTTGACCTTTTGTTTGCAGTGTTTGTAAAACATATTATGCGACTATAGGTAGGAGTAGCTGTAAGTCAATTGAAACTGCCTTTTGTGTCTTTGAAACTTAAAATAAAAGGGTTTTTAGAATACGTTCAAGAAAATTGATTTGAAGCTCCCAAATCGAATAGTATTATTCCCGAGAGGCTTTACAATTAGCCGCGTTTGCTCCCAAAAACCCAAAGTTGTAATATATGTCTTGGTCAAAGCTTAATATTATACTTATATTATACTCTCATATTATACTTCCAACTTAAAGACATTTTGTTTCCCCAATAACGTTGGGTTCCTTTTTTTGACAGAATATAACAGCATCGCTCGGAATTCCGAATGGACTGAACAGATCCGCAGAATGATACAGTTTTCTAACATGCTCTCAAGTAGCACATCGAGCTTCTCTATTTAGTTATTGACCAAAACCAGCTGATCAGTTCTTTATCATCCAACAACCACGCTATTCTGATATAAGAAATGAAGACCTCAACTATGATTGGAACAGTTGATGAAATCGGTCCCGCAGACCGGTCCTAAAATGTTTACTAGTGCATGAGTACCGTTTGTAGCACTGTGTTCTTATTCCTTGCATTTAAATTTAAATTCGCCTGAGTAACTAACGTCGAGTCTAATGTTGTACAAAGGAGCACAACATGATCGGCACAGTTATGTTCATAAAATGTATGCTATTCATGATGCATCGTCACAGCGAGAATAATTCTTAATTGTGGATGGGTATCTGGTCAGTGATAAACGTTGTCAGTCGTTGCTGGAACCGCCCCGATCGTGTTCCAAGGAGATCCAAGATAGTGAATGATAAATAATCGGCTGTACGGATCTTCTTGCGGGAACTAGGTTACATGGCATCGGATGGAACTTGCAGGTAACTCACACCATCTATATTCCAACGATAAGCTTCCTATGTCTATCATTGATAGATACTACTGGCGCCTTATTAATTCTTGATTTTGGAAAAGTGTTGGAAATTGTTGATTGGATTGCTATGTTCAAATCATGCAGTTTAAGTGTCCTAACCAGAATGAGAATTACAAATTGGTATTATATTTTAGGTATCCTGAGGGCAGCGGGCGATCTCAATAAATATATGTTATTTGAAATAATGCAAGTTGGCTGGATTTCTAGTGGTTTCATAGTATTCGAATATTATTTCCCGTGGCGAACCGATCATATAGTGAAGTGAGATCTTGCTAATATAACGACGGACAACTATGAACGGTTCGGGCAGAGCGACCTTTTCCATGCAGTTTGACAGGCACAAAGCCGTTGGTTTTAACTACCGCACACTGACAGTGAATCAGTACAGGTCCGCCCCGTAACCCTGTAATCACAATCTTCAGCTCACTTCCTTTACCATTGTCACCCCAATTATGGAAAAGCCGGGTTAATTATGGGTCCTGGTTCTCGTGACGGGGGTCCTGGTGGAGATCCGCACGGCTGAACACACGCTGATCCTCCGCTCGTTCGCTTGTCTCCGCGCACAACTTCCAACACCTTTCATATCTGCATCGCATCTCAATGCTGTTTACTGAACTCTTCACGCTTCTCTCACCTTCAGGGTGTCATGATGAGACTCGACCGATTTCTCTTGTAATGCTAAAACGGTGGCAATTTTATGTACAAACTTGATGCCTAGGTGGGGGAAAATTTGGCAAACAATCTGACTAAATGTCCAAAAGCCTAATGTATGCGTTCTCAAGATACCGGAATTCAATACCGGATACCGGATTTCTATTGGGGCAAAAAGAATTGTCCGTCAAAATCAAAATACCTAGTAGCATTTTGTTCTTTTGATCTTTCTGAACTATTTTAGTGTCGTATTTATTTTTCCTTCGGTCTTTCATTGTATCTGAAAATCCTTGCCAACCACATGATGTTGTTGAAAATGGAGGAGATAAGCTGGTTAATACCCTTCGAATCTCACATGAATTTCATCTAAAAGGCAGGCATTGTAACTTTGACTACGGGCAGAAAATTGTAAGCTCTGTGTAACTCGCATAACTCCAGTTCTACGAATCCAATTTCGTAGAAATGTTTTATATTGGTCCTAAAACGGTTCCAGATGAATCTCATCACAATTCTATTGGTTCTTCCATCTGCACCGAATTCTTTATCATTGCTATAATATTTCACATATTTCATTGAAGATATGTGAAATACTTATGTAATCGAAGATGTGGTTTAATTTCAGTTTGATCATGATCGGTACCAGTGTAGATTTCTTGCGTATGCACGAGGAATGAAACCTTGTTTAACTCTGGAAGATACAATTTTCGCTTAACCAGTAATGGTATGTTCCAGCATCCTAGTTATAAAATCAACACAAATAGTAATAATAATCAAAATAATATGAGACGCAAGGAGAGTGGAGTCAAGACGAGTAGGGATAATCCCCCCAAAAAACACTCCGTGTAAAAGTCACCCAAACTAATACTTGATGGTGGTTAACGTTTTATACAAGTATTAGTTGATTGTGGAAGTAATAAAAACGTCTCGCAATAGCGCCAAGGGGAGATTTCGAAAGGGGTACGGTGCTTGTGAAGTGGTTAAGCTTTTCATTATACTTAGCTCCTTAATGAGGAAAAGGGCGGGCGGGGAAAGTGGATATCATAACTTTTTCCGGCCTCTGAAGAATCATATTTGCGAGGCGCGGTGATTTTTACACGGAGTGTTTTTTGGGGGGGATATCACATCTTTTTGTTGTTGAAGTGGGTCATTTTATAAAGAAGGTCTATGCAAAATTTCAAGTCGATTGGTCCGGTTACCCAGGCTATTGACTCGTCAAAGTTGCCAAAATTAGCCTAAATTTCAGTTTTTTGTTTCTAAAAGTTTTTGGGTTGAGATAATGGGTTAAACCTTTCAAAAGGCACTGTCTGATGTTGAAACGAAGCTCTGTGCAAAATTTCAAGTCAATCCGTGAAGGTGGAGAGGCTGTAGCCTTGACCGACTGAAAAAAGTAGAAAAACATGGTAATTGGTTTTTGAAGTTATATAACTCGGCTCCCTTTAGACCTAGCGACTTGAAACTTTCAGGGCTTTCTATTATCCACACCAAAAAAATTCATACCAGATTTCAAGTTGATCGGTCAACTAGGAGCCGAGATAAGGCCAAAATTAGCCTAAATTACCCTAAATTTCAGTTTTTTTGTCCCTAATTTTTTTTGGGTTGAGATAATTGCTTATTTCGTTCAAATGGCACTGAGCCATGCTATAAAGAAGATATGTAAAACAATTCAAGTCGATTGGTCCTTTTACCCAGGCTGTAGACTCGTCAAAGTGGACAGAATTTGCCTAAAGTTTCTGTTCTTTTGTTTCTAAAACTTTTTTGGGTTGAGATAATGGGTTAAATCTTATATAAGGCTCTGTCTCAAGGTTAAATGAAGCTCTGTGCAAAATTGCAAGTCAATCGGTGAACGTGGAGAGGCTCCAGCCTTGCCTGTCTGAACAAGGAGAAGAAGAAGGAGAAGGAGAAGAAGGAGAAGAACAATCTAAGGCCGAAAAACCGGGTTTTTGAAGTTATGTAGCTCGGCTCCCTTTAGACCTATCGATTTGAAACTTTCAGGGCTTTCTAATATACACTCAAAGAAGACCCACACTAAATTTCAAGTTGATCGGTCAAATAGGAGCCGAGATATGGATACCTCGAAAACGCGTTTCGTGACGTCCGGTAAACATGCACTCGGCACCGTTCGTTTTCTCAACTTCTTTGCTTGACGGGGCGGAACGCTACCGCGTTCCTAGATCCCCACTCCACAAATAGGGCGGGCCTTCAGACCGCTCTTCCTACCCTAACCGGGAGAAAGGGAAACAGAGGGTAATAAAAACGTGTCCAATATTGGATCAAGTGGTGAGTAACTACGAGCTCAGTACGGCGAACTCGAGCGGCGCGAGCGAGCGTTGTTCGCCGACGAATGAATTTGAATTCAAACGAGAGAGTGTCCTACGTGGTTTTCGAGCGCGAAACTGATGCTCATTTGTTCGCCGCGAGAACGCCCGTCGAAGTTTGACTTTCAAGCAGGCTTGATTTGTCGACGCTCGCTCGCCATTCGCGTTGGTTGGTTTTGTTGGTTTTTGCTAGCTTGCATTCATTTGTTTAAATTTGTTCGTACCTTGCTTTCGTTTTTTCGCTGTTTGTCGCTAATCTTTCTGTTCTTCGTTTTTATTCTCCATTTTTTATAAGGAAACTACCAGTTTCCTAATAATGGTAGTTCCACTGAGTAACACAGAGACCGAAATTCGAATATTGATCAGCATATTGCCTATGTTCGGGAACGAGGTGGTGAACTGCTCTCGAGTTCATTCGCAGAATGTCGCCGACTACGTCGATTCTATCAAGGTATATAATAGAGATATTTGGCTGCGGAGATATTTAGTAATAAAAGTTTCGAAAATAACATCTTCATAGCGGGAAATATCGCCAGGGAACGAACGAAGCAAATTTCACTCGAGTTTCGTCGTTCGTTCATTCGCGTCCAAATAGGACACCCTCTCGGCGTCAAAGCGAGCGACGCAACAATTTCGCGTCTTTCGCGCCGTTCAGCTCGCCGTCCAAATAGAGCATAGCCTAATGGTTTCGACAATATTCCTACTAAGTTCCTGGCCGGTAAATTCTCGATTTTACCTTTTAGGCCTTAATTTGATCAAACGGTTGGTTATGTAAACTCAGGGTGGTCTTGGGAATATATTCAAATCTGTTTATAAAAATGTACCTTCCATGTTTTCCTATATATGGCGTTCTCCTATCTCACACCCCTTCCTATTAGCCTAAGCTAATACACCCCTTCCTATTAAACTAAAATATTTGAGAAAATTCACGTAACTTGCAATCAATTTAAAATCGGTCGTGCTGATCTGAAACAATCACGGACCCAATTCACTTGGAAACCTTCGGAAATGTTACAGTTCTACACCTTTGGTCATGGGTGTCCATGTGCTCCTCATTGACTATGTAAACAGTGAAGGACACCCCACCAGGAAGATTATACCTACCCTGGACCTATCATTATAGCGAAGATTGAAACGAATGCTGATGGCAAAATTAAGCCGGAATTGTGGACTTGGGAGTAACATTGAGCACTACGTAAACTACCATCACAACAGTTCGTCATGCAACGAAATCGGTTTCTGAATCCGTTCGACATTACTGGCGGCCAATACGCGCTTTTGCAACCAAGTTTCATTAGGAAAATCAGTTATTTTTGACATTTCGAAGGAATCCACTGGATAATTTCATGGTCGTGCTCAACCGCTTCATGATTTGGATGGCTTACCCATTTCACGTTGAGCAATATCGGCAGAGTGGATGAACCTGAAGCCGTATAATGAGGCAGGTTTCGATAATCTTGAAATCATTCTTGAAGCTAAACGTCCAATAATATCTTCTAATGGTAATTCTTGCAGGGAAGCTGACCCAAGTCCAATTTGTTCTCCATCCATCTGTGTACCATACTTTTTTACTCCGTGTGAAAAAGTGTGTGAAAACATGATGAACATGAAAACATGATGAATACATTCACTCGGACTATATTAGTACTCCGCCACTGATCGAATGGACCCCTGAAACCTCGGGAAGTCACACAAAAACCATCAGTTTCTACGTACCTATGGCAAGGCCATAGCGGCATGTATAGAACTCAATTCTCTCAGAGAGGTACCTACGACACGTAGGGATTTCGCAAAAATAAATGTTCACCTCATACCTTGGTAGACTTTGAAGCCAGGAGGGTACGTAATTATAACTACGATATTCATCCACGTATAACGTAATTTACCTTCGTGAAATTTCGGTAGCTAATTCTAACAATTGGCATTTTTGAATTTAGAAACAAACATGAAATCCCCAAATTCTTCCCAAGTATGATATTATTACAGTTGTGAGCCGTTTGTACGTGAATTCTCACACCTACAAAATAAGCCCACTTTTTGGATATTATTTTAAGCTGCTTTTAGGTTGTTTATTTTGGTATGAATATAGTGTAGAGTTTGTTTAGGTTGGAGAGTTGTTGGAGAGCTTTGGTTTCTTTCATGAGACGTTATAACTAATGGACAACTTGATAAATAAATTTAATAAATAACTTTAATAAATTGCTGAACTTCATGGGCATAAAGCAGGAGAGCGCTGATATCATTCGACGTAGAATCCAACTGTCAATAATTGTTAAACCGGACACAATTTTCCCAGGTTTCGAAGGTTAACGATTTTTGCTGTTATAAGTTTTCTCTTTGAATTTACCAGGAGTGTCAGCGGAGTATTCGCAACAATAATGGGACGGACGTAGTTTTATCCAAGGAAATTCTCACTCCTCATTGTGCGAGGCAACGGCGAATAACCCTGATCCGGTTGTCGTTCTCATACACTCGCGGCAGAAGACATGCAGACATCCGAATGTTGGAGATGGGACTTGGTTTCATGACAACGGAACGATAGTGAGCTCAACCGTTCCGTGATTCCTATCGCGGTGCTAAGCAAACCAGCTCATTTTAGAGGTCCCTGGCATGTTCAATGATCGGTTCGTCTCCTGGCCACAGGACAGGTGCCTAATGTAGGGCTTTGGCTTCCGCTTGCCCGTACACCTCTTTCACAGACAATTACTACTTGCGAGCGCCACTTCCCTCCACGATTTATTTCTCCGGCAAAGACCGTGATCAACTTACAGTCGAGGCGTGAAACTACCAAGTAATAGGATGTGAGCGACTTTCTTCATTTTTTTTTTTTTTTTTTTTTTTTGCTTTGATGATAGAAACAGCAAACATTCACAAGATATTCAACGTAAAACAGAGGGGATGTTCCTGACTGATTTGGAAAACCTTGATGTTATCCAAAGAGCAATAATAAAGACGATTATGGAGAAGCCTCGTATACATACGCTTAAAGTTATTTGAGGATTTTACGGTTTTTACCCGATAACTCCATTCAGAGTCCCTCCTTCATTCAGAGTGAAACTACCAAGTTATAGGACTTCATTCAAAGTCCCTTCTAATATAAATATTCCAACTTATATATAAACCTTCATTCAGGGTCCTTATAAAACTTCTTATAGGTATAAATTGTATACCTTTGAGTTATAAATTAGGATCATTTATCTCATCAAGCCCGTCCCCATCTCGAGTGATTCTATCAAAAAGTCGGAACCGTCACATTCTGATGACCATTTGCCACCCATAAAATCCACAAATAGTGGCAAATGGTCATCAGAATGTGAGGGGTGATCTGTACAAAGAAGATAATGAACCGTTGAGTGAAGAATTTGCAGAGTTTTTTTAATTTTTAGTCGTTCTTGAAACTCATACATCAGTAAGTAATTAGATGTTGAAATATTATGAAGTTCAAAGACTGCTGGTGCACTGATGTGCAAAAATAATCGTTCACTTCCTCTTCAGCACAACCATAAAGGGAATGGGCAATTTCAGTGTATGTATTTTCTATATCACGCCATCTAAAACCATACTGAACCAGTAGATTATCCCGGAATGTTTCCAGTCTCTTTTGAATAATTGCGTCCCAAGGCTATTAATTCACCACTCTAAAATAAAAGCCTATCGAAAGGTTCCTTCACTTTGGATGAGACGCATTCGAGAGGAATACTCAGTAGCCCACCTCGCTTCCATAGTTTCACGTTTCATTTCCTTGAGACTCGATGATCTGTAGTGTTGAGGCCCTTGGACTTTCTGCCTTATTGAATCTTCAAATCCTCTTTCAGGCGTTTCGAATTTGTAGCTGCTTGTCCAATGACGATAACAAAAGGATACAACAGAAACCTATCGGCAGTTGATCTTTGCAGATCGCTGACCGTGAAATCTTTTCAGAGTCCACCCCCCCTTCACGGAAACCCTTTTCGAAAGCAATTATGCAAGAGAAAACAATCATCCGCTCTCTGACTCGGAGAAGATGAGTTGTAAAATGCGGCAGAGCCCGATGAAATGTGTATCAGATTGAAGGTGCAATCTTGTACGTCCTTTTCTGGTTATCTTCTTGTGGCTACGCTGTTTTTTTTTGTTTTTGTTTTCTTTGTGTGTGATCCTGATGTCCGTATTATCTGGTGATTAGGACCCGTCAACGCACTGTAATTTTCTGCACATCTCCTTCCCATCACGCACATCAACATCTGTTAGTTGTCTCCTGGATTTCAAGAAAATGGTCTCTGGTGTGTTTCTGTGAACTTTGAGGAGAAATAAAAGTATGGCTGGTCATTTTCTGCAAAGGCAACCTTAGAGGCAACATACGGCATTGCGTGTAAATTCAATATTATAACAATTCACGACAGAGAAAAATTGAATTAGATTAATCATACGGTGGAGATGGAAGTTTTGTTTTCTCAGTTTAACATTGTTTTCATGGTCAAGGTCCGAGACGTAATTGTGGATCTATTAGTCGGTCGTAATGTACGGAAGTACAGAGGAAAGGATAAGGACATAATTTACGGGAAGGCACGGAAGTATCCTTCTGGTAGAACACCACCTGTAGAAAAATGTTATGGGCCAAATAAAAAGAACGCCTATTGGACAAACTAAACTACTTAACCGAAGAAAAATTCACGTATGAAATTCGATAGCTTATTTTATTCTCATTTTCATATCCACTCGTAGCTGACATCTTGGGTCGTTTGATTGGTCATTGGTCTATTGGTCATTTCCTGTTACACAGCTCTTGTGCCAATTTTTTTTTTTTTTTTTTTTTTTTTTTTTTTTCTTTGGAACGACATGATAGTACGGCCTCTAAATGAACTAACTAATTTGAGATCAAAAAGTTTATTAGTTCCATGATTAAAATGAGTTAATTACCCCATTTTCTCTCTCCCTACTCATGTCACAACGCGTTTAGGTCTGCGTTTTAGCTCAATCTGTCTGAGCCTTGTTAGAACACTCTTCCTTCAGTAATTCATGAATTAGCAGGTTGATTTTGTGCTTCGACGGAAAAAACCGAGAGAGAGAGAGAAAAAAACACAAATGGGCCGGTTGTAATCCTTTGATATTGTCCGTCCATTACAACGGCGATTGTTTGTGATTGTTAAGCCAGCTAAGAATAGGAACCCCTTCCCTTTACATACACGCCGGGTTGGAAGGGGGAAGTGGACCAGAGAGAGAGAGAGAGCTTATTATGTATTATAGAATTCCCCCACCTCCTTCCCACATTTTACTTTTTTCTCTCTGATTCTCCTTGTTTAATTGCCGGTATGATGTTGTCGGGGACTGGAGCACGCTTCTATACAAATCGGCCGGTCCTTTGAAACCCTTCGCGTCTTTATGTTAGTGATATTGTCCTCGCCGGGTGTGAACATGCTCTTGAGATGCGCCAGTACCCAGGAAGCCAGCTCCTTCTTCCCAGGATCAGAACCGCGGAGCCGCCGTCGAGTGCCCTCAACTTCGTCCCCCTTCTTTTCAAGCTTGGCCACTACTTGACGGGCATCTCGGAAATGTTTCCCAGACCTGGTTTTCGGTCGTTGCTTTGTCACGGGTCCGCAATCGGATATCGCTCCGCCAAAGCTGAGAAACCAAGAAAGCCGCCATTCACGGCCGCTTGCTTCCCTCCGGCACCTTATCTGACCATCCAGTACTCACAATGCCGATTGTGGTGGAGAAGCTCATACAGCTGTTATATTGGACAGATTATAGAACAATGTGAACATATACCATATCAACTATAGGATTACATCTACCTATAGAATTACATGATAAGAAGCAGTAGCGGTGCGTGGGCTCTGAAAATGGTGGGCCACCAAATTCGGAACACAAATTAACAGCTCTTTCTACAAAATACCTGTAAATGTTTTCCAACAGGAGTCTTCTTATGAGAGATGGTTGTATTATAATCAACCGCAGCTCTTAGCAAGTCAGAATGTAAGCTCTGTGTTCACAGTAGTTCTGACCAGTACCTACCCGGGATTACCAGAAGCTATAGCTTCATACGAGGAGGTGGCTGCGTGTATGTACAAAAATGTGTGAAGACAACGTAAAAAAATATGAGTAATGTCGTTAGGTAAGTAGCCACCACCACTTTCAGAGCACACAAGAAAGAGATCACGAGTTAGGACCATAACATCATGACTGAAGAGTATAGTGACTAGATTATTCATGGCTAGAGTAATGACTAGAACCAAAGTACTACAGAAATGACTAAGTAAAGACTAACGAGATTAATGGCAGACAAAAGAAATAAGAACTAGGTGTAAAGGTAAAGAAATGAAATGACTAAGCGAACGAAAAAAAAGCAAATAACTACAAAATTTGGTATTTAATACCAAACTTTATTGTACGAAGTAAAAATATTTCAACATTTTAGGCTCAATAAATACAGTAACTGTAAAATGAAGACACTAATACTGACAAAGGAATTCCATTAAAAAACTCAGGAATTAAAATTTATAAGTAAAATCCAGCCTTCGTTCTTTTAGAGATGAGAAGTACCTACTCCATAACTTTCTTATTGAAATCAGAAAAATTAGCAATCATTTCCTTCTCTACTGACAACATTGTCAAAGCATTAAGTCTCTCTTGGGTAATAGTTGATCGAATAAACGTTTTTATTCTTTTAAGGGTAGAAAAACAACGCTCAGCTTCTGCAGAAGTCATTGAAATTGTAATCAATAATGTTAGTAGTTTCTCAGTTTCAGAATAGGTATCAACTAAATTATTGTTGTGCAAAAACAACAAAAATGGTAGGTATTGCGCCTGTGAAATGAGTAAAATCGGTTCTCTGAACAATTGTCACCAATTCAGTTTTGAGTTTCCGAGATTCTAGGATAGAGTAAGCAGTGACCGTGTTTTCAAAATCTTCAGTTGGAAAACATTTTGAAAAATTCGGAAAACTTGCAGTATCAAGCAGTTTTGAAGCTGCCAAATGCCCCCTGAACGAATGTCTGCTTCTAGCTTGAGCTATGATAATATCACAAACCTCCACTGCAGTACTTATCTATGTATGTTGACATTGATCAATCCACAAGACCGCAGACAGGACATAACGCACTTAATTACCACAAAAAAATTCAAATCTGTCACGGAAACTCGAATCCGAACTCCGAATTCACAAGTTTACTATCGAGATGACAAGATGAATTGAAACGATCGAATCGATTGTGAACACAAACGATTTTCTTGGCCCCGGGCCGGAACGAGGCGTGGCTTACCGAATTTTTACTCTACTGAGCATGCGCAGGGAGGCCACTTCGTAAAGCGTCGTGTCCGTTGCCATGGCAATACCCGGTCCCCGGCCCCTTAAGCGTAGGTTTCGATTTCGATTGCAAAACATCGATTACTGTCGATATATTCTGATAGAATGATCGAATATCGTTCTTCTTCTTCTTCTTCCCAGTTACTTGTCTTGGCCGCAGCCATGCTGGACATAGGTTGGGACAGAGAGAGAGAGAGAACTCTTTGACTTCGTGAAAATGCTAGGTGCAGTATACGGAACGATATTCGAATGCCAACTGGGTGGCATATTTTTTTTGTCGAGTTTTTTGTGTTTCTGGATGCCGGGGCAGTGGCCCAAGTGGCCTTATGGACGCAACGCCCCTGATAAGAAGTAATGATCCAGATGTCTCCAGTAGGTAGGGGACAGTCGTCTACCTTGGGACGCTTGAACCTTGACACAGTACTCAAATCTATTGGAATGAGCCCTAGAAAAAATTTGTGGGTCGCTACATCCCATAGCCTGATTGGTGGCAACACTGCGGCGAAACCGCGCTTTTCGTTATCGTCATCAGACTTATAGCAGTTTGTTTGTTTGGTGCCCCCTTGCTGGGAACATGAATGAATACGGTTTGTTGCGCTGGAGAGTCAAAATTTTCATATTTTTCCATTCTATCCCATTTCTTAGGGTTTCATTCCAAGTTCCTATCGTTTCCGAGATGTTTTAATCACATTCTATCTAACTATGACCACTTGGCAATCTCAGAACTTGCCATTCTTCAACCTTGGGACATCGTATATGGATAAATATTTTCACAGGAGGAGAAATTAGAAGAATAGAAACACTTAATATATATAATTGAAAAGCTTACGGATTGGAGCTTTTATATATTTCAACTCTAAACACGACGGTGAAGTCAGAATTGCAATATCTCATTCCGTTCTCAAACTGGAGCATTTTGAAGATGAAGAAACGTGGTTGTTACTTCGGATGTTCTTCATGGACATCATGTTCTTTAATGGAGACGTTTCACATAAAACCAACTATTTCTTTGAAAATTCGCTCTTATAGTCATGCTGCATGATTGGTTTTAATTTCCAATTACAGTTTTCCATTTGACGTTTAGAACATGAATTGTTTTTTTTTTCCCAATTACAGTTTTCCATTTGACGTTTAAAGGAAAGTATGGACCTATACAAGGAATAATGGATTTTGATCGGTTGGTACTCGTATTTACAACACAAAATTCTTGGATATTTCAAATATGGAATACGAAATAAGAAATTACGAAATTTGGTTTACGGATGCGGACTAACCCCACAATGATCCTTGAAACTTTTCAGAACCCTAGGTCAATCGGAAGGGATTCAATACGAATTTTTAAATTTTGAAAAATTAGGTACCTATAACTTGAAACACTTGAATACTAAATTAATTGAACTGATTAACTAATTAAACTAATTTTAGGTTACTAATTAGTAAGTAATTAAACTAATTTTAGGTTACTAATTAGTACTTAACGTAGGTTCGTACGACCAGCCGTCAACATGTGGGTGAATGTTCATATTGGCCCAACTGATTCGAACAGCACATGGGTTTCAAATATCAAGTCAATTTATGATCATTAAGTATTAGGTATTATCAATAATTATAAATAATAATTATTATTAACTAAAAATAATTATTATGCATTAACAATAATTAATAATGATTTACATTACTTGATAATAATTATTATAATTAATGATAATTCACAATAATAAATCTATCATACCCTAGCCCGTAGTGCGCCGGTCCATGTTGAATCCCCCCCTCAATGATATCTTTATGATGAACAACGATGACCGCTTTATTCTGTCGCACCGGGAAACTTCGATTTTCTACTGAAGCGAAGAAGGTTGCGGGTGGAAGTGCCAAGATGGCCATAGCTCCCGAGTAGCTACCATTGCGTGCCCGCCCGCTCCTTGTATCACTAATTATAGACCCTCTGGTAACTCATTAATAATTAATAAGGCCATTCATTATTGGAAGGGATGACAAAGGCCATTATGGTAACGAAGGAACTAGCGGCGAACCAATCTAACCAGCCGCGAGACCACGCCCAGCCGTTCGCACTCCCTCGTGACCCCTCACACCCCCGCACTACTTGTCAATGTGGTTACATGTGAGGAATGAGGAGTATGACACGTTTACGACGCTTGCAGGATCATATCATATACACTTGCATATTTCACATACGTAAAGATTCCAATCATTTTGAAGTGTACCAACTTAACCTTGAAGTGTACCTTGAAGCAACAGGACTATTGTAGGAACTTCAAAGATCAGCATGTGCCAACTGTGAAAAATTAGAAAAAAAAACATTGCGCCCGATGGCACTAGCGTCGTGATGGCGTGATTCGTTCTCGCAACAGATGTTATCAGGACCCAGTATTGGAATACAATCCAACTCCTCCACTTGCAGAGCGGGAGGCATACGAGACCTATGTTCCAGAGGTATGGATCCCTGGCATTTCATTGGACTCATTGTATTCAATTATGAAAAGTGAAATTTTGAAAACTTCACATAAACTTCACATATATTCATGTTATAAAGGTGTTCAAAACCCTCCGCCTACCAGGTGGGGATTTGGGACACTGTCCTCCAGGTGGGGTCCTTGACAGACCCCATTATATTTACGTTATAATACAAGAAATACGGAGAAATTGCTTAAAAGCTCATAACGAACTTAGTTCAATAAAACTTTAATGATAACTTTCATGAATCTCATTATAAACTTGGCGTCAAATTTTGAAATCTACAATCTCCATCTGCTAAGTGAGGTCCAGGCGGACCCTAGGCGTACTGGTTACTTTCCGCACATGCGCCATCCAGCAGCTTGAGGTTCTTATCTTGAGTACCTCCTTTTCCAGTTGTTCTTCAGCAGTTGGCAAGCTCAGATAATGGAGGAAACTTTTCCAATATTGAAATTCTGTTCTTATATAACCACAGGTTATATAACTTGATGGACCACCAAACATGCTTTTCAAAAAACCAGAGAAGACCTCAAAAAACCTCATAGACAGACGCTCTCTCGACAACTGCTGGAGAATAACTTGAAAAGAAGGTACTCGTGATAACAGGCTCAAGCACCGACCGAGATGGCACAAGCGCTGAAAGAAAAAAGTATGTCTGGGGTCTGCATGGACCCCACATAGTGGAAAGAGGGTTAAGGCCACCTTGACCCAATGAGAGCTTCATGGTTGAACCGAAACAAATTCGTCTACATGAGTGTGAATCTAACGGTAGTACTTCAACTTTCATTCCACCCGTGAACAGATTATTCAAACACCAATATGGGCTTGCGATATCGAGTTCGTTGTTGTGAGATACTTTTTGTCCCTGTAGATTCTTGGGGTTTCTGAGACAGTATTCCGTTCACTATTTGGTAACTTGGTCCAATTGCACAGAGAGTGTTTGTATAACAGGCCAGAGGAGTTCTGCTCTATATTTGGCGGGTTGTGTGTGGTCGGATTCGCTTCTATATTTTAGCTTGGTATTTAAAGGTTTTACCATGTAACAACATGCCGAAGGAATCTCCAATCTATGTCAAGTCGTCAACTCTTCAATCATTCATGATAATAGATGCGTAGCTTTACGGTCAGAAGTTAATACCTTTAATCTGCTAGTCCAATACAGGATGAACCCTTTCATCGTGAATCAATACTGCAGACTCACGGATACGTAAATGTCCTATAACGGGCCTCCAACAGTCAGAACGCAAGTCATTTTGCCCCAATCAAAATTCCTCTCAATACGTACAGGGTCATTCTACAGATTTGTTGGAATATCGCATGATCATAAGTCATCGTTTACCTAAATATTACGAGAAAAAATATAACAATAGATAAAAAAACTCTGCAAATTTTCGACACGACGGTTTATAATCTTTTCTGTACAGATCACCCTTCTGCCTAGATCACTAAATAATGAATAATTATTATTATGAATTATCATTCATTGTTATCAAGTAAGTAGTTTAAATGATGAATAATGATTAATAATTATTGTTAGTTCTTAATAATGATTGACGTTGAGGGATGTCGAGGGTCGGTCAAATCATTTGACCGACCCTCGACATCCCTCAACATCATTCTTACTGACGGTCAAACTAAATCACACACTTAATAATTATTAATAAAGATGATTGATTATTATTAATTAACTCGATATCTGAAAACCCTGTGCAGTTTGAATCAGCTGGGCCAGTATGAACCTTGAACCGACAGGCTGCATGCTGCATGCCGCATGATTCACCCTCATGTTCACAAACATCTAGATGATCTTAAAAAATTATAAAAATCAAACTCTATTTATATGAACTAAAAACTATACCGTACAATGAGAATTTTTCGAGACATGAATTTTTCAAAGTTTCTAAATTCATTTGAACTCCTTCCCCTTGACCTAGGGTTATGAAAGGTTTCAAGGATCATCGTGGGTGTGGTCCAACCCGGTAAACCAAATTTTGCCATTTTACCACAGCGCTATCTGGTTAGATGTTTTATTCTTTTAATTCGATTTTCTGAATCTACGTATCTTGAACCTTAAACCATCAAATTTTGAGGGGGGACGACAAAACAATCGTTCTCATGAGCATCTTCCTTTCCTTGGGTCCTGGGCCACCAATGTTTACCATTAGTCGGCTCAGGTTGGCTGTCACTACCTTTTTGTTTTCTTGGGCGATTCCAAAGGTTCATTATCGATAATAAAAAACCAAAATAGAAATAGAAATCAAAATTCTTAATATAGGCATTAGGGATATGATAAATACACAAAAGTCGTTCCTCATCATATTTTGCAGCAGAGCATTAACGATGTTTTCTTAGCAATTCCAAGTCTTCATCGTTATGGAAAAGCAAGCCCTACTCAGCTTCTATGAGTAGGTATATATTACTCAATCTCGTCTTCAAGAGGAGCGATTGAATTTAATGATTGATAAAAAAATGATTCGTCCTCGTTTTATCAAAAACTGATCCCTGTATTCTTCTCAGCTATCAAAGCGGAGAAGCATAAAAGGATTTTCTTCAGCTTTGCTTTGATAGGTGGCTTCCTATTATAGCAATCCTGGAGTTCCACAGATGGTTTTGTAAGCTTCTTCATCCGCTGTTTTTGTTATGGGTGTGCGTTTTAGGGTTTATCGGCGGAGAAGACTTATCAGACCCATCGTGTGACACTTTATGAAACGCGAGAGTTTTTTTCTTCAGAGAATTTGAGCACTTAAACCTTCAGTATTGAAATCGGATGGACGTCTACGATACGAGAACTTGACGAGATCGGATGTTGAGTCGGATGTTTACGTTGTCGGGATGTTATTGTGTGGTGGAACCGATTTATATGACACTCCTCAAAGCAAAGCATATAGTGAATCCGGATCAGGATCATTGAGCATCACATCGCGTTAGCAATGAGACTAGACTGATGAGGAGAATGAATGTCCATGCTACAGACTCGTGAGATTGAGTGAATCCCATTATTCCTCACATGTTAAATATTGAGAAGTATGATGGATTTCTTTTTGCGTAATATAAAACACACCTTGGTTCTGATGGACTTGGCGTTATTCTAAAGACTTCTTCAAATGCTTTTCGTGATAAAAATAACAACAGATTGACGGATATTGAAAGTGCACCAAGTGAGATTGCATCACTCCTCACCACATTACACCTCAGGTATGCCTGCCTACACAGATTACTGGTCCCTAACCCTCAGGTACGACAAGGTGGCAAATATAATGCCCAAGAACAAGTTCAAATTGATTAGAAAAACCCTTCATTTTTCCGACAATCAAGTGGACTCAGATGACAGGTACGCAAAGATACGGCCATTGCTAAATCTTTTACGAAAAAAAAGTATTTCAGAAGAAAACACGTTCTCAATAGACGAGATGAAGGTTCCCTACAAAGGGAAAAAGGCTGGTAGCCGGAGACAATATATTAAAAACAAGCCCACAAAGTGGGGTATCAAAACATTCGTATGAGCGGTAGTATCAGGCATGGTTTACGATTTCAAAATTTACTCCGGTGCTTACACTTTTGGAAACGTCGAGTTCACTGAAAAAGAACTAAGCTTGTTGTCTTGTTCTGAGCTAGTGGTTGTAGCTCTATGCAAGACCGTTCATGATAATCCCCTCCCAGTCGTTTATTTTGACAATTGGTTTTCCTATCCAGATGTAATATCTCACTTGAGACTGGAATTTGGTATTCTCTCAATGGCAACCATTAGAGCCGACCGACTGCGTAATGTCAAATTCTCATGCGATAATGAAATTGAAAAAAAACGTAGAGGGTATTTCGAAGAGAGAGTTCTATCATTGAGCCCTCATAATGGTCGCCAACTTATGAAAATTATTGGTTGGGGGGGGGGGGGGGGGGACTATACGATCACGGGGTGGAGGGCCTGAGAGGGTGGGCATATTTTTTAGAATATATCTGATATGCCTAAATGCAATATTCAATATATACCTATATGAAAAATTGCCATCTCAGGCTACTACTATGTTGTTTCAAGCCCTTCCTGATATTAAGAAAAGTGTTAAGTCACATAGAACACTTTAAACTAAAACAGTACAGAATTTTAGTAGGGTTCCTTCACATTAAACTGGTTGTAGTGCAAGTTCCTCATTCATTGTACACGACCGATGTGTTCATGAAGTTCATGCTACAGCACTTTGCCGGGGGGGGCTCAGCCCCCATAACGTCAGCATAGGGGGGGGGGGGGGCCTCGCGAGGCCCTAGCAGTCGGCGCCTATGGCCCTCATTTTCAACAAACAGCTGGTCGTACAGAAACCGGATGATCTTAAAAAGTTCACCAAATTGAAATATATTCAATTTTTTTTAAATTCGTTATTCTGATTTTACGTATCTTGAAACGTAAGCCCACCTATCTTTGGTGAGGAGGGGGAGGCAGCAACACAACCGCTCGTAGTTGTGTTGCTGCCGGTGAAGTTTGTTGTTTATGTTGCTTACCCTCATTTTCATTCTGTACAGCTCATCTGCCACTGAAGGTACGTACTTCTGGTTAACATGAAACTATTCTACAAAATCTGATAATTCCAACGAGCGGTGAACAATTACCATGGGATGCACGCGAACGGAGTTACAATTATTTAGTTGCGGATTGGTTGTACGTGAAAATCATGTAAAAAACTCTGCAAATTCTTGACACAACGGTTCATTATCTTCTTTGTACAGATCACCCTTCTGTTTAGATCATTAGGTCTAAATGTCTAGATCCTAAATGTTAGCTTAATTATTATTATGAATTACCACTAATTTCTAATAATTTTATCAAGTACCTAGTGAAAATTATTATAATTTATTGTTAGGTATTAATCATTTGTATTTATTATTAATTATTATTATTATTAAATATGATTAATTAATACGATATAATTCTGAGGTTTTTAATACTACGTCGGTAATAATTTTTCTATAAAAGAAGTACCTACCAACAAACATTCGAAATTACCTTCATTTCCGTAGCACGAAACGTATTTCAGAACAAAAAACTCGACATCACTTAAGCCATATGATGTTCCAAAGAGCTTGTTAGTATGAAAATGGACCTGTATTTCAACAGTTTGAGTCACGATCGTGTTGTGAGGCACAATCTTTGAAACGTCATTGTGAACGAACGGCTGGTCGTACAAAGCTGCGGATGGTCTTAAAAAATTCTACGGAACAAACTCTATCTAAATAAGAAATAAAAAACATACCGTTCTATATGAATTTTTCGAGATATGGAATTTTCAAAATTTCAAAATTCGTTTTGAACCTCTTCTTCTTGACCTAGGGTTATGAAAAGTTTCGAGGACCATTGTGGGGCTGGTCCGAACCCAGAAACCAAATTTCGTAATTTTAGCTCAACGTTAACTGGGCAAAGTGGCGCGGACGGCGGACGGCGTACGGCGTACGGCGGACGGACGGATTTTTTTTTATTCGATTTTCTGAATCTACGTATCTTGAAACGTAAACCAACAAATTTTGAGGGGGGGTTAAAAAATTTTTTTCTTTGGGCGATTCCAATGGTTCATTATCGAAGATAATAAACCAAAAACAAAAGCGCGGGGAGGCCAGAGCAAAGAAATTTTCATGGCAACAAGAAAAATTAAACAATTCTGGATGGAAATAAATTATGTGATTCATTGTGAATGAGAACTCACTATGGGTAAGGCCCTTGAGTGTCCAGGGGATGTAGGACAAAGTAGGTACCCTTTGGAAACGCGCATATGATGTAAGTACTTGATTTACGAGCGATCTAGGTGAGTCGGAGCTATCCATCAAAACTCTAACTCGCTTGTTATCTGCAGCTGAAATGCCCCTTACGTGCTTATTAGCTTTGGAAAAAATCTCTTACCTACCTACCACAGCTCGGGAAAAGATGTTCCATTCACAGCGAGCTCAAGTTGGGAGATCCTCATTAGAGATGCTTCCAACCAAACTGGCGATTACGCACGATTGTAAAACGTGATTCAGTGTGACGGCCAGGGCGGTCTAAATTACCACTTAATTGTAACACTCTAATCTCGGTTAACCATGACTGACGTCTTCAATTGAACCTTCTCCCTCCCGACGTTAACATGCTGGGATTGTTAATTTCGTGAAGTGAATGCGCCCTATTACGCCATGCTATCCACGCTCTGCTCTTCCTGTATTTCCAAGCTGTATCAGTTTTAATCTTCGCGATGCCGGCTTTGACATCAGACAACAACAATAATCTAATGAACATGCGTAGTTATTTAGCACTGTACAATATCCATCATCCCAACAATGATTCCCAAGAAATTAAGATAATCTACACGCTATCTACAATAATGAAATTATTTAAAATGGTTGCTTAAAAGCCGCCTTGTATTTGATAATGTGATTTTTTTTCTTTCAGATTCTTCATCGTGTCTACATTTCGGAATGGTTCAAATAAATGTGAGTGACTATTGCACAGGCGCTGAGCTGGCATCCATCTATCCAAACGGGCATAGGGACCTATTTGTAAAGCATAAGTTTAGTTTAAACCGACAGGACTGAGCGTCATCCAATGGGCCAGACCTTTTCTTTTCTTTTTTGCTCTAAACTTTAATAGCTATTCCTTGCTTTTTTTCTTGATGTGTGCTATCCAGCACAATCTAGCACTAAACGTTGTTCCCAAATGATTAGCCGAATTTGCATATGAAATGAAATTTCCATTGCGGAACGTCGGTTAGGGTTGGTTGTTTCAAAAACATCGATGTATCTGATGGGCTTGACACTGCTTCGATGTTTTCTTGCCATCGATGTTTTACATTAAAACATCGAAATACCTTAGATCCCGATTTTAAAAAATGAAGCCCTGTTTTTTTTCTCGTGTATGAATCATTCTTGGGGTTATTAAAGCAATCAATAAGTACTGAAATTATGAATTTTTATTCTATTCATTTTTTTTCTCAATGAGTGCCGGGTGGTAAGGCGTTGGCTACACTGGTTAAAACCTTCAACATTTCATTTCAGTCTAAACAAAACATTCCCGGTTCACGTCTAACGGTCTAATACAACATGTAGCTTTGTTTATTGTTTTGAGTGAGTTTACCTTTACTTGTATAGCAGAACCAACTTTTTCCGCTTGTAGAGTACAATTTCATCGATATTTGAATATATCTTTCTGTGTCCAAATCGGCAAGGAAGGACATAAGTCAAATGCATTATAAATTTAAACCGTATGCAGTTATTTATGGAACGACTATTAAACTATTTTATGCAGCACATAACACTTGGAATGATATGGACCCTTAATATGCTTATTATTATAGTTCCTGGGGGGGAAAAAGTTAAATCAACATGTGTTGGTATTGGATATTGGTGTCTGTACCCACCTACCGAGAAGGAACATGATTTGGAAATCCTTTATATGCTTCTCTTCTGAGCGTTGACAAAAAACGTGTCAACAGACTGTGATTAAACAGTGACGTTGACAGAAGGGTTAGGTGCCTCCAAAGAAATAATGTTCCGTTGTCAGAACCGGCTGCGTTCTTAAATTATCATCGGTACGGAACCTTAATATCGAAACTGGATAACGTGGGGGAAAAGTGAGGATTTTAATTGACCATCATTCCTCTGTCCTTTGGACCTAAAAGAATCATCTCCGATTAATTACAGATTTATCATCGCGTTTTGCTTTGAAACCAGAATAGTGAAGGAAAAGAACAAACGACAATAAGCTGTGTTGAGTAACAACAATCTCCTCCCTCGAACACCCAACAGATCGTTTTTCCCTCCAACAACTCGAAAAATGTATACACAAAAAATTGGAGATTTAAAAAATGAAACAAACTAAGAAAAAAAGCGGGGCCGCGAGGTTTTGCAATAATCCTATTCAATATCCAACCCCCTCTTCATATTCCGAGGGTATTGAATATTTAGAGGACCCGCGGGACTCAATCGGAAACGAGGGATTTATCGACGGAATACAGGAAATTCCACGAGGGATGAAGGAGCGAGGGAGAGATGAGGATCGAGAAAGAGAGAGATCTCCCCTTCACCGAGTCTTTCTCATTTGCAATTCTGAAACAAAGCCCAACAAGCCTTCACTGGGAGAGTTTCCGATTTTTCGTTTTTTTTTCCTTGGGCTCGATGGATTTTTTTGGTAGTCGTTTCCACCGACGATATACCAGATAATTCGTTATAGCTGAATGGAAGCATCGCTCATCCCTACCTCACAGAACTGGTATAAATGTCAGACGTACTAGCGTTAAAACGACTTAATGGTAATGAATAAAATATCTTATTTGAGGCGTTTAGAATCAAAACCGGACAACTCCAAAATTTCAGATGATTTTTTCGCATTTTTTACAAGTTTGAACAAACATTTTTATGCTCTTAATATTGTGGGTTCATTACTGGACTAAAACCATGAGAAACAGTATGCAGAAATGTCGGGTTAGTTTCAAAAGCGGACAATTCCAGGTTCCTCTTAAAGCCGCCAGGTTCGCTACAGTCGCGCCCCCAGGCGTTATCACAACCACCACTGATTACGCTGTTTTATCACGTCCGGCTGTTTATGTTGCGCATTTCTCTCGACAAACTTTTCGAATCGCTTTTTATTTTGTGATCTTGTGAACGTTGTGATGGATGTGAGCGTTGCTGAAGAACTGGCCCAATTGCTGCACCTGATGATGATACCAACGATGGAGGAGGATGTTGTGAAAACGTCACTGAGGAATTCTCGCTGCACATATAATAATATTATGAATAATAATTTTACAGGAATTCACTGGACACTAGTCAATGGTTGCTGTGGACTAGCTGCTGTGATTTTACAAAAGAATTTTCGAGACGCTTAATATTTAGGTGTACTAATCTAAGTGCAAAAATAATAGAAAAATTATTTTTCTAGAAACATTACCTCTTGTGATTTTAAACGTTGGAGTCATTCTTCTTCGAAATTTTAAAAGTTATGCTCTTCGTTATTGTGTTCAAACAAGGAATGTGTCAATAAAGACTGACATTTTTACTAAGCTGTTGCTAATTGAGAATTTCGTTATCGTTAAAAATTAAAACTTAAATTTGAATTTCAGAAAGGTCAGTCACTGGATATTACCTACTAGTTGCAGTGATTTTAATTCAATTTTTTTTATGACGGCTCTTGTTATTTTAAAAGTTTGAGTCATTCTTCTCTGAAATTTAAAATATATATACGTGTTTATTGTGTTCAAATTCAGAACGTGTATTTTTTACTGTATGTCAGAATGTTCGGTAACAATGAATGTGTCAATAAGGACTGACATTTTTATTATGCGTTCGTGAGTTAAGAATTTTGACAACGTTTTATTAAAGACTGAAATTTATAAATTAATCCTGTTTTTTTTGTTCACTTTCCCCTACCCATGAACTGTACTTAGGTGAATGGAATACCAAAGAGTATTCGGAAGTTAGGATATTGAAAGGATGCAATGACTTTTTAAAGTAATTTGCTGGTGAGAATTTATAATTAGGGTAGAGTTAGTTTCAAAAACGGACAAACGCCAATTTCAGTTTCAAAACCGGACAGAAAAATTTGTTTTTTTTAGCATATCTATGTAAAAACAAGTCGAATGGAGGTGAATAAATCAGGGGCTCACCTAGTAAGGTGAATAAATCAGGTGAATTTGGGGAATAAATCAGGGGCTCACCTAGTAAGGTGAATAAATCAGGTGAATTTGGGGAATAAATCAGGGGCTCACCTAGTAAGAACATGCAATAATTGCGGGAATCAAAAAACTACAGTTGGCAGTTTGACAACTCCAAATGAATTTCAGCTCCTCCTGAAAAATTTGGTTTTGTGGAGTTGTCCGGTTTTGATTCTAAGCGCCTGATTTGTAGAACACGGAGTTCATTTGTGTGCTCTCTACATATGCGACTAAACGGATGGGCTGATTCTGTTGCTGTTTTTGAAGAATAATCAATAACTTTCTGGCACGGGCATTGGCTCTGGTAATCTGCTCTAATCGTCCTACTTCACCGTCATATTATATACATATAAATGTACAGGTATATACAGTACATACCTATTATGGAAACTCATTGAGCGCAAGGTGTGGCTTCCAAAGTTAAGAGACCCTCAACAACCTGCTCCAGAAGAGCGGATCAATCAATTCAACCAAAATATCCTTGTAATTACCGTAGTTCGATATGTGAAAAAAAAAAAAACCAATTAAAAAATATTGCTGAAAAAGGACTATTTTTGGTGGCGCCGAGGTGGGTGTTCTTTCGCAAAGTGTATCCTTCATTTTATCGACAGATGCAATTTCAAAACCAATTAAAAATTATAGTTGTATTTCACGGGGTCTCGTGTGAACCGCAGAGCATTGAGTGGACATCGATGATTATAGCCCACGTCTGAGGTGAGCAATTAGTTCTTCAAAAAATGAACGCTCTCCACCAGTCATCTTTAGGAACTCACCAACGTTGGAGACTTTCATAAGATGATAAAATTGGGTAATTATAGTCGTAACGGACGAATTGTCTCACGTAAAAAGTCAATCAAAAGCCGTATCTCGGAATAGGAATATATTGTTGGGTAATGTATGCATTATAGGGGACGTCCCTTCTTCTCATGTTTATAACACTATCAACTATCAATTAGGTTGTTAATATAATCCGTTTTCATAAACTGGTTTCTAGAGAGGAAAGCTCTGAATCAATCCAAGACACGGTTTCTGACGCCACAGTGACACCAAAAATAATCCATCAAAATATAATCTGATGGCCCCAAATACAGATGTAGTAAAAATTAAGGGTGATTTTCGTTTATTATTTATCATTGTCCGAAAAAAAGAAAAAGCTCCAAGATACGTAGAATTAGGAAACTGCATTAACAAAAATCAATTCGCCCCAAAATTGCGAAATTCAGCTGTGGCCTTGGACCAGCCCGAGATGATCTTTGAAACTTTTGATAACTTTATGCCACATGTAGTGTTTCTTACGGTTTTTTTTGCTGAATTCAAATCTTCAATCAGCTTTTCTTCACCACTTATTATAGATTTTCCACAAATATCTCTCGAAAAATTGAGTAAAAGTTCAAGCCGACGTAGGTGAATTTGAGCAAAGAAAGACAGTCACAACTCAGATTTGAACTGGGATGTTTATTTTTGATATTTGTATGATTTTGTACGTTCCAAGTATACATGTGAAAAGCAATTATACTCGTATTAGTTAATCTGGAATTTCCTCTTCCTCGGTCTTCTACATGTCGAGTTTTCTCCAACACTATTCCTCTTCAGATTCCAACAGTAGTCTGCGATAATTTACTATGCATTCCACCTTCGTTGATACCGTTGTTCCATCAATTTAATATCCTCGTGGAAATGATCGCCCATTTCTACACGGAAGTCCCCCAAATTTCCAGGAAAATATCTTAAATATGACCTAAGGAAGTGAAGTTTTACGCACACGAGGCACACAAGATCCTGGAAGCGTTTCAGCAAGCCTTCCACTAATTTTGTATTGTTTGCATCCTTGTTATTTCTGAAAAACCCAGTCACAACTGATTCAAAACTTATCCAAGCACTCTTTCCAGGGATAATCATGGTGTTTTAAAACTCAGGTTCCTTCATCACCTGGCGTATTTGGGGCCCAACAAAAATTCCTACTTTGATTTTTTTCAGAAGTAATTTTAGGAAATTTCTTTCCTAAATACTGAAAGCAAGGGTTTTTTCTATTCAGGGTTTTAACAAATTGTTTCATAAGGACGAGCGTTATATGCAATGGTGAACACAACACGTTCTTGAGGTTCATCAACAGAGGACTTATGAAAGGACTTATGCCAAAAAGCATGGGAATTTGTTGAATCTACCCTGAAGCCCTAGCTCTAAGCTGGTGATCTTGAAATCGCCACAGACCAGCCTCTTGTGAACGTTGTACTCAATGGTTCATAAAGGTTTTTACATCTCAATAGGTCTCTTTCATGTGGACAGAATGAGCAATAGGAATTAATGCGAATCTATTCCCAATTCGGAGGAGGACTCCGGCAATAGTCTGCAAATAGCCTCCAATCGCATTCGATTCCAAAAAACCCATCACAAACTCAATATTGCATCCTCTTTGTATAATGGGACGAGCTACTGTTCACAGTGGCGATATCATGCAAACCTCACACCTGGAACCAATACATTTTTAGACAGCTTTTGGGAGATTCAGGTCTCTCACCTGCTCGTTGACTTCATCTTGTGTAAACCGTTTTGGAGATTGGTCCACGTCAGGTTCAAAAGCTTCATCTCCTTCAGTGTTACTTTATTGATAGCCGCATTCGGAACTGACAACCACTAAGACAGCAGGAGAAGTAGGAATTGGTATGGAGTCACAATGGGAAACAGGTCTATGCGCGGAAGGTAAATTTGGATTCTCGATGGATTTCATGTTCTTTGTTGAAATCCCCATAAACATTGGTCATGCAAAAATTGCAATCAACATCATGATTGCTGGGCATCCTCCATACCAGTAGGATGCCAAAAGGCAAAGATTTTTTTCTTACCTGACTTCCACAATTTTCAACACCTCAACACACGTGCGACACACTTTATGGGGGAGCCCAAGGTTTTTCCTGGCACCCGAGAATTCAGCATAATATGAAGAAAAAGCTGGAACAATTGAATAGGAGCGTGATGTTTTGAAAATGGGGGGGGGGGGAGGGGGTTTGTTTATTGTAATGCGCTCTTTGACCTCTACAGACCAGTTAAAGCAGTTCGATCCTTCCCAGTTGGGAGGGCTGCCAACATAACACGAGCGACCTGCCAATTTCAGCTGTCGACAAGTCATGTTGACGAGTTGAGTGTGGCACCAAAACTGTGCTAGAGAATTTGAATTCAGTATGAAAAATCCATTTAGAAACGAATGTTTAAAACTAAACATAGAAATTCTTGAATATTTTATCATGTTTCTTTTCTAATTTATTTGTATAAATAAACTATAAACCATTACTGAGGAAGTCCCCCCACCCCTTCGCCCTGTTCATCTTCCATTTGGAGATAATTCTCGATCTCTATTCAAATAATATTTTAGCGCATAAGTAACACAAGTTGTTACGACTCACAAGGATTGTATCATATTATTATTATAAAGGAAAAGTGTATTATACAGAACAGTGAGCTAGCAGAAAACTATGGCTTCAGTGGGTAATAAAGCTGGTATAGTAGAAAAATAGCTATACAAAAAGCTACGATTAATTTGCCCAATTACGGTCAACTTAGCTGACCAGTCGTGCATTTGAATTTTCGTATAAATTGGGGATAGAGGTATAAATTTGGGCATGTATATAGTACCTAGTTGGTAAAAGATAGCCTTCCTCTCTAACCTCGACCATACCTGAGAAAAAAAAAGATGGAAGTAAAAGTGAATGAGATGTACTCGTATGCATGCGGTGAGGTACCCACCAATAATTATGAAATAATGCACTGTTCCTTCTCTTCATTGAAGATGAGCCAGATGTCAGCTTAGAAGACTAATCCATTATCAACAATACCTCGAGCTCCAAAGGTACTTTTCAAGCCTACGTAAGACACGCTCGTTATTCACGCACACTATCCTCATCTTCAATCAATCTATTAACCCTATGAATGGAAGGGAAGGTATAAACGCCCGTTCGATGTTTCGATCATTTCAAGGATGCGGGCTTCATTCCTTCTCTAATCTTTATTCTGAACAAAAAAGTATAGTAAGCGGTGGAGAGGAAGGTGAACGAGAGGTGATGGACATCCTTTTGTTGTGAAAATACACCACCTGATCACATAGCGCAACAAATATAATGTTGCGATGTGTAATTGACAACAAAAGGCCGATTGAGCGGTGATTTGTGGGGCCGGTGGACATATGGGCAAAACATCCTTTGAAACAATCACACTCTTCATTCTGTTCCTTACGTCTCCGTGTTTCTCTCCTATATTATTAGGTTTTGTTTGAGTCCACAATGCCTCTGCCACCTTTTGTGAGACGCCCATCCGTTGTGGAGATCTTAAAAGGCTCCAAACCTTTGCGTTGTATTCGTGACGACAGGTGCTCCAGTCTTACGCCCACTGATTGGTTAAAGGTTCGTTTTGGTGAAATCACCTGTGGGTTGGCTATTGATGTACGATAGAAATGATGGAATATTGGGCTTTAAATGCCTTGATAATGTAGATACCCTTACAATGGGATCGAAATACCACGGAAATCTCAGAGCCACAATCACAACTACCAAAGTAGCTGAACGAACACCGAAGGGGTTTCTGTTGGTTATACGTACCGACGGTAATATTTCATTTATTTTTCATCGATTAATTGATTATTGTATTATTAATCATACCAAAGTTCCGTGGGACCAATTAGCGTTCTCGGTTCTCGGTCCTCGCATTGGGGGAGCCGCCATCCCGGCCTAATCACCTTGTGGACGCCGATTATTAGGCATGACACGACCAGCACTCCATTGTTTCGAAGATTTCCAGAAGGAAATTTGTATTGTCATGACTACCTGCGACATTGTATCATGATTCATCTCAAATACGAACTCAGCATAGTTTATAGTAAATGATGAATGACGTGATCTACAATTTATATTTTCGGATTACCAATGAAGTTTTCTTATATTCCAGAAGTGGGCTTTCCAAATCAATGGGGCCCATGGTATGATTTTTCTCTCCAAATCTGCTGGACCGCGGACTGCGGACAATCTGCATATTCACGCATAGTGGTTGATTATCTTCGATTATAAACAAATGGAATGACCAAGAAGTATATAAAAATATAGGTATAGAGAAAATATATCGAAAAAAATATTCAACCACCTCTCAAAATTGGTGGGTATAATATAAATTGGTGGGTATATGATAATCGAATGTATGCAAATAAAATATAAATTGAATTGAATTGAAAATCAAATTTGAAATAGAAACAAAATCCTAAAATTATGAAATTAGGTTTTGCGGTCTCGGGCCACCCTGCGGATGGTTCCCGAAAGTTGTCATAACCCTAGGCCAGTTGTGTGAGGTCAAAAATTCATTTTGAAATGTCAAAAACGTAATATCATGACAATATCCAATTGAACGGTCTTTCTGGAAATAATCTATTATGAAACGGTGATCTGTACAGATTATACCGTTGTCCCAAAATTTTCAGCATTTTTATAAACGCAAACAAAACGAACAGAACTTTGTATGACAAATAATAAACCGCACGGTGGTGAATATTAATTTACTGATAAGAATACAGTATGGAAACAATGAGTTATGGTTCCATAATTAGCGATGTATAATGAGATCACTGGCTGACCTATGGCCCGCGATTGCCGACAAATAGGTGTCACATTTAGAAACAAGTTAGACGAAGTTGTCATTAACTGCTGAATGTCTATCATGCACATCATTGATGCGATCCACTGTATCATATTAATACTAGCCTACTTCATCCTGTGCAACACACGGTTCACTGATCGATATTTACAAAGTTTGTCTGTACGATGGTTATAATCGCGAGGTTTTCTGATTTCTATTCCGATCAAGGTTTCCATATATGAGAAGTTAGGATTTTGGAGGGAGGGAACGATGGAGAAACGTTCCGTGAATATTTTCACCAATCAGTAAGTTACGACTTGAAGGAAAACCAGTTATGCAGCATGATCGTATGAGCGAATTTCCGAAGCAGTAGATATTCTCACGAAAGTAAAACAGGAGTAGTTTTACGCAAGTAAAATTTGGGGCGGAAGAAGGGAATGGAAAATGTTTTGAATTGCGAATGAGTATTGGGGACATGACACACTTTGTCTCCATTTTTTGCCGAGTAACACCTCAATTCTGATTATTCAACGCTGAACACGATGGTGAAGTCAGAATTGCGATATCTCATTGCGATATTAACCTATCAAGTTAGAGCAGATGAACCGTGAAGTACATCTCAAGTAACAACCACATTTCTTCATCTTCAAAGTACTTTAGTATGAGAACGAAATAGGTACCACAATACTGACTGCTGAATGCTTCACCATCGTATTCAGCGTTTGAAAAAACGCCTTTGAAATGAGGTGTCACTCCTCAGAATGTTTCATTTTTGGAATTTATGGGTAATTTATCCCAAAACCCTCAAATTCCCCAAGACCCCCTTAGAGTGGCGGATTCTGTCCATCTACGAACTCAGCCTTTCGATTGCCATGTTAGATTTTTTGTGCAAATTTGAATTTGAGTTATCGTCTGGATCGTCCGGAATGACACATACATAAATATAATTTTATAACTTAATAATTTTATAATGAGTTTTGGTGTCTTCCGGCAGTGAATTCAAGATGGTCTGAAACGGATTTTGGTATACAACCTTTTCGGAAATTCGAGTTTCAAACATTTTGGAACAATAACTTACGTTTCTTCGAAAACTCACTGAAACCTGATAGATACATTCGAATAAACTCAGTTTGAAATTGGCATCTTGAAATTTGTGAAATCCGGATAAGAAAATCACGTAGAAAAATGTTATTGGCCATCACTGTGAAATTAGATAGTTCGAGCTGCAGCTTCCGGTGGAACTGTCTTTACGTTTTTACGCCCAAGTTTTCAAAAATACCGAATTTAAGCATGAAATGCCCTTTTTTCGTGCATGTTAATAATGAACCTACTGATCTACAGATATCTGAGCATTGGGTCAAACAGCTAGTTTATTAGTACGTACCAAATCAGTAGGGACAATGGGTAAGACCTGTTTGTTGACCTGATAGGTGTCCATATGAGGCCGGAGTTCTCATCCATATTTCACAGTTTCATCGTGAAGGGCTTGAGCACACAGGTATTAGCTCGTGTGTGGCCCACTTATCCACTGAACCAATTGGTTACTTGGTTACCCGGGTCGGTTGACGTTGGGTTTATTACAGCTAAACGAAGCAGGGAGGCTGTTATACACCCATCTTACACCTGACCTAATGCACCTGCTCCCATCTTCGATCCAAATTACCCAATTTCCAAGGGACCCCGGTGTAAGCCTCGGCCGTTAACCAGATACTCGACAGATACTCTGGACCCCTAATTTTCTATTTAATGTAGTGCCTCTTACGGCCGTTGCTTATAATTTGGTTGATAAGTTTTTTAACCTCCCCGTGTTCAACAGCTCGGTAGACGGCAATTCAATTTCGTGTATTCCGTGTGAACTTGGGTGACGTTATATTGATTTCACAATTTATCGAATTTCAAGTCTAATCAACGCTATCAACAGCTCGGGGCCATGAATTTTAGAGACCTAGATTCTGGAAACCTTTCACATATTCCAAGTGGAGTGAACATTCAGAAAAAGTATCCATGATGTTTGCGTCGGCTAATAGGTAAACCTTAATTATGGATTTACAATTATCTCAGTGGTTGGCATTCTCTTTCACGCACCTATTTAGCGAGATGCATCTCCTTCTTTCAGAATCACCAGGGGACATGTTGACAACGACGAATGTAGTTCAGTTGTTCAGATGTCTCTTTTGCTTTGTGACGGACAAAATTATTGAACATACGGTTCGTTCGCAGTGTGCGTTCTGCCAGTTCGGAACGGTTCTCCGCAACATACTTTCGCAGTACCAGAACTCCCAGTTCCGGAAGGCCGAGAACGCCGAGTTCTGCGTTTTCAGTGTGTTCGAACGGTTCCGACAGTTCCCGATGTTTTTCGAAACTCTTAGAACTTTCAGAACTAGAACGGAAGGACGAAGGAGACGCATGCGGATTTTTTCAGAGCTTGATGTGGAAACACACGTATAATTTATTTGGTTATAACTCAAGTTATTCTTTAAGATACTCCAGTTGAATTTCTTCATCAAAATTTCAACCAGTAGCAGATCGTCAAGTCCGGAAAGCGATTGTCTCGAGGACGGTGGTTAAGTATTGTGGTTTGTAGACGATGAGGACGAGATCGAAGTTGCAGTTGGATCTCGTCTACATTCACGAAACTCGACTTTTTTCGACTAAATTGCGCCAAGGTGAGACGACGAAGAGAAGTGCAACAATTCAGAATTTTCTGATTTTTGTGAGGGGTAAACCGAAAGCTCCAGTATGATCCTACTTCAGAATGGGGCCTGAGAACCCCCGAAATTTTCCATGCCTTTCCTTGTCGACCTTTTTGAACATTTGAATAATTGAATAAGGATTATTTTACGGTGAAAAGCGTAATTATTCAATCAAAACGGAATAAAAAATACTTCCTTTTCATGCAGACAGAAAAAATAAACAGCTACGGGCTTCACGCTGCCTGGACTCATGAGAAATACCATTTTCAACTCAGTTGAATAATAAATAGCTATTTTATCCGTGTTTCAACTATAGTATGGCAATTTTACCGCAATCCAGTGGCTGTAAAGTCTCTTTGCAGGCCTCTACCAAATCTTTTCAGGGACATGAAGATCCTCAACTTAGATTCCTCTTGAAACGACTATTGAATTTGCTTGAAAATGGGTTACCAACCATGTCTTTGTCATTTGTCTTCAACTTTCATACTTAACGGTTTTATCTGTTCTATATATTATACCTTCGATGTATAATAAAACTTCTGCCTTACTGGGAAAAGCATCTGATCATGGATATGTCTGTTATATGTAAATATGTCTGCCCCTCAGCTGATCCTGGGTCTATTTTGCTCAAGGTGTAGGTCCTAAGGAGGCTGGCTACATATCAAATTACCGGTTCATAGTGTGAATAACATAGAAATTAGCTTGAGGAGCCACTCAGCTGATCCCGGCACTATGTTGCAAGTGTAATTTCTAAGAAGGCTGCACGCCAAATTTCAAGTCTCTACAAGCACGGGATCACCCCCCCCCCCCCCTCTCTCAAAATATTAGGGTTCACGTTTCAAGATAAGTAAATTCCAAAAATTGAATGAAAAATAATCCGCCCGTCCGCATCACTTTGCCCCAGTCAGCGTTGTGCTAAAATTACGACATATGGTTTACAAGTTCGGACCAACCCCACAATGATCCCCGAAACATTTCATAACCCTAGGTTAAGGGGAAGAGGTTCAAAACGAAGTTTGAAATTTTGAGAATTTCTTAATCGAAAAATGCAGATACCTTATTGTTCAAACAAAAGAAATTTAGGTGATGAGTTGGATACGAACCAACAGCAATCGATTATTTAGTTCCGATGTTCCAACGAGACTGAGGATGAAACTTTTCATTACTGTACTTCAATAGCCTGTATAAATCAATGCATGTTGGCCTTCATTGATTTAAGCGGGCTTCTGCCGGGATCACAGAATCTACCCGCATTTGGGAGTACTTGACTGTTGGGAGGTGTCCACTAACGGAGGTTTCACTGTATATGGAAATCTTCCTATTGTATTACGTACAATAACTTAATGAATAAATAATAAGTAAATAGAAGCTGAGAAGAGTTCATAGAGCGGAAGATGGAGGCTGAGATTGAGAGCTGAGAGAGAGTGGGAGTGAAGCTGTGAACTTGTGCTGGGAGAAGGTGTGAAATCGTCACACCGTGGAATATTGATTGTGTGGGAAGGGATCACGGTGGACGACGAGAGGGTCAGGGGGAGAGTGTTCGAAGGAATAACGCCTCCTGATTGGTTGGATCTTCCCGCCCAATGAGAGGAGGTGCTATATCTCACGCCTTGACTCACACCTTCCGCTTCCCTTGGTCCAACATCCACCATAGCTCGGCAAACGGTTGGTTTCAAACCAACAGCCACACGACATCCGCAGCGCCGCCAATACATTGATTTTCAGGGGCCTACGAGAACGTCTGCGAAACCTCGCGAGTTATGGATACTAAAGGCATATTTACTAGGCGAAAGAAACAACCATTATCCTTACGTCAATACGATTGGATTCAGGAACGCTATAGATATTCTAAAAAATATCCAAAAGCCATCCCTACCGGAAAACCTTTTGTTTTTGGCGAATTTTTGAAGAAAAAGAAGCTATTGTTCTCGACCCGAAATTTTTAAAACTCGAATTTCATAGATAGCAAAATCCGTTCCAGACCATCCTGAATTCACTGCCAAAAGACACCAAAAACTCTCGATAGAATTAAGATAAAAAAATGTGCACCAAAAATCCGTCCTGGCAATAAAAAGACTAAGTTCGTAGTTGAGCAGAATCGGGCCACTCTAAGCGGTGGGGGGGGGGAGGTTTAACCCACCGGCGGGCGCAAGGGAAAATTCTGTGAATCACTGTAATCCTCAATTAATATCCCCCCTACATGACTACACCTTTGATCGCCGGCTACCTGCAGACTCACTTGTCACCAGTTCGCAGAGTCTAACAGGTACTCTCTGGCCGACTAGAATAGTGGTACCGCCCGCTCCTGTAAGTATTTTCTTCATCTAAATAATATGGCAAGGTCCTTTTTGTTGAGCTGGGACTGAAATGGAACTGATGGCTCATGGACGTAGAAAAATCTGTTGAAAATCATGAAACTCTACTTGAAGTTTGGTCTGTAGCACTATTCGTACGTACAAAGATACGAGGACAACAGCGCTAATTTGAGTTAGAAATGAGACGATGTCAAAGGACGAATTCATTTTGAAAAGGATCGAATTCTCTGGGAAAAAACGAGTTTATTTCAAAAGTGACGAATTTCGAATTGATCCTGGAAAAACATAATATGTTATATTATAGGTATATTATATGTCCAAAAAAAAAAAAAAAGGCTGGCCTGTTCGCCCTCACTTTTCCTTCCAACTAAAGAGATGTCCCAACCACTTTACATGCACTGTACCCGTTTCGAAATGTTTATTACTAAGTTCAAAAGACATGTAGAGGCAATATGCAAGAATAAATTAAGAAAATTATAAATGAACTATTTATTAATACATTTATACTTTTTATTTATTAATGAAGTTATAAATTGATAAAAAAAATAATAATAAAGGAGAGGCTGTAGCCTTGCCTAACTGAATAACTGGAGAACCGGGTTTTTGAAGTTATATACTTCGGCTCCCTTTAGACCTGAAACGACTTGAAACGTTCCGCAACTTTCTATTATCCACACCAAGAAGATCCAAACCACATTTCAGGTGGCTGTGGACCAAAAAGGCCAAAATTAGCCTTAACACGTTCAGTGCTAATAGAAAAATCCGTAATCATCCACAAGTGCGACACGGGGTCAATTAACCCCGTGCAGTAACTATCCACAAGTGCGTCACGGGGTCAATCGGCCCCGTGTTCTTATAACATATAGCCATATAACATATAGCCATATAGCCATATAACATATAGCCATATAACATGTAGCCATATAGCCATATAACATATAGCCATATAGCCATATTAGTTTCAACCCTTTGAAAAAATCAAAAGCTGAAACAGGTTCGAGCATTTTTGAAAGTTTACCTCTTACAGGCTCAGCACTAGTGGAAAGTTCCACAAGGGGTCAATTGACCCCGCAACGCACGGAACGTGTTAATTAGCCTAAATTTCAGTCTTTTGTTCCCAAAATGTTCTTGGGTGAAGATAATGATTTATAATTTCAAATGGCATTGGGTCATAAAGAAAATCTGTGTAAAATGAAGTCGAATGGTCCTGTTACCCAGGCAGTAGACTCGTCAAAGTGGACAATATTAGCCTAACATTTCTTTTTTTTCTAAAACGTTTTCGGATTGAGATAATGGGTTAAATCTTTTGAAAGGCTCTGTATAAAGTTGAAATGAAGCTCTGTGCAAAATTTGAAGTCATTCGGTGAGGGTGGAGAGGCTGTAGCCTTGCCTGTCTGAATAAGAAGGAGATAAAATATCCACACCAAATGTCATGGTTGATTGGTCAAATAAAAGCCGAGATATGGATACAATGGAATTTAAATTTCTGCTGACAGTAGAGTCACACAACTTTTGCTGATGATACAGCATTCACGGCCGAGGTGAACACATCAGGATAAGCTGCTCACAAACTGCAAATCACCTTAGTAAGCTCAACAAATGGACCAGACAGTGGAGAATCAAACTCGATGAAGCCAAATCCGCATAAGTGAACTTTACGTATAAGATAGACCGTGGCCTGTAATAAAGATCCCCCCCAAAAAACACTCCGTGTAAAAATCACCCCGCCTCGCAAATATCATTCTTCAGAGGCCGGAAAAAGTTATGATATCCACTTTCCCCGCCCGCCCTTTTCCTCATTAAGGAGCTAAGTACAATGAAAAGCTTAACCACTTCACAAGCACCGTACCCCTTTCGAAATCTCCCCTTGGCGCTATTGCGAGACGTTTTTATTACTTCCACAAGCAACTAATACTTGATGGTGGTTAACGTTTTATACAAGTATTAGTTGCTTGTGGAAGTAATAAAAACGTCTCGCAATAGCGCCAAGGGGAGATTTCGAAAGGGGTACGGTGCTTGTGAAGTGGTTAAGCTTTTCATTGTACTTAGCTCCTTAATGAGGAAAAGGGCGGGCGGGGAAAGTGGATATCATAACTTTTTCCGGCCTCTGAAGAATGATATTTGCGAGGCGGGGTGATTTTTACACGGAGTGTTTTTTGGGGGGATATCACATCTTTTTGTTGTTGAAGTGGGTCATTTTATAAAGAAGGTCTATGCGAAATTTCAAGTCGATTGGTCCTTTTACCCAGGCTGTAGACTCGTCAAAGTTGCCAAAATTAGCCTAAATTTCAGGTTTTTTGTTTCTAAAAGTTTTTTGGGTTGAGATAATGGGTTAAACTTTCAAAAGGCACTGGCTGATGTTGAAACGAAGCTCTGTGCAAAATTTCAAGTCAATCCGTGAAGGTGGAAAGGCCTAACTGATTAAGGAGAAGAAGAACAGGTAAGGGTGGAAAACCGGGTTTTTGAAGTTATATAACTCGGCTCCCTTTAAAGATATCGACTTGAATCTTTCAAAAGGCACTTGCTACACTTGAAACGAAGCTCCGTGCAAAATTTCAAGTCAATCGGCGAAGGTGGAGAGGCTGTAGCCTTGACCGACTGAAAAAAGTAGAAAAACATGGTAATTGGTTTTTGAAGTTATATAACCCGGCTCCCTTCAGACCTAGCGACTTGAAACTTTCAGGGCTTTCTCTTATCCACACCAAAAAGATCCAAACCAAATTTCAAGTTGATCGGTCAACTAGGAGCCGAGATATGGCCAAAATTAGCCTAAATTACCCTAAATTTTAGTTTTTTGTCCCTAATTTTTTTTTTGTTGAGATAATGGGTTATTTCGTTCAAATGGCACTGAGACATGCTATAAAGAAGGTATGTAAAAAAATTCAAGTCGATTGGTCCTTTTACCCAGGCTGTAGACTCGTCAAAGTGGACAGAATTTTCCTAAAGTTTCTGGTTTTTTGTTTCTAAAACTTTTTTGGGTTGAGATAATGGGTTAAATTTTATATAAGGCTCTGTCTCAAGGTTAAATGAAGCTCTGTGCAAAATTTCAAGTCAATCGGTCAACGTGGAGAGGCTCCAGCCTTGCCTGTCTGAACAAGGAGAAGAAGAAGGAGAAGGAGAAGAACAATCTAAGGCCGTAAAACCGGGTTTTTGAAGTTATGTAGCTCGGCTCCCTTTAGACCTATCGATTTGAAACTTTCAGGGCTTTCTAATATACACTCAAAGAAGACCCACACTAATTTTCAAGTTGATCGGTCAAATAGGAGCCGAGATATGGATACCTCGAAAACGCGTTTCGTGACGTCCGGTAAATATACACTCGACAGCGTTCGTTTTCTCAACTTCTTTGCTTGGCGGGGCGGAACGCTACCGCGTTCCTAGATGACCTTAAACAAGGCTTGTATGTACTGTTCAACGGACTCGTCCGGAACCTCCCGCCGATTTGGCAGATAGTGGCGTGCGAATATGATGTTCCTAGGTTTAACGTATGTGACGTCGAGGACTGCCATTGATTGCTTCATCAAATGTCGCTTATTCACTGATGAGCGCGTACACTGAAGCAGAGATGTAATTGGCGAGAAAACGTAGTTTTTCTTCAGGAGTTATAGCAAGTGGGGTGATAGGCAATGCCCCGTTGTAACTGAGGAATGACGACCTTAATTGTGACCTGAAAATGGAAACCGTCAGCGAAGCCATCAAGAACTATGCGGTAATGGACGAAAATCTGGAAATGATCCGGATCTTGGACAACAGTGAAACGATACGGCGTTTGGATCAGACGAAACCACTCAAATTATGTATTTCGCCAATTCGAAGACCAAAATAACTGGTCCAGTGTGCTTGCAATTGGGACAGCTGATGAGCTGCCACCCAATTAACATGCGATTCATGTGTGCAAATGAAGTAGCTAGATGGGCTGTAGGGCTAAGCTGTTATTTTAATCTTTGATAAATAAATAATTTGTATAAAAAAAAAAAAAAAAAAAAGTCTGATATCTTTCCCCACCCCCTGGTTTACTCGATGTTGAATCAGTAACGTAATAACTGGGAACATGAGGCGCTGCGGCGATAGCGCCCATAGAAAACTCTGATTGATGGACAACGATCTTGATAAATCTGGAAACATCTTGAATTTCGTTTCTTTCGCACAACGATATGGATCAAAAGAACCCTGCACTTATATTGTGTAACAGAGGTTCGACTATGGAAAAAAAGAAGAGAGAAAAACACTTTTGAAGCAGAAATTATTATGTAAGCTTGAAAATGGTCTCATGAAAAGAAGAAGATAAAAACTAGTCAAAGGTGAGATAAAAACAATAGTAATAGTATCGATACTATCGATGCAGGTGCTTCAGTCAACCCAAACATCAAAACAAATTGAAAATCATTACATTCTTCAGAGTTATTATGAACAGGATGTATGAATTGGATATCAGCAATATCATGTCACATGTAAACATGACCAAAAATAAACAAGAGAAAAGTAGTCGGGGAGCTGAGTACCGATACAGCTGCAGTTGCAACGCTAATCAGTCAGCACGTTTTTGAGACAATTCCCAGACTTCACAGTAAAATATTAGGCCCAACAAATACTTCTTACAAGAGTTACAACAACAAAAAATTGCACCATTAGCTAAACTTTGATGTAGGTTTTGTCAGGGGCGTAGCGTAGCTCTGAACAATGGGGTACCGCACTCAAATCCCCCCCCCCCCTCACTGCCGACACCACCACCGACCCACACACACTTCCTAACTCTCTCACCCAAAAGAGGAAAAAGTGAAGTAGTTCTTAGCAAGCAATTTGTTCAAAGGTATTGTTTGTGCATACTGTCAAATTCGCATCTATGGTGCAGAAATTATCCCATACCATTTATTTCTGGTCAGCTGCCACTCGTTGCTAAGATCGTCTGCAACATTTCATTTTTCCCGCAATTGAAGTTAATTTGGCTCATGCTTCATTCCAACTCCCGATTTTAGATTAATAAAATGTATGTAAACAAACCGTCATCACATTCGTGGGTTTTAGATAACAGATAGTATCACCGCCCACAGTGTTGCCCCTCAAGTACCACACTTTTACCAACCTACTGATGCTCCTAACCATGTTGAATGTTCCTATTTATTATTTTGATCTCACATTTGTCAGTCCTAATTGTTGTAAGTTATTGTTCGCATTTTTTTACTACTTTAAGAAGTGTTACCTTAGAAAACTGTGATAAGCTCAGTGGCACCTTCGTTGATGACATCACGACCTGCGAGAGGCCCTGATCACTTTTTGCTTCGGAGTCAGCCATTATCATCTGAGTACCCGCCTGCAGTGCACTAACGTACTTTTTTCAAGTGATCCGTGAACATCAGCTCTCTAACTCGTTATTAAATTCAAGTTCCGCATGATAATCAATGATCAGTCATTTTGATTTACGGAAATCGTTAGAGCGACTTCAACTTCCGGATTTCACATCTACTCGTACACCAAGCGGCCCACAGCACTTACCTGTCACAACCACCTGTTCTTCCACATCATCACTGGGATACCTCTGCCGCAGTTCATCAGCAAATCAGGGTACCCTGTTAAAATAGACAACCTTCAGTGCAGGTATTTCCTCACTTTTCCCAGTGGCCACTGTATTATTGTAGGCTGGCATCTTGATGTCTTGGATGCGAAAATACTCGGATTTACAACTGTCACTCGTTCCATGTCCATGAATAAATCTCGATTCGTTACCACATATATATTTTTTTATTCTTTCAATACAGTCCACTCTCAAGTTTATTAGCGCATTTTTTGCAACATTAGTGCAGATACATAGCTGCCAAATAAAGCAGCCTGTCCTGATCACATTACATTTGTTGTATGATATAATTTCATAAAATTCATATAATTCATAAAATTCCCCTGCAAACAGCCGGTAGGTATACGTTTCTTCAATCCTGCAAACCTAAAAAATTCGTTTCTTGGGGACAACCACGTTTATCAACATATCTAACGACTGTTGAGAGCTTCGACAGAGAACTAACGTCTGATGTTTCATCAAACAAGATTGAGATGAATTCTGACTTAGCTAGATCAGATTTAATGTCATATGGAATGACTCTAGCTATAGCACTTATATGATCATTCTGGGTGGCAGGGGAGGTCCCTTTGAAAATTTTTGGCGTTTTCAAATGATCTTCCAATGGCTGGTCGTAATCTTTCAGGAAATTTAATAACTCGAGGTAATTTCCTTTGTTGTGATAAGAGGAAGAGGACTCGCCATGCCCCCTAAAAGGCAGTTCCTGTTTAGCCAAGAAAAGAATACAGTCAATAAACCGAACCATAATCTCCCTGTTTTTTTTTAAGTTCTCATTATGAAGAGAGCTCTTACCGAATTGTAATAAAGCAAGAGAGGGAACTACATATGTGTAAATTGCTACACTGGTGCTTTTGAGCAGTTTATTCAGACGGAAACAAAATAAAAGGTTTTTTGAACTACACCCTGATAACCACTGGTATCTATTGTAGTTCTCAACATTGTCGAGTGTCGAATTATGTACGCTGCGTGGTACGTCACCCGGAATCGGTCGGCGTCTTCCGCTCCACACGTCGGAAAAAGTCCGCCGATAGGAAAACCCAGCTCTAGGCAATGCTACAGTCTCTCCACCTTTACCGATTGACTTGAAATTTTGCATAGAGCTCCGTTTCAATTTCAGCCAGTGCTTTGTGAAAGATTTAACCCATTACCTCAGCCCAAGAAAATTTTAGAAAGCAAGTCTATGTGCAAACTATGCCAATGGGTTTGGTGTAAAATATGCCAGAAAAATGCACAGCACAAAATCAATACAAGCAGTAGCCATGAGAGTTTGTTTTGGTTGGAAGATAGTCCAACAACTAATTGAGTTAATATTGTAAGAATTCATGACATCGATTATGTAACATTAGAGAGAAATTACTGTAGCCTCCTAAATATTAGCTCAACGTGATACCGACAGAATTGTAAACTGCTTTGAGAAGTAGGATAATAGAAGTACCTACTTCACGATGCAGAGGAGTGTGTATCGCGAGGTCCGCGAAAAACCCAAAGGTTAACCAATAGCTCTTCTTTGATGTGATTAGGCACCATTACATTTGCATGTCCATTTTGAGAACACCACTTGGTATGGGACACTCCAAAGGATCGACAAGAATGAAGATTTAAGTGAGCGGTCGATTCCGAGTTATATCATTGATCAACCACTAACCGGCGGAGTAATCAGGTCCCTCATTATTCCTCTAGGCCAGAGGCTCTACCGTATTAAGTTAAGAGGGACGAGGGCGTTAAAATTTAAAACGTCATACTAACAAGTTCCATGGAATATGTAATCGTGGGTTGGATGTGACCACGCGATAATGCCAGGTTAGCGACAAGCATTCGGTAACGTCTGTTGGAACTCCTTGTGGCACAACGATTTGTGACTTGGTAATGCGATAACGAGTGGTTATGGACCCAACGTGCTTTACCTTGCTCACATGTCCACGAAATAGCGCTCATCAAATTTTAAGCAGCCATTCTTTCTTGCCTCGCCTCTCGTGCCCTACATAATTTAGCAACCGATGCCAAAGTCATGATGTTGTGGTCTAATATGTCATCCTTCATTCAACTCCGGGACGCGATACCACCACCCCACCCTCGACGCTGTTATTTGTACTGTTTATCCATCCTCAATGGGTAGCGGAGGGGTTTTACTTTGTACCTAATAATATGATATTATTGGGGACCTTCTACGTTTCAGGCACATACATACACATCAGATCTATAAGAACTGGCTATCTTTGGCTGCGTAGGCGGGCTACGGTTTCCGATGATTGATTGCACACTAACCAACAAATAGACGAATGATGGAGAGAACGTGGGATAGGTTGACTCACGGAGCTGCCTGAATAAACAGCTGGCCCCTTGGAGTCGTACTTACCTCTCGCGGAACACTTTACTACTAGGCATGTTACTTAGCGCTGAAAATTATGTCCTTAGATACCTTCGTTGTCAACTTTCATTGAAGTGCTATTCAAATACTACAGTAGTCATCTAGAGCTACACTCAACCAGTATATCATGTAATTATTCGAAATAGACATCACACAATCAGAAAATATACTGAAAAAACTACAACGCGGGTGGGATTCAATTACGCTGGCTGGATCATATGAGCGGATTATACAGGTAGCAGGTTGTCAGGTAACAAAACTGGCCATTCGAATTTTAGCGCCTGAACAATGAGGAGTATCCATGGGTCCCAATTCTGCTGTTTTGTACTCATTGTCGTGTTCAGAGCATCGATGTATATAGTGATGTTTAGTGATGGCAAAAATCGGCAAGGTTCGAAGTAGAAGCTAAGGTACCCACTAAAACCGCAGTTTCCTGGACGGACGCTACCTGTGACGTCACGGACCGCACGAGTCGAGACGTGGAAAGGAGCCTTGAGGTTCCTCAACACCTTTCACGGTCAAAGTTTCACCACCTTGCGATTTGATAACACGAACGTTTATCATTAGTGTTTCCTAAGTGCCGGCTAGGCATCAGAGGGTTAGACTGAAAAGCGCCTTGTCTTCAAGCTACCATGCTCCTCGGGTGTCCCTGAGGGATCCCACTTGGGGGCGCTCTTGTTCCTCTTGTTGATCAACAGTGTCGGTGCGTTGTCTTCACCGGGTGACTAAAGTTGTTTCGTCGCGTATCGTCAGTGGCTCATTGTCAGCAGCTCCAGTGTAGCCTAGACCGCCTATTGGACTGGTGCCAGATTAATGATCTCTTCCTGAATCCAGCCAAGTGCTCTGTGGCATCCTATTCGAGATCGTACGGTCGTCTTCTGCACTCCTACTTCATCGGCGGAGCTCCCCTTTCTAGATCCGAATTGACGTGGGACCTCGGAGTGGTCTTAGATCCGAAGCTCACCATTAATGAACGTGTGGACGCTGCTGCAACGAAGGCCCTCACAGCTCTCGGGTTCCTGAAGAGGTGTACGAGGGACTTCACATCTATAGAGGCGATCGTGTTACTGTAAAAAGCATTGGTTCGTTGGAGTATGCTAGCCATGTTTGGTGCCCTCTCTACCAGGTCCATAAGGACCGTTTAGAGAGGGTGCAACGGAAGTTTATTAGTTATGTTGGCTTTAAATTGAAGATTCCCGCGGATCAGGTTGATTCCTCAGCCCTTTCATCCATATATGGTTTGCCTTGTCTGGGGAAGCGAAGACTTACCTCCGATATACATAATTGTTTACTACAAACTGGTGGATGGCATTGCTCAGTCTCCTTCTCTTCTCTCCAAGGTCTGCCTAGGCGTTCCGAGCTATGCTACGCGCTCTAACCAACTGTTCAGCGATCCCTTTGCGGCACATAATTACTTGATACATCGCCCGTTGTATCGTATGCCACGAGAAACGAATGCTTTCCTTCAAAAAACTGGCTTCGATATTTTCTTTGACTCCCTCAGCAGCCTCAAGCGCCGGCTCCTCACCATTGCACATGAACAGTAAGTGATTTTTATTTTGTTTTGTTTTGCGCCCTAACTTTTCTTACTTTCTCTTAACTCTTTCTTCTTGTGTAGAAGTAGAGAGCGGCTTATTAACTTTTCTCTTATTTCTCCATTCTCGCAGTATTATTATGTTTACCCGCTCGTATTGATTTATTCATGTAATTGGCTATGCCGTACAATTAAATAAATAGGTAAATAAATAAATAAAAGTGCCAGTTGGAAAATGACATCCAAATGTAAAGTGTGTTTTTTCCCGGGATGGGAAACACCAGCAAATGTTACCAAAGAAAAATGGCAAAGTACCAAAGCTGACGAACCACAATTAAACTGCGTTTACATTAGATCTTCGTTTCCCCGAAGTTTGCTTGAAACGTAGTCCGGGTTGTTTAAACAAACATCTAACGCCATCTCAACGTCAACACTTGCTGCATTTACGCTGGTGCACTGAAAAAACTGGCTCTCCAGTCTATTGCTCATTTTGAGAGTGTTAATCAGGGGTTTGCGCGTTGAATTGATAACAGAAGCAAAACATAGAGTATGATCACTACACCAGTAACTGCCGACGACGAACGGCTAGTAAGGTACACTCGCTAAGGTTGTCCAACAGTCTGCAGTCACCAATGCCGTCGGCTACCTGTGACATCACCAAAACTTTACCGATTTTTGAAAAAGAAAAAAAAACTACGCATGTCTCGTGCAAACAGAAAGTATGTACAAGTGGGTACTCTTCATTGGTTTATCTATTTAATGATTTTCCAATGTCCTTTGGTCTCAAAATGCATGTCTGACTAACCTAAAACATGAATCAGAAGACACTGATCCGATTTCAGACACCCAGTCCATAATCCACTAGCATTGCAAACAATGCGAATTCAGGTCGAATCTGCGATTAGATCAGCCTTCTATGGACTTCATTATTTAAAAATAATAATAATAATAATAATTTTCTGTAATAAGCCAATGGAATTGACCAAGTAAAACACCATTTCTAATTAAGATAACGGCCTGAACTAGACCAACGATGATCCTGGAAACTCTAAGCTATGCTGCGACGAAATTTCACATAATGGTCATAATACGATGCCCTAATTCCGCGCTTTTCACTTTATTTGCACATCCATACTACAAAGGGATATTTGATTGTTCTTCTTTGCTCCTAACAAACTCCACCCATTTCTGCACTTTTGAATGTAATAATGTAATTATCAACTAATTGTCGGTTAAAAAATGGAGACGAATCAAGTTGGATGGTCCTCATTACGACTCAAAAAATGTTTCGCTGAATATACGAACCAATTTTTCAAACCATAATTACTTATAAGTTATTTGTACGTCATTTCATAAGTTGTACATTTTCTATATACATATATGTTCAGTGAGTTTCGGTGATATGTGTCTCAAACTAATCATTAATATTACAATGAATGTTCACCCATGTATATGTTAGGTACGATGTACCGTGAAGGGCCATGTTTATAGTGAGACTGTTACCACAACCCCAATACAATTCCTGTGAATTTCGTTCAATCGTCAGGGCTTCGAATGGGAATGTACGAGGGAGGGCCAAGATCAGGTAAAAGAATCGGCAATCTGGACGATCATGAGGCGCATGCCAGGACAACGGTGCGATACCCATCGAGAGAGAGTGGAGATATGGAAGGAACGCAGATTACTCAGAGCCGGGGCACCGGGTGATGTACATGTCTGAGTACCACGTCGTCCAACCGCAGAAAAGCCTGAGATCGTGATCCCGGAGAGGTGATTTGCCGCCCGTTTGAGGCTTTAGGACGTAATCTCGAGTCCCTTTCACTCAAAAACATTGGGGGTGAAAGCCTCCGCGACCACCTACATTGTCAAAATTATTGATTACCGCGATGATCCGGGAGAGCCCTGAAGTTCTTTCGCCTCCTGTCCAATCTCCGAGCAACGCTATCTTTCTCAATCATCTTTACCTCGGAATCAGCCATCGCGCCCATTACGGTTCGCCCCGATATATTTTTTCCCTCTAAAAACACGGTCACGATTAATCCAGTCACCCCCTGAAAGTTGATTGCGCTGCCTGAGATCCCACACAGGTCGACTCGTATCGTGCTCGCTGGCTCGAGCCCTTGTTTCCAACAGATTCATTGCCGTCCTCCCAAGTACATGACAGGTGGTGGGACGGGGTATTAACGCTCTCGTTATGAAATATACTTCCGTTAGAAATAGATGCTTTCTTCGTATATTGTTGGCACCTCCTTTTATTTCTCGGATTTAATAAGTTAATGAATAACCCGCCTGTTTTATCGTTCTGTTTACAACCGACAGCTTCTTAAGACGATTGTAACCACTGAGCAAGACAGATGAATAAATTTCAGCGGTTCCAGTCCAGACGTCTGCCACCTTCCGATAGTTAACGGTCTGCCTTTTCTTGCTGTGATATGGATCAATGACTGCCTGATGGAATTACCGTGTTTTCATGAAAATTCCTCAATTGGTACAATCATACAATGCTCCGATTGATTGAATTAAATCATATGGTACTGCCTTTGTTGATTCAATCAAACATTTTACTCCCATAATACTCCCGTGGGTATAAAACCAAACGGTGAGCAACCGAGGAAATAATATCTACCTACTACACTACGCTCGGCATCACTGGTGCTAATTGGTTCCGAAAAGGTATTTGAAAATATCAAAAATTCAGAGACCTGCACAGCCCTACACGGCAAAGCGAGGAAATCTAAAAAAGAAAACACTCACTTAATTGTTATCTCAGGGCGCTACCAACATATCAGTGTTATTGTTGTTAACAAAAGTGGATTGTCGCCATATACCATTTTCTGTGTTCTAATTGCAATAATTATTGGAGAAAAGTCGGAATTCGTTTCATTCATTCCCATCAACCCCGTGAGATGTGGATATGCGGATAAGCGCCCTCCAAATGACAAAGCGGCCTTCGAATCATCAACGGTTGTGCTAGGAACACTTTGTAACATTCGCCTACTTTCTTGGTATGAGTTACTTAGATTATAAAGTAGTTATGATAATAATAGTATGCCAGGTATCCTCCTATTGAGAGGTGGTTGAGTAGGTAGATCCTATATAGTCGCATAATAAATTGTAGGTCTCGGTGTAGCCATTGATGATATCCTAACATGGAGTTTCATCACATTGAGTTTCTTCATAAGAAAATGAGGCATTTTTCGCATGTTTTATCACTGACGTAATTTATTTAGGAGAGAGAAACATAATATGCTCATTTATATATATATTTATATAGTGGAGGTTTTTTTGACTAGGAAACAGAGTAGTTTGCGGGTGAGGATGACCAACACTAGTCGTTGTTATCATTTGGTTTATTGCAACGTTTCAATCTTGGACCAAGATCCTAATCATGCATCATGATAATCATCTGAATGGTACACATTTTGTCGCGTAAGGCACAGTAATGTTTGACAAGGCGACAAAATGTGTACCATTAAGATAATTATCATGATGCATGATTAGGATCTTGTTCCAAAATTGAAACGTTGCAATAAACCAATTGATAAAAACGACTAGTGTTGGTGCAAAACTACTATATATATATAATTACTGATGCAAAATGTTTCTATTTATTCTTCATCATTTCTTCCAATGCTGTGTTGGAATTGAAACGTATTATCACCAGCCACGCCCCGCGGATTACAGCAGATATTAGTTCCGCGGTTGGCCGGCGCGACCGTCGGGCTGAATTCAATTGCTGCCATATTGACGATAAACAATGAAAGATTTTTCTGATGGATCAGACTCCCTAACATGATGATACTGCCGTACGTTAAAAAATATTCCTTCATTGTTTCAATGAAATATTTCGCTCGCAAGTCTACCAGGATTGCATTTAGATCAGTTTCGGAAAGAAACAATTCGTTGGTCACTTGCGTTCCGACATCCTTTAACTGGTCAATGGTAAATGGGCAATATGGTGCGGACGACGGACGGTTTTTGTTTTTTTAAATTCGATTTTGTGATTCTACGTACTTATCTTAAATCTTCAGAAAGAAGAAGAATGTGATATATTAAAAAATCTTGGTTGATTACAATGTTTTATTATATAGAATAATAAAGAAAAAATTACGAATGATGAATGAAGATTTTTATGACACATGGGATCGTAGAGCAATGCCGACCAAAACCATGTTTGTTGAGAAACCAGTCTTCCTTAATCCCCCCAAAAACAACTCCGTTGTAAAAACTGGCCCGCCAAAAAACCTCAGCCGCAAAAAGGAATGATATCCATTTTGCCCGCCAACCACATATATAGGATGCTCAGTGCTTCGCACCTCGCTGTTGAGTGTGCATATAGAAACCTGATCCAGCCTGAATTGAAGCATTACTTCATTACAGTTGTACCACCGATGATTACTCGTGACCACCAGTAATACTTATGTTAGCTTGTTCATATGGCAAAAAGCTCCCGCCAACAGCATTGAAAGAAGCGTAAAGCTCCCTGCTGGTGTAACAGAGGAAACATATTAGGTGAAACCGAGGGTGACTAAGGGTGAGAGGGGGTTGTGGGAAGGAGACAGGGAACAGGAAAACATTGATGGTGGAGGTTAGGGGTAGGAGGATCAGGTTTCTATATGCACACTCAACAGCGAGGTGCGAAGCACTGAGCATCCTATATATGTGGCTGGCGGGCAAAATGGATATAATAAAACATTGTAATGTTTTATTATATAGAATAATAAAGAAAAAATTACGAATGATGAATGAAGATTTTTATGACACATGGGATCGTAGAGCAATGCCGACCAAAACCATGTTTGTTGAGAAACCAGTCTTCCTTAATATAATTTTAGTATTTCGTTCGGGTTCCGTGTGCCAAGTAGAGATGCACCACTGAGCCGCACGGTACCCATGGATCCAGCCATCACTTAGTAAGAATATTCCGTGATGACACCCACCCGCGTCTTATGAAGTAACATAACAGCTGACATGAGTCAAGTTCAGTTTCTAACTTTGCCACCATAATTAGTGACCAGTTACCTACACCGCACAAATATTACATGAGTATTCAAGGCAACAATAAGTTGATACACTGTAAATTGTCATCAGCAGTCCAATTACTTGGACTTCGATCCATATCTGTGATACGTGAGTTGCCGTTGCTGACTGCAACTGTCACCCAAATCATAACCCTGATTATCAATATCTGCTCTCAATCAGGCCATTACCCGATGACAATTACATCCTGTTCTGAACCTGGCACGACAGAAGCTGCCAAACCGGTTGGTCCTAATAACGGGACAGCGCCAAGTGATGATTTCATGATGAACTACGGTAGCTCATTCGTCATGAATAATCACTAGAAAACCACATGGGTTGAGCCTAAGGCGACGTCATGACATCTCTGAATTCAATTCGGTCCTTTTGTTACTAATTTTAGAACGGGGAATAGATTTATTTATTTATTTATTGATACGGCCGAAGCCAATTTACAAACTTAAGATAAATAGTACAAATGAGATACTGGTGCACAAAGAAAGGTAATATGTGAATAAAATGACGATGGAGAAAAGGAATAAGAACTGTCACTGATACTGATAATTAGAAAACTGACGTTTGAGGCTAAGCTGCGAGATACAAAAAAAAGTCTGATGACGTGGCTTGAATAAACGCATTCGCCTCCCGTGGCATGCGGTATAATGGTCGATGCAGAAGGTAGTTGTGGGCGGCAAACGGAACGTGGAACGTAACAGATGAACGGGTACTGTAGTTTGGCACATTGATGTTGACTCTGGAGAGAAGGGACGGGAAATTGCAATAAGCTAAACCCTCCGCTGACAAGGAAATGCATATATTTGCAGAATTATCTGCAATAGGACCCTTTAACTCAAGAGGGCGTATAAATTCACTCCTTGTAAATAATGCGACTGGCAACTGTACTTTCAAATTAAGTTCAATTAAACTTTTGCTTAACTGCAAGATGTTGAGTTTTTTGTTTTCAGCTACCTTTATTGTATACTAAAATAAGAGAATTTCGAATATTTTATGTATGTAGGTACTGCATATCCCTGGGAGAGAACGGTTGTAAAAAGAACGGGACACAATCAAATTGAACGGTATTTGATTTAATATAAGTCCGATGAAAAAGGATAACATCGAGAGCACATGTAAGTGAATCAAAAACAATATACGGTTATGTAGGTTACATCCAGAACGGGTTATATCGGGCGGGGAAACAGGTTGCCAACACAACAGCGCAAAAGACAAAAGATCGGGGTAAAAAAGCACAGTGCCACCTACGTATATGGATCAATGATCCATTGGATCATAGTAACGGGTCATATGGAGCAGATATAGCCGGAAACCTAGCAGGTACTCGACACAGGGTGAACATACCAGCTATCATGGTGAGCACTATCGGGGCAAATAATACCTACTAGGCCAAACAGGTACCTAATAACGCCATTTTATAGGTATCAGTAATTGATACAAAAGAACAAAAGAAGCTATTCTCTTTAAGAATGCCTATTAGGTTGGCAATAATAATAATAATTATTGCCGACCTAATAGGCATGCCTATTAGGTCGGCAATAATAATTATTATTATTGCCAATCTAATAGGCATTCTTAAAGAGAATAGAATTATTATTATTGCCGACCTAATATGCATTCTTAAAGAGAATAGCTTCTTTTGTTCTTTTCATTTCATTATAACTTCTAAGAGAGAAGACGCTATTATTTATTTTTCCAGAAGAGTTTATTTTATTACAAAAAAAAAGGATTAAACGTTTTTCTGCAGTAAATTCGAAAAATTATGATAGACTAAAATCAAGTCGGTGGGAGAAACGGAGAGCGCCACGTCAATCAGCGTAAAAAAAAAAAAAAAAAATGAAATTTCATGTGCCACACTTGGGTTTACTCAATACCTACTCGTAGGTATCTGAATTTTGGCCCAATCTTGGCGGGCTCAACGCGTGGGTTGTGTGCGACCGGAAAAATCGGTTGAGGGGTCAAATTTCCATACAATTTTACGTAGAATCCAAATAAAAAATAAAAAAGGCGGTTTTCAAATGGGAAAAAAGGAAGTTGGAGTACATCAGGCCCAGTGTGAGAAAATTGAAAATAGCGCAGTTGAAGGGTTTTCCCTTTTTTTTTCTCAGATCGGTCACAATAAACAATTAAAATGCATATCCACTAGTTAATATATAATATTAGATTATATTATATGTATATACAGGGTGGTTCTTAATGAACGTCCCACCCTTTTCATTTCAAAATTTCGAGAGATAGCGAAAAACTCATCGAATTAAAGTCCCCTTATTTTTTTACAAAAAATTCAACGGTTACATTGGCGTGCGCCGCGCATGCGCACAAATAATAGCTACGCATGCCAACTTTTTTTTTTTTTTTTTTTTTTTGAAATGGAAACTCCTCTTTTTTATTGCAGATTCGGATTTTACGTCAAATTTCATGAACTTTTTACTCAGACAACTTTTTGACTTGATTAAGCCGGGATTTCAGCCTGAAACATGGTTGTTTTTAAGAAAAATCACCTTATCCTTGCTCCCAAGCCTGGGTTGTTCTATTTAGGTGGGTTGGATACCAACGTGTGAAGTTAGGCCACACTGAGACTCTAATAAATTTGTGTGATTGAGGCGGTAGAAAAGCGTAGACTTGTTGTACATCGTTCTTAGCGGGAAGTTCATCTATGCAGCCACAAGTTGTGTGTGAGGGCCACTCGATATTCTGATGAAGTGATTTAGCGTAGGAGTCAGGATGCTGAAGGACTTAGAAGTAAAAGGCAGAGGCGCAGCCAGGAGGTCTTAATAAGTGTAGGTAAAGGCGACGTGATCAGTAAATCCTAGTTATCTCTTGATGAAATCCTTCAACAGAACCCCCCCCCCCCTCCACAACAGCCTGCCCGACCCAACTCTTTCGAAATTGCAAATGGCGGCGGCTCCTCGTGGGTGGTGACCACCCAAATACATCATTCAAACCAAATCACACTCCGGCATCACAATATCTGACCAAACTTGAGCCAGGTCTGGGACCTGACACCCCCCCACATCTCTCAATGTTCCTCTCACCCACTCACCCTGTTATTATCTACCATTACCCTACCTTCATGTTTACTGCTTTATTATTGAAATTAACTTCAGCATTGATCGGTTCGCGGGCGCCGTGCTCTCATTCTAATGGGCACCCGGCCCTTCATATATTTTCACCTAATTTTCCTCCACCTTCGTCCCATCCACTTTTCCATTCACCCTACAATCTTTATTATCTACTCTATCACTTGGCAATCAGCTTTATCTGTTAGCAACTCATGTAGACCCAACTCATGACGTATCATTTGCACACACAATCTACCACTTAAATCGTATCCCAAGCATCCAGGCATCTTATTAGCCGAGATCCTAAATTTCACCGGCAGCCAAAATAATTGCTCCTTTACATTTTACCCGAACGCGCTTCAGCTTGTTTCTAATTTCAAGTTGAGACTCGCTGCGAGTAGGCGAACACTAGTGATCATACTATAACCACAATGTTTCATCAACTTCCACAGTAACTCTGCCAATCGTTAGTGGTACTTCTAACGATTGACAGAGTTACTGTATACGAGCACAGTTCAGAAAATGATAGACTCGATCATCCAAGCTGCAGAATCTATCATGGTAACAACACTGATTACACTTATTTCATGTAAAACAGATGTGAACTTCACTATTTAACTGATGAATTTGCCCATTTGCTAGCGCTGGAGATGGCCGATTACTCCTAGAACTTTAAGGAGCATTTCAAGTAACTTCATCATTTTATTGTGTAAATGATAAGGAAACCTTCAGGAATTCGTGAACGAGAAGAGATTTGGGTCAAAATTGGTTATCTGCACCCACAAATGTTTTAAAGTAGGTAGTTCTTAATTTATACACATTAAAAATTATAGAAGGAACACTAGTGAGTATATCAACTCATTATATAATACACATGCATATACTTTTGTAATTGTCTGTTTAGAAAATAAACTAATTAAATTGAAATTCACCAAAAATCTCACCAAAAATCGGTGTGTAAATTTCACTTGGCCCCATCACGCTAAATAATCGTAGCTTCATCGGCCTGATATTACTGACCTGATACATGGAGAAAGATTTTTTTAGTATGATATCATTGATGTTCTGAGAAAATTCGCTGATTAGCCCGAATAATTTGACACCACAATAATTCTTAGTAACTCAAGAGTACTTACACTATTCACGAGTACGTAACTTGAACATTGACAATCGTAGCCGTAGCCTAAGGCAATGTCCTACATGGATGTAAAACGCCGTGCGTAGGGTGTTCAACGTCTTATTTAATTTGTAAATGTTATATTTAATTTGCATTCAACTTCATCGTTTTGGTTATTTTACCGCCATGCGGAAAATTACAGTGGCTGGCAACTTCAACCAATTTTATTTACATAATAGTGAACTTCACGGTATATAAGTATATTTGGAACCAAAATGCATGTGGCACGCAAATTTTGTGAACAAATGAAAAAAATGATGATTAAAAAAAAAAAAAAAAAAAAAAACGGTCCTGAGAGGAAATGAAATAAATAAAGTAAACAGAGCAAATGGCAAGCCATTGCAATTGTATTTTTCATTTTTAATGGATATATATAGCTACGTATCTTAATCTACATCTATTTATAGATGTAGTATATATACTCTCAAACTTCAACCCGTCTGTTGCATTATTAAGTAATTAAAAATGTATTAAAGAAGGAGACCAGTGGAGGAGTTTTTTCTAAGCCAGAACAAGTTCAGTGAATTCCATCACTTGTACCCGAAGTTGATGCAAAAAATGAACTTTTCAAATCATACGCTAGAATGACTGCAGAGAGAGATAGTGCTTACAGAATTTTTGTGATTTATTACCGAAACGTAGAAAAAAAACTTTCGGTAGAGTTGTGACAGCTCACATTATATCCACTTTCCTTTTCCTTCATCAATAATGTTGTGAACTCGTTCTGTATCTTCAATTTCTGGACGTCAGCAATCATGCAACTTCTGCTATCAGTACTTCGACGATCTGCCACTTAAATTAAATCGGTCGAATGTCAAAATCGCTGTCTGACGAAGGGAAGAAAATTTTATATTTAATATAAACAATACAATCAAGCTACTCTGGAAATCATGCCAAAGCGTCTCACGCGCGGCGAATGTGAGGCGACGATTCGAACGGTTTTCCGCTGCTAGTACACGTGTACGCTCGATCGTTCCGACGAGCGCCGAGCACCCACGCAGGACACAGGGTTAAGAACGAGCTTTACATCATTTGAATTGAAGTCGATCGGACCTACTTCACAAGTTTCATCCAAGAATTGAGGAAAACTCAGCAGCAACGAAAGAAGTACCTGGTAGGGATGGGTATCGGTTGGAAACACATCTGTATTTACATATCAATGCTTTTTTTACGGCAAACATCGATGTCTAAAACACATCGTATAAATACATCGATGTTTTGGAACATTATATGAAAACTCTGCAAATTCTTGCTATGTGAATCAGCCGGACTAGCGTGAACATTGACTCTAACGTTGACGTTCGATCTGCTCCGACTTAGAGCCCTCATTGTGTTCGAACGGCTGGTCGTACAACTCAGGGTGATCGTAAACAATTCTGAAAATTGAACTCCATTTAAATGTCAACAAAAACATTAACTGCTCAATACGAATTTTTCAAAATGTCAAAATTCGTTTTGAACCACTTCTCATTGATCTAGGGTTATGAAAAGTTAGGACGATCATTTTGAGGTAGGTTCGAACCCGTAAATCAAATTTCGTCATTTTAGCACAACGATAACAGGGCAAAGTTCGGCGGACGGACGGATTTTTGTTTATTATCTTCGATATTGAACCATTTGGAATCGTCCAAACAAAAAATTTGTTAAACCCCCCCTCAAAATTTGTTGGTTTACGTTTCAAGATACGTAGATTCAGAAAATCGAATAAAAAAAATCCGTCCGTCCGCGGCACTTTGCCCAGTTAGCGTTGTGCTAAAATTACGAAATTGGTTTACGGGTTCGGACCAACCCCACAATGATCCTCGAAGCTTTTCATAACATGCGGTAACAGGAATGGGTTCAAAACGAATTTTGACATTTTAAAAATGTCAAAAATCGAACAATTCATGTGAAACGGTATAGTTTTCAGTCCCCATTTACATAGACTCTATTTCCTAGAATTTTCTAGGACCATACGGAGCTTTTTACGACCAGCCGTTCGTTCACAATGAGGGCTCAAAGTTGGAGCAGATCGAAAATCGTCAACATGCGAGTGAATCGTGAGACAGCCTGTCGGGTCAATTTTTAAACTGGCTCAGCTGATTATAAAAGCACATGGTTTTCAAATATCGAGTTAATAAATAATATTTAATAATTATTATTAATAATGAAGCATAAAAATGATTAATAACCAACAACAAATATTAATAGTCCACACAGCTTGATAATTATTATTAATAATCAATGATACCAATTCATAATAATAATTAATCTATCATTCATGAATCCAGACAGACTGGTGATCTGTACAAAGAAGATAATAAACCGTTGTGTCAAGAATTTGCAGTTTTTTTTTTTTTTTTTTAATTCGATTTTTGGAGGTATTTTGAGACAAAAACCACTTACTTTATTCCGAATATTTATTATTGGCCTCATGCAAAAAAATAATGTTGCAGCCCTATCTTCGGAGAGGCTATTTCTAAGACGGTTTAAAATTGAACCCGCTTGAGACTAATGCCTCTCCGTGGGAACAGAGGAGGCGATTGCAGGTATACATTTAAATATTAAATCATAAAGGTTATGTAATCTTCATTAAAATCAAAAGTGGATGGTTCATGACGCGGGCGAAATTCGTTTTTTTTTAAATTTTTTTATTATTATTATTTTTTTTTTGTCACCTGCCACTGTTTGGTATCGGCAAACGATAAACGTTATCCTAAACGTTGCACGGTTACACATAACGTGGTGGTGGTTTTGGTTTCATTCGGACTGTCTTACCTCGAGTCAATCATGACTGACAGGAGCAATATTCAACCTGAACAATACTGCAGAAAAATAATGCAATTACATACTGAAACGTAAAATAGGTTTGTAAGTATAGATATTTCGGGAGAAAGGAAAAAACATCAATGTCTGGAATAGATCATCGGAAGATAAAGATCGAATGTTTTAAAACATCGATGGTTTTAAAACATCGAGTACCTATTCGATTCCCATCCCTACCGATTGAAGAAATAGTGAAGAGGACTCCCAATGACTCAGCGTGAAGTAATATGTTGAACATTGTCAGGTTGAGTTCTAACGTGGGAAAGTTAGGTGAGGTCCCACATAACTTGAATGTGCAGTCCCCTTCAGATACCAATCGTAATCCAAAATGCCATCTAAGGATCTAGAAGATTTCTTCATCGGCCTACAAAAACAGAAGAAAAAAATCATATCTTGTAAGGATTCATCAAAATCCACTCCAAAGGAATTATGCATTGAAAAACCCGGTTGAAATTGGATTATTGAACCGGTTGGATGACCAACGAAGCCATCGGGTCCTGAATGATTGATAGAAATCCCCCAACTGAGCCTTGAGGTCTCATTTTCTCGGTCAGTTGGAGGGCGGGTGGATTTGAGCCGATGGGAGAGCGTATATGACATTACACGCTCGGCTAATAGGTTGGCGATGATTGGCGTCCAACCTTTGAGTTCACACGGAATTCCGGGAATACGTCCCATTTTCGTCACACCAATAAACAAACGCCTTATTGAGAACGCTGATCAACTCTGTCTTCATCATTAAAAATTAGACGGGTATTATGTTCCAGAGAATTGCGTGGGTGATTTTGATGTTACCTCTGTGTTGTGATGCTGTCGAATCTTTGTGACACGATACACTATGAAATCATTATCGGGAGATAATGAGTAGTTTGGTGGTGGCAATGGTAGCAATTAGGTAGCCATGGTGGTGGAATGTTAGACGATTGAACTCAGACGTTCCAGCAATTCAAACCAGAAATGAACTTTGATTCAAAATGACATAAATTGTATCCAAAGCCTACATTTTGTTTCTCGGATCCCTAACAATAGAATATCAAATTTATATATTGGATATAGGAATCGGAAACAACCAGCTCAGATTAGCTCCGTTTAAGATGTGTCCAAGATCGTCTATGCGCAGGGGTAACCTCTCAATTTTGGCTAAGAGTCCCAGCAGAACAGAGTTTTAGGATTCAGGTGTGTACGTAGGATGGACCGGATAACTTCTAGGAGCTGCAACGGCATTAATGTGAGACGCGGAAGTGATTACTTCAATGGTTACTAATATATTGAGATCGTCCTCACTTGCACTGAAAATGGCCTGAGCGTAACGACTTCAATATCTTCCCCCATATCAGCTATACCAGCTGCAGATTCTCGCGGAGAAGTTGAGTTGGATGTCTATTCTCAGCTCTGATTCGCTTGGCATTACCGGAGTTGTGTCTGTTCAGCCTTGGTAAAACGAGCTTCAAGTCGTGCGTCAGAATTTCAGTCTCCATAGCGTCTACAAGAGTTTGGAATTCAAGGGTTTGGAGCTTTGGAATTCGGTAACGTCGTTTGTCGTTATGAATTTGCGAATCCAACAATTTCCGATTCGCTTCCTCAAACGGAGGAACATTTACATCCCGCGGCTGCGTCTTGCATCTTGTTGTAGGCTCCTGGCAGGGTCACCACTTGTTCTTTGTACTGGTAATTTGAAGGAGAGGGAACAATTTGTGATTGATATTCATGTCGGCACGAGCTTGTAAATTGGAATTATTTCGAGCCAGAAAATGAATTTGGAGCAGCAACTGGTGAACATGTGATAACCGGACATGTGAATTTCGAGCCTGGATGTTAAAGATCGTCGCCTAAGAGGCATCATGGTATATTTCATTTTTCCCAACTTTTAAGGAGACCAAAAATACCGTATCCTTATAAACGTTGAGGTCGTTGAGATAGTTTCAGCGTCATTTCCTATTCCAGTAACTCAGTTCAATAGTTATTTTTCCTCGGAATTCATTTTAAAATCCTTGTAAATAATGCGACTGGCAACTGTACTTTCAAATTAAGTTCAATTAAACTTTTGCTTAACTGCAAGATGTTGAGTTTTTTGTTTTCAGCTACCTTTATTGTATACTAAAATAAGAGATTTCGAATATTTTATGTATGTAGGTACTGCATATCCCTGGGAGAGAACGGTTGTAAAAACTCTGCAAATTCTTGACACAACGGTTTATTATCTTCCTTGTGCAGATCACCCTTCCGTCTATACCAGACTGTATTGCAAATCGGCACCATACCATATTCTCACCGTACACATACCATACCATACGAATTTCTTTCCTATCATACCATACTGTATTATACCAAATCATACATACAATAATATACCATACCATACTCATACCATGTCATACAAACCGAGTGAATATTGAAATGTCATCCATTTCAGACGTATATTTAAAATTTCAAGTATCTAGCTCATCATCAAAATTTAATTTGTTTAAACAAATAGGTATTATTTGAACAATTTTACAGACAAGAAACCGAGTGAATATTGCATTGTGATCCAGTTCTGACCTATTTTTAAAATTTCAAGTCAATAGCTCATCATCAAAATTTAATTTGTATTATTACAAAAAGGTATTATTTAAATAATTTTACAGATGAAAAAACGAGTGAATATTGCAATGTGGTCTATCCCCGACTCACGGTTAAAATTTCTAGACTGTAGTTTACCGGGAAGATGAAAAAAGGTAGTTTTATTCTGGGCGTCTGGGGGTTGGGTCACATAACGGCCGTTTTCGACGCGAAAGTTTAGTGTTTTTCCTAAACCTTTGCGCGGTCACTGTGAACGAACGGCTGGTCGCAAAAAAATCCAATTGGTCTTAAAAGATTCGTAATTTTTCAGGTCATTCAAAAGTGAACTAAACATTACACGGTTCAGTTAAATATTTGGAGATATGACATTGTCGAAATTTTAAATTTCGTTTTGAACCCCTTCCCCTTGACCTAGGGTTATGAAAAGTTTCGAGGATCATTGTGGGGCTGGTCCAAACCCAGAAACCAAATTTTAGCTCAACGCTAACTGGGCAAAGTGCCACGGACGGCGGACGGGGGACGGCGGACGGGGGACGGCGTACGGCGGACGGACGGATTTTTTTTTATTCGATTTTCTGAATCTACGTATCTTGAAACGTAAACCAACAAATTTTGAGGGGGGGTTAAAAAATTTTTTTCTTTGGGCGATTCCAATGGTTCATTATCGAAGATAATAAACCAAAATAGCCGAGTTATGTCATAATGAGTATACATGAGTATCAACATGAGTATACATTTACTTATGTCATAATGTGCTGACTTATGTCATGATGGCAATTCTTTATTACATCATCATGACACAACTCACCGAATTATGGTTATACGAGGTAGAACTACCTACTTATTCTTTTATACGGATTCACCCAATAAGGCCGGGAGATATGTCATCACGCTTTAACACTTTACTTCCGCAGTGATGGCAAAACTGGCGATTGCGGAGATCCGAGCGGTTTTTTCGGCAAACTGGATATTTCAGGAGATTCGGCGCCAAATTTGGCTAAGCCATGTTACTCAAGGATTACTGTGGACGGGATATTTTGTATACACTTTTGCTAGAGTCTGACGACGATTTGGTTTTCACCTCGACCTGAGTTGCAGGTCCTGTCGTTTAACAGAGATGGGTGGTCGTAACTGTGAGGTGAGTATATCAAGGCGATATCAGAATGGCGCGTTTCTTAATCAAACTACTTTCGAACCCTCACATCAGCTGCTGTAGCTGGACATGCCTCAGGAGCCTCATTGGTCGAGATACCTCGGGTGGGAGGCCTTGTGACGGAGAATGAATAGATGAGGGCGGCGTTCTGTTGAATCCGTTCTAAGGCGACCAGGGAGGTTGATGACTGATGCTGAGACTTGAAAGAGGGAGGTGTATGGGTTTGAATTGAGGTCAATTGGGAAGCTCCTCCGACGATGGATATTGTTGATTGTTATTGACAATAGTTCACTTCACCTCTTCCGGAGGAACAAGCCCCCCCACGTTACACATGTTCTTCGTCATTTAAACACTTAAACACTGAAAATCATCAAATTACAGGACGATCATTCGATAAATGCCAAGAGTGATGTGGATCCAAATTTAAAACGGATCTAACGGGTTTATTCTTCTCCCGAACCGGAAAGAAAGAGGTAATTGAATACATCAATTTAATTTTTTTTAATTTAATTTAATTTTAATTTTATTTCTAATTTTAGTCACCATATGCATTGATTGAACTGATTCAAAACTAACAAATGCACATGGAAAATCGGAGCAGAGGACCCTGACTATTAAAGCAGGAAGCTTGTAAATGTCCTACAACTCATTTCAGCTGAAACCATTCCACTCGATCCAACCTTGCACTTACTTGAGATACCATAGACTCATTTCAAGGAAATCATAAGTAGGTATTCATAAAGGAATGAAATTATGGAACATAAGGAACAAGAAAAATCACAAAAGTAAAATTGAAACATAGAAAAACCGCAAAACAACTCAGGAACACCTCAACAAACAACATTAGAATGGAATAAAGTCATTCAATCGAATGACATACTTAATACGAATTAATATTAAGATATTGCCGATAATAAGAATTATTTTCGAGCTCATGCTCGCTTGAGTCGTCTTCACTCGGTAGCCTCGGTATTGGAACAACAAAGAATACGCTACGCTCTACTTCGGAATACTTTTCTATATAGATAGCAAAACGAATAAAAGGTATTTTAGTAATTAGATACATTTGAAAACACCGAGATTAGGAACAGAGCATTGCTAAAAGTTGCCTGATATGAGAGAAATATTGATTGCCGTAAATGCCTAATGTACCTTCTGAAGACACATTGCTTCAAACCCTTCCATGAAACCTACGATGAGTTGTACATTTTCTTGAAATAAACATTCCCCGCTCATACATGAGGATTTGATGCATTCAGGAACAAATCACGCAGTATGAAATAGAAATACGGAACATAAACCACGGTGAAAACTTCTATTTTGACATGCCGACTGAAATCTGCTCTCTCGTTTTATCGTTGTCAGCGACAAGAATGATAACTCCAGCGTTACCGAAATTTTCAGGAGGACCTGTGGCCTACCAGCAACACCAACTCATAACATCCGGTAGGTTATCAAGAATTAAATACCATTCCGAGGTTTAAAAAAATATCTGCCTTAGCAAGTTTTAGTGATGTCGAGTGTTTTGTTCTGAGGTACGTTTCGTGCTTCAGAAATGAAGGTAATTTCGAATTTTTGTTGGTAGGTACTTCTTTTATTGAAAAATTATTACCGACGTAGTATTAAAAACCCCAGAATTAAATCGTATTAATTAATCATGATTAATAATAATTATTATTAATAATAAATACAAATTATTAATACCTAACAATAAATTATAATAATTTTCGCTAGGTACTTGATAAAATGATTAATAATTATTTATAATTCATAATAATAATTAATCTAACATTTAGGATCTAGACATTTAGACCTAGTGGTCTAGACAGAAGGGTGATCTGTACAAAGAAGATAATGAACCGTTGTGTCAAGAATTTGCAGAGTTATTTCGAATTCCATCTAAATAAAATACATTCAACTGTGAATCGGAACTTGAAAATAGATTAATAAGATGTAATAAAGTAGTTATCAGACTTTTTATTTGCAAACAGCTCATTATCAGTCTCAAATTGCAATAAGTACTTAAGTAAAAAGATATGAAAACTATAGTCGAAAACTCATTGTCAGAAAATTGACATTACAGTTGGGCTTAGGTACCTATTTACATAGTTTTTGACTTTTTCATGTCTTTGCATTGGCACATAAACTGAAACGGGAAAAATTTGTTCCCTTGATTCACCCTTTCCCTCAGATCACGTCAGAACACAAGTGACCGGCGGGCCACTACGTCAGAGCCTATGACGCACGAGCGTATGACGTCAGACGGCTGTCAGGAGGACAACTAGTACGTCAGAGCCTATGACGCACTAGTGTATGAGTCAGACGGCTGGCAGGAGGCCAACTAGTACGTCAAGCCTATGACGTCAGAGAGCTGGCAAAAGGCCAACTAGTACGTCAAAGCCTATGCAGTAAGAGTCTATGACGTCAGAGGGCTGGCTGGCTAGGTTATCGAGTGGTAGCAATGGGAGGTGGTGATGACGTCAGAGGGCCAGAGGGAGGCAGATATTTGAAACCCCCATTTCTTCCTCACTACTTTCGTGGTCACCGTTTAATTTCCTAAAGGATCTCCGAGTTTCAGATTTTTGTCCACCCAAATTGGTCAGTCTGCCCATCGACATCTAATAAATCTTTTATTGAGGAAAACACTTCAGTAAATAGCGTTATACAACGGTTGGGATACATAAGCAACATAATGATTGAGTAAACCAGAAAATGTTTGTAGATCCCTTATGCATTGGCATCCATCTGTGTGCGGGTTATTGGTGTAACTCTCACTCTAAGTACAGTGTTTCTGTTTCGGTGTTATCAAACTGAGATAAAAAGTCCCCAGTCATGCAGCATGACTATAAGAGCGAATTTTCGAAAACTGTACATAAAATGTACAGCTTTCGTACAAGTACGCAACCACGAGGGACATTTTATGTCTCTGCGCCCCCTCCCACACCCACACCATGTACCTCGTACTTCTTTTTTTTTTTTTTTAATCGTTATATAAATTATTGAGAATGATCACCTGTGTGTAAACAATTATTTAAACAATCACGCTCATACCGCAGCTTGTCGGCCACGCACTCCGCAGTGGTTAACGTAATATGGTTAGGTATTAGCTATCGAACGAGTGGTGAACGATTTTTGTACGATGATAACTGGCGAAGTTAAAGTTCCGTAGCAACGAATCGGTTGTACGTGAAAATCATTAGACATTTTTCATAACGCTTTCTTCGTCACACCGTAATGAACCATTGGAATCGCCCAAAGAAAAAAATTTTTTAACCCCCGTCAAAATTTGTTGGTTTACGTTTCAAGGTAGGTACGTAGATTCAGAAAATCGAATAAAAAAACTCTGCAAATTCTTGACACAACGGTTTATTACCTTCCTTGTGCAGATTACCCTTCTGTCTATACCAGACTGTGTTGCAAATCGGCACCATACCATATTCTCACCGTACTCATACCATACCATACGAATTTCTTTTCTATCTTACCAGACTGTACTAAATCATACATACAATAATATACCTTACCATACTCATACCATGTCATACAAACCGAGTGAATATTGAAATGTCATCCATTTCTGACCTATATTTAAAATTTCAAGTATTTAGCTCATCATCAAAATTTAATTTGTTTAAGCAAATAGGTATTATTTAAACAATTTTACAGACAAGAAACCGAGTGAATATTGCATTGTGATCCATTTCTGACCTATATTTAAAATTTCAAGTATCTAGCTCATCATCAAAATTTAATTTGTTTAAACAAATAGGTATTATTTAAACAATTTTACAGATGAGAAACCGGGTGAATATTGCATTGTGATCCATTTCTGACCTATATTTAAAATTTCAAGTATCTAGCTCATCATCAAAATTTAATTTGTTTAAACAAATAGGTATTATTTAAACAATTTTACAGATGAGAAACCGGGTGAATATTGCAATGTGGTCTATCCCCGACTCACGGTTAAAATTTCTAGACTGTAGTTTACCGGGAAGATGAAAAATGGTAGTTTTATTCTGGGCGTCTGGAGTTGACCCACGTAGCGGCCGTTTTCGACGCAAAAGTTTAGTGTTTTTCCTAAACCTTTGCGCGCTCACTGTGAACGAACGGCTGGTCGCACAAAATTCCAATTGGTCTTAAAAGATTCGTAATTTTTCAGGTCATTCAAAAGTGAACTAAAAATTACACGATTCAGTTAAATATTTTGAGATATGACATTGTCGAAATTTTAAATTTCGTTTTGAACCCCTTCCCCTTGACCTAGGGTTATGAAAAGTTTCGAGGATCATTGTGGGGCTGGTCCAAACCGAGAAACCAAATTTCGTAATTTTAGCTCAACGCTAACTGGGCAAAGTGGCGCGGACGGCGGACGGCGTACGGGGGACGGCGTACGGCGTACGGTGTACGGCGTACGGCGGACGGACGGATTTTTTTTTATTCGATTTTCTGAATCTACGTGTCTTGAAACGTAAACCAACAAATTTTGAGGGGGGGTTAAAAAATTTTTTTCTTTGGGCGATTCCAATGGTTCATTATCGAAGATAATAAACCAAAAATCCGTCCGTACGCCGTCCGCGGCACTTTGCCCAGTTAGCGTTGAGATAAAATTACGAATTTTTTTTATGGGTTCCTACCAACCCCACAATGATCCTCGAAACATTTCATAACCCTAGTTCAAGGGGAAGGGGTTCAAAACGAATTTTGAAATTTTGAAAATTCCAAAACTCGAAAAATTCATATAGAAAGGTATGTTTTTTATTTCATATTTAGATAGAGTTTATTCCTAAGAATTTTTTAAGACCATCCGCAGCTACGACCAACTGTTCGATCACAATGACGGCCTGTAAAAGTTGAGCCTGTCAACACGATCGTGAATCAAACGGTTGAAATACAGGTCAATTTTCATACTAACGAGCTGTTTGGAATATCATATGTTTTTAGTGATGTCGAGTTTTTTGTTCTGAGATACGTTCGTAATTTCGAATGTTTGTTGGTAGGTACTTCTTTTATAGAAAAATTATTGCTGACGTAGTATTAAAAACCCCAGAATTATATCGGTACATTTTATTTGTAATTAATTCATCATCTCTATCATTCAGGTTCTGCACAAAGGAACCCAGTCGATTCCAACAGCCAGATATCGTATTAATTAATCATAATTAATAATAAATACAAATTATTAATTAATCATAAATAATAATCGTAATTATTATTATTAATCATAAATACAAATTATTAATACCTAACAATAAATTATAATAATTTTCACTGGGTACTTGATAAAATTATTAATAATTAGTGATAATTCATAATAATAATTAATCCAACATTTAGGATCTAGACATTTAGACCTAGTGATCTAGACAGAAGGGTGATCTGTACAAAGAAGAAGCCATATCTCGGCTTTTATTTGACCAATCAACCATGACATTTGGTGTGGATATTTTATCTCCTTCTTATTCAGACAGGCAAGGCTACAGCCTCTCCACCCTCACCGAATGACTTCAAATTTTGCACAGAGCTTCATTTCAACTTTATACAGAGCCTTTCAAAAGATTTAACCCATTATCTCAATCCGAAAACGTTTTAGAAAAAAAAGAAATGTTAGGCTAATATTGTCCACTTTGACGAGTCTACTGCCTGGGTAACAGGACCATTCGACTTCATTTTACACAGATTTGTATAACTGATACTGATACTTATACTTATACACTGATACTTGTATAAAAAGTTTGTATTTGTAGTATTGTAATTACTTTCACTACCTACAAACCTGATCCTCCTTCCCCTAACCACCACCATCAAGTATTAGTTGCTTGTGGAAGTAATAAAAACGTCTCGCAATAGCGCCAAGGGGAGATTTCGAAAGGGGTACGGTGCTTGTGAAGTGGTTAATCTTTTCATTATACTTAGCTCCTTAATGAGGAAAAGGGCGGGCGGGGAAAGTGGATATCATAACTTTTTCCGGCCTCTGAAGAATGATATTTGCGAGGCGGGGTGATTTTTACACAGAGTGTTTTTTGGGGGGATAACTTTTTCCGGCTGCTGTAGAATGATATTTGCGAGGCGAGGTGATTCTTACACGGTGTGTTTTTTGTAGAGAAATTATACACAGGACAGTGATCTAGAGAGAAGGGTGAACTAAGCCGTCGTGGAAAAATTATCAGCTTTTCCAAACTCTCTGTAACTGTAAATAACGAAAATATAGCGAGACTATCATTTGGGGAGCAACTTGTTTACTTTTTCCTCTTCGGGTCAAGATGTTGGACGGCATTTGTATATTTCATTGGAATCTGTATAGAGAACAACTCAATAGAAACCATATTTTCGATGAGGATACTCGACCGACGTGGACAGTGGCCGGACGGCATTGTGACGCTCCCAAAAATAACAAATATTCCTCTAAGCCATCGCCCGGCCCGAAAGTCACTGAGATCTGTCTCGATAAAGTTCGGACCATTATGTACTTCTGATAACAAAACCTCCCCATCGGATCCGGTCAAACTCCGGCGGACTTCTGTTCGGATCAGAGTCGTGTTGTGGCTCCTGCGAGACAGTGGCGGCGAGGAAGTCGGGCAAAAGAGGTTCCTGTGGAGTTGACGAGGGCAGGAGGGGGTGCTTCTGTTAATTGGGATGGTAGATTCTGAGCTGATAGCCATTCGACGGAGGTGGTCTTTGGAAAGAGCTCACCAACCCGATACGATTCTATTAAATCATCCTCTTCTTCGAGTGTGGACCGGAGATAGGAGGATCGGGGTATGGGAAACGATCCCCGTGGTCGCCAGTATTTGGTCCGGATTTTTCTTCTGCAGAGGAATCCTGGAAACCAAAAAAACTCATGGACGGATCACTGCACGAAAATTTCCATCAGTGAAATAATAATTACTTGAATAAATGAATAATTTTTTGGCTGCAGATGGAAAACGCTACAATTTTTTTCACAACGATTCACCGTTTTCTTAATAGAATAGAATAGAATATCATTTATTGGCAAAATCTAAAACATTATTTGCGAAATAAAAAAATAGCAAAAACGTCAGCGTTTTTCATCCACCGAGAATAAGTCAAGAACTTGTGACTTCCGGTGGAGTCCTGACGCAGAAATTAATAAATTAATTCGTTATGAAAGAAAAAAGAATAACAAACCCGATACGATTCTATTAAATCATCCTCTTCTTCGAGTGTGGACCGGAGATAGGAGGATCGGGGTATGGGAAACGATCCCCGTGGTCGCCAGTATTTGGTCCGGATTTTTCTTCTGCAGAGGAATCTTGGAAAACAAAAAAAAACCTCAGCCCTGATATAGGAAGAGAAGATGGAGTTTATATTAATACAAATTTTCTTTATCAAAGAAAGTTCCCTGTTCAACTGTAAGACAATATTGTCTGCAACAATGATGCTCGAGAAAAATTATAACAAAATATTAGGTGTTGATAAATTTTATAAATGTGCAGGAGGATGTTAGTTGATAAGTGCTGGTTGTAGGAGAACCGTTGATAAGGACTGGTACTTATGAGTTTGTTGGTACTTAGTTGCCAGGGCTGAAGTTATGAGTACGAGAAAAATGCAATAGCACTTTGAAGGAAACTTCATTGAGTGAAAGATTGGCCGGCTATTTCTTTGTGCATGAACCGTTTATTTTGATTGATGAATTGATGAATTGTTAAAATGTAATAGTACTCGTATTTGCTGGAAGAGAGGGGATTTATAAAAGTCGTACATACCGAATGACGGAGGTAGCCACTCGCATTTGTGGAGTTCGCGAGGTGAAAATCCACTTGTTTGAATCAGCTATTCCCGAGTATATCGGCCTAATGTTCCGACGCTCATGTACCGTTCCTTTCCACCCGAAATTTCCGTGGTACGACGTTTTGAAATTCTCTGGTTTGAGCCCGTATCCCGAATTTCAACGCTTTAGAGCCGATTTCATCAAAAACTCACAAATCTTGATTAGGAAAATCAAGGTTTGAGCAAACCAATTGGTGTTGAATCGTAATCGTGATTAAAGTCGTTTGAATTTCACCATGCTGATCGTGATTCCCGCTAATCAAGGTTAGACTAATCACATTCAGCTTCACTAAATACGATCAACCCCAGCATGGATGCTAGTTGGAGTGTAATAAGGTTACAACGCAAGAAGGTTATTCATGTTATATTCGTTCTTCCTACAGCCTCTTCACCTTCACCGATTGACTTGAAATTTTGAACAGAGCTTTGTTTCAACATTCGGCCAGTGCCATTTAAAAGATTCAAGTCGCTATGTCTAAAGGGAGCTGAGGTGTATAACTTCAAAGGGAGATGACGACGTGGCCATAAAACATGTTCATTGCATGTAGAAATTTAGCCGTAGGCTCAAAAGTGGCTCGATGTTTGTTGGAGAGATATATCGATACATCGATGTTCTGTACTTACGATGAGTGAAACATTGAACGTCAATGTTTGGGCTTCGATGTCCCAACCCTAGCCTGGCTATAATTTACATGGGGGGAGGGGGGCGTCAGGGGTGCCAACACTACTATACCGATTCCCCTTAACCTGGTAACTTTTACTCACCTGTAACGGAACTACAACTCTATACATTATGCTAAGTCTCAAAGGTTAAGTCACATTTTGCAAAAGTTTCCTAATTAATCTGCATCGCACAAATCCCGTGTCCCCTCTAGGATGAAATGTCATTGCTTTATGTTTGAACTCTCGTTAAATTTTATCATTTTTAACTATATAATCCTTGTAAATATTTTATATTCATTTAATTTACATTGTCCTGCATAATAATTTTCCCTCTCCAGTCATTTTTAACTTGCACAGTAACTAAATTTATCTTGAATTATAAATGTATTGTTTTTATAACTACTCTAACAACTCTAGGTATGTCCACCATATATTGTTCTCATGTGTCACTTGGCGCTATATATATATATATATATAGATACGCGTTTTGGATCTTCAAAAGTAATCATAGAGCAATATTTAAATTGCCTCCTATGCCATCAAGTTACCACGCAGAAACCGTGGCAATCATCAAGACCCTAGCCATATTATGAATAGGTAATTAAATGATATGAGTTGATTCTCCATCTCTTATTCTCAATATGAACTCTAGGGCCTTGATGATGTGCAAATTTTGCACAGACTCCTTGAGTGTTATGAAGTAAGTTAATTTAGCATCCTTCAGGCGTGCGCCGAACAACCAGACTTCAGAGCTTTTCCATCTGCTGCATACCTGCCGAATCAACAACATAAACGTGTATTTGTTATGGATAAAAGCTCACGTAGGACTTATCGGAAATTAGAAGGTCGACCGTTTAGCAAAGTAAGGATCAGGAGTACCATTAGATTTGACAATAGAGGTGGACGATTTCTTCCCATCGATTGTCGGTATCTACCGGTCTGAATGGCAGCAGCAATTTAACACGACAATTGAGGGAACTTTCTACAAGAGTGTTTGGCCGGTTGTTCCAATTAGACCACGGTTCCATCGAAAAAAGTACTTAAAGATCTCGGAAGAACAATATGCAGACTGAGGTCGAACCATGGTGTTTGCGATTTACCAAGATGTATACCATGCCAGAATTGGACAGCAAGAATCGGCGGAGTGCAGCAGATGCGGAGCGAGTTCTAGGACTTCAAGGGTTTTGAAATAAAATCTTGTTCCAGTAGTAAGCACCTTCGTGTTCCAGAAGAAGGCATCCCTGCCATCTATTAGAACTGCCAATCGCAGAGAACATTATAGGGGAAACTAGCACGAGTTAACGTTTGAAATGGTGCCAAATTCTAACATTTTAGTGGTTCCAAACTCTTATCTTTGTGTTGAAGTCACATGTGCCATCTACTGGTGCAACTACCCTATATATTAGAGAGAATGAGCAGTAATATTTGCCACCTAATAATCCGGGAGAGGAGCGTCGTGTGATGCCTCGCACTTCAGGCATGGTTTCACGCGAAAACATAAAGTGCGAGGCACCACACGACACTCCTCTCCCAGATTATTAGGTGGCACATATTACTGCTCATTCTCTCTAATATATAGGGTAGTTGCACCAGTAGATGGCTCATGTGACTTCAAAACAAAGATAAGAGCTTGAAACCACTAAATTGTTTGAATTTGGCACCATTTCAAAGGTTAACTCATGCTAGTTTCCCCTCTAATGTTCATTAGCCCGGTCATCAGCCCACCGCAATTTCTTCCCGGGCTGATGACACCGTAGCGAGCAAAATTTTCCGTTTTCTTCACGTTTTTTGATTCCTGTAAGTGTTTATATCAACTTTGCATCCTTCTGTTTAATAATTCACCCAAGCAGCACAATTGGTCGGATTTCACGACTTGCTACCTAATCTGTAGTATATCCGACGTCGGAAATCTGTATGTCAAATATTAACGTCATCACGACGTCGGTACGACTTAGAGATTCGTCGGAAATCTATAGTACAGATAGACGAGGTCGCTACGACGTCGGATATTTGTATTACAGGTTGACGAGGTGGCCACAACGTCGTATATCTGTACTATATAACGCTGAGGTCGCCGCGACGTCGGATATCTGTAGTAAAGATAGACGAGGTCGCCACAACGTCGGATATTTATAGTGAAATGGCGATGGCGATAACACGCAGGTGGGACGCTACAGGCGCTCATTCTGTTGTACCGTTTGGGAACTACGTTACTATATATTTCTGTACATGTTTTGTACATCAGCCGACGAGAGGTAGACCTGGTCAGATCCTCTACAGATTTGTTACACAATCGTGTAACAATATCGGAACATCCCTAGTTCGCCATCTTTTTCCATTTCCATTACAGGTTAGGTTGAGGTTAGATATTAATTTAAATAATTTTCCAATATATTTATTTCTGAAATTCAAATGTAATAATAACTCTGATAGTTACCAAGGAAATACAGCAGTTTAATAGTGAAACCAGCGAAATAATAAGTCGTCATAACATTTTCACAATAGTTACCAAATTGAAAAAAATATTTACAACGTCTCAAATTCGGAGGGCACTGGTTTTTGAGAGATAGAATCGAGCATTTCACGTTAAATTTTTCTCCGCGGATGATTTGAAGAGACATGAACTTACATACGGGAGTTGGTAGGTACCGTGTAATATTCACACCAAGTATTTCACCATCCACCATCTTAATGATTTCCGTGGAGAGAGATAGCCTTCCTCGTCGGAAGATGTCGGTTTTGTATTGAGTCAGTTGAGGTCGGGCGGCGACGTCGGTACAACCAAGAAATCATTCCCCACATTGGTCGGCATGTGGTCGTGGTGAGGTCGGTACGACGTCGTCGCCCGAAGTCAGGTCGGATTTCCCGACCTCTTACGACGTCGGACCGACGTCGTTGTGCTGCTTGGGCAAATCTATATATAGATTCATATATGTATTTTTTTTTTTTTTTTTTTTTTGAAAGATTTTATTGCTCCAAGTAATAACTTATTAACAATATTATTTTGAAACTAGGGCACATACTATTCAAAGCTTAGATACATCACTGAGTTATATATACATATATACATATATATGTATATACATATATACATATATACATATATACATATACATGTATGTGTCATTCCAGACGATAACTGTCGACATAATTGACATAAAAATTTCAAATTTGCGCAAATAATCTGTCTTGGCAATCAAATGGTAGAATCGGGCCACTCTAACGGGGGCTTAGGAGAATTTCAAGGGGGGAAAATTACCGATTAATTACCGAAATGAAGCAGGATGATAAGTGACACCTCATTTCAAGAATCTTTTAACGCTGAACACGATGGTGAAGTCAAAATTGGGATATCATATCGCGTTCTCAAACCGGAGCACTTTGAAGATGAAGAATCGTGGTTGTTACTTGAGATGTTCTACACGGTTTATCTGCTATAATCAGATAACGGAATGAGATATCGCCATTCTGACTTCACCATCGTGTTCAACGTTGAAAATTCAAAAACTGAGGTGTTACTCGACAAAAAAAGGAAACAAAATTTGTTAAAAAACCAGTAAAATGAGACATTTTACATAAAACCAGTTATTCTTTTGAAAATTCACTCTTATAGCCGATTGGCCGACAAATCCCAACACAACTGATGGATCTGGTAGATACGAATAATTTCAACAACTCTTCCAGATAAAATTGAATAATTCATTAAATTTGTCTGCAACCCTAATTACTAGTAGTAAAATATGAGAGCTTTCAGTTTTTCCACAAAAAACACACAAAAAAACTACCGTTTGAGACTGCATCAAATGGGTGGAATAAGAAACGCTTTGGTGGGTTGATTCACGCTCATGTTGATGAATTTTTTCGGTTCTCCCTTTGGGCGTACAGTATCGTACAACTGTCCGGATGGTCTTCAAACATTGTCTAGATTTTTACATTATATTTTTGCTGTTCCATTTGAAATTTGCGAGATATCACGTTTTGAATGTCAAACCGCGTTCTGTACACTTTTGTACGGACGAAGCGTCATGAGATGTTTCAGAGAATCCTCATTGAAAATGATAAACCAAAATATCAACATCAAGATTTTTTCTCCAATTCAATTCAATTTTTCTCAAAACTCAATTTTTTCCTCTAAATATCAAGCAAAAAGCCGTCGCTTTCGTTCCGCTCATCCGTGAGTGAACAGCGGTCCCTCAACAGTCTGGAACCCATTTAACCCTCATCACGGCAGCTCAGGATAGTTTCGGTACCTCAGCTGGTTGTTTTTTCTCTCATACATTCATCAGAGTCGATTGAAGAAGATGGGGACTTCGGTGAAGGCCCATTGCGTACAACTGTCCGCCCACCGGCAACCCCCCACCTGTACCACTGGTTAACGATGGTTAACTAGAAAGTTGACAGTCAACTGATGCGTTTATTAGATAAAGCCGTCAAAAAATGGACTCGGGTCGACCGGTGTGGGCGGGTAAAAGGCCCACGTTTTTTTGTCATTTTTTGTTTTTGTTTTCATTGTGGACCCTCTGTTTTTAACTGAGCTGCATTACACTCAGGGCTCTATTAGCTAATTACCCTTTACCACGTTACTGGGCCCTCACTCGTTAATGACGTAATTGAACCTATAAATTTTATGGTTATTGTCATCATGACGGTGGTTTAGCTTCCTGTGAATGTTCAAACATCCTGCTATAAGCCAAGTCTGAAAGGATGTACAGGATAATTTATTTAGTTGCACCTATAGGTAACAAAAAATGACTTAAGAAAAACGGGGGTATTATGAAATAGTCAGGAAAAAACGGAATACTCAGGTTCCAGTTCTGTTTAGTGCGTGTACCTCTCGGAAATATAATTAACTACTTTAAAAGTATTCCACGATGCTTTTAATGAGAAAAATCGGACTGGTATAGTGCTGATGACATCATCAACTCAATAACCTGTATCGTGGATGTTTCATCGACAGTCCCACAATCTGAACCTGAAGAAACAAAGAATAGAAATAAAATGGTCCACTTCGCCGAAACCCATGGGTCGTATGTAGGTTCTACCAGAAATGCAAGAAACTGGCGAAGAAAAGGCTGCTGAAGAGTCACATTCATACAGACACGTTGCAGTCAGTCGATTGACAGGAAGCCTAGTGATACCATTTCCAAGACCCATCTGAAAATTATTGCGGTATCGTTATGATTCCGAGAAAGAAGAAAACTGCATGCCAAATCTTTGAAAATGGCGACGATGCGGAGCAACAGTATTGCACTTGGTTTCCTGTAACAGACTGAAGAACGTTTTTGAGTTTGATGAAAAGAAGAAGCTCAGTGTACCGTAAAAATATATAAAAACCTTGTTTGTGGAAAACATTTCCATGACTACTACTGGAGCATCAATGCCTTCTACTGGTTCAAAAACATACCTCCTGTTTTTTCAATGTATAAAATCACAGTCGTTTAGTTTTCAGAAAATTTAACGCGAATTACCTTTAGGAAGATTTTAAAATGCTAAAACTAGCATTGAAAAAAATACCATTACAAACATAACATTTTGGCGCAGAACATAATCTCAATGATTATACAATTTAGATAATTGTTTATAGTAAATAAATTTAATTAACATGTTACATGAGTTTGGGTACAACCCAGTGGTTGTCCTAATCAGATAATAAATAATATAATACAGTTAATATAATAAATAATATAACAAGATAAAGTCTTACACTAGGAAAGTTTGCACGAAAGAATAACGGTTTGTTTGAACGGAAAACATTTATCCCCCCAAAAAACACTCCGTGTAAAAATCACCCCGCCTCGCAAATATCATTCTTCAGAGGCCGGAAAAAGTTATGATATCCACTTTCCCCGCCCGCCCTTTTCCTCATTAAGGAGCTAAGTATAATGAAACGTCAAAAAGAAAAAGACAGAACTTGTCTTAAAATTCAGGAAAATGTACTGGCTCATCGGCCGGCGATCAAAAATGTCACTTCAAAATAAACTGCTTCTGTACACTCAAGTACTTAGGCCTTCGTGGGTCTACGGAGCACAACTGTGGGGCTGTACGGCTCTATCAAACAGGCAGATGATACAACGCTTTCAGAATACCGTACTACGATGCATAACCAATGCGCCGTGGTATATCCGCAACGACGCTCTACATCGCGACCTTGAGATGAAAAGCATTGACCAAGTGATAAAGCAGCGCGCTAAAGCTCATCTTGAGGGACTTAAAAACCATGTCAATGAAGAAGTTGTCCAGCTTCTCGAAGTACATGAGTTGACGCGGCGCCTCAAGCGCACTAAACCACATGAGCTTGTGTAGGGAGTGAGTGTGTGCAATAAATCATAAAGACAAAGGACTAAGTTATGTATCGTTAGCCCTAAATGCCAAGTATTGTAATATAATTAGGTCAGACGAATATTGTTAATGAGATCTATATCTTGGAGCAATAATAAAATATATATTAGAAAAAAAAAAAAAAAAAAACTTCACAAGCACCGTACCCCTTTCGAAATCTCCCCTTGGCGCTATTGCGAGACGTTTTTATTACTTCCTCAAGCAACTAATACTTGTATAAAACGTTAACCACCATCAAGTATTAGTTGCTTGTGGAAGTAATAAAAACGTCTCGCAATAGCGCCAAGGGGAGATTTCGAAAGGGGTACGGTGCTTGTGAAGTGGTTAAGCTTTTCATTATACTTAGCTCCTTAATGAGGAAAAGGGCGGGCGGGGAAAGTGGATATCATAACTTTTTCCGGCCTCTGAAGAATGATTTTTACACGGAGTGTTTTTTGGGGGGATATCACATCTTTTTGTTGTTGAAGTGGGTCATGTTATGAAGAAGGTCTATGCGAAATTTCAAGTCGATTGGTCCTTTTACCCAGGCTGTAGACTCGTCAAAATTGCCATAATTAGCCTAAATTTCAGGTTTTTTGTTTCTAAAAGTTTTTTGGGTTGAGATAATGGGTTAAACTTTCAAAAGGCACTGGCTGATGTTGAAACGAAGCTCTGTGCAAAATTTCAAGTCAATCCGTGAAGGTGGAGAGGCTGTAGCCTTGACCGACTGAAAAAAGTAGAAAAACATGGTAATTGGTTTTTGAAGTTATATAACCCGGCTCCCTTCAGACCTAACGACTTGAAACTTTCAGGGCTTTCTCTTATCCACACCAAAAAGATCCAAACCAAATTTCAAGTTGATCGGTCAACTAGGAGCCGAGATATGGCCAAAATTAGCCTAAATTACCCTAAATTTTAGTTTTTTGTCCCTAATTTTTTTTTTGGTTGAGATAATGGGTTATTTCGTTCAAATGGCACTGAGACATGCTATAAAGAAGGAATGTAAAAAAATTCAAGTCGATTGGTCCTTTTACCCAGGCTGTAGACTCGTCAAAGTGGACAGAATTTTCCTAAAGTTTCTGGTTTTTTGTTTCTAAAACTTTTTTGGGTTGAGATAATGGGTTAAATTTTATATAAGGCTCTGTCTCAAGGTTAAATGAAGCTCTGTGCAAAATTTCAAGTCAATCGGTCAACGTGGAGAGGCTCCAGCCTTGCCTGTCTGAACAAGGAGAAGAAGAAGGAGAAGAAGAAGGAGAAGAACAAGAAGGAGGAGAACAACAAAGGAGGGGGGAGGCCCTAAAACCGGGTTTTTGAAGTTATGTAGCTCGGCTCCCTTTAGACCTATCGATTTGAAACTTTCAGGGCTTTCTAATATACACTCAAAGAAGACCCACACCAAATTTCAAGTTGATCGGTCAAATAGGAGCCGAGATATGGATACCTCGAAAACGCGTTTCGTGACGTCCGGTAAACATGGAGACTCGGCATCGTTCGTTTTCTCAACTTCTTTGCTTGGCGGGGCGGAACGCTACCGCGTTCGTAGATAGGAACTTTTCATTAGGAATTTTTTTTTTTTTTCGTAATAATTTAATTCTAATAATTTTTTGCGTAATAAAATTTAAGTAGGGTAATTTTGGTTTGCAGGTTGGGGTAGTGAGTCTTGGGGCCTCTTCCGTTTCAATCTTCTTGCTGTGGGGGGAGGTGTTGCTGATTCGGGTATCGAGGCTATTAACGGGTTTTCATGTTGCATCATTCTTCTGTTCAGAGACTTGTACATTTCTTTGATGACGGTGTTCACAAGGGGGATGTCGAGGTCAGCGTGCAGCCTCGAGTTGCGCACATACCAAGGAGCACCTGTTATCATCCTTAGCACCCGATTTTGTGTGACTTGGATTTTGTTTATGTGAGATGCAGCGGCACATCCCCACAACCCACACGAGTAGCTCCAGATCGGCCGGTGACAGACACACCAGCCTTTTGGTGTCTGCGGGTTTTCCAATTTTCCCTTGACATTATACCCCTAAGCAATTAAGTACAACTCCCGATGTTAACCTTTATATCATTAATACTTGTAACTATGTCAAATAAGGCCTCTGGCCGGTGTTGATGTATTAGCCCTAAGACCCAATACTTGTATTGTACATAACTTCTGTCAATAAACGTTCTGTATTCTGTATTCTTTTTGGTGTCTAAGGTTAGCGGCGAGTTTGGGCTCATCAGTAATGAATATTATGCGGTCGATTCTAGACTCCATGTTTTAAAGACATTTTTTGTTCAGCATAAAATTTCCTAAAAGAATCCGTAGGTATTCAGAAAATTTCGCTCCCATAAAATCGGTTTTCCGACCACTGTGCGCCGCCAGAAGGGAAGAGAAGACAGCGCTTGGCCTCCGAACTTCGCAGCGAGCCAAGTTAGAGCGTTTAAAGCAATCTCTCCAATATTTCCAATATTAGGTCTCGGAAATATTTCCGAAATATTTCCAATTTTTCCGGAAATATTTCCGACCTTCAGTACTCTAATATTCAACATACAAAATACTGACAGATCACGTTTTTGGAAAACCTTGAATTTGAAATTAAAAAATCTTGAATTTGAAATAGAAAACATCGAATTTGACTCGGAAGTGCTATATATTACAGTACTAGGTACCTCGTTCTCAGGGAGGTAGCGGTGTTCTTGTGGATCTCCTACCGAATAGTTAAATCTCCGTTATCAGGTGGTGGATGCTGCGGTGATGACGGGCCGGAGGTTATTAGTAGCAATGGATGTTGATAAGGGCGGGTGACGGAAGCTCAAGTCGAGGGTGAAATCTGACGGCGCCAAGGAAGCGAAGGAGATGGGCCATAGTTCTGGTAGGTACTCCCTCCTCCCTCCTCCCTCCTCCCTCCTCCCTCCTCCCTCCACCCTCCACCGACACCTCCCCTTCACCGCTCATCCACCTCATGGTAATTGGTAGACGGAGCGGCTGCTTGGCGCCAGACTCGCTCCACCCCGCACCGCACCATCAACCGCCTCATACCCCTCCCCTCCCCACCATCACTCCCCTCCCCCCACCCCCTGCCCTTTTCACCGCTCGACAGCCACCCTTTACATTGTCACAATCACGAACAAGGAGTTGACGGTAGTGAGTTGGAGAGTTGCGGTGTGGATAGAGAGTGAGACAGTGAGAAGTCGTGTTGAGTGTGAAGGACGGGGGGGGGAGGAGGGGTTAGAGAGAAAGAGATCGGTGTCTCTTACTCTGTCTCAAGAGATGGTGTGATGGTGAGGGGAGGGGGGGACGTCTCAGACGATCTCACGCCCTATTACTTAAGTTCATAATCGCTCGTCTATTTCTTTTTCTCCGGTGACGCTTTCTCTTCCACGTCGACGGTGAGCGACTTCTGTGACGAAAAAAAAACCCAAAAAAAAGTTTAAAAAAAAAACACGTCACCGTTTCGGCACATCAATAAAATTACACGACCAAAACATGTGTAACGATCAGACGTACCAGAAAATACCCAACGAAACACCAATTCATTTGGTACACGAGTCCTGGCAACTGTGTAAAGTACGTGAGATGGGCGTACAACACGGACCACCGAAAAATCCTCCTTCATGCAGCAAATAAAAAAGCAAATTTTCGAAGAAATAAATGGTTTCAAGTTAAATGTCTCTATTTTACTGGTTTTATAACGAATTTTCTCTCGTATTTTTGCCGAGTAACACCTCTAAGGGCAGGTTCATCAATCAGCTGCATAAACCGGTGGGTAACAATTCAAGGAATAACACTGTTCGACGAATAAAATAGTAGCAGTGTTTATAACGGTTCATCCAACGAAGTTTATTGAACGAATAAGTGTTTGTCGAATAATGTCAGAATCGATTTTTGGTTTATTATCTTCGATAATGAACCATTGGAATCGCCCAAAGAAAAAAATTTTTTAACCCCCCTCAAAATTTGTTGGTTTACGTTTCAAGATACGTAGATTCAGAAAAACGAATAAAAAAAAATCCGTCCGTCACCCGTACGCCGTCCCCCGTACGCCGTCCGTGGCACTTTGCCCAGTTAACGTTGAGCTAAAATTACAAAATTTGGTTTCTGGGTTTGGACCAGCCCCACAATGATCCTCGGAACTTTTCATAACCCTAGGTCAAGGGGAAGGGGTTCAAAACGAAATTTAAAATTTCGACAATGTCATATCTCTAAAAATTCTCATAAAACGGTGTAATTTTCAGTTCACTTTTGAATGACCTGAAAAATTACAAATCTTTTAAGACCAATTGGATTTTCTTGCGACCAGCCGTTCGTTCACAGTGACCGCGCAAAGGTTTAGGAAAAACACTAAACTTTCGCGTCGAAAACGGCCGTTATGTGACCCAACCCCCAGAATAAAACTACCTTTTTTCATCTTTCCGATAAACTACAGTCTAGAAATTTTAACCGTGAGTCGGGGATAGACCACTTTGCAATATTCACTCGGTTTATCATCTGTAAAATTGTTTAAATAATACCTTTTTGTAATAATACAAATTAAATTTTGATGATGAGCTATTGACTTGAAATTATACAAATAGGTCAGAACTGGATAACAATGCAATATTCACTCGGTTTCTTGTCTGTAAAATTGTTTAAATAATACCTATTTGTTTAAACAAATTAAATTTTGATGATGAGCTAGATACTTGAAATTTTAAATATAGGTCAGAAATGGATGACATTTCAATATTCACTCGGTTTGTATGACATGGTATGAGTATGGTATGGTATATTATTGTATGTATGATTTGGTATAATACAGTATGGTATGATAGGAAAGAAATTCGTATGGTATGGTATGAGTACAGTGAGAATATGGTATGGTGCCGATTTGCAATACAGTCTGGTATAGACAGAAGGGTGATCTGCACAAGGAAGATAATAAACCGTTGTGTCAAGAATTTGCAGAGTTTTTTTGTATCGAGAAGGTGCTATAACCATAGTGTTACCTTCCAATTTCTGTGAATTCTGAGTAGTTTGTTGTTTAGTTTCTACGTTTGGTGTTTAGTTCGTTGCTACGAAAAAGTTTTAATTTGAAGGAAGAGAACGAGAACACCATGGACAAAGGTAAGTAAATTGATGTTATCCTGCTCCGTGTACAGTTACCTACGTAATATTTCAATAAATAGGTATTCAGCTTGGCTTTATTCTAGCGAAGTGGCAGAGATCGGCCAATTTTTCAGAGGCTGATTCGAAGCTATTAGTTAAATTGGCGAACCAGTTCAAGCATAGCTTCGAATCAGCGTCTGAAAAATTTGCCGATCTCCCACTTCGCTAGAATAAAGCCAAGCTGAATACCTATTTATTGAAATATTACGTAGGTAATTGTACACGGAGCAGGGCGACTCGACCAGGATAACATCAATTTACTTAACTTTGTCCATGGTGTTCTCATTCTCTTCCTTCAAATTAAAACTTTTTCGTAGCAACAAACTAACCACCAAACGAAAATAAACCACCACTTTTATCCTTGAAAATAAAAAAACGGACGCGCAAACGAACAAACCGAAAGCCAGCTCCTCGCTGCTCAAGCCGATCTTCGCATCAAATTGTTACAGGAGGAGAAGTTGAAGAATGAATAAAGTTTTCCAATATTCTTTCAAAACATGATGTTTTATTACTTTTTATTACATAATAGACAAATAACCGTATACATAATAGGCATAAGCATAATTATTACATTACTGGCACTCAAAGTGCCGCCATTTTGACTCGTCTGTTCCCCAAATAAAGCCTTGTTCGGAGGTTTCAAAGGTCCAATAACTTTATACTCCGAATAAATCCTATTCTCCCAATAACTCAACTTGATGAACAGTCATATAAGATCTATTCGTAGAATACGGCTACTCGCCGAATAAGATGGCGCTATTCGTCGAATAAATGCCATTGATGAACCGGCCCTAAAAGACGCAGATTTCAAGAGTGAGCTATCTCGAAAAACGTAACCTTTCAGGACAGCTGTTTTTGCTCCTCAGTTTTCTCGATATTTCCTAACTGCATTGTCTAATTGAGCTGAAATGTTCAAAAAATCATCTTATAGGACTCTCCTATCGATTCCCAGGGGTTTTTCCCACTTGATACTATGACTCAACGTGTATCTGACCAATTTATGGACAACAACCAAGATAATCCTCTTTTGCATGAAATTATTTCAGGGATTTCGAAGATAAGGCACTATTTGAACATAAACTCGCGAAAAAAATATATTTTTACAAAATAACTTCAAGTAAACTTTAACCGTAATAATTGACATCATCACAATGAAAAGTAGGTAATCATCAGTCGAATAATATATAAATTACTTGCAGACTAGTGAGATCAACAACTATAGTGTGAGATCAACAACTATAGTGTGAGGCACTGTCTCTGGGGATTTGCTCCAAGATGCCATCAAAAAACATTTTTGCAAAACATTCTCGAACTTAGCAAAGAAACTTCACAAGAGAAAGTAAGCCATAGGGACATTCTACATTATTTCAGTCACAAATATTTGAAAAAAATCCTTGTAGCATTGGGGCATAACAGCTACCACATTACTTCTTTTTTTCGAAGAGTGAGAGCAAGACATCTTTTAGCGAATTTTCGAGGAAAATGTAGCTATTGTTCTCAGTCCAAAATTTGTAAAAGTAGGTGGATTTTGAAGATGATCATGGAAAAACTCAAAATGGCATTTTTTCGAGATAGCTCACTCTTGCACAGGGCCGAAGATTTCATGAAGAAAGAAATTGAAAAACTGCTAGCTGACGGGATTATTGAGGAAAGCAGGTCTCCCTGGAGGGCCCAAGCGTTCGTAGTAAAAGACGAGAATCATAAAAAGCTCCACGCACCTAGACGCATTCGAAAAATGCGGTTTCAAAAAATGCTGTCTTCAGCACGATAGATTTCAAGAGCCGCTTATCACTAGGTACCGCCGCGGGGAAAAGATCGGACTTTTACTGCGTTCGAGGCATGTATTCGTTTGTACCGATTCCAGCAGGTTATAGATGACGTTATTACACACGAACAGCTACATGAAACTTATGCATTGTTGGATGACGTGACTGTGTGTGGTAGGGATCAGGACGAACACGATAGAAATCTGAAGCGTTTCTCAGATGCAGTCTGAAAATATGGTTTCACGATCAATCAAGAAAAATACTCACTTCTATAACATGAATTCTATAACTTCTATAACATATAAAATAATTCTTATAACTTATTATAACTTCTATAACTTCTATAACTTCTATAACTTCTATAACTTCTTATAACTTCTATAACATATAAAATAAAATCGAAAGTGGAACCATATCACCCCTGACCCTGACCGTCTAAAGCCGCTGCTTAATCTTCCACCTCCAGACAGTCGGAAGGCCCTTCAGCGGACGATTGGGATGTTTGCGCACTATTCTAGATGGGTCCATAACTATTCGGACAAAGTTAAACGGCTTCTAAACTCGAAAACGTTTCCCTTGACTCCTGAAGCTATATCTGACTTCGACAAACTCAAAACCGACATCTTTAAGCAGAGATGGGCGAATTCATATTCATAAATATGAATACGAATGAAATTCATAAATCGATAATATGAATACGAATGAAATTCATAAATCGATAATATGAATATGAATACGAATAGAGATATGAATATGAATACTGATATGAATATGGATATGAATACGAATAAAGCCATAATCACATTTTTTGGCGAATTTGTTCTAAACTTTACTGTATTTTTCGTGGATGTTACTCAAACTTTTTCTATTGTACAAAGAATTTTACTGAAATTCAATTTTTTCCACAAAAAATCTACAAACATTCACATTTTTTTGTGTGAATTTTCCCGTTATTCACATTTATTTTATGAATTTTCCCACGATTCACATTTCTTTTGTGAATGTTATAAAAAGTTTTGCCATTTATGAAAATTTGAAGTCGAGAGAATCAGCATGGACTTCAAGGGCCCTCTTCCGTCTCTTCCGTCAAAATCAAGGAACAAATGCCACTTAACGGTCGTCGATGAGTATTCAAGATTTCCGTTTGCTTACCCTTGTCTCAATATGAACTCGTCAACAGTGATTGACTCCCTTGTTGATATTATCGAAGATAATAAACCAAAATTACCCATTCGATGGGGAAAATATATTACTAAGGGGGTAGGCGACTATGTTGCGTATTTTGTGTAACTGGAGTTTTTTCTTCAAAAATGTATCATAAATATTTTCTTGCAAAAGGCTCGTTTATATTTTCATGACCCTCGTATATGGAGAGTCTTAGTCTACATTAGCAATCTGGTTTTTACTTCAAAAATCTTCTGCTTTAAAACAATACACGAAAAATGAAGGTACATACCAAGTTTGAAGGTCTTTTATAGACTCTGTCACCACTTCCATGGGACGCAGGGCTGTAAATAAGAAATCATTATCTAAGAAAAGAATAAAACCACAAAATCAGTCTAATATTTCAACATTGCACAAACGATGCTGTTCCAATCACAATGAAACCCATAAAAGTCAATGTGGAACAACAATCCATATGACCCACGTAAATCTCACATAAATCATGAACCCAAAACCAATAAATCCATAAAAGAATCCATAAACGAAGTTTAGATCCACCTGATGAGAGCCTTCTGTGGTAAAAGAACATTTCAAATATTTGAATAATATAAAATAAATGAAGAAAATAGGTATACCTACTTTGTACGACCAGCCGTTCATTCACAATGAGGGCTCAAAGTTGGGGCAGATCAACAATCGTCAACATGAGAGTGAATAGTGAGGCAGTTTGTCGGGTAAATTTTCATACTGGCTCAGCTGATTCAAACAGCAGTTGGTTTTCAAATTTCAAGTTAATTAATAATAATTAATAATGATAATACTTTATAAAAATCATAAATAACCAACAACAATTAGTACCTAATAATGCACACTACTTGATATTAATTATTAATCATTATTGATAATTTCTAATAGAGGGGTGATCTGTACAAAGAAAATGGTTGTGTTTAAATCTGGAGGCAATCCTCCTTGTGAATTGTAGGAGCGCTTGTGTCGCAACCATCAGTTGGGGTGATTTCCCTACTCCTACTCATTCTGGTTTCGGATTGTCGCGAGTTGAACTCGCTAAAAGAAGATAATAAACCGTTGTGTCAAGAATTTGCTGAGTTTTTTTCATCGTACTCCAAATGCCAGATAATTTGGGAATATATTTTTAGAAAGCAGTGGTATATATATAAAAAACCTCCGACTGAAATGTTTCTCTTCCGTGGAAACTTCAACTCTTACTTACCCAAACACTAAATGATGTCAAGAAGACGTTGATACCGCCGGTTTTGTTGAATTGATGACACGTTGAAAATTTGAACATGACTTCAAATGTATATATACATAGTATATATGTGATATTCCATGGGCCTAAGGTGATTTTTTTTTCTTTTTCTTTTATTCAAAGTACATCGAATAATAGTGGGTCTCCTGAGAGTATAATTATGATCGGATCACTGTTCCGCTGAAGGCTCGTAGAATTAGCCATCCTAATTCGTCTGGGCCCGTCTATCGCTTCTACACTATCACGCGATTGTATCAATCAACAACGCCTTTTATCCGGTCAACCGATCTTTTTTTTTCTATTGATGTTTTTTATTTAATATCTTCGCTGTATTGGAAGCGTGGAAAGGGAGGCGTGGGGGGGGGGGTTACGTGATGAATAACCCGAGGTATAAAAGACGTAATTAAAATGATCAAATTGATTCAATCTTCCAACGCTGAAAATCGACGAAACTTGAATCGGACATGTTTGAGACCGCTTGAAGTGTTGGATCGAACCAAACGAGTTATTCGGTCGAAGTGATTCTCTGCAAGATACGAGTCATAGGAGTCGCTAGGGTTCTAAATTTCCGTTCTTACTAGCAACAGCCAACTGGCGATGGTCATTATCCAAATAAGTAAATGAACCAATATTTATGGCACACGGCGCGCAAAACTGACGGCAGGTATATAATACATATTACGTTGACTCATGAATCACCATAACATTTTCACGCTGAATCCAGTGGTGATACTCGTTTCTTTTCTCAAGTACTTCGAGTGACTAAAAGCAACCTACCCCTGATTACACATACTTTCTTAAGCTAAATGGGCATTTCCAAACTAAAGCAAATTAACCTGCACTTGTGCAAATTTTCCCCAATTTCCGGTGAATCTTTGCACAAGTGCACATTCATTTGATTCATAATCTTCGATAATGAACCATTGGAATCAAAGGGTGGAATTTTTTTGGTAACTCCCCCTCACAATCCGTTGGTATAGGTACGTTTCAAGAAAATTTAAAAAAAAAAAAAAATCCGTCTGTAGGTACGCCGCACAGTGGGGCCGAAGTTCTCAAAACTTGCCGGAAATTCAAAACTTGTAAACCGCATCTAGTCGATTGATTTTTTGTGGATGTGTTAGTCCACATGTATGTAAACACGGAGCAATAATCGATTTAGACTTTTATAGGAAGGTGAAGGTCTGGAGAGACGATGAAAGTTGGGGTTTAGGCATTTTTGCAAGAATTTGAGTTTCAGTCAGTTTTCGTTCGAGAGAGCTGTCTGTGTGTGATAGATAATGTATAAAACAACGAATGAACCTCATTCATACCATTTCAAATTTTTGATCACTCTTGTAGACCTTTTAAGCAGTGAAATTGGAAACAGCTGTCAAAATAGTAAGTGATTAAGCGTGGTTAAGTTTTTATTATTCTGATTCAATATCTGTACACTACGAATGTTCAACAAGGGACAAATAATTGATTTATTTTTCCCAGTCCAGAGATTAACACTGGCAATGAGGAGGCCGAACGCGAAGGAGATCAAGTATCATTGAGTGCAGCCGACGCTGTGGACAAATAGGCGCCGAACGTGTATAAATATATCATAAAAAAATGGATACGAGTATATCACCATCCTCAATCGCGACTCAGATGCTGCTCAGTAGATTGCGGATAACGAACTTCTCATTGGTATGTTTCTACTTACACGTTTTTCACTCCTCCCTCTCCCCCTCATACTCTTCTCTTTTTCGACTGAAACCTTCATATTAGAGAAAAACTCAGTTAGAAATGGCTGATAAAAGCACGAGAGGAAACAGGAGGGGGTTGCCATGGAGATAGTGAATGAGAGAACAATAGGAGCTGAAAGCCGTTTCAACTAGATACTACCAATTAGCCAAGTACTCGCTCTCCCTTCAAAACTGTTAAGCATTTCACCTATTCAACGGAGAAGAGTGCTGGAACCTATTTCAACCTAAACTCGACGAATAATGAGAGAACCGATAGTTATGAATTCAAAAGCGTCAATGCATGGTTGCAAAATATAACCAATAATTCGTAAGGTTGGTGCACCTAGTAGACATGGAAGCAGGTCGCATGAATTTCATTTTTCCGATGATTCCAGAAATTTTCGCCAGTGCACCAGTTTCCACCAACATTTCCATTATTCAGAAAACCATTCGATGTGATGAAATTTTCTTTTCCTGATATCTTATATTCGAATTTGGAAGAGTACGTATATTCCACTAGTTGGTTTCGTTTTGAACTAGGTGGTTATTAGTATATTATAGTAATTATTAGCCTTTGCCCACGTATAATCGGATCAAATCCATGGGTAGTAGAAGGTAGTGAAATAAGACTCCATTCCCACGCCGGAGTCGACCTCCGGTATATTTTCGATTGCAGCTGGTTCGAATCCTTCTCCAATGAACAATCTTTCTTGCAGTCTATAAAAATGTTGGGGCGGCTGTTGCCACAATCATCTACTAAAAACCGCAGGTTAATAAACAACGACGCCCGCGATATTTACATCACTGCAAGTTACAGTCTGCAACCTTACGTTATGTCTCTGTTGACTTCGAAAAATAGGAGAAAGTGGACAAGGTGGACTGTCCAAGGAAAACTTTGCTAGCACAGCTCTTCAAGCGACCCGTCCACCAGCTATTCCTCCAGTACGTAAACAGGTGGTTTTTCCAAATCACTTCATTCATCCACGATTTGTCTTCAGAAAATTTGCTGTTGAGGGGTTTTCAACGGCGCTGAATCCAAATTTGCGGGCAAAATGGTAAAATACCTACTTACTGAAATACCCCACTGCATCATGAAGAATCATGAAAATGTAATGGCAATAAGTTGGGCTCAGCATCACGGTTAGTCTCCGTCACTAAACCCCACCATAAAATCGTTACCAATGAAGGAAACGAACAATGTTCCACCATCTTGGCCAATGACTCAAACCAAAGTGGAGAGATTTCTGTGAATTGAACCATATTTTGATTTTATTCCTCACTATCTTTACTCCTGGCATTGTGGGGTGGAAATGGATTCCGATATCCTCGCGCCTTATCGCACTAATAAAACAAACACTTGCTAATAGAACCCCGAAAATTGCATAGCACAAAACGTTCGTCACATACAAACACAGACGAAAGCGAATTAAGTTTTAGGTTACAAACTCATTATAATTATTTGTATAAGGTTATTTTGCTCCCGTAGGCTTCAGTTTGTCTCAATGTCTTAAGAATCAAGCTTCTGAGAAATGTCCAGAAGTTAATGTTAGAATCTATCAGTCACTTCCAACATAATAAGCGAGTCAGCTCTGTAACGTCATCAGCTCTGTAAAATCATCAATGGTTGATTCGAAGTGATGAAGAGGATTTCAGGTGTCACTCATCAATCAGATAACTTACGCTAATATTCGAATGGTGAAGGAAATGGACAACTGTGGGGGACATTGTCATAGTAAAACGGATGGTTCACGTCCTCGGCACTATGCCCATTTGAAATTGATCAGTTGAAAGTTCGGACCAGGCTGAAGATGAAACACTTCCCTGTCCGTAGGTCAATAGGAACAAGTTAAAATATGGTTTGACATTTTCAAAACGCCAAATGTCGAAAAATTCAGATGTAATGGTATAGTTCTTTGTAGAAAATTGAATGGAGTCTTGCATATTTCCTCTACAGGTCTTTTTAACTTCAATAACAAATAACACTCCCCGTAAAAATCACCCGCCTCCCGGGTGGGATAAATAACAGTGTTTGTTAGGCAGCTGGAGAATCTGAATCCAAGCTCAGAATTGTCTTATTACGTCAGAAATTCGAGATATTTCATCTAGTACTACTCATCTAGTACTACTCTTTCCATTTCAAATGAGACTTTGAATGATACTGCAAGACGGTTCTTTCGAAAATTATGGCGATTTTTAGGTGAGGATTGACAAGAAAAACTTCTACTGGGCTAAACAAACCCTTTTTTGTCATCCAATATTTAAACCATATCAAACGTATAACTATGGGGTTTCCGAAGATGCTAATTACGGATTTGAGGTCAGATTACAAAACTTTAAGATGGTGGCTACAATATGGTGCGAAAGTATTTTTGAAGAATCATGGTTCAAATAGGCGACAAGAGCCTGTTTTCTAATAAGAGGTTATATTTCTAGACTAAGGCCCACTTTCACCAAAAAATTAAATAACGGAGATTACCCAATCTTCGTTTAAGTTAATCTTGGAAGATAAACCTGAATGTCTTTCACCAAACCAAATGTAGTTTAAACTCAGAATGAAATAACGGAGTTTAGCAAACGGAGATTACGCAAACTGTCCAACTGTGCAAACCGTCCCGTACGACAAAAGTTGGACAATATGACGCGCCGGGACTATAACTATCATAACTATAACTACATCGTGAAAACAACAACCACGACCACTCAGCTAATGTTCTTCGTCCCTATAACATATTCTTGATTGAGATTTCCGATTTCTCCGTTACGAGGTAAGGTACCCATGTAATATCATAGAGTACTTATATACTATATTATAGCACGACAGTTGTACACTGTTTTGCGACCTTTCATGTGTAAAACTGGTTCCACTTGTCCACGCCTCCATGAATAGTACAGCATAATACCCTATTATCTATTGTAGATGGACAAAAAGAAGAGGGCTCCCAATTTTTCGTCGAACGAAAAAACAATATTGGCGGAGCTTATGAAGGAATATTATTCAATAATTGAATCAAAAATGTCAAATAGTGTCAGCCGGACGGAGAAGGCTGAATGCTGGACTCAACTGGCTTCACACTACAACTCCATATCCGGCTACGCATTCAGGAGCGTGGAGAGCCTCCGGGTAGCTTGGGATAACTTAAAAAAAAATGCGAGGAAATCTGCGAGCCTCGTCAAGAAGGAGCTGTATCGCACAGGTAGTTTGACTTTATTGTGCTACAAATTGGGTTTATCTGTACGTAATTTCCGAGCAAAAAGTGTTGCAAAAATAGGTGACCCAATGGTCACCTCTGCCAAACCAACCAGTCAGTGTACCGTTGTAACATTAATTTACCACTTTTTTGTAGGAGGTGGGGTTTCAACAGCTCCCCCCATTAACAAGCTAGACGAGGAGGTCCTGAGAATCATAGGTGTCTCTGGGACAGGGGTGGAACATCAATTCGATTCAGGTATGCAAATGAATATTTAAGCAAAGAATTTGTATAATATACATCCTCAGTTCTCTAGTGAATTATTCTATCTCGTTGCTAGCATATCTATTGTAAATTTACATTCCCAATGAACCTTTGCAAAATTTCCCATAACTACCTATATTTTTACCCTGTTTTTTCTCTTCAGATTATATGGATGACGTTGAAGTTCCAACTCAGTACCTCAGTTCCAACGTTGAAATACCTCATGTCCGGCCTCCAGCCGTGCCTCAAACCGAGGTGGCAAGTAGTAGCCAGAAACCATCAGTGCAATGTGCTGTACGTACTTTGGGTTACAACTCCTATAATTAATTAATAATTATTCTATAACTTGTCTATAGGAGAGACGAATCATGATGGCTATTGTTAAAACTCTTGGGTTTTTTAAGTTTTACATACTACCAAAATTTCCAGTGATATTATTTGCTCTTTATTTGGCAGATAAAAATTGCGATAGTTCACGTGACCTTCCATAATGTAAGTATGGGCGAGTGGCATCCAAAGGTTTCGATTTTACCGGTAAATAGTTGAATGGCTGGGTGCATTGTAATGTAGAATTTATAACGGCACTTTTACGTATATTATTGTAGCAGTCACATTGTAGCTAACGTTAGTAATAGCTAGATAACATGTACGTAACGTATTGTACGAGTAACATAGTTCTTTGCTTTGGTGAAAAAAATCCTTTGCTTTGCTCTGTATAGAAATAATGTAATGAATCTTTACAAAAAAGAAGGCAAGTTGATTGTGTGATGTGCGGCGAGGTGAGTCAAACGTGAATTTCTTTGTTAGCATGACATTGAAGCCCTTTTCCATTGCAGTTAGAAGAAAGTGTGTTGGAGTACACGCTCGAAGATGGAGTTCTACTACCAGTTGGGGCTTCCGAAAAGAGAGAAGATTCATCTGAAGTAAGCAACTTTAAAGGTTCTTGACCACTGGTATGTGCTGTTGGGAGTATCGAGGGTTTGTCCAAATAAAACAATTTTTCTAGGCCGACGTTTCGCAATAAATGTATTGGATCTTCAGGGCTACAGAGGAGGAATACACAGGTGGAATGAACATTGGTATAGAAACATGGCTTGCTTGCACAACTTACTAATATCTATTACTTACTTACTAATGACTATTATTTACTTATCAAAATTATGTGGTTGTTCCATAGTGAGAATTACCTTGAGAAAGTTGTGGGAGCTGTTTAGAGTGGAGGGTTCATAGCGGGTAGGTAGGATCGTCAGAGTCCCAACTATTGAATAAGATGTGAATATGAATAAAGACGGTAAATATGAATGTTGAAGCAATATGTTGGAATACTGAGAATCAGAGATACTTACAGTATGCATGTGGAAGGGCACAACTCACATAATATGTCTTAAAATTAGGTGCAATATTATTTATTTGCAATACATTTATTGCAATACATTTATTGCACCTAATTTTAAGACGCGTTACTGATAAAGAACTTTTCAGTATGTATTGTCTTTATTCATATTCATATCTTATTCAATAGTTGGGACTCTGACGATCCTACCTACCCGCTATGAACCCTCCACTCTAAACAGCTCCCACAACATTCTGAAGGTAATTCTCACTATGGAACAACCACATAATTTTGATAAGTAGATAATAGTCATTAGTAATATAAGAAATAAGTAATAGATATTAGTAAGTTGTGCAAGCAAGCCATGTTTCTATACCAATGTTCATTCCACCTGTGTATTCCTCCTCTGTAGCCCTGAAGATCCAATACATTTATTGCGAAACGTAGGCGTAGAAAAATTGTTTTATTTGGACCAACCCTCGATACTCCCAACATCACTCCTTGTAAGCAAGTTATTCAAATGTGCAGGGTTGCCCATTCACCAAGACAATAGCACCCGCCCTTCTCACAGCTAATTTCTGACTACACCCTCACCAACTTGATTTTTTTCAAGACTTTCATACATTAAATTGGAGTTTGCTTATTTAATAGCGAGTATTTATCGAACAATGTTTGTTGCGGATATGGATAAGTATACTGGTTGAAGCGTACCACCACTTTAATAATATATATTATGGTGAGGCTCGTTCGTCAGAGGAATTGAGCAGAGTTCTGATTTTGAGGACAAAGTGATGGACTTCATGTCTTTAATTTCATCCCTATCCTTGTTTATTTGATTAAAATACAATGAGGTTCTCCTTGGTTCAAGGTTTCTATGAATCACTTGACTTCAATAACAAGTACGAGTAACTAGAGTGATGTGTTTATTTTCTGTGTGTACACTAGTATAATGGCCCAATGTAGTGTTTTACGAGTAGTATTACTTTGTAAATTACAACTCTTTGTAGCAGCTGAATCGATAATACTATTGTCTAAAACTTTCAGGCTTTGCTGGGAAACTCGAACACTTGGAAGGACGTCGTCCCTCGAATGCTGTACAGTAATAAGCATCCTGCTCTCAAACGTGCGGCAGACCGTACCTCAAAGTTGGCTAATGAGGAGAATTTGGCCAAAGTCCTCAAGAGACGGAGGCCTACATTATCACTCAGCGACGAATTGGTAGAGGAAAAAATAAGGCTGACAAAGGCGATGAGAGAGGGTCAGGAAATTGAAAACCAAAAAAAAGAAGTCGAGCTGGAGTTATTGAAATTAGAACTATACAGAAAAAGTCGAGAAGTAGGGATTAGGGAAGAGGAGGAAGTGGTAGAAAATTGAAAAGAAATATGGCAATATGCTACAGTACAAAAAAGGTTTATTAGTTTCAATAAAAGTTATTTTTGTTGTCATGTTTGTTTGTTATGTGTTGTATCAAGTTCCCTGTTCAACCAAATACAATATAAATTGAAATTGAAAAATGAAAAAATGAACTTCTTAAAATGAATTAGGTCATTTACGGCAAGAATGAGAAATATTCGTTTATCAGAGCTCTTCTTTGGGGAGCTCTGAGGACGTCATTTCGTTCATTTCGAGTTAACGGCCTCTCCGGCTGTGGACCCATGCGCCCGAGCTCGAACAACTCTTCCCACGGCATTGGCAGTTGGACGTCCTGGTCATTGGGAGGCATTGGATCGCCACCTCGAATGGCAATGTTATGAAGCACGGCGGAAGCCACAATGATGGGTATGGAATTTCGGAGCTTAACATTGATGCCGAGTGCCAATATGGGAAATCTCCTCTTCCACACTCCAAAAGTACGTTCCACTGGATTCCTCGTCCTAGAAGAGAAACAGTTGATATAATAACGCAAGGGCTATTATTGAATAATGCAGGTTCCGGTGTATATCCCAAGTGGTGGTTATATTTTATAATGTGACATAACTTGTACCTAATTTGGGCCTCATTGTAGGTGACCTCCACTGACGACTCCGGATTTTCTAGTGGTGTCATTAGGTATGCCCTGTTGGCATAGCCCGAATCTCCCAAAACTATGGAATTATCGAATTCCCCATTTTCTAGGCGAGCTCGAATTCTTGACTGGTCAAATATCGTCTGGTCATGAGTGCTCCCAGGCCACCGTGCCACAATATCCATTATTTCCAAGTTGGCGCTGGAGACGACTTGGACGTTCAAGGAGAAATATCCTTTTCGATTGCGGAAGTATTCCGCATCTCCCCCACCTGCAAATAACAGTGATCAAATTTCACGTCGCATTCAATTTGGGTAGATACAAAACGTTTTTCAGACAATAAATATTTTCAGTATAATAAATGAGGAGGTAGCAAGCAAAAGGGGTTTTCTCACATATTTTTCAAAAGTGAGTTAGATAGTATTTTATTTTCTACTCTTTGAGAGCTTTCTGATGTTAAAGAGTTCGTGGCCTCAAAGGGCTTTTTCCTCCTCAAAAACCGAGTACAAAAATGGGTTTGCGAGCGAAAGGGGTTTTCTCCACCATCGCGTTGTGAACAAAAGCAGCTTTCTCCGACTAGCCAATGAGAACGCGCCATGCTCAGGAAGAAAACTGCAATCAACAGCCCTAATGAGTATGAAGCAATTTATCGAAAAATTGGTCAAGTAAAAAAAACTCGGAGAAGATTGGGTTTTGTACGATTTTAAGGAACTGAAAAAATACTTCAAAAATCTTGATAAAATCAGTTCAACAAAAAGAATTATCTTGAGGAAATTCAAAACCAAGAAAGGATACTCCAGCGTCAAGTTTAAAGGATTGAGCACTTTCTGATTCGAATCTGAAGAGGATGATATCTTTCAATCTACCTTCAAAAAAGGTTACGACGGCCTCAAATTGAGTTTTGTCTACGTGCCACAGCTTCCTCTGACACATCCCATTGGTTCAGAAAAGAAAAACGACGTGAGAAAGCTGTTGGCTCTCATTTTTGGAAACGACTGGGCTTTAGGTCAAGACGAATTTTTCAGCTGGTACAGAGGGTTGCTAGGAGCCTCTCAACAGGAAGACGATTGCGAGGAAGAACAAGAAGAGTGTGACTGCTTGGAACATGAAAGAGCTGTTAGGATTTGATTTCGCAGAGACAGCATTATGATACATTACAATATGGTTTAAAAGTTTAAAAAAAACAACGTTTTACCCCATTTTTAACCAATATTCGAAGTTGATTATTAAAAGTTTACCATAGTTTCACCATTTTGTTATTATTGACCTTACTGGCATAAAAACGTAAAATCCAAGGTGAAAAATAAACAATTTTAGCCAACTTTTGGGCTTTTGTGCTAAACATTTAGTCAAAAGGGGTTTTCTCCATACTTCACTATGACTTTTCTCTAACAATTTGTATATTTTTAAATCACTTTCTTTTTATATAAAAAAGTTGGATCTTAGCAGAGCTCAAAGAAACAAAAATCACGTTTAAATCGCGATTACAGCTCAAGAAAAACGTTTTTCGTGGTTTCCCAACAATTTGCAAAATGTGAGAAAACCCCTTTTGCTTGCTACCTCCTCAAATATTCAGACAATAAACGATTTTCAGTACAATAACGTAAAATCCAGGGCGGTGTTTGATTAAAAGTTTGTCCGTTCCACCCACACACATCATGTGTTTTACTGTTAGGGCAACATGCACCCGAGCGTAGCAAGGGTTCAAAATCGTAGTTCATTTAAAACTTAAATACTTACCAGGATTAATAATTTTCACATGGGTGCAATCAATGGCTCCTATCACCCGCGGAAAAGCTGCAATGGTGTGGAAATCCACTTGGTTTTTCACCATCTCCGCCCTTGTCCTGGGGAAATGAATGAATTGGCGGGATAATAACGCCAACTCCTCGGAGACCCTAGGAACAACAAAATTATTGTCAGCAGCATACCTTCGGTAATTGTGGTGGTGTTTTCGAGTGGTACATTCTCAATCAAATATGCTTATAATATTGTCGAATGATGTTCTTCAGTTGTAAACAAAAACCAAACAATCAGAGCAGAGGCCTTGGTAGGTACCTACCTGTGTACTATCCTGTGAGCTGTAGCCTCGCTGACCCCGCTGAAGTCAGCACAGCTCAGTTGGGTGTTCCCAGTTGCGAAATACCTCAACGTGAGTAGAAGCTGATTCATCGGAGATACGGCATCATTTCTAAAGAAAAGAAAAAAGGTGGTTATTTCGAATGTTTGTGGGTAGGTACATCTTTTATAGAAACTAAATGCTTGCATAAGAGTCTGCAATACATTGAAAAATTTTATGTCAATTTTGTACTACAGACGTCTATTTCCTCAAGTCCTATTTTCTCTTTGTTTATACGAATCAAAGGACGGTATTCTGTGGCTGATGGCTAAATCAAAACAAACAATAACAAAACAACGAATCCCAGTTTCCTATACGACCAACTTTGTTTGGATGTAGTATTACTTTCATGAGAACAGAAATGTAGGTAACGTCAACCTCAAGCAATTGATCACAAAACATATCGTGGGCTACAGAAGACACACCAACAACCGGAAATTAAAGTAGGCATATACCTAGGTAGGTAATATCGTTAATCTTGTTCCTCCTACACAATATCTATATATCAATGTCAAATGTTACTCCAGGATCTCTTCAAAAGTTTCGCAAGTTGAGTTTCGAGATTCGATTTTTCTGGTTTCGGTTTTGAGATTCGAAATTCCTGGTTTTGACCATCACTACTACGTAGGTAGTAATCTAGTTTCCAAACTTTTATAAATTAAAATTCCGTTTTCGACTTACTTGTCCGTTGGAAACTCCAGGCGAGTGTCGAGGAGTCCGAGGACTTGGAGAACCGTCCGTTTTGAGAGCCGGAATCTCCGCCGAAACTCCACATCGTCCATTTCTTCAAAGTGTGGGACCCGTCGCCTGATTTTCCTTGGCCGTCTTCTTGGGACATCGTCCTCGTCTGACGAATCAAATATAATGGACAATGCCAACTCGCGCGAATCCATTTGAAGTCACACACAAATAACACCGTGAAAAGGCAGAGAAGGACTTGGAGGGTGACAAATCAGCTGTTCACAGGCGGCCATATTGGCATATTGGAGATAACGGAGTTTAGTAAAGTTATCTCTGCGGATTTCGGCGGCTTAAACTCGAGCCCCCTCGGTGGGAGTTTAAACTCATAAAGCGTTCTGGTGAAAGACGTTGAACGTTAATCTCCGTTATTTTCTAACCTATCCCGGTTTAAACTCGTTTCAAATGTTTGGTGAAAGTGGGCCTAAGGGAATTTTCGGCATGGGTTTAGTGTCCTCAAAAACCTCCTAGTTATATGTTTACATGGTTCAAAAGTTGTATGATAAAAAAGGGTTTGTTTAACCAAGCAGAAGCTTTTCGTGTCATCTCCTCACCTTGAAATCGCCATAACTTCTGAATGAATCATCTAACTGTATCATTCAAAGTCTTTTAAAGGGAAAGTACTAGATGATACTAGATGATGTAGTATGTAGACAAAAAAAGAAATATTTTATGCAGCCTGTATCTAACATCAAAAATAGCCAAAATAGCAATTTTCCGTGAACATACCCTCGAATATCTCAAAATTCAGTCGTGATAGGACGATTCTGAGCTTGGATTCAGACTCTAAGCAGAAAATGACTTTGGAAATGACCTCCAGCTGTTCAACAACAAATCCTTGCAGATCTGTGTAATTTATAATTCAAACCATTGATTCATCCATAATTTATCCAACTATCGCATTGGTGTTCGGAGTAAAAAATGGTGGCTCATTTACGCTAGTATCCAAAACGCTTGGATCCTGTACAAGAATAAGGATGCAAGTATGTCACAGCTAAAATTCAGACGTCCCATCGCGCAGACCTATTTGACAAAGTTTGCCACTCCCAGACTGCGACCTGGCAGGACTTCCAAGGCCTATCCACCAAACTTTGACGTCAGATATGACAAAATTGGACATTTTGTCATCAGCACTCCAGAAAAGAAGAGGAGGCGTTGTGCCAGCATCCTTTGTGGTGCAAGAGTCCGTACGATGTGCCAAAAATGTGACGTGGGCTTGTGTGTTGATTGTTTTATGCCTTATCATTCCCTGCAATGACTTTTTCACTATTCGGTTCTAAATTTATCGTTTTTTCAATTTTTATTCTATTTCTAATACCTAGTCAAGCCACCAATGATGTTTCCTTTTAATAAAAGATGTTCGCAGTTAAGGAAATACCAATTGTATCTTAACCATCCTAAAACAGTCATCAGTGAATAACCGGGTGTATTAGATCCCAGTGTGCCCATACGGGCACGGGCTACATGGACACCTTAATGGGGTGTTGAATTTTTAAAACTATTTTTCTCATATTCAGACATGTCTAGTGGACAACCCTACCGATTTTCATTGAAAAATATTGAAAACAATATTTACGGGACATAATGGGTTGAGTCAGTTTTCCTAGGAATGACATCATAATTTCATGAGACAATACCGATGGAGTTGGTCCAAAGAGGAAAACGTTCGAGAGCACAAAAGCTTTCTAAGGAATGGAAGAAGAAGTGAAATACGATCGTCCAACAAAGGTAGCCACGTCTTGAGAGACTCGGTAAAGAAGCGGCTTGAGGTAAACTTTGAAACAGTGGCTCTTAGTACAGGTTCCTAGATTTAGCTTTGACGGCCGGTATTAAGTTTCCCCTGTCTCCCGAAGGTCTTCTTAAGACCTCGAGAAATGGCCCCCAAAACTCCATCGGTATCTGAATCTGAAGAACATGCTCGAAGTTGGGTGAAATACGTGGCAGAAGAGGGAAAGGAGGCGAAGCAAAAAGAGCATTACCCCCTGCTTCAGATATTTGGGGAAGAAGTGAAATATGACCTCAGCCGTTTAACCAAGGAAACATCACGTGACAGAATCCCCGTATAAATCAAAAACCGGAATAGCTCACCCCTAATCGCTCGAAATGAATATCGAGGCGGACGGGCCTCAAATGTCAAACCATCGTAAAACTTGGTTCTCATTCATTTTATCATGGAACGAACGGATAAGTTACACAAGGAAGGGCTTTCCGTTGTTCGCGGATCCCTCGCCTGCCGCACGGTCATTGTTCAAACGGCTGTTGCCATCTTACAATCCTCTTCATTCGCCAAAAAATGGCCTTCTTTAGTTTGATGATGAACAATTGTACTTTTGATTAGTCCAAAAATATCTACATGGGAAGGTTTGAAAAGTTGTTGCAAACTGAAACCACGAACGAAATTATTATCTGAAGAACGGAGCTGTGTTGAATGCTGTGTAATTGGGGTGGGGGAGTTTGTAACTTGCTCAGTGAAGTTCTCTTCACTAAATTACATGTCGAAATAATAATAATTTATTTATATAAACTACGAATGAAACAATCGTATAAAAGATAACTGATTCATGATTCATTTGTATTTATTATAACTAATTGGTGTTCACTTGAACCTACCCACGTCAACAATAATTAATACCAAGAACAGAAAATGAAATAGTTTCTTCGTATGAATCAACTACGTCAATACAAGGGGTAGTATTAAACAGGAATGAATACCATCACCATGAAAAAAAATACAAGTATCTGCACAAGTTTCACAATACAGTAAAATAAATACAATTATATGGTCCTTCGGTGACTATAAATTTGCATAACCAATCAGCCGTCTGCGTTGTTCTGTATTTGCAGAAACTGCCTGTGATTTGACCTCAAGTTCATTAATCACACAATATTCATACAGGAGCTGGAGCATTATTTGCATGCCCAGATACGAAGCAACAACAGATTTTCAAAGAACTATTCAATTATATGACATTATTTGTAATATTTGTATAAATTATAGGTGACTCGGCTTTTTGCATCATGCCCTATCTCAAATATTTGTTTTCATTGGCGGTATCGTATACTATGGGTTTTTACTTGTAGTTACTCACGTCGTCACGTACCCAACTGAAAATATCCAAAATGACCTTGCTTTGTAGACACAAAAAGTATTTTAGCACTCGACGTCACAAAGCCACTGTTGTATGAACCAGCTGATCGTCAGTACCTATAAGTTTCCTGAAGTTCTACAGTTTGATCCACGCTATTGTTGACGATTTTTCCTTAGATTTTTACCTTTGTGCTCCCATTATAAACAGACGGCTGGACATAGCTTAAATGTGACTGGTGACAAAACGTGGGTTCGTCACTATACTTCACTTACCTCCTGTCACTCCTAAGAGGAGCATAGGGCCTCAACGAAGTTTCGCCGTCCCTCTCTGTTTCCTGCCATCGCCTTGACCTCCTGCCATGAATTTCCAGCCCGGCAAGCCTCCAAATATCCGGAGCCCAGTCCAAAGCCATAGAGCTCCTTATCAAGGAGCTCATCATTGGAAATAATGTCTGGCCAATAATATTGGCCAGACATTATTTCCAATGATGAGCATATATTATATGCCAAGGATTCGGCTCAGGCAACAATTAACAAATACCTGGATGCCTGGGTTAGCGTTTTTGTCGTTTCCCAGGTTTCACCGCCATAGAGAAGAACGGATTTAACATTTGTGTTGAATAAGCGCAGCTTGGTCCCGAGAGAAATATATCTATTCCTCCAACCCGGGTAGAGCTGGAAAAAAGAGGCGTTTGCTTTCCTAATCCTGCTCATTGCATCTTCATCCGCTCCCCCTACAGCATCGACGTTACTTCCAGGGAATTGGAAACAATCGACCTGCTCCACGACCTCTCCATCCACCACCAGGTTATCTCTCGAGGTTACGTTTATCCTTATCTCCTTTGTCTTGCTGACCTCCGTCTGCCTCCGAGAGCCTTCGTCATCAGAAGATCTAAAATCAGGAGAAAGAGGATCGGGGAAGAAATGAAGCCGCCAAGAACTACCTAGCAGGAGTACCTTTGTACATCTCCTCTATCAACAGCAGCATTTTTTCCGGGACTCCATAAACCTGAAGGGCCCTCCACCTTTTTTATTGTTTGACCGAATCAAACACCTTCCGGAAGTCAATAAAGGGAGCATAGAGTGGGCTTTGAGACTCTGCACTCTGTTTCAGGATGATACGGAGTGTGTTGATGAGATCAACACAGCTCCTGTGACCTCTTGAAACCTGCTTGCTCTCGTAGGAGGATTCTCTCTACGTGATCTTTCATCCTTTCAAGCCTTACTGGCCATAGTGAGCAGAGTTATGCCCCTCCGGCTGTCGCATTTGGTTAGGTCACCTTTTTTGGGCAATTTTATTATGAGGGCCTTCTTCCATTCGTGTTCTTAATTGTGACTGGTGACGAAACGTGGGTGTGTCACTATACCCCTGAGTCAAAAAGGCAGTCTCTACAGTGACGCCAAACCCATTCACCCTAAAACAAAATCAAAGTCTACTTTTCTGTGAGGAAGATTATGGCATCTGTCTTTTGGGACAGGAAAATTATATTATTGCTCGATTTTACCTAAAGGAATCACCATAAATGCATCTGCATACCGTGAGACACTCAAGAAGTTAAAAAAAAAATCGAGGACAAAAGGAGAGGAATGCTGAGTTGTGGTGTGTCACTCCTTCATGACAACACTAGACCTCATCCCACTCAGATCCTGCTAGTTTCATTTGGGTGGGATCTTGCGACTCATCCACCATTAAAGTATCACTTTTTCAATAAATGGAAGGAGTTTTTGGATGGACAACGATTTTCAAATGACGAGGAGATCCAGGATGCTGTCGAAAAAATGGCTTCGGGATGTGGAGTGGTATACAAAAACTGGTCCCTAGGCTTCAAAAATGTGTTGACATCAATGGCGATTACTTACCTAGAGAAATAATGACAATTTTTGACACTTATCCTGTAAATTTCATTTGGATATAATATATTCAACTTATTCATTATTATTCATTTTTCGATTTATAACACATGATGTATCCTTACTTTCTGGACGTCCCTCGTATCAATCACTACCCTACAAGGCTCATGTTAAATAAGTTGTGACAATCGTTTACGTAACCTCCGAACCCCAAAAACAACTCCGTTGTAAAAACTGACCCGCCAAAAACCTCAGCCGCAAAAAGGAATGATATCCATTTTGCCCGCCAGCCACATATATAGGATGCTCGGTGCTTCGCACCTCGCTGTTGAGTGTGCATATAGAAACCTGATCCTCCTACCCCTAACCTCCACCGTCAATGTTTTCCTGTTCCCTGTCTCCTTCCCACAACCCCTTCTCACCCTTAGTCACCCTCGGTTTCACCTAATATGTTTCCTCTGTTACACCAGCAGGGAGCTTTACGCTTCTTTCAATGCTGTTGGCGGGAGCTTTTTGCCAGATGAACAAGCCTGAATTGAAGCATTACTTCATTATACCTAGGTGTACCACCACTGATTACTCGTGACCACCAGTAATACTTATAATATAGTAATGCTTCAATTCAGGCTTGTTAATCTGGCAAAAAGCTCCCGCCAACAGCATTGAAAGAAGCGTAAAGCTCCCTGCTGGTGTAACAGAGGAAAGATATCAGGTGAAACCGAGGGTGACTAAGGGTGAGAAAGGGTTGTCGGAAGGAGACAGGGAACAGGAAAACATTGACGGTGGAGGTTAGGGGTAGGAGGATCAGGTTTCTATATGCACACTCAACAGCGAGGTGCGAAGCACCGAGCATCCTATATATGTGGCTGGCGGGCAAAATGGATATCATTCCTTTTTGCGGCTGAGGTTTTTTGGCGGGTCAGTTTTTACAACGGAGTTGTTTTTGGGGGATATCACATCTTTTTGCATGGCTAGTTTTCGAGCGGTACTTATACAATACGGTTCAATTTAACAAAAGTACCTACGAGGTAACTAGTAAATGTTTTCCTAAATGAAGTTTTATCCTAGTCAAAATTTAGTAAAAAATTAGTACGCCTACTAATTTGCCTTTTTGTTTCTTCTTTTTGTGACAAGAATAATTATTTTTTGGAAATTATTGTTTGTTATCTGAAATGTGTTTGAAAAATAAGTAGTTTTAAAATTTTTGCGAATTGGTTAAATAGTAGTTTTAAAATTTTCGATTAATTAAAACAATTAACAATTTTAAAAAATTATTAAAATTTAAAACAATTATTATTATTATTAAATTTGAAAAAATAGAAAGAATTAGAAATTTGAATGAATTTGAATTAGAAATTTTTTGAAAATCTGTTGCATTTTTTCTTGGGGATTGTGCAAATTTTTGTTGTTGAGAATCATTACAATAATTTTAATTATTGGTGTCGAAGAGAAAGTGGAAAGAGAAAGTTTCTTCTTCTTGGAGTGCCGTTTACGAATTTCGGACGTTGGCGACCTCTCACATATAATCCTGTGATGCACGTCTTCACAAGTTATACGGGACCTACAGTTTATCGCCGGTTCCGAACGGCACTATTTGAGAGGCTGTACTAGGCAAATGATACTGGTGGTAGTTTGACATTGCTTTCCACCAGGTGACCGCCGCAACGGCTAAGTATGTGAAAAATCCTTTCACGCCAGCGGGTATTGAACCCAAGATCTTACGCATCGCGGACAGACGCGCTTGTCCACGAGGCTACCGGCGGCCACAGAAAGTTTGCAAAACGTAAAACGCACGTTTTTATACCAAAAATCGCGAATAACTCGAGAACCGTTGGGAAAAGTGGCAAAGTACCCTCATTCGAAAGCCCATTAAATTTCCTATCGATCCTTATACAGGCGCCACTCTACGACAATTTTTCTGACCACCGTTCAACTTTGATGTTTTCGGAAATTAGCCAAATCAGTAGATGTGGAATTTATTCACGTATTTTTGGCTGTGGATTAGTCAAATCGATTGAGATTTAGTTCAAAATTATTGAGCATATTCTAGACAACCTAGCGGACATTTTAAGACCACCCGCACCAATTTTCATCAATATTTGCGGCAGTTGTTGTTGAAAATAGAAAAATCACCATAACTCCTTTATTTTCCCCCTTAGGAAGCATTTTTTGATCTCAAATTAGACAGTTTGAAAAGCTGAACACAACTAAAAAAGAAAATCTGAAAAAGCTTCAATTTTGAAGGAGTTATGACCATTTGAAATTCCTAAAAAACACTATTTCCCCCCAATTGGGGGGGAAATGGGGGGAGGGAGAAAAAATGGTCAAAAGGCACTCCCTTGGAGCATAACAAACGTGTGTGCAAAATTTCAGCTCGATCCGATTTGTCTGCTGGGCTGTAGCCCCGTCAATGAACAACAACGACAACGACAACAAGAAGAAGAAGAAGAAGAAGAAGAAGAACACGAAAAACGTGAAAAATAGTGGTTTTAAAATTGTTATAACCCCGACACCTGATGTTCCCAAGAGCTGAAATTTGTTTTACGTCCTCACGTGCCCCTGGAGAGTTGGTGTACAAAAAATCAACTCTCGAGACACTCAGGGGACCGAGCTATGGTAGGGTGAAAACCCCAACTTGTTCCGTCGCGTAATCAGTGTCTCAGTCGCTTCGGTTTTCAGGGCTTCGGTTTTCTTGGCGGGCGGGACGCTCCTGCGTCCCTAGATTTCGGTTGTTTTTGGAGATCGTCCGAGTAGACATTTTCACACTGAAGAACAAAATGGTTTGTCGGTTTTTGACTAGGAATCAGAATTTTTGTTACGATACAAAATTGTTGCATATTTGTTCCTGTTACGCTGACAGAAATCCAATCCATAAACAATCGGGTAGTTAATATTGTTCGAGTACCAGTGAGAAGCCACTTTGAGATTAGCGAATACATCGGAAGGTTAATCGAGCTCGTTCCGACTCCCACAGCGCAGCGGACAGAGATGGAGGAGGAAGATGAAGCCCCCAGGGGGACACTACGAATTGAAACATATTTCCTAGAAGACCTCTGGTGGAGGAGATATCAGGGAAGGTTCTACTTGATAATAGCAGGTCTTGACGATGTAATTGTTACGTTCCTCTGGCCACAAAACCGTATGGAGTTTGCGTTTAAATCAAGGGAAAGGTAAACCAAAGGCAGCCTTTGAGGCTTGGGGTCAACGAGACCCCGTAATTAGAAGCAATGAAGGGGCAACCTATAGATAATCCGGTAGGGGAACAAACTATCCCTCCGGACCTGTCATTCTCACTCACCTCTCCCTCACGGGGCCTTCTGAATGGCCTTCACAACCGATTCATGTCCAATAGCATCTGTATATCATTTTCAAATGTTTAGGCCTCTGATGATAATTATATACGCACAAACGGGCTCGTTTGTTTTATTCTAATAGTTAAAGTTATGCCGTACAATGGTATTACCGACCAGCTCGGATGCTCGTCGAATAAAATTTCAGCACGAGTAAATCATGACGATTCATGTCTTTGTGACGAGTTACCAGCCGTCTACGCGCTAATATTGTCCTCTCGAAAATAGTGGTATATACTAAATGCATATCTATCTGTTTAGTAACTAAGTACAACAGAAAACCCGTATACATCACAAACAACTATACAGGGTGTCCCCCAAAAACGCCCCCCTGCTAAAATCGTTATTATTGGGCTAAAAAAAATTTGTTTTTCCTTCAAACTTAATGAATTTCTGTAAGGATCTCAGAAAAGACAAAATTGTAGCATAAGACCTGCATATTGCCTAATATGTAGAAATAAATTAAGCAAATTATTAAAATTATAAATTAATTATTTATTAATGCATTATTAAATAATTCATTTATTTTCAATAATGAATTAATAAATTAATAACATGAATAAATCATGCAAGAATAAAGGAGAGGCTGTAGCCTTGATAAACTGAATGAGAAGACGAACATGGTAAGGGTATTTTTAAGTTATATAACTCCGCTCTCTTTAGACCTAGCGACTTGAAACTTTCTGGGCTTCTTATGATTTACACCAAGAAAATTCACACCGAATTTGAAGTTGAGTGGTCGGATAAGAGCCGAGATATCGATACCTGAAAAAGAGAGTTTCGTGACGTCCGTCAAACATACACTTGTTTGCTTGGAGGCGCGTTCCTAGATAATGGGCCATCTGGACACCATCACCTCTGAAAACACTGAAAATATCATACATATGAGGTGAATCTAACCACTCCTACTTCCAAAATGCAGTACTATTTGAGTCCCTAGAAGTAGAATAACCGTGATTTTGTGGTTTTGATTCTTAGGAATGAATAAAGTTTGTTTTCATAATCAGGACAAGAGTATCTTTGTTCCCCCAATGCTTCCGCTACACTGGGGGTAATGTGTGTCTCTCAGGATGCGTATGTTCAGTAACAATGTTGCGTAGAGAATTTTTTAATAATCAAATTATGGTATATTTTTAATATTTTTAAACGGTTACTGAAGGTGATGATAGGAGCGATTGGCTACACTCATGATTATGCAGATGATAACTTCTAGCTAGTTTTGCCGGATGTAGCTAGACATAGAACCAATAATTGGTTCTTATTATTGGGTTTCGTTCAAAGTCTACTATTATTCAATATCCTCACTCATGCAGGTAGAGATATGCACCCTCCACAACTGAGGTATCGGGGAGAGATTGGCCAGAAGCTGTAAAAGTCAAATTCGACAGCACGTATCGAACAATTAACATAAAAGTTGTCTCTCCCTTCAAAAAATATGTTAATTTTGCCCAGCGTTTAGTAGAGCGCAAAGGACAAGGTTCAACAAATTTGGGGGAAAAAATGACGAAGAGGAGGAGAGAAGGAAAAAAGTTATTAGTATTCTATGATTCGATGTTGTGTTGTTGCCACCCCCTGTCGGTTAGGGTATTCTACCCCTAGAGATGGTTATCTTAGTAGGTAGAAGTCACCTGCCCCTCCTCTGTCGGTCCACATAGGTAGGTATAAACCCTGTGTCGACAGGCTAATCAATTATATCAACTCCCCAGACATTTTGATTTGGTATTCCAGTTTTCAACACCATTTTCTACCTCATTTTTTTTTATCTTGGAGAAACTATGCGTCTTTCTGAAGCTGATTGGTCCATCCTTAATTTTGCTGACCGCTTATGACAGTCCTTACAGCGGTTTTCAGTGGACACACATTAGTTTGTAAGTGCATAATATGCACTTCATATTATGAAAGTTTGCTATGGTTGATCTGAGGGATAAAATGTATGCATTGAAGACGTTAGCTAAGTACCTACTCAACCTTATTAACTTGGTACATGGTATCATGTCAAAGTGTGTATTTTAATATTGTGCTGAATACCCAATTATAGTGAGAATTCTTGAAGACTTCTAAAATGAAGTCATATTCACCTACTACCTGCTACTACAACATTCGTGGTGTAGACTATCTAGGAACGCGGTAGCGTTCCGCCCCGCCAAGCAAAGAAGTTGAGAAAACGAACGGTGCCGAGTGTATGTTTACCGGACGTCACGAAACGCGTTTTCGAGGCATCCATATCTCGGCTCCTATTTGACCGATCAACTTGAAAATTAGTATGGGTCTTCTTGGAGTGGATATTAGAAAGCCCTGAAAGTTTCAATTCTAAAGGGAGCCGAGTTACATAACTTCAAAAACCCGGTTTTTCGGCCTTACCTTCTTCTTCTTCTCCTTCTCCTTCTCCTTGTCCTTCTCCTTGTTCAGACAGGCAAGGCTGGAGCCCCTCCACGTTCATCGGTTGACTTGAAATTTTGCACAGAGCTTCATTTAACCTTGAAACAGAGCCTTATAAAAGATTTAACCCATTATATCAACCCAAAAAAGTTTTAGAAACAAAAAAAGAGAAACTTTAGGCAAATTCTGTCCACTTGACGAGTCTACAGCCTGGGTAAAAGGACCAATCGACTTGATGTTTTTTACATTCCTTCTTTATAGCATGGCTCAGTGCCATTTGAACGAAATAACCCATTATCTCAACCCAAAAAAATTAGGAACAAAAAACTGAAATTTAGGTCAATTTAGGCTAATGTTGGCTATATCTCGGCTCCTAGGAGACCGATCAACTTGAAATTTGGTGTGGATCTTGTTGGCGTGGATAATAGAAAGCCCTGAAAGTTTCAAGTCGCTAGGTCTGAAGGGAGCCGAGTTATATAACTTTAAAAACCCGGTTTTTCACCCTTACCTGTTTTTCTTCTCCTTAATAAGTTAGGCCTTTCCACCTTTAGGGATTGACTTGAAATTTCGCACAGAGCTTCGTTTCAATATCAGCCAGTGCCTTTTGAAAGGTTTAACCATTATCTCAACCCAAAAAACTTTTAGAAACAAAAAACTGAAATTTAGGCTAATTTTGGCAACTTTGACGAGTCTACAGCCTGGGTAACCGGACCAATCGATTTGAAATTTTCCATAGACCTTCTTTATAATATGACCCACTTCAACAACAAAAAGATGTGATATCCCCCCAAAACAACAGTCCGTGTAAAAATCACCCCACCTCTCAAATATCATTCTACAAAGGCCGGAAAAAGTTATGATATCCACTTTCCCCGCCCGCCCTTTTCCTCATTAATTAAGGAGCTAAGTATAATGAAAAGCTTAACCACTTCACAAGCACCGTATCCCTTTCGAAATCTCCCCTTGGCGCTATTGCGAGACGTTTGTATTACTTCCACAAGCAACTAATACTTGTATAAAAAGTTTGTATTTGGAGTATTTTTATTACGTTCACTACAAACCTGATCCTCCTTCCCCTAACCACCACCACCAAGTATTAGTTGCTTGTGGAAGTAATAAAAACTATTTAATAAAATAATTTTTTTTCACGGAAATAACAAGGACTTCCGGTGGAATGCTCCTCGAATGGCCTGCATCCTCATTCAATCGTCTGGTACGACCGGCCACGCGTCAGAATTATAGCATCTCCTGCTTGATTGACGATTCGTCTTTTCAAGTGATAACCAAGGATCCACTTCGCTTGAGTACATGGGGGGTTTAGTTACTGGGGTAGACAGTTTGAGGCTCCGTACACGCAGTCTTCCCACTTTCAATGATACAGTGGATACTCGTGCGATATCGTCATTCATATGTATTACACGACGAAGTGAGAACAAATGAAGGAATGGTTCGTATCATCAGTTGGGAGACAGCTGAACGAAATTGGGGTAAAAATAAGTGAGCGCTCTAGGGCATTTTTCCTTGTTTTCACAACCCTTTCGGGTAGTTCTTGGGGATACAGTGCCTCCCGTCCCATTCATAATCTAATTCATAATATCTATTGTATTCACGTTTAGGCTGATAGAGGATTTGGGATTTAAAATGTCCTGAAAATGACATCCTTTATACGGTGGAACTAGGATACCTCAAATTATTATTTTAGTCTACCCGGTACCCCAAACAGGGTTCAAGCACCCCATAATGAGCCATTCCGAATTTCGCAAAACGAGTGTATCTCCAGGCTATATTTAAATTTTACAAAAAGAGTCTTGTTCCGAAATTCGGAATGGCTCATTATGAGGTTGGCGCTTAGACCCTTAGCTTTGTGTTACAGTTTGGACGCATAGAGGGCGCTAAAATAATACAAAAATGAGAGCTCTTGATGAGACGAATCCAAAGATACCAAAAACTCATTTTTGGAAAAGAGTCTTGTTGCATAACACCATCCAAATATGAAAATAATTTAGCCTTAGCTTGACAACGCAGGCCAGTTACGCCATGGTCTTGGCTAAGCTACAATATCACTTCCTGACCTAGAAATCCATTGAATTAAAACATACATCACAAATGTAAAAAACACGAATGAGCAGAAAGTAGCTCAACTTTAAAGAAGTGATCTCTACTGCTTTTCAAAAAGGTGTAAGATCACAAAAGAAGCTAACAAATTGAAGGAACGGGAACTAGCGTCACTTACCTTATTTCGACTTTCAAAATAACCTTCCTTTATATAGTTCGTTGCGTCGCGTCGGCTGCACTCAGAACAGTTGTTTGGGAATATCCTTCACGAGTTCATCGCCATTTTTCGGGAATTCCTGGCCAGAGCCCTTCGATCAGAAACTCCGAATTACCCAAACTATAATGCAACTTAACCACGATTTTTTGCGTTCATTGTATATGAAAGGCTAGGGACCTACTAGGGACTTGTTATTAGGGACCTATTGGGGACTTATTATTGCGTATTTCAACTAACAGTGACACTCTTGGTTGGCACCTAATCGAATTCTCTGAATCATTTTACGTTGTTATAAAAAGTTGGTTCTTATTATTAAGGACTTATTGTAAGGGACGTATTAGGGAGTTATTATGCTAGGGACTTATTATTGCGTATTTCAACTAACAGTGACACTCTTGGTTGGCACATGACCGAATTCTCTAAATCATTTTCCGTTGTTAAAAAAAAATTGGTTCTTGAATATTTTGAACTTGGAAATAATGAAATTAAAATTATAGACAGGTATAATTTTGGATAATTAGAGTGTAGGTAGTTTTGGGGTAACTACGATTACTAGAGTACTTCAAGGTAGAGTACTTCAAGTCACTTAGGTATAGGTTACCTATATTTTTTGCCCTGAACACCTAATACCAATTAACATTAGCGTTTCAGATGCATTAATTGTACTAATTACTAAAAAGCAGTCTATACCAGACTGTGTTGCAAATCGGCACCATACCATATTCTCACCGTACTCATACCATACCATACCAATTTCTTTACTATCATACCATACTGTACTATATCAAATCATACCATACAATAATATACCATACCATACTCATATAATGTCATACAAACCGAGTGAATATTGCAATATCATCCAGTATATTTAAAATTTCAAGTCAATAGCTCATCATCAAAATTTAATTTGTATTATTACAAAAAGGTATTATTTAAACAATTCTACAGATGAGAAACCGAGTGAATATTGCAATGTGGTCAATCCCCAACTCACGGTTAAATTTCCAATCTCTAGTTCACCGGGAAGATGAAAAAAAGGTAGTTCTTTGTTGGGTGGCTGACCCACCTAACGGCCGTTTTAGACTTGAAGTTTTCTCCTAAACCTTTGCACGGTCACTGTGAACGAACGGCTGGTCGACAAAAATCCAATTGGTCTCAAAAAGTTCGTAATTTTTCAGGTCATTCAAAATTGAACTAAAAATTACACCGTTCAGTTAAATGTTTCGAGATATAACGTTGTCAAAATTCGTATTGAACCCCTTCCCATTGAGCTAGGGTTATGAAAAGTTTCAAGGATCATTGTGGGGCTGATCCGACCCCGGAAACCAAATTTCGCAATTTTAGCTCAACGCTAACTGGGAAAACGGCACGGACGGCGTACAGAGACGGACGGAACGCATGTCGTAACAAAGGTTCCCTTCACTGGAGGAGAAAAGTTCCCTTTACTTGCCCTGGAACACTTGTCGTAACAAAGGTTCCCTTTACTGGAGGAGAGGCTAATGCGGATAGACCTCCAATCGGAGATCACTAACTTTCATACCTTTCTACCGAGGGTGCAATGATTTGCAACGATTCAGTGAGATGCCAGCACCTCCAAATGTGATCACCTTACGAATTCCATCCACCCCACTTGTTAGGCTTACACCCGGGGATGGCTAGCGTGACGTCCGCCGTCGCATGTCTCAGCTCCATCATCGTTACGCAGAGCCCAGCGGCAATGTCGGCCGTTGGGGTGAGGAACGATTTCAACCTTCGAGCATTAATTATAAAGTATTTTTTACACTATTTTCCTACATTGTGACGCCTCACACGAGCCATGAACCCGCTATAAGAATTCTGTTAGGTGCCCCTCGCATTATGAGCCCCGCCTTCCTCCCGCTACAAAGGATTTCCATTTAGATAAGAGTTGGAGAATATTAACTGGGATGACGGGCACTCAGCACTTGAAGTCAGCACTCACCTCTAACTCGACACAACAAGTATCCATAACCCCTAATCCAACCCTACCGTAATTTCCTAGGTCCGATTGCATTTTCACAATAAATCTCCCTTGAGCAGTGAGGCGAGAGAAAAATAGCGTAGCGTGCCACTGCGCAACTTCAAGATAAAATTGATATCGTCATTATTATCCTGATTAAATTCAGAACAGTTCTCGTAAATCTCCCGCACGCCACAGGCTATTATTTGCTGACATTTGATTGGAGGTGTTTTTGTGTACGTACACGAGATAAGACTTCACTCCTTTGTACTCTGATTAGCTCCAAATAATACCAACCGAAATACCTCGCGGATTTCTATTCATTTTGGTGTTTCATTGTAGGTGAGGGTAAATCCATTTATTCAAAACGATAAATCCATTCAAACACCTGTGCGCTGCTCAGAAAACCCTTGTGTGTGGTTTGATTGTGAACTCAGACAACTTGTAATATATTTATCTATATCATCAACGTCTCATGATCCCCAATCACCTATAATTTGTCACAGTTTTTTCGGACTACAACATTGACACAAGTCGTCCACACAGCATCATAACTAGCTTAATTCCAGATACCGTATTAAAATCTTACACGGTCCCCTCGAGAACTGATTCCAAACGTGAACAACAACATATGTCGCACCGAAGCTGAACAAATACTGCGGTCACTGGTCAGCAATGAAGAAGCTCTTCGAGGGGTATTCTATACGGATTGGTCCGAGAGTCAAAGCGGAGTAGGTTGTGGATTTTATGAGGAATTCTCCAGGGAATCCAAGAAATTCTCGCGGACCTGTATACAAGGCTCCCGGGCTGTATCCTCGTGGTTTCAGATTCCCAAAGCGTCATCAAATCAATTATTTTCGGAGGACCAGCATCGAATGTATCCCACTTATCGAGTCGCATCATCAGCCAAATATCGGCGCTAGGTGGACGCGGCATTATTGTCAAATTCATCTGGGTAAAATCCCACAATGGGATCCAAGGCAATGAAATGGCGGATCGGTTGGTTAGGAGTGGAGCTATAGCAGGAGTGACCATTGAGGTAACTTTGCCCCAAACGGACCTCAAACTTTAATTCCGGTGGCAACAGTACCATGAGGAGTACCCGTCGACGAACCGTCATCGAGCCATCATCCCATCAACCCTGGTACCTCGTAATGAGACAAAAAGAGAAGAAACTCTACAGCACTATGTCACGGTTGAGAAGCGGTTATGGACTTTGTGAAGCCAATCTGTAGAAAAATAGGTGAAGGTGAGTGACAGTGGCTATGAGGTCTGTTGAAACCTAGAAGATCTGGGGCATATCATATTAGTTGCCCAACCTACGAGGATGAGAGGCGACATATGTTTGACAGCCTTACAAGACCTAGAGTTGTAAATAGTCCATTAAACTTAGACGTGTTGTTGGCGGACGGGACTGAAGAAGTATTCTATCATTTTTCGTTTTTTCAATGACACCGTCAGGAGGATTTGAACCCTAGTGTACATAATTCATGTTATCAATGTTATAATATTAATAATGCTATTAATTGTATTTTTAATATTGTAAATCGATGGCTTCGATGGAGGTTTCTACGCCGATGCACATTAAATGAAATGAAAAAAGTGTGTTTTATTCACATATCTTGAGATAATTGCAAAATCACGGCTTAAATCGTCTACAAAATTGAGAATACCGATTCATAGTTATTAGTCAGTAATGTATTAATGCGATTATCATCACTGTTTTCGGAAACATTGGATCAATGTGACGAGGGAAATGAATCGTCAACTGGAAATTATTCAAAATGAAGGACAGGTTTAAATTATCCTACGTGTGACTAGCTCGGTGAGTTTTGAAGATGATATTACAGAGATGTGATTGGATGTGATTTACTTATTTACATGAGACCGGCAAGGTGAAGAGAGAGAGGCAGACTCGCTGTTAGCCGTTGAAATGAAAAAAAAAAAGCAAAGGTTAGCAAGTGAGGGGTTTTTGTCACAAGGGTGGTTGCTATGGGTTGCTATGGCATTAGGCGTAATGTAGTGCTTTAATCGGGTAGGATCCTCCTTGTGTGGCACTACAATATATAAACTTTTTATTTGCTCTTTGCGGTGCCGATCGATTCACCTTTTAAGGAGGATTCTACCCTTCCCAGATGTCAAAGGTAGAGATGGGCTTCCCTTTATTTCCCGATCCAGAGTTCCCACCCCGTCCAAGTTGGAAATTACTCACCCTGCCTTTCGTCTCCTCCTTTAAATAAACATTCACTTTATAACGCCCCGCCCATCTACGAGCCGGCTAAGTGAGCCTTGTTTCGTGGACCGAATGATTCGACAGGAGAGATAGAAATGTTTTCACCGTCAGCAACTCGGAGATCCCGAACACCATAACCCAGCAGATGTCACCACTTTGCACTGCACTGGATGAATCCCCCAGCTCGTTAGCGATTTTCAAAATTTTTGAATTGAATGTTGCAGCTTTCATAGCAAGTTGGTTTCAGAAATGTGGATCCATGGATACCTGACGGCAATGACATTTTTGGTTTATTATCTTCGATAATGAACCATTGGAATCTTATTTAACTTCCAAAGCCAATGTTAATCAGTTTATAGACACATTTCCCTTCTGAAAGAACGATGCCATTCAATGAGGCCCATTTCGCGCGCTCCCTCTACCTGCAACTGGCAGGCTTCCTGATAAACTCTGAGGCCTACCACAAAGTGAGCCACCTCATTTGTCAGGCACATCAACTTTCTCTTCAGCCGATCAGCCACATTGCTGGAACCAATTTGGTAGTTAACTTTCTGTCAATCATGTCATTTGTCCCTTTTGTAAAGCTGCGATGAGCGCACGATTTATTGAGTAGAAACTAGGCTAGGTAGATAATTTTGAAAAAAAAAAAAACCGCTGCAAATTTTTACACAACGGTTTATTATTTCCTGTACGATCTTCTGTCCACTTCACCCTTTAGGTCCATTTGAAAGTGTCACTGAAACTCGTATGTTTGTTGCAACACGAATGGCCAACAATTTATGCGACCACAACTGTAGATAACATTTGGTAGATACGCTTTTCAAACAGATAATATCGATTTATTTATTACATTTACTTTCATGCCCAATTAACTCCACCATTTTGATATATGAAATATGTTGAGATGGTTCTGGCGCCATGATTGGCTTTAACCCTTCAGTACTGGCTTCCACTCACGTTAGTACTCGCATCTTTGCATACTCAGCATACTTTGTACCTCTTGTGCCGGGGCACAAATTGCACCTTTTCCTTTTTGGGTTTTTGGGTGCAATCATGGTTGATCTCGAGCGTCTATTACAAGGACTTGTGAATCAGCGAGGCATAGTCTAATTATTTGTCTCAGCGAGTTCAGTAGGTATATGCATGTTCTGGGAGCGTTCAACAACATGTATTCGGACGAGGAGACGATGAATACAAAGAGGTTGGGGCAAAAAGCGATAGGAAGACGTTACAATTTGAACTTGAAACTTGACCGGGTCATCAGGGACCCGACGCGAGTACTGTAGGGTTAAGCAAAATGGTCAGACCTTATAGTACTTTGTATTGACCAGGATGACGTCTCCATGCCGAAAAGGCAGTTAAACACGTTAAGCCCGCCGCTTTGGCAAACGTTCACTTACTTACGCAGCAATGTCACGTGGAATAGCTGAAGTTCATATTCACTCTTAGAGTGTACCTACTTGAAACCCCATTAGAAAAGTCAATTACAATATGATTAATGACAATGTGGATGAGTAATAATGGGTCAGGAGTCAATTGATATGGTTTTCATTGTAAATACACCCTTCAAATCGGCTTGTCTCCCAGTCTATTTGCATGGGATTGGAAAGGCATAGAGCACCTCAACTACCTGGGTGGCAAATGAGTGTGCCTCGAGGCACGCCGCCAACAAGGGTCGTGAAGAAAAAAAGAAAGAAAATTAGTGGCTTCGTGTGAGTTAACAAGCTTGAGCTGAACATATAATTGAGGCGAAGATCTCCAACTGTTGGGTACCTGCTGATAGACAGCACATCAGGATCATGCTTTTTTAAATCCTCTCCCACGAAGAAGAGATTTGAACATGCACAAAAAAATTAGATACGAGTCGAGAAATTATCAAGACACGTTCTTTGCCAAAACCAAGGTCTGAAACTACAAATGCGTTCTAGAACACTTTGATTTTTAAAGAGGAACACTTTCGGTATTTACAACGATCTAAAATATTATGATCCTCGATTGATGTCTTTGTACCGACAAGATGATCATACTACGAGTTCAACAGTTGGATCCCAGCAGAGGTTTGGTAGTAAAGTTCGTATGGCCCTTCGCGGTCTCCTCTGGTACGATTTTGGAAAGCGAATTGAGTCATCTCTTTGCCTCAGGTAAAAAGGAAGATCCGTCCTGCACTGGTTGATGACAAGAGGATGATGTCACCGTATACGCTATGATCAAATACCCCAAGCGTGCAAATTACGGAATGGCATGGCCAGGTGAAGTGATTTCGGAAATTGAAAACCCGGTCCGAAATATAAAACGTTTCAGCAGCAATTTTGAGTGCTCCGAAAATTTTATAATTTTTTTGAAATGACGAACATGAAAAATGAAAATAACAATTTCATTTTGTTCGAGTGATTACATAACTGCCAGTATCTGGACAATATTTGTAATTTACATGTCTTGAGTTATTGTAGCAAGAAACACGATGATAAGAACAAGTATTTGATATTTAACCAAGAAGCTTGAGTAGACCTTTAAAGGTTCGCCTCCAGAAATTTCCTAGGGAGGATTCTAAAAAGTGAGAATGTTGGGGTTAAACCTGAAGAGTAGGTAAAGTATTGGTAGTTGATTAGAATGATATTCAATTAACTCTGTCCGTCTAACTCCCTTCTATTCTATCCTGTCTACATCGCTGTTCTGAACGTTGATGATTTTTTTCGGATTTGCTTTCGAGCCCTCATTGTGATTGAACGGCAGGTCGTAGAACGTTCCCGGTGGTCTCAAAAATTATGATTCATAATTCAAAGTAAAGTGAAAATCTGTACCGTATTATTATACGTTTTCGAGATGTGGCATTTTGACAATTTCAACTTCCATACCATTTTTTATAAAAAGCTTCAAGGTCCTTAAAGTTCCCACTAAAAAGTTTCAAGGATCACCGTCGGCCTCGTCCGACCCCGCTAGCCGAATTTCATGGTTCTCAATTCATTTTAAATGGCAAAGTGCCGAAGAACCGAATTGAAAATAATTGCAAACAATCCACAGTCGTGCAGCATGGCTATGAGAGCGAATTTTCAAAGAAATAACTGGTTTTATGTCAAATGTCTCCATTTTACTGATTTTATAACAATTTTTTCTCTCCTTTTGAGCCGAGTAACTCCTCAGTTTTTATATATTTCAACGCTGAACACGATGGTGAAGTCAGAACAATGATTGTGATATCTCATTCGGTTATCAGAATAGAGCAGATCAACCAAGATGCACATCTCAAGTATCAACCATGTTTCTCCATCTTCAAACTGCTACAGTTTGAGGACAGAATAAGATATCGCAATTCTGATTTCACCATCGTGATCAGCGTAAAAATGAAGAGACTGTTTCATTTTTGGAATATATGGGTAATTTTCTCCCCCTTAGAACTCCTCGACCCCCTCTCCCCCCTCTTACGATGGACTTCACCACATCGTGTTAAGTTTCGAGTTACCGCTAACTCTGAGTCAGCGAAAAAAATGGGTTACACCATTCCGATTTAGTTGTAATCCTTGGATTACCGAGAACGCTAACTCCCAGATTCTGATACGTACTCATCCTCGTGTTAAGCGTTAACACCGAGTGTTACCGTGGATGTAATGGACGTTTTTTGTTTTGTCTCGTTGTGTGTTGTCTGTTTTGTGTCGTCTGTTATAATTACTTTCCTCTTTTGGCGTTCGTTCTAATTGAAAATTTTCGGGAATGACATACTTTCGACTTACATTCGGAGATTAGGAGGAAATTCGGCTATATCCTACCACTTGGGGAAATCTGCATCGATCATAAAACTCAGCAGCTACACTACTGCAGTCATCAGCAGTTTATCAATTCAGTTTTGTCGTCTCTATAGAATCTGAGCATAGATACGTATCACACTATGATGAACTCACTTCGATATTGATCGGTAAAAAACGAATTACTTTTACCTCAGAGGAAAAGTAGTTATATCACTTTATCCATGAAATTTACATTGTCGTACAGTTCGACATGACTGATCCTTTCTTTTAAAACTCGCGGGCGCCATCGTAAATTTAAGATCACCCGCATTTCCTCCCCGTCATCTTCGAATGTAAGTCGATGGTATCCACCAACATCTAAAAAGTTTTTGAAAAATTTATATTTCTTCTCCTCTTTTCCATAATTTTTAGGCAATCAAAACACAACAGAGACACAAACAACTTACACGTCATATGACAGCAAACGAATAAATAGACCTCATCACTCATTTTGTCACTTGTTATCTGAGTTTTGCCAGGGAAAACAGTCTAGGGCCACCTTTCGCGGACTAGCTGACGGAGTAACTCCCACCTTCAATTTCATGGTGAAATTGAATCTCTCGTAACTCTGAGATGCCGTTAACACCGAGTGTTAGCTAACACGCACTTCAGCCCTCACTTGGTGAAACCCACCATTAGAGTGGTACGATTCTGCCCATCTACAAATCTTTCTATTCTCAAGATCTTCATGTTTTGTGCAAATTTAAACTTTTTTCTCAATTGTACACATATGATTTTTGGTGTCTAAAGTATGAAATAGTTTATATAAAAGGTATCAAAGATGATATAAATGGTATAAAAAGTTTATTTTTGGACCGAGTAAAATAGCTTCCTTTTCTTCGAAAATTTGCTAATAATTATAAACCAAACATCCCTCCGACTGAGGAAAAATTCTCAACTGCCATGGTAACACATGGCGATGTTACCAAACCCATAGCAAACGTTTATGCTGCTTCAGTAGGTTGGTTTGAAATTTATAAAGGAAGTTGCCCTCATATGCTATAGCAAAAATTGGGACAATGCAATGAACTCCAATGAAGACACCAATAGCAGTCAAGTTAACCATTATCTTATGAACAATGAATATTGCTCTCAAAAATTGATCGAAAATGACCTACTGTGGATTTGGATGAATAGTAGCCACGGATCGAGCTAATCGAGTTAAACAGCGCCCATTTGGGCGGTAGCTGTGTTAGCATACCTAAACGTCATCATCATAACCTACTTTGGATTAAGCATCTGCAGCAAAACCTTCGATAATCATAAGAAAGAAGCGCTTTCTCCCACTACAAAAAGTGATCGGAAGCATTAGAAGAGAACAAGTTCAATATTTTTCATGTTACATCAAGTTCGGATAATTCATTCGACCGATTATGGGCGTACACTGACTGAGGAAAATCAAACAGCATGAAACAGGAGAGAAAAAAACATGCAATTGCTTGTTCATTGTCAATATAGAGATTTCGAAGCAGACCGTATTGTGGTTTTTCTCATGCTTATTTAGAATCATAATATACGTGCATGTGTATCGATCATAAAAATTGAATGAGTATTGTACCACAGACACATCAGTATATTCAATTAATGGGTAGCAAAGCTTAGCATATTGTAAGTAGATTCATGAATGAGATTGGATTCCTGTAAGAAAATACTACCTTTCCTCGACCGAGGCACAGCCATTCATGAAGGGCCTGCGAGGGGGGATGGGGGACTTGAAATTTACGACATAGATTTACCGAGCAGGTCATGATTATGATTATACTGCCAAGTGGATGAGGCCCAGAAGTAAAGTTGATGACAGGAGTGGCACAGCCTGAATTACCGTCGAAAGGAGGGAAGACGCAGCGTCTAAATTATGGGTGCCGTCCCCTCGACCACCCTGACAAAACTGGTCGTGACGCGGAAGGGAGAGAAGAATGCTCCAACTTCACATGGGAATCCTCATTCGAGACGTCTTGTTGTCGATAATCGCGATCCTTACGACGCTTAGGCCGACGAGTATATAACATTTTCCAGCCTAATGACCTTTTTTCTCTATCTTTTTTTCATGGTGAAAGTCAAAACCCATTCAAGACTAAAATAATTGGAAAATGATTCATGAGAATTATGTTCACTCAATAAAAGCGCTGAACTTGCTGTCTGCCCTGTGAAAGGCTCACCTTTTCCTCATTTTTGTAGAGCACAGGAAGTATTGTTTAACCACTGTTTGTATCAACCAGGACAAAAAGCTACAATAAGTAGACCATATTTATGTATTTTGGTTCGAAGCGCGACAAAAACATATCAATGTGGTAGCGACAAAACCATCTCACTCCAATGCCAAAATTGTTTTTGTATTTTACCGTCCAATCCTTCTTCTGCCGATTTTACCGTCCAATTCTTCTTCTAATCTCCAAGCTAGTTGAGAAGGACCTATTAAGAAGACTCGTATCATCAAGGAAAGGAACCTGATTCCCTGATTCGGCTACATAGAAGGAAATATGCTCAGACATCTTTCTCGATGTGCACCAGGCGTTTGATAAATTATGGCATCGGGGCTTCGGGAATAGTACTTCAGAGCCAACTGAGGCTACCACTTCAACATTCGCGAATGAGAATAGTATTCATGAATTAACTAAAAAATGGAGGTTGATGCTGAAGGAAAACAAATCAACGCATGTAACCTTTACATACCAGGAAGTTAAACCCCGTACTTGCGTATATCGACTCAGTGACAATACTCACGTAAATGCAACAAAATGGCCCTGTATACTAAACTGCACTGGCAAGAGCTCGTCAAAAAGGAGACAAGATAAATTAAACAAAAACTTCGATAAATATGTACCGGGTACTAGAGAGAGATTTTCAGCGTCCAATCTACAGTAAACAGCTGGTTATCAGCAAGTGATTTGACCAATTCGGACCAATTATTTTCAACTTTGAGGCTGCGCCAAGAACCGCAATAGAAAAATAATACCTAGCTTAGATAAGCTCCCTGGTACAGTCGGACAGGTGACCTCAACCGAGATGTTGGGTTGAGTTAAAGAATCACTCAGGAAACACGAAGTGGAGCACGAAAGTAGACTTCAAATGCATCATTTTTGCGCCAACTGGTCAACAGAGGTGACGTACGGACCTTGGACCTAGTGTCAACCCCCTCGTGCGTTTTTGTGCATTTGTGTAGTGGATATAATCCACCAAACTATGTATGAAATTGAAGTTACTATATGTTTAAACAGTTGTATAATATACATTATGTTATATGCTAATCTCTGGCAAACGTGAAACAACGTTTTCATTCCAGAAATAAAAGTCGATTTTGAGGCTCCAATTTTTAATTCCAGGTTCATATATTAATAAGTGACCACATGTGATCACTGTCCGAGCCTAAATCTCTCTCAATCTCAAAATATAAATTTATTCCCAAATTGCAGAAATGAAGTACATGAACATGAAATGTCATGAACATGAAGTTGTGACTTTTGAAAGGTGAAGTAATTTGTTTCCGAATGAAGTAGTGACTTATAAAGTATTCCTATGGAAAAAAGATTAAACTGCTCGTGTTCTACTGATTTTTACTAATAATGGAGTCACAAATATGATAGCTCGAGCTATACACAAATAGCTAGTCCCAAATATGAAACCGAATTAAAAAACGCAAACGAATTAAAAAACGCTCTTGATAAATTAATATCGCGTTTTTTATTTCGGTTTCAATTTTCCCCTTCTGAATTGATACTTCACTCAGGTACTTGTTCAAAATAATTAACCAAAGCTGGTTAGGTTTAAAAGAAAAAAAAAAAGAAAAAAAAAGCAATCTACTATCATAACACAAACCGTGTAATCACACTTTGTGAAGTAGTGAAAAATGAAGTTGTGACAAACATTAGGTTTTTATGATTTATTTCCCAACCACAGCAACTTTGTCAAAAAGGAAAAACGTTCATCTATTATGCGATACCAGAGTTCACCAAGACAGAAAGAGAAAATAAATAATCTTTGGAGCTCACCCTAGAAACATCCAGTGACAGGAGAAAGAACACTACCACGATTTGCTGCACATAAACACTTGCCGACAGTCAACACTTAACCGGAGACTGTTGAGACTTGTACTGAACTTTACCCTGATGTTGATGGTTACAATGAGCCACCAACAGCCTCCCGGGAAGCGGGATACATGAATTTGTTCCATAAAAACAGCAGGCGTGAAGTAGTGACTGAAATCCTCGGGACAAACATGCTCCATAAAATGGTGCATAAAATTGGAAATAGTTAATTAAAAATATTTTACTCGAGTTTTCGGGACTGTTGAGTTCGAGGAAAAACACCAGAGGGAATAGAAGAATCTTTAAACAAGTAGACTCCAGATATTAACAAAGTTGTACAGGTTAGGTTGGGACAGGATGAAGTAGTGGTAGTGAGTTTGTAATGGTTTGCTGAGTTTGCTTCCTGAAGTTGTGAATTTTCATGTAAATACACTGAATTTATGCATTGGATTGCCCAAATTCGAATTAGAACTCATGAATACCTACAATTAAAAAAAAACGGTTTCTTACAAGAGCAAACATACTGGACAACCGGTATCACGTTTTCCTGAGAATGGCCCATATGTATAGGTATACATTTTTCGGCCTTTCCATCTTCACGGTAGCAGGTTGCACTAATTATTTCGTGTCATTCTACGTATTGTCACTCGCATCCCATTCAATTTGGTTGGTTTCGTCACAACCGAAGGTAGGGAGGCCTTTTGTCTGCGAAAGTCAGTAGTAACTTTTATCTCCAAAACATAATTCGGTCTTCCCATCTTGGATCTAACCACTTGACCCAATTAGTTGGCATGTTTAAGAAGACCACTTGTTTTGGGAAGTCATACAAGAAACTGTCTTCGTTTCCGGAGAACCACTTAGTTCATACAAACGAGCGTTATTTCCATTGGCCATATACATCTCTATTTATAGATTGTTGTTATCACATTACCATCCGTTCGTATTGGGTGTGTTAGGAAGGGCTGGCCAACACGGAGGGTGCAAGACGGGACTTAATATTATGCGTTGCGGAGCCCCATCGATAACTCTGCGGTAAAACTCCTTTGGATGTGGGACGAGGATGGTCGATGGGTGAGGGGGCCGGGAAAGAGAGAGAGAGAGGAAGTCTATAATTCATATTCCGGTGAGGCGCCCTAATGATATCTTGGCCACGGAAGAATAATTCAAATCGCAATACAGCAGGCACAGCGCGCTAAGCAAATCACTTGCAGTGCCGCTTTTTACCTCCGTGAAAATTCTTCTTCATAATTCAAAATATTGTGAGCTCTGTGAAATATTCTGTTACTTATATTTACAATTTAACTTGCATAATAAGTTTATAAGTTTATTAATAGGTTATAAGTATTACTCAAGGTTTGAATATGTTATAAGGTGTTTGATAGTCACTTACGAATTAGGCCTAATAGAATAATGGCATTGGAATATCGAAAATCGAACCGGAGATGGAAGTTTAACTGCGTTCATATTATTATTTCATATGAAAAATGGTGTTCCACAACGGTTTATCATTTCTTGTCCATATCACACTTCTGTCCGGATCAATGTTCTGCTATAAGAAATAATTGGAGTTATGAAGGTTATCTTCGGGAAAGGCGAACTAACTAGCTCACTGTCATAGTCTCGTTTATTTATAAATACAAATAGATGAATAAATAGAACCAAAAAAACTTGCTAGTTTACGTTTCAAGATACGTAGATTCCGAGAATCAATTCTTTAAAAAATCCTTCCGTCCGCTGTGCGCGGCCCTTGGTCCAGTTAGCGTTGTGCTAAAGTTACGAAATTCGGTTTACGGGTTCTAACCATCAATATGACGTTGTATACACACTGGATACCGCTCTGAGTTAGGTGGCAGGCTCGAAAGACGACCACTTGTGGGCCTGACCGTGGCCGCCCGGCGTGCGTTAGCATATCGTGTGTAGCTTTTCGCACTGTTTATTTCTGTTTTCCACTTTACTTGATAGATTATTGTAGGAACTGAGTTCAAATACATTTTAACGTACAAGTTTTCTCTGGAACTGTTGTTTTCTTGCATAAGATCTCAAGGAGGAAACAAAAACAATCCAAATGTAAAACAATTATAGGGGGCATTGAGGAAACTTATGTTTCGCGATTGTGTCCAACCCTCAGATAAGAGAAATTGTTTACGTTTTGATTTAACCCACCAGAATTCTTTCGTTAGCTTCAGCGAAGCAATACAATTAGCTGAAGATTGTAATGGAACAGACGACATTGATAAAGTAGAAAGTATTTTACGTAGCGTTTAAAACTCTTACTATAAACATAATGACATGTTTATAATAAGAGTTTTGAACGCTACCTTCACATTGTATTGTACTACATTTGTGGGTCTGTTATGAGAAAGATGGATTCGAAATTTAATTGTGGTCAATGTAGTAATTTGTTAGTAACAGATGATTCTAGTTCAAGCTCATATACTCACTTTACTGATTTTGCTTCCAAAGGAAAATTGAAAGACATTTTTAGAATTATTGAATTTTTTACAATCACTCAACCGTAGCATGTGAAGATTGGGGGTAGTTTAGACACTCCCAAAATTATTATATTAGCGTGTAGAATGTTTGATGAGAATGTGTTTCGTAATCATAAAACAAACAGTGATTTTGGCGAGGATAGTCATAAGAATTAATTGATAAAATACGTAGGAACATTGTTGTGCAACGTAATGTGCCTCAGCGTTTGCAAAGAAAAAAAAAGAAAAAAACACACGCTACCCTTTCAAATCTGGGAGCAAAAACTAAATAGAATTATTTTATTTAGCAATGTTTTAGTTGAAATGAGGACTCGATAATTTGTTTAATTGTTTAATGTAGTACCAATTTCTGAGGATATCTATTCTTCTTGGGTTTGTTTATTTTATTTTATACTTACCTCCCAATTGTTTCATCGTTGATCTCATAAACAACATAATAATACATAATAATACATAATAACGTTATCTTCATTTGTTTCATTCTGTCTGCTCTTAATTATGTTAAAATACACATATACAGTGTGATATATCAGTACGATTTGAAAAGTCAAACTTTCAGTTAATTCAAACAAAAGTCAAGTTTATTCATATTAGTGAAGCAACTATAAATTCAACCAATTTATTGGTGTGAGAGGCGCGGTTGCAACGCTTTGCTCCGCCTCCGTGGCCCACAAGAGGTGGAGGAGCGCTTCGGCCCGCCGGGCAGTTTTCGATACTCCGTAGCGCGCTATCCAGTGTGTATACTCGTACGTACCGATGGTTCGAACCAACCCCACAATGATCCTTGAAACATTTCAAAGCTTTAGGTCAATGGGAAGGAGATCAAAACGAATTTTGAAATTTAGAAAGCGTCCTCGAAACATTTAAATTGAACAGTGTAATTTATTGTACACATTTAACTAGAGTTTAATTTTTAGAAATTTAAAGACCATCCAATTAAAGTTGGAGCAGATCAAAAGTCTTCAACGTGAGGGTGAATCATGCGACATCCTGTCGGTTCAATGTTTATACTGGCCCAGCTGATTCGAACAGGGTTTTCAGATATAGAGTTAATTAATAATAATTAATAATCTTCATTAATGATTATTAATTCTATCTAACAATAATTATTTATCATTGATATTAATTAATAATGATTTACAATACTTGATAATAATTGTTAATAATCAATGATAATTCATAATAATAGTTATTCAATCATTTAGTGATCTATACAGAAGGGTGATCTACAAAAAAAATATAATAAACCATTGTGTCAAGAATTCGCAGAGTTGTTGATTTGTACCTACCAAAGTCGGTAAGTAATCAAGATACCTATTCCTACCAACAAGTTTTCAAAATAACCAAACTTTGGTAAAGACGAAAAGTATCTAGGACCATTCTTGTTCCTAGATTCCCAAGATCATGAAACCATAATAATAATAATGAATCAGCTCTGGTTCGGCTGATGTTTTATTTTTCCGGAAAAAAAAATTGTCTTCGATGATTCCAATGGTTCATTATTAAAAATAATAAACCAAAAACGGTATACTTTACACATGTTTCTCATTCTGACGAAACTTCATAAATGATTGTAAAGTCTAGACATTATGAAGTCTTATCGCTCTAAAGGTACATGTACCTTTAGAGCGATAAGACTTTATAATGGAACCATATTATTCAACATTGTACCCTGCCCCATCTCTGAAGCTTTCCAAGTCTGCTTGGTGATGTAATTCAATGTAATAATTTCGCTCTACCCTGTGGATTGCACGGTATGTCGTGCTAGTTTTCGAATAATATTGTGACGACCAAAGATGTGTCGCTAATAGAAATTTACTGACCCCTAGTTCTCCCGAGCGATTCCGTAGAAGTTTTCCTTCTCAGGACCAGCCCAAGGCCCACTACACTCCCGGTCTTGTTGTGTGCAAATAAACTATGCAAGCCTTCAACAATGAGGAGGCAAACAGTCACAGGCTATTGACTCAGTTCGAACTGTTCCGCCACCACGCCAACAGAAAAAACACACGCGAAAGTTCATCATTTCCAGGTAGTTAAGTAAATATTTATGTATGTGTGCATTATTTATGGAACCCTTGAAACGCCAGTGTGGTCCGAAATTATTTCCAACATGTGTCCTCCAGTGCTTTTCTGTTTGGCTATGAAAATTTTACTGAAAATGTGGGCGGTAATGGAAACTAGCTCATGTGTAGACCCGCAAAAAGGTCCACTTATTTCCCATAAGAGACATTTTCACTCAGGACACATGATGGTTTCCAATATGATTTAAATGTAATGAAGTGACATTGGCTCCTCGGAACAGGCATCGAATTATGGTTTTATTGCACAAATCGTGATGACTTTTCAACGAAAATTCCCACCTTTTGTAGCCCAGTGTGAAACTAATCAGGATTGGATCAATAGAAGCTTCCATGGAGGCGGAACCGTGATAACCTACAGGTTATCAAATGCAGTGGATAGTTTGATCGTAGAAAAGCCTACATAAACTCAATTTGGTACACTCATAGAATCTGTAATGGATGAATAAAAGTATACACAACCTATATACGACATAGTAATCAAATAATCCAACTTTAGCCTTGACAGATCATGAATCACAAGTTGGAACAATAATGTTTTATCAGTGCTGACTTAAAAAGGTGTATAGCAAAACTGTTTACCATCTAGAAAACTTGTAGTGACCCATTCCTTGTCTTCTTGAAACGACCCCCTACCATATAATAGCTTGAGAGGGCAGCAGTGGTGGTAATAGTGAGAATGCGAAGGTACGGGCGGGGGTGGAGGGCAAGAGTAATTGGCGAAGACATAAAGTTTATTGCTGTTCCAGTCGACAAAGCTCGCGCCAGGGGGCTACAGTTTGGGGACGTTCGAGTCACTGTAACAGTTGGAGGGGAAAGACTATCTGTTACCTCCCTGACAGTCTCTTATACTTATTTATTACACGACCCTTTTCTTCTGCTGCTCGTGATTAATGAGTTCACTTCTTCAAGTTTCGCGATACAATATTGTGTTTGTTGCACAAAAACACTTCAACAATTGCTACCTGAGATTATGTCTGTACGAGGGTGGGGAGATTGTACAAGAACCAAGCATGTATATGTTATACTCGGTGTGTATATGCAATTACTGTTCATTGTATAGAACGACGGATTATAGTCAAAATGTATTTCAAAATTGTTTCTTCAACTTTATACACACTTTCAATAGTCATTCCGTATAATGTCTAGACATTCTCCATAACGGGTGAGGTGATTCGGGCGTATAAGTTCACGATTTCATTTTATCCTGCTCTTGGTGGAAGACAGAGGAGGACATTGTAAATTTGTTTTCAACAGGTAACCTTGGTATACTGTTGAGTATACCACACACAGTTTTATCAAAATGTACTACACATGGTTGGTAGTCCATACGAGCGACAAAATTGAATAATTGTTACATTTTAATGAAGCGTTTTTGAGAAAGTCCTGGAACTTTTGTTATCACACCTCTTATCTGAGCTTTTTAACCTTGTGCCATCGCCGAGGGAACTACCAGAACTGATTATGAAGACAACATCAGAGGAAAATCGTAAAAGTGCAGAAGAAATTCTTCAAATAAGCGGCTGGAACATAACGACTGGTACAGTTTGTTATTGGAAGTTGCAATTCGTGCAACAGTTGCAAAGCGGTGAGCGACTCGTACCGAATTCAAACGTTACGCGATATAAGTGGGAATAGGTTCCCCATCCATAACCGAAAAAGTCTATTTCCACAAAAATGAACAGTTCTATGTTGTACTGATGATGGAGTAACAGCAAACTTTTTTTTTTGGAAATCGTATTTTATTTTTGAAGATCTTACCAAACTAATGGAAACACAAAGTTGAACTTGTTGAAATAGTTGAACTTTATTATACTCGGAGCCTCTACCTGATTCAACTTTGCCTCCATTCTTGAACGGGTCGATATTTGATAAAGTGCGTGGCAAACACGCTCATGCAGGACATACTAACAACATTAACCGATCCAAGAAGGGCTTTTCTGAAACGACGATTTCTAAGTGGGAAATTCACGGCTGCTGGAACATGCAAAGGCGTCTCAACACATCTGAGTCGAGTTGAGACGCTCGTCTCCGCTAATTAAACCATCACACTCGGTTTACTATGAAAATGCACCTTCCATGTTTATCTCTAGCAGTAGTTATCCACCAGAACCTTCTTGGCTGCACTGTTATCAAACGTCGGGGAGCCGTAAAAATTTCAGTTTTCTGGTTGAAATCACTTCTGGTCACGCGAAGTCCCCTTCGGATGCCTTCTTGTTAGTGTTTTCCTCGGCAATACATAAAAACTATCGTTCCAGCCGAGGCGACCGAATGAAAAACCTTAGGCGGAACTGAGCGTGTATGAAGGCAATGAGTGATTACTTAGACTATATCGGGATCACCGACATCCCTAATCGTAAAAAAAAAGACTGGTAAGAAAATATTTTCCAGTCTGAGGTTATACGAGGGTGGTTTAACAGTTCACAGATAGTCCTATAAAAATCGTATCGACCACCTTTGAGAAGGACCCACTTGTGCAGGTCCCACGTATGATTTGTCTTCTTTAATGTTTGCGGATGTTGACAACTGACTGTTGGTCCTTCTCGATTTTTCAAGTTTTCTGGATCGCTGATGCTAGAGATAATTCGCAACTTCCTTGTAACTCAGAATTGACTGAACTTTCAGGGGTCTGTCGCAGTTTCAGGATATCCCTCTTCAATGCCCTGCACTACTTTTATCCGCCAAAAGCGTCAGAGCGATGTTTGTTTGTTTGTTAAATGCATTTATTAATCATAATATCACATGAAGCCAATTTTCATAATTACAATAAATGATAACTTGTACAAAATAAAACATCTTCTCTTAAATTAAATGCTTCTCCCCTCTTTGAGGTGATAGACCTCGTGCTGAGGGGAGGAGTATCTCCATCCTGTATTCCTGCTTTGATGGTATTATTATGTTATTAATAATTTATTTTTGCATTTAAAATATTATTTATTAAATGTTGTAGACAATTTGTAGGGTCAATTCTTCATAATGTCATGAATTGATTCCATAATAGCTTCTTTAGGTGTAACTTAAATTTACTGACAGTTTCCATATTTTTAATTTCGTTTGGCAGTGCATTGAACATTTTAACTACTTTGTATACATATTGGTTCTGACCTACCGTAGTTAATTTGAGTGGAAGTTTTAAGTTTATATCGTTACTAAATCTTGTTCTTCCGTGTTCAACTCTGTCTATTTTCTTTTCACTCCATTCTTTGTAGACTTTAGTAACTGTTTGATAGGTTATCAGATTTTGAACCGTCATAACTTTAAATATTTCGAAGAGTTTCACAGTCGAAAAAGTTCTAGGTTTCTTTAGCAATATCTTGATAAGAAGTTTTTGACAAATAAACACCATTTCCATTAGACTCTTTGAACAGCTTCCCCATCCTATTATCCCGTATATCAGTACAGATTGAATTAGTGAAAAATAGAAACCCCTTAAATATTTTAGTGATAGAAATCCTCGGACCTCTTTACAAATAGCAATTAGCTTTCTTAATCTATTTATCATATGATTCACATGTTTTTCCCATGATTGGCACTGATCAGTGATTATTCCTAAATATTTGGTGGATTCAACTTGAGAAACGATAGGGCAGTTACAAGATGTTATAGTTTTACAATTTTCAGTATGACATTTTATTGATCCAATATTTGGCACCATTATTATGTAGGTTCGCCGGTTCGCGCGTTCTGTCGGTGGACCCATGAAAACCGCGCGATTTGTCAAGTGACCTCATCCGCAGGTCGACGAGTTGGCGGTGAACGCTTCGACTTGATTTTCGAACAAACTTGATTTTACCGTCACCACCTCGCGTCAAACGCCTACGTTGTGTTCTGGTTTGTTTTTTCTGTGTGACAGAAGACAGTGACATTCGACCGGTTTAATTCAAGTGTGCGATCACAGAATTGCCGACTGCAGAAGTTGCATGATTGCTGACGTCCAGAAATTTTAGATACGGAACGAGTTCACTTCGTTATTGATAAGGGGAATGTAAAGTGGGTCTAACGTTGGCTACACAACTCTACTAAAAGTGTTTTTATCCTTTCGGTAATAAATTATGCACATTTTCTGTAGGCGCTATCTTTCTGTAAACCTGTTCCAAACCTGCAATGATCTAGCGTATGATTTGAAATGTTCTTCGCCTTGCCTCAACTTCTGGTACAAGTGATGGAATTTACTGAACTTTTTCCGGCTTAGAGAAAACTCCTTCGTAGGTCTCCTCATTTTGGTTTATTATCCCAGAATTATATCGTATTAATTAATCATAATTAATAATACTTAGTATTAATAATAAATACGAATTATTAATACCTAACAATAAATTATAATAATTTTCACTAGGTACTTGATAAAATTGTTAATAATTAGTGATAATTGATAATAATAATTAATCTAGACATTTAGACCTAGTGATCTAGACAGAAGGGTGATCTGTACAAAGAAGATAATGAACCGTTGTGTCAAGAATTTGCAGAGTTTTTTTATTTATTATTTTTTTATTCGATTTTCTGAATCTACGTATCTTGGAACGTAAACCAACAAATTTTGAGGGGGGTTAAACATTTTTTTTCTTTGGTCGATTCCAATGGTTCATTATCGAAGATAATAAACCGAAATCCGTCCGTCCGCCGTCCGCGGCACTTTGCCCAGTTAGCGTTGAACAAAAATTACGAACTTTCTTTTAGGGGTTCGGACCAGCCCCACAATGATCCTTGAAAATTGTCATAACATTCAGTTAAGGGGAAGGGGTTCAAAACAAATTTTAAAATTTTGAAAATTTCATATGTCGAAAAATGCAAAGTTTTCAGTTTATATTTAGATAGAGTTTATTTTTTAGAATTTTGCAAGACCATCCGCAGCTTTGTACGACCAGCCGTTCGTTCACAATGTGGGGTCAAAGTCGAGCAAATCAAAATTCGTCAACAAGAGGGTGAATCAACGGTTGCCAGTCGGGTCTAGATTCTATAGAACATGTTTTTCAGATATAGAGTAAAATTATAGTAAATAATAATTATTATCAATCATTATTAAAAATAATTCATAAACATTATTAATAACTGACAATACCTAATTAATAATAATTTTCACTACTTGTTTTTCAAGTTCCCGATGGGCTAGGGATTTGAAATTTTAAATTTAAGTCAGAACTGGATGAAAATGCAATATTCACTCGAGTTCTTGTCATTAAAATTGTTTAAAAAATACCTATTTGCTTAAACAAATTAAATTTCGATGTTGAGCTACAGACATGAAATTTTAAACATGGGTCGCAGATGGATGACAATGCAATATTCACTCGGTATTGACACGAGGTATTCACTCGGGTCATTCCGAATATGTGTGACGTTTTTCTCATCCCGAAAAATGTAACGCGATACCAATTAACAGCAACTGCCAATTTCTATGGTATTCACACTATGAAGCTGCCGAGCCCCGTATCAGCTGAGTAGCTCCTAAACCTAGTTTCTATGTAATTCACTCTATGAAGCTGTAGTTTGGTATGCAGCCTCCTTAGGACTTACAATTTAAGCAGAATAGACTCAGGATCAGCTGAGTGGCCCCTAAAGCTAATTTCTATGTTATTTACACTATTAAGCTATAATTTGGTATGCAGCCTCCTTAGGACTTACAATTTAAGAAGAATAGACTGTAATTTGGTATGCAGCCTCCCTTTACTGGTATGTAGACTTTAACTTCACGTTGCCAAGGCCCTGGATCAACTGAGTGGCGCCTAAACCTAATTTCTATGTTAGTCACACTATGAAGCTGTAATTTGGTATGTGGCTTCCTTAGGACTTACAAAAATTTCCGTCGTGAGGTAGACATTTTTTACCCCACAACCCTCAATTTCGCGTGAAAAAAACTCCGCGTTTTCCGACGGGGAAACGACATTTTCGCCCGTATTTTCCTGTGAAATTTCAAATATTGAGGATACCGTTGGAAAGCTGAGCTTTTTGCCCAACTTTTGCAGTAACAGTACGAAACTTTCAAGTAGGAGTAGTTGGTTTTACAGGCGATTGAAAAAAACTGAAAATTTCCGGGTTTTGACAAATTTTTCTTTTTAGGCTGATTTTTTACCCGTTAAACCTGAGCGAAATATTTTGGTTTGGCACTAGATAGATAGGAAATTTGATATCATTTTCAACGGTATCACCAGATTTGAGATTACCTCGAAAAATGAGGGAGTTATGTTCGTTTTTGTGACGTAAGGTCGAAAACAAGAAAAAAATTCAAAAGTGAACAAAGTCGGATTTTAAATGGAGTAAAAAGTATGAGTCATAGGAAATTACAAATTAGTCACAAATTAGTTGTAGAATTCACCCCCGTGTCGGATGTCCGCCGTTAAGTGGGACACCCTATACAAATGATTTTTGGTGTCTATTGGCAGTAAATTCAGGATGGTCTGAAACGGATTTTGATGTTTAAATGTTTCGGAAAATCGAGTTTTAAAAATTTTGGACCGAGAACAATAGCTTCCTTTTCTTCAAAAATTCGGTAAAATCACGTACACATTTTCAGACGTTTAGGTTGATGATACAACGATGGGGTGACCGTGATTGGTAGGTATGAATTGATTATCGCCGCGGTGATTGTGCCGATATCTGGGACGATTGTGAGGCTGGTGGGTAGAACTCAATGGGCAAGCGTCTCCAATCGAAATAAGTAAATCGGATTCAGCATCTTTGTAATGAGCTATTGTTTGGTGGGCCATAAATAAGGAGATAGTGAAAAGTGGGGGAAAGGGGCCCTGGCGCCAAAGGAACCCACCCGGTACCTCTTTTTGTTTACAAATAGATAAAATCACTTCATTAGAGGTGGCACGGCTATCTGGCTCGTATCGGTCGTGTCAATTCTACCTTTTACCAGTTGCCCGCCACTAACCTTTTTTTCCTCTGTCCCCTTGTCCCTCTTGTCCTTCTCCTTCTTCCAGCTAACCGAGATTTTCTTAGCGGCGGCGCCTGGGCCCTTACATGACAAATATATTTATTCTATCGTTAAGAACGCGATGGGTGGTGGTGGGAGGGGTTTAGCTTGGAAGAGCTGGGAATGTGGCTCGTTGCACCGTCTGGTTGCGATACTCGATGTCCCTTGTTGGCAGAGACCACACACGGTGGCCTCTGCGCTTCTTCCCTACAACAGTACTTATAACCTCTTTTGATTCCTTTCTGGTCTCCGTACACAAAGAAAGAGGAGGCAAATAATTACATCTCAGGAGTATCTTAAACACATAATCTGATTGCTCCAGGTAGAATTCATCAAAGAAGCTCATTAACAACCTTTGCAAATAAATAACATTTACTGAATATTTGTTCATTGGTTAAAAATACAGGCAAGCCCAATTTCAATTAGTTTAATGATAAAATATAAAGTACATAACAAGAATTTAGAAAAAAAAAACAACAATAGTACCTATCTACCAGAATGACATAAAATAATATTTTATGTTAAATCTAAGGAACGCTTTGAGTGGCGATTAGGACTGTTGAGGATAATTTAGATAAAAGGTTCAACACTTCGCTGGTCGCGCCCATTTTCATAACACGAGTGGTCGCATGGCGCAATTTTAGCGCCACTCATGTTTTTAGTTATCCATACGTGTCCAAACATCAATAATAGTTTTGATAAGTCAAGATAATGATGGGAAAGATGTGTAAGAACCGAATAAAGGTAATTCACTTGCTGTGATTCAAAACAGACATCAACATTATGTTTCATTTTATGCGGCTCTAAATTTGTTAAGCATTCACCCCTAGTGAAAGTACCAAAACTTTCTTCATTTCTTACAAATCATCGGGATATCTTCTAACCGTATATGACTTGTAGGTGGGCAGGACATGCTACCGAATCAACACGACACAGTGGCAAAGAATAGACGCTACCAACGTTCTACATCCAAGAAACGTCTCTAGTGGACTGAACAGAGTTCCAACGATTTTGGAGGAAAGGGGGGACGGGTTATAAATAGACGAATAGAAAATGGGTTTTTACCAAGAGATCGACCCCTTTGTCAGCGGTCACTTCAAACGTCTACCTGGCGCAATTTTGGCGCAAACGTGACCGCTCGTGTGTTAATTCGGGATAAGGGAGAGGAGAGGAAGTCAAGGTCGGGATGAATCTGCAGCATCGCATTTACTTTACGGGGGATTCTGGAAAGGGGTCTGTGGTATAGATAATTTGTTGAGCAGAATGGAATTTGGAATAGTGAAGCCGAGCGAGAATGGAAGTGAGGGATTGAAAAATTGATTTGTGCAAGGAGTGAGGGGCAGTCGATTGGTCCGTTCACCAACTTGTGAAGAAAAGAGATGTCTGTCCATTTACGCCGGTCCTCGAGCGAGCGCAGGCTGGACACGCGCAACATTGAGTTGTAATCAACCTCATCAGAAGGGATATGCAATTTGAAGGCCACATAACGAAGAAATTTCTTCTGTACCCGTTCGAATTGGGCTATGTAGCAGTTATACCCCCAAAACAACTCCGTTGTAAAAACTGACCCGCCAAAAAACCTCAGCCGCAAAAAGGAATGATATCCATTTTGCCCGCCAGCCACATATATAGGATGCTCGGTGCTTCGCACCTCGCTGTTGAGTGTGCATATAGAAACCTGATCCTCCTACCCCTAACCTCCACCGTCAATGTTTTCCTGTTCCCTGTCTCCTTCCGACAACCCTTTCTCACCCTTAGTCACCCTCGGTTTCACCTAATATGTTTCCTCTGTTACACCAGCAGGGAGCTTTACGCTTCTTTCAATGCTGTTGGCGGGAGCTTTTTACCGGATGAACAAGCCTGAATTGAAGCATTACTATATTATAAGTATTACTGGTGGTCACGAGTAATCAGTGGTGGTACAACTATATCATCTGGCAAAAAGCTCCCGCCAACAGCATTGAAAGAAGCGTAAAGCTCCCTGCTGGTGTAACAGAGGAAACATATTAGGTGAAACCGAGGGTGACTAAGGGTGAGAAAGGGTTGTCGGAAGGAGACAGGGAACAGGAAAACATTGACGGTGGAGGTTAGGGGTAGGAGGATCAGGTTTCTATATGCACACTCAACAGCGAGGTGCGAAGCACCGAGCATCCTATATATGTGGCTGGCGGGCAAAATGGATATCATTCCTTTTTGCGGCTGAGGTTTTTTGGCGGGTCAGTTTTTACAACGGAGTTGTTTTTGGGGGATATCACATCTTTTTGCATGCCTACTTTTCGAGCGGTACTTATACAATACGGTTCAATTTAACAAAAGTACCTTAAGAGAAAGTTTCTTAAAAGAAAGTTAACAAAAGTACCTTAAGTTAACAAAAGTTAACAAAAGTACCTTTTGTTAACAAAAGTTAACAAAAGAAAGAAAGTTAACAAAAGTACCTTAAGTTAACAAAATGAAGTTTTAACTTAATCAGTAAATTAACAAATCAGTAGGCGTACTAAGAAGTTAACAAAATGAAGTACCTTAAGAAAACTAAATGAAGTTTTATCCTAGTCAAAATTTAGTAAAAAATTAGTACGCCTACTAATTTGCCTTTTTGTTTCTTCTTTTTGTGACAAGAATAATTATTTTTTGGAAATTATTGTTTGTTATTCCACCAGGTGACCGCCGCAACGGCTAAGTATGTGAAAAATCCTTTCACGCCAGCGGGTATTGAACCCAAGATCTTACGCATCGCGGACAGACGCGCTTGTCCACGAGGCTACCGGCGGCCACAGAAAGTTTGCAAAACGTAAAACGCACGTTTTTATACCAAAAATCGCGAATAACTCGAGAACCGTTGGGAAAAGTGGCAAAGTGTGCTACCCTCATTCGAAAGCCCATTAAATTTCCTATCGATCCTTAAACAGGCGCCACTCTACGACAATTTTTCTGACCACCGTTCAACTTTGATGTTTTCGGAAATTACCCAAATCAGTAGATGTGGAATTTATTCACGTATTTTTGGCTGTGGATTAGTCAAATCGATTGAGATTTAGTTCAAAATTATTGAGCATATTCTAGACAACCTAGCGGACATTTTAAGACCAACCGCACCAATTTTCATCAATATTTGCGGCAGTTGTTGTTGAAAATAGAAAAATCACCATAACTCCTTTATTTTTCCCCTTAGGAAGCATTTTTTGATCTCAAATTAAACAGCTTGAAAAGCTAAACACAACTAAAAAAGAAAATCTATTTTGAAGGAGTTATGACCATTTGAAATTCCTAAAAAACACTATTTCCCCCCTAATTGGGGGGGAAATGGGGGGAGGGAGAAAAAATGGTCAAAAGGCACTCCCTTGGAGCATAACAAACGTGTGTGCAAAATTTCAGCTCGATCCGATTTGTCTGCTGGGCTGTAGCCCCGTCAATGAACAACAACGACAACGACGACGACAACGACAACGACAAGAAGAAGAACACGAAAAACGTGAAAAATAGTGGTTTTAAAATTGTTATACCCCCGACACCTGATGTTCCCAAGAGCTGAAATTTGTTTTACGTCCTCACGTGCCCCTGGAGAGTTGGTGTACAAAAAATCAACTCTCGAGACACTCAGGGGACCGAGCTACGGGATGGTGAAAACCCGAACTTGTTCCGTCGCGTAATCAGTGTCTCAGTCGCTTCGGTTTTCAGGGCTTCGGTTTTCTTGGCGGGCGGGACGCACCCGCGTCCCTAGATTATGGCGACCACACAACGGACGCATACTTGAGGACAGGGAGCACCAGGGTCTTGTACAGAAGGACGGTGGCAGAAATATTGGTAAAGTCCCTGGTGTATATTCTCAATATTTGGAACTCTGCAGGAAATCTGAAGCCCCTCAGATTCAGAGGTTTGTAGGTAGCAACTTCTCGTGGTATTCGTTGGAACTTGTTACCCTCCCCTCTCAGAATACACACTACGCGCCTCTGTCGTTTCCAAGTGGTTATGAGGTGAACCGTAGCGATTACTGTGAAATCCGATATTCTAAAACAAAACTGAAGGTAAGTATTGTTGCTAATGATGACTTGTAGACGGTTGATACGATTAGTAAGTGTTTTGCTAGATGATAATTATTTAAGCAGAGTCCCTTAACTAACCCATCACTAAAAACTGTAATCAACAAGTTGCCATTTGGCAGAAAAAATATAATTTTCAAAATGGGTAATGCAGCATATTTGGAACTTCATAGGTCTGGGCAATTCGGAACCCTGTCAGTCACAAACCTTGCAAAATAAGCCAAAATTCTACCGATCCATATTCTAATTTAATTCAATAATATCTCAACATATTTAATTCAAATTTAATATTTTAATTCTTTTTTGTTCAATTATTTCAACCTGCATATTTCTTAGATAAAACTTACAAGAGGCCAAAAAAACCTGAAGAAGACAGAAGACACAAGAGTATACAAGAAGACAGGAATATAGGATGAGGAAGTAGCGAAATAAAGAAAAAATGTTCCAGTCATGCAACATGGCTGTAAGAGCGAATGTTTGGATAAATACCTACCTAACTGGTTTTATATAAAATGTGATGTTTGAAACATCTCATTCAAATATGGGCAATCTTAATATGGGCAATCTTATGAAGCTATTCGATTAATTCGGTATGCATCAGGTGAGGTGCTCTCTGACTAAAGATCGGTAGGTACTTAGAATAGTCTTTATGATAGGTGCTCAGTCTCGTTTGAGTTAATTATAAAATCTTATTGCCACTACAATCATGTAAAATATTTCAATTCCATCCAACCTACGGAACTGGAACTTATGCCAGGAAATGGGAAAGTAGGATCAATGCTGAGTAGAGTTTATAGATTTTTCAGTTGTTAGATTTTTCAACGCTGAACACCATGGTGAAACCAGAATTGCGATATCTCCTTCCGTTATCAGATTAGAGCAGATGAACCATGAAGAACATCTCAAGTAACAACCACGTTTCTACATCTTCAAAGTGCTCCAGTTTGAGAACGGAGAAAGATATCGCAAATTTGATACGTTATCCTGAATTCACTGCCGGAAGACACCAAAAATCATATAGGTATATATATGTCATTCCAGACGTTAACTCTCGACAGAATTGAGATAAAATGTTCAAATTTGCACACAAGAAAAAAGACTTGGCAACCGAAAAGCTAAGTAGATGGGCTTTAGGGAGGGAGGGGGTGAAGTGAGGGCAGGGAGGCTGTAGCCATGCCTGTCTGAATAAGGAGGAGGAGAAGAAGAACATCAAGGTGAGGGCGAAAAACAGGGTTTGTGAACAAGGTTCTGATCTATATAGTTCCCGTAGCAATTTCATCAAACGCCCATAAAGGTTAATGAATGTAGCAAACAAATGGTGTGTATAATTTCATATATTAATCAATAATGCCAACTAGCTTAAATGTATCCACATGAAAATATCCAAGAGACTGGGATTCAATCATCGATTATACCACCGGAAAACCATTATCGAATTGATCCTGGTATATTTTGAGGTCAGTTATAGGTTGGATCACAACCTATAAGCCAACTCTTTGTTGTTTTGATGCATTCTGCACTTATCTGCTATTTCGAAGCGAGTTTTAACATGGAGCCCTATCTCTTTACCGTACCGGAGAGAAATGCTCACCTCTACCTTCCCAGTGGGCTTTAGTTTATTGCGAGAAGGAGGAGATCAGGTAACGTAGTCGGCACCTAAGGTGGTGGGAACAGAGGCCTTATAAGACCATTCTTCTGAAACTGATACTCTTTCCTATCAAAAGAACCAACCCACCAAATACTTCTCAAAAAGAAAGGAGCACCTCTTCCAAAAAACCTATCAGGTGAGCCCCAAGCGGGGACTGGATAGTGGAAAAAAATATGTTGGGCAGGTAGGTTAATTATTTTCAGGTCTTTGGAGCGATTAGTCGTAGAGCTGGAAGCACGACACTTGTCACTAAAATCTTTTGTACCCCAACCGCTTTATCGTTTTATTCGTGAGGAGGTCCGCCTCTCCCTACCGACGCCCATCTCAGAACACCTCCTGCTTATCGAACTAGCCTTTCCTAATTCACATGATTTTTTTGTTTCCTCTTTTTTTAATCCAAATGTCTCCAAGTTTGAAAATCCCTTTGAAGTAATCTTCAGTGTCCAAACTATCCTCATCATTTTCATTTAGTTCCAGTGGCCAGGACTCACATACAGTTATCAGAGAGCCGAACAGATGCGAGTGGAAATTTGGATAGTGGAGAGCGCTGGGATGACGTCATGGTATCGAGTGTCGTGCTGGCGTTTGCCTTCTCTAAACTTTCGGAACTTTAGGACGGAGATGGAGAACATATGAAATGCCTAATTATATCGACTCGGGGGACAGCGTTCTGCAAGAGTCGTATCTCCTTTCAATTGCGAAAGTTCAGATGGCTGTCTTTCGAATCCAAAGTACCTCTTCGCTAACGGGCAAATTTCCCAATCATATAATATTTCCCAATATTATTACAGTCTTGACTCAAAAATGGTAAAATGCATAATAGTTATTCGTTATATCTTTAAGTAAACCGTTAGTCAAGGTGCGTTCGTTTCAAGATTATTTTTATGAAAAGACCATCCACCAACACAACTGCACACTACGGAGACACGGAGCGTTTGAGTTTTCACGAGCAGAACTGTTAAGGCACACCGTTCTCCCATTTCTAGTGTGATTGGTCTTTGAAGGAGGAAACATGTTCAGACCAATCTGCCTGAATACACGCTATAGTTTCGTCGGCATTGACTGTAGACTGGAATCTGCTCGATCATGTGTGTAATGTGTAATACGATAGTGAATTTCCGAGATTTATATCAATGACAATTTTACTAGTAAAATCCTGTTCATTCACCATCGTGTTATTTAATTTTTATTTCTGGATTAATGTGTAAACTGATAATGAATTTTCGAGATTTTCTGAATATAATTTATATGAATGAACAAATTTTACTCAGAAAATCCTGTTTTGTAAGGGGTTTTTGAAGTTTTATAATTCGGCTCCCTCTAGACCTAGCGACTTGAATCTATTGAAGAACGTTTAGAAAAAAAAAAATTTAAGGCATTTACTCGTACCTACGTCAAAACCGTACCACAAAATCGGAGAAATTTTCCAAGAACTGAAAGGTAGAGGAAATGTATCAAATGGCAGTATTTTGAAGTTAAAGTACCTCTTGTACCTCTTGCTTTTGAAGACTTGGCTCATATCTAGGAACGCGTTAGAGTTCCACCCCGCCAAGCAAATAGTTGAGAAGAATGAACTGTACCGAAGCCCAGAAACGAAGCGACTGAGACACTGATTACGCGACGGAATAAGTTGGGTTTTTACCCTCCAGTAGCCCGGCCCCCTGGGTGTCAAGAGAGTTGATTTTTTGTACACCAATTCTCTAGGTGCCTGTGAGGACGTAAACGAAATTTCAACTCCCGGGACCAGCAGTGTGGTGGTTAGGGGTTTCTACGAGTTTTCACGTTTTTTCCTCGTATATGCACACTAGGATCGGGTTTCTATAATATATTATGCATATTATGCACACTCAACAGCGAGGTGCGAACCACCCAGCATCCTATATACGTGGCTGGCGTGCAAAATGGATATCATTCCTTTTTGCGGCTGAGGAAGTTTTTTGGCGGGCTAGTTATACAACGGAGTTGTTTTTCGGGGGATAAGTATTACTGGTGGTCACGAGTAATCAGTGGTGGTACAACTACAGTGAAGTTATACTCCGATTTAGGCGAGCTCATCTGGCAAAAAGCTCCCGCCAACAGCATTGAAAGAAGCGAAACACTGCAAGTGCAACAGAGGAAACAGAGGAGGGTTGTGAGAAGAAGACAGGGAACAGGAAAACATTGGTGGTCGAGGTGGTTAGGGGTAGGAGGACCAGGTTTCTATATGCACACTCAACAGCGAGGTGCGAAGCGCCGAGCATCCTATAGACGTGGCTGGCGCACAGTGGGACTAAAGTGGTCAAAATGGCGGAAATTATTTATGGTATCTGAGTGTTTGGTGAAGGTTTTAGCGTGTACAGCATAGTAAAGAGCGAAAATAAAGTTCGTTATCGTTTTATTTTTCATTTCCCTCTGTTTTTTTTTTTTATTATCTTCGAGAATGAACCATTGGAATCAATCAACAACAAAAGTTTTTTTTAATCCCCCCTCAAAATTTGTTGGCAAGATACGTAGATTCAGAAAATCGAAGAAAAAAAATCCGTCCGTCCGCCGTACGCCGCATAGTGGGGCCAAACTGCTCAAAACATAGAGGAACTTCAAAAATTTCACGTTAAAAAAACATAAAGAATCTCAATTTGCGCCTGTTTGCGCACGATTTTTTTAAATCGTATTGTAGGGATCCCATAGAACACCCTCCAATTGGAATCCGACCTTAACCACGCTTAATCATTTACTATTTTGGCAGCTGTTTCCAATTTCACTGCTTATAAGATTTATCAAAAAATTTGAAATGAACGAATAAACATTGTGAAAGCAAATTTTCTACCCGCGGTACCCCTGAATCTACGCGCCTGGGTTGAGGTGATAATGGTAATAGTTGGTCATCTGATAAATCCAATTCAAGAGGGTATATATGCGACAACGACCGATGTGGTACTGTACCTTTGTACATGTACTTCATTGAGGACAATGAAAAACTCATTTGTACTGGATGTGACGGTGAATTTCATTTTACATGCTGAAGATAAAACTATACGCAGCTTTAGTAAAATGTCTGTTTCGGATAAAAAATCCTGGAAATGCGGCCCTTGTATATCCAAACCCAAAGCTAACTATCGGAAGGATAAGAAGGAAAACGGTAATAAGGAAAAAGAGGACGTGAGAGATGAATCTGACAACGAAATGGAAATATCAGATGATTTGTCAGTGAACATAAAAACTATTCTTATCGTGATAAAAGGTATGAATAAGAAATTGGAATGCTTGGATAAAATCAAAGAAGAAAATCCGCCACGTTCATAAGCGACCAGTACGAAGATTATATCACAAAAGTGGATAGTATGCAGATTCAAGTCAAAAAGATGGAGGAAAAAATAAACAATAAAAATCTCGTCATCGATTTACTGCTGGCTAAGGTGTGCGAGTTGGAAAGAAAAAGCCGAGGAAATCAAATCGAAGTCAACGGATTACCCGAATCAGCAAAAGAAAATTGCGTCTTGATTGTCGAAGATATCCGGAAACAGTTACTTCCGGAATCAGAGATCGTGATAAAAAAAGCCTACCGAGTGGGACCCCGCCAATCTGAATTCTGCCGCGCAATCGTAGCCGAACTCAATAATGAAAATCGTGTATTGATGACTGAAACCGCAAGAAAAACGAAAATCTGACTGCAACCCAGCTTCAAAAACCATGGACCAACCAACCCATTTTCGTTGGAGACTACCTTACAAGCTACACCAAAGATTTTCTGTACAAAGCCAAACAACGCGCCAAGGAAAAAAACTATAAATTTGTTTGGATAAAACACTCAAACGTTATGGTTAAGAAAGATGAAAATACCAAACACGCTGTAGTTATCAAAAAAGTGGAAAATGATAGATAGAACTGAAAAATGGATAGATGCGAACGGTGCAGAAACGGAAAAGAAAGACATAGCAAATAAATTTAATAACTACTTCATAAACGTAGGAAATAACCTAGCCAATAGAATAAAATACAGGACTCCTCAGGTACCTAGAAATAGGCAAAAAGACTATGATTTTGCAACCAATATGTGAAACAGAAGTAATAGAAATAAGCAAAAAAACTAAAAACAAAGACAGCGTCAGGCATAGACAATATTTCTGCAAATGTAATTAAAAATAACAGGGATATTCTGGTTAAGCCTCTAACATTATTTACAACCTACGTATCACAACTGGGACTTTTCCAAAAGCCTTCAAGATCACCAAAATCGCTCCTCTTTATAAACCTGGCGACAGCCCCAACCCTGAAAACTACAGGGTCCTATTTCTCTCATTAGTGTTCTCTCAAAAATTCTAGAAAAAATTATAAAGAATAGATTGATGAAGTACTGACGAAAATTAACTTTATTAACCCAAGTCAGTTTGGCTTCCTCAATACCCAATTGGGAGATATTCGTGAAAAACTTTCATGATATTTCAGAATGGCATTTTTCAGCCAATTTTTTGTTTTAATTTTCTGTAAAAATTAATTTTTACAGGATACTTTGTTAAAAAGTAATTTTATGAAGAAAATTAAAATAGAAAATTGGCTGAAAAATGCCATTCTGAAATATCATAAAAGTTTTTCACGAATATCTCACAATTGGGTAGTGAGGACATGGAGGCTTTTGAAACGACTCATTTATAGCTTAATCTTTCATATTATGCACCTTTATCTGGCCTTATTTATAATTCGATCTGTATTTTATAAATGTCCTTCTCATCTCCGTCCCATTTTTTAGTGGGGACACGGAAATAAAAGATGTGTTTCAAAGACGACCAAGTCTATTTCGAAAAAATAAATAATTCACTGAAGACCGGTTTCGGCTGTTACAACATCTTCAGTACAACACATAAACCTTTTCTTTGAAACTCGTATTTCATTCCTGAAGAAGGATTTCCAATGTTTCTCCGCACCCACGATACGTTATATGGACACACATACTTTCGTCACTGAACTGTATGTGCATGAATATCTCTCACCACACCTTCAACATTTTCAGCAAACACACTGGTAACCAAATTCAATGGTATTGAAACACACTACGGCATTATTTAACACCATTCCGGGCAGGAAATCCGTATTTCAGTAAAGTTTCACTACATTTGTAGACATGGAACCTAAATTGCTTTGTAGGTAATTGGTAATTACCTACGAGTACATTCGCTGCCTGAGCGAAGTTGTAGTCATCTGCAGTATCAACGGCTATTATCATGTTCCGCCAATACCCCACTCTTCACCTCAGTAACCCATCACACTCGGCCACTTGGCCTATTCCAATTTCACCCCTTCGGTCCTTGCAGGGTAGGAGAAGGATCCTTCCCTTCTGTGTCTCTGACATCTGTCACCAAGGGCAGTTCTACAAAGAACCCCCTCGCTTTCCGCGCTGTGACAAGTTCGTTTCAGAACCTTCAACTCGCTGAGGCTGAGTACTATCTCCATCCTGACCCCTCCACAACTTCTAATCAATATAGTTACGCGTGTTTCCTATTCCAAAACAGAAACAAACACGAAAATACAAAACATTCGTTTTGTTCAGAAGATGTGAAATAGTTTATAGAATTACCCACAAACCACTGCCGAATAAATCAACTGCATTTCAAATTTGAAAACATTCGGGCCATCGAAAATTTCAGTCTTTAAACAAACGTATTTATGATCAGAGTTTTTTAAATCTGAAATCACATCAAATGGTTTTCAAGACAATAAATATCTTTTTTGCTATTCTTTCAACTTTCGGTGTTGTGTATTTGTATTTCATACTTGATTCCACTTCTGATTGTCCGAGTATAAGCAACACAGTGGATTCATTCAACCGATTTCAATCAAATGTATGGGGGTTAAGCGCACTAGCCAACATGTACTAATCATTGACAAGTGCATGAATCCGGTTACATCCACCACCGGTTCTGGTCAAATTTTCCTAGTTCATGGCTGCCTTTGCGTTTGCGGAACCGTGAAAACTATGTGTCTCTCATAAACTCTGATTCTGTTTAACCAATATTGGTTGAGTTTTCAGTCGTTTCCAGATCTTGTTCGGATGAACCCATAATTCTTATTGTGATTAAGTTGCAGGTACAAGGACGCTCTCTTGCCACACCTCAGAAGTTTTCGTACAAATTTAAAATCATACCATCGATTTTAAAATATCCACGCATAGATATCTTTGTTTTTAGATATTGCTCTGACCGAACTGGTTAATTCTGGTACTAATGATGGGCCAGGGAACCAAACCTCAGGAACAGGTCGTTCAAAACTCTTGTGTGGTCATAGACGCTGAGTCAATCAAACTCAGTCAAATAAAGCGTTGTGGGATATGGTAATTCCAGCCTTAGATTATTTTAAAATCATAACACACGCTGGAATCGACAGTGTACCTGTTCCAGGTCTTTGATATATTACATGACAGGTGTGTGGTTAGTGAACCAGTGGTGGAATCTCTGGCACTCCTTTAGAAGAACTGAATAACTCCATAGCCTTGTTCATCATCTTCAAATAAGCATTGATTGTTGATGAAATGGTCAAAAATAATATTTTTGAGTAGATACAGTATTTATTTTGTATATTGATTCCTTTGATGAGTAACGCGAGTTTAGTACGCTATCAACAGAGTTGGAACCCGATCATGTACAATGGAAATATATTCCTAATTCAAAACGTGACTCAAATGGCAGAAAAAAAAAGTATTTCGTTTTGTTCTGCCATTTGAGTCACGTTAATGTTATAAATGCCACACCGCGTCCCCACTATCTGTTTGCCTCCCCCAATATACTTAGTAACCACTAACCTCAGTACTCTTCAAGACTACTGAAAGAGACTGGTCATCTCCATTTGGCGTCCGCAGTATTCATATATCACGCAAGAAGTCTTATGTTTAGGGCTGGCAGTATTGGCACCTTAGGAACCATTAGAGACGCCAAAAAAATTGGCAAAAGCGCTAACATTGAATACGAAATTTTCTCTTTATAAAACGGTTTACGTCATTCCATTCAGTTGTGGCCTTATACTAAAAGGGGAACACTTCAAAAAATGCAAACCAATCTTTTCTTGCGGTACATTTCGAAACGAGCACAAGGATAGAACACTTATGAAAATATTACTTAAGAAATGATGGTCTTTCCTCGCCTGGCGTTTATAGGCAGACGGCTGGTAGACGCCACGGGATATAAATGACGATCCTGCACACTTGATTACTCAAACAAAATCATCACGGGCCTTCGTGATGAATGAAGCTCCGCCTGCCCCAACGCTCCAACACAATAAAAGGTCGATGTATCGAAAAGAGAAGCAATGAATCAGGAGTCTTGTTAAGAGTGGCTAATATATTTTGCAGGTACGCTGTGGGGTCCTGTCAGGTAAAAACCTTAAGACAATAGAAGCTCAGCGGGACACCATATCTCAAATTCCTTGACGTTATTTCGTTTGGTCGGGAGAAAAGGGAATCGTGGACGACAACAAAAAAACGCTTTTAAAAGCTTGAAGAGGTTGTGTTATAAAACGACAAGACGGCAGGGAGTAAGGGCAGCAAATTAAAAAGAAAAAAGAAAAAGGAAACGTCTAAATAACGAAATTGATATTCACCGTGCCGTTATGTTTATGAAGTTATGACCTGGAGAGACTTGTGATATGGCTACAAGGTGTTTCTACTCAACCTTAAGACGAGACTGAACATCGTAAATAACCACGCATATTGGTTGCCGTCTAAGGAAATGGCATGTGGTTGGCGGCAAATCGTGGCGCATGCGAGGTTGAACCTGTTGGGTAAATATTATTATTCACGTACGAACCCTGAAATTGTTCTCGATCCTTCATTTTCGGCGTGGCATCCTAGAACTTGATGTCTCAGTTGTTAAAGAATACAACGAGGAAAAATACTTACTGATCAACTTTACTTGGAATCGACGGAAACCTTAGCATCCACATGTTTACCCTCGGAAGGCCAAATTGGATTGTAGGGAGTTAACCCGCAGTTGGACCATACAAACCCACGTATTGTTCCTTCGGGCCGCCTACAGGGGTTGATGAAGTCCTGTGTAGCAAAATGTTTTAGAACGGCCTCATTTCCACTCGTTGAGTTTTTCCGGAACACCTAGGTTTTGGCACTCGAGACGCAAAATATTTTTCTCTACAAATCAATATGAAATTGGGAGTTTTCAGTAGTAGTCCTTTCTCTAATAACACTGCTCAACACAAGTTTGATGTTATCTCTAATAACAAATGTTTCGGGTTCAAACTTAGCCATTTCTGAACTTAGCCATTTTATCATGCTGATGCCGAAAATCACCACGAAAAGTTCACTTTAGCTCTTTGTTTAAAGATACAGAACCTACGAGGGTGATGAATGGTGAATATAGCGGGATTGAGGGTTATTGCATTTCCGAAGGTTGGTACACCTGACATCTGTACTTCCTATTGGTTGAACTCTGTATTTGAGCATTGGAATCAACTTTCAGGTGCTCTTTTGTTTAATCACTCGTTTACATCAGTGGTAAAGCTAATTTTGTCGTTTAAAATCGAAATGCCGCGGAAGTGTGGTGATACCGTCGCCAACTTTTGTTATATTTGTGGTGAAATAACTTTTTTAGCCCAGACGCGAACCATCACCCAAACTGTGAAGACAGCTCGCTTCCATTATTTTGATGTGAAGATGGGCGATAAGGATAAGGCTGGACCCTGGATATTTGTTGTAACTCTTCATCAGTGCGGCTGTAAGAATGGCTTGGCAGTAAGAAACGATCATCGAAGTTTGCTGTAACCATGATTTGCCTTGTACCAAACCAACCATGCAGATTATTGTTACTTTTGTATGAAACCCTCCTTGAAGCATGGATGGTCAACAAAAAAGAAAGTACCAGTGAATTATCCCAACATTCCACAGAGTTATAATATTGAAAAGTATTGTGCTGCTGATGATGATGAAGAAGGAACTGCTCGATCTGGTCCTTCACATGACCCTGATTTTGAAGATGACAGGCCGAACGAGCCCCACAAACAACTGGAACTGAGCTTGCCCAAGGAAATGGCAGAGCTGCTGGGATCGAGAATGCAGCAATGGAATCTCATGGAACCAGGTGTCAAGATTAGTGAGTACAGACCTCGCCAGAGGAACCTTATCAATTTCTTCGAAAGGCCAGACGACCCTGTTGGTTGCATCGATGAATTCCCAGAACATAATTCATGCTCCTGGTGAATGGAGGCTCTTTGTAGACTCATCGAAGCTGCGTCATAATGTCCTTCCTTTTCCATCCCTATTGGGCATGGTGTTCACATGAAAGAAGTGGTGATTCGAAAGTAGTTGTTGTACTTCTAGGAATGCAGTTGGGCTATACCAAGTACTGTTGTTTTCTATTTTTTTTTAGGACAGCCGAGATCCAAAATCTCACTACATTAAGGACAAAAGGCCTTTACCCACACTAAATCCAGGGAAGAAAATGTCCAAAAGGAGGCTCTAGTAGATCCACGTAAGGTCCTACTCCCTCCTCTACACATTAAGCTTGGAATATTGACCTTTGAGAAAGCCATGGATCAGGGTGGAGACGGCTTCAAATACCTGAGAGCGAAATTCCCAAGATTGAGTGATGCAAAGGTTCTTCTAAATCACGAAATTTTGAAGGACCCTGCTTTTTGTGAAATTTTGGAGGGAAAAGAGAAAGCAGCCTGGGAAGAAGCGCGGTAAGAAAACTTCTTGGCAACAAGAAAGAAAACAACAACCGACAGTTGGAGAGTGAACTCTTCCAAAAATATCAAGACCTTAGTTGCAATATCTCTCTAAACATTCATTTCCAAACAATATTTCTTTGTTAGGCAGTGTAATAGAGTGAAAACAGTATCCAGGCTTCAAATGCGTCAGAATAATTATTTTTCAAATTTTAAGGAGTCCAATCAAGAGGGGGAAATACCTACGGGACAACCTCTGATTCTCAACTAAATATCAAAACAGGCACTTCTTGTTTATTTGAACCTTCTGGCAAATTAGTGAAATTGAACGGACGAGTTGGACGGGTGGGTTATCGGACGGACGGAGGGACTGTTTCTGCATTTTTCATTCTCTGTGAGTATTTGAGTTTATTCTCCATGAGTTTTAGCGACAAAACCTGAGGTGATTTTTACTGTACAAACTGATATTTATATATAGGTATATATGGATGCGTTGAATGACCAAATACTAGTCGTTTGTTTGAAGGTTTTTATTCCACGACGTTTCTGCCCAGTAGTATTTGCCTGACTATTATTTGGTCATTCAACGCATCCATATACTTCCACTAGTCATCAAGATCATAATACTATAGGTATATATAATATATATGTAGCATTCAATCCCGGAAATATTATATATAATATTTCCGGGATTGATTGCTACATATTCATGTACTGTTTTCAATACCTACCAGAGAACAAGGGACTTTCTTTGTCCTTGTGACGAATAATAATAATGTCCTCCCCTCCTCATCATTCATGTGGAAAACTTGCACTGTTTTCAATTTTCGGCTCCGATCTAGAGGAAGTTATAACTAATGGCGAGCTATGAAAATTTGTCTTAGAAACACAAAAAAATTGGCGGCTCAACACTAAATTATTTGCAATGCTTGAAGAAAATTATGGAGTATGTTGGAGGTGGTTTGGGCCGAGACACAACGGGCTATGGCACGTCTCGGGATCACGTAGCCCTCGCACAGAATCCTCAATTATCTTCAGACGAGCGGAGGAGAAAGAATCCTGAATTTGGAATTTTTCTTTCTGGATCTCGTATGCGGAATTGGCCGTTGGGAGCGGGTGGCCGACTTTGAAGATGGGCATCAGTGGAAACGCGACTGAACTCCCCCATGAGAGGGCTGAGCGTTATACATTCATACCTTTCCTCAGCCCTTTCCGCCTAGAAATGAGACAGTCTTTTTACTTTCCTGCATACGTTTAACCTTAAAATCATGCGTTCGAGGTGCCCGTTACGGCAGGAAGTTGGTATATCACGTGTAATATCTTTCTCAACCCTTTTGGTTTATTATTTGTTTTCAGCCCAAACGTTTTTTTCATAATGAAGGTATTATAAGGAGGAACAATCAGTTTACTTGTGGTAAACAAATAATAACAATAACAACGACTAGTGTTGGTCAATTTTCACCCGCAAACTATATGTATATAATATATTATATTTAGAACATGTTTAGTTGAATTCTGATGAGACGCTTCGTCGCCACTTTTGGTGTTACGGCTCATTAGTTGGAACGGTGGAGAAAAAAACGCATTTTCTCTTTATCATCCCACTGAGAACGGAGTGGTAGGTGGAAAGAGGAGGGAAGGAGAGCAAGAGTGAGAAAGTGGCCCCAGCCCCGAGATCGTCTAGTGTCTATAACCTAATAAAGTCCAAGTCAGTCAAGACTCGTAAACCTATAAAACGTCGGAGGCGCAGGATCGGCAGCTGATCTTTTTCCAATAACCGGACCTCCAAGACGGAGATGAAATGATAATTGAAGCCATCGAAAAAGAGGGAAGAAAATGAAGAGAAAGAAGAAGAAAAGAGAGAGAAAGGCAAAAAACGAAACAAAAAAAAATGAAAGAAGTGGAGTACGTAAAAGAAAAGATGAAACGAGAAGCGAAATTCCTTTGAGAGCGGGAGCCAACTGTTAGATAATTTGTATAGCGGCGGTGGTCCATTTAGCGCAGGCCCTAATGAGAATCACTCTGAGAACTCGTTAGAAGTGATTTCCATTTGGTGCTCTCGTCGCCAGAAAACGGTTGAGAAGAAGTGCCTTTGCATTCCGCCGTCTCGGAGGAGTGGAGAGAGGGGGTGAAAAGGTCAATCGAATAAAGTCCTTCGAATAAAAATCGAATCGAGGCCTTCAAGCCTCCACTAATTAGGGGTTTCCCTCCAGGAAGTTGTTGTTTTGTTTTTTCTTCAAATACTCTTCTTCCTCCTGAGAGTGTGACCAACTTCATTTCGTCAATCTTCACATTTTCGTTAATATGAGTGACATTATGATGAGTGATATCGGTCCTATAAGAAAATTTGGATTGAGATCAAGGCACGAGTTTCATGAAGAACAACTAAGTTGTTCAAGTACAAGTACAAGTCTTGTACTATTGGATACAATTTTAATTGAAATGAACGTTGTGGACAAGAACATTACTGTAATGACGTGAGAGATCACACCTTCTAAACTAAGGCTTTAGCAAGCGAGAATCACGTACGTAACGAGTCCAGTAAACATCTAGGGAAGTATGGGAACAACGTATGTTTGGAATTCCGTATTAACTATCATGTAAGCCGAATACTAGATTCTTCCCTGCTCCTTTAATTAACTACTTGACTTGAAGATGAGGTGGTGGTCTCCTGAAGCGGTCGCTTCGCCTCTGTGTCGGAGGCCCCTGTTGAATCGCAGGTTCATCAGGATCCAACTGGAGATGATGTTCCCATTCAGCTGGACGATACGGTCATTCCATCATGATCATGCTTGATTTGTTGACCGCCTGTTGGTAAGTGCCTAATTGGGGGCACAAATATCTAATTAGGTCGGAGTGATGTAGATACTTATAGCAAGCCTCCAAAAGTGCCTAGTTGAAACTGTTGCTTCGCTTCCACCTGGTGACGTATTTGAGCGTAGTCTGCATTTGTGATAAAAGGGTTGCTGCGGAAATCAAAGCAACTAACGAGATTTATATGAATGAATAAATTTTATTCGGAAGAATAGGCCTTTGTTTTCAAGTTTTCCATGTATTCTCTTTGATTAAATTTTTAAATAATAAAATCGTTTTATTCTATAATTACATATCGTAATTGATCGATACAGATGTAAGATGGACGGAAGATAATTTTGTCCAGCTAGATTCATGAACCGACACACTGTGCGACGGTGAGATGAAAAATGATTTGATGGGAGATAGAGATCTTGGAAGGAGTCCCCTGTGAAATCCGTGGATAACACCGCGAACCGTCAGAATAACACCGCGAGCTGAATCCTGTGGATACTATAGAGTCCGCAAAACCACTCCGAGAGACCATGGCAAACGCCAAATCTGGGATCTGACAGGTTGAAAACAGTCAGATGGCCACCGCGAACAAGGCTCAGTTCAAGAGGACCAGCCAGCCCTCATCTTTCAGACCTTGGATATCGTATAAGTACATAGTGAGAATACACCGGTTGTTGGCTGTGCTCCGGTTATGGGACACCAATTTATTGAAGTCGATTCATTTCCTTATATAGGATTGGGATGCACTAATGGCATCTTCTTTTATTTTTTGTTTTAAGAAATATTTATCAAGAATGCGTAGGTTAGATATTTTTATTTTGTAACTTTATTCCAGTTTCCTACCATTTGTTCCCCGAGTAGTGAAGTATGTGGTCAAGCATCATTTCTCTACTGAGAACTGTAGCTAACATGCTCCTGCTTATAAGCCTATTGGTTCGTTGGCAATGAATAATGTATTAATTGACTATCATTTTGTAGTATCATCATTTTGTAGTATTGTTCAAACAGCGGAACACTGTAAATGTCTGGAAACCGTGGAAGATCAGACAACATAATCTAACCACATGCTTATTGTATCACGTCATTATAGATTGTCATTATTATTATTACTGGTATAAAACCTATTTGATTGTCCAATATGTGAAATCACTCATTTTCACTCGTACCAGTTAAGGGGGTATGAAGAATATTTGGAAAGCAACGAGCACTAGTGCATTTGATTTTGGTATATTGAGTGCACCGGAGCACTACATATGAATCCACGGTGTCAAAAATTTGTCAGTTCAATTTTCATTGAACTGAGTAAGGTAAGCATCTGGTAAGGTAAGCATTGTTCGTCGGGTAAGCATCTGGTAGATCAGGTGCTTAGTAGACTCGAAAGTAGAAAATGGTTTCATCATTCATCAGAAAAATAAGAATAATTAGAAGAATAGAACAGATGCCCTCCAAAAAAATTAGCGTAGTTTCTAGTTTTGATGTTTGGAGCGGGAAATACGTTGCACCAGTTGGTGGACATTCCCATGGCGGATTTCAATCGGTTTTGACACTGTGATATTGGGATTACTATTGTAGATTTGAATTGACAAAAAATCTGAAAGTAGGATATCGTCAGTTGTTTTATTATTTTTCAAAGAATAATTAAGTGTAAAGAGTATACATATGTATAATACGTCTATATTATATTACTGAGTGTAAATCAAGTATAATTAAGGTAAAGACTATAAAGTTGAATGGGAATGCTGGAGGAAATACCGTGATAATTAAAATGTTAGTTGTGGGAGAACTTGCATCTCTCACGGTAGTTAACGTTTGTGAGAGAGAGAGAGTGAGAGAGAGATCTTGACAAAACATATAGTACTGTCAACATGATTAGCTTTGGTCTGGATGTAGGGGAAAAAAACTTCCACCCGATGGAGCAAATGAAAGGGGTGATCCGGTATTAAAGTGTAAAGCGTGGAGCCAGGAGCATGAGGAACAGAGAAATAGGATGGTAGAGGATGGAGGGGTTCCTGAGAGGGGTGGACCAGGAACAAGGAACGTGGGAGGTCCAATCCCTATCAGTAACTACCAGCTACCAGACCTATCTTGATCCAGACATAGCATTCCGAATACACTTGTCAACACTGCCTCCAACTTGGGGCATAGCGTAGGTAAATCCCTATCTCCTCAAACAACCCAACATTACACCTGGTCGACCCACATGCCCTTCAGGCAGAAAAAACTGGAATTACCTCCTTTTATTTCCTTCGATTCACCGTTAGAAGCGCTGAGTGAATCAGTCGAGAAAAAAAAGTGCTAGAGCCCTCGACGCGACGTTTTGATGGAGCCCTCCTGAGCTAGGGACTAAACCCCTTCCCAATAGGGGAACCAACTTCTTGTTCGGCGATATAATCAGCCAATGATTAAGCGTGAAGAAGTATCCACTGTTACTAACGCGTTTGCTTCAATTTTTCTAGATTGATGACAAAACGATATTGAACCGTTAGCATCTTGTAACAACAAAATTGTCCAGTTGCTTGTATGTTCACGTTCATGAAACATGAAAATTCTGACCCACTTTTCATTTTCTATAATTACAGCAATTGTTGTCAATACAAGCTATCAAAGTTTTGAGTCGCTTGGTCTAAAGGGAATCGAGTTGTATCACTTCAAAACCCCTGTTTTTCGCCCTTACCGTGTTCATGTTCTTCTCCTTCTTGTTCAGAGAGGCTAGTCCAACTTCACTCGTTGACTTGAAATTTACAAAAAAAAAAAAACACAGAAATTTTAGGTTAATAGCGTTCATTTTGATGAGTCTACAGCCTGGGTAACATGACCAATCGACTTGAAATTTCGCACAGATCTTTTGTATAACATTACTCAGTGTCATTTGAAAGATTCAACCCATTATCTCAACCCAAGAAAATTTTAGGAACAAAAAACTGAAATTTAGGAAAATTTTGGCCACTTTAACGACTCTACAGCCGATCAACTTGAAATTTGGTGTTGATCTTTTTGGAGTGGATATTAGAAAGAAGCCCTGAAAGTTTAAAGTCAGTAGCTAAAAGGAGCCATATAACTGCAAAAACTTACAATGTCTTCTCCTTGTTCAGTTAGCCAATTCTTCAGCCTATCTTTTAGGCAGTTAGTAGGTGACTAGCTTAGTGATGGTCGAATCAGTTTACTAACGAATTCGGGGTCATCCTAGTAATAATTGATTTATAAAAATTATGGATGTCTCAATTGTTTGAATCATAAGTTATTTCCTACCACCCCAAAAACACTCCGTGTTAAAAATCACCACGCCTCGCAAATATCATTCTGCAGCAACCCGAAAAACTTATGATATCCACATTCCCCGCCCGCCCTTTTCCTTCCACCTAAAGAGATGTCCTAAACACTTCACAAGCACCCTATCCGCTTCGAAATCCCCCCTTGGCGCCATGGTAAGATGTTGTTATTACTACACATCCAATACATACTAGTCAAAATATCGATTCTAATTTGTTATGCTTGCCTTTTAAATTTGCACGGGTGCTATTGATATCAACCCCAAATGTGTGGTTTAAATTTCTTGCTGATCAACCGCCTTTTGCCATGACTACCCAGCCCGAAATTCTTTGAAAACAAAATATGTTACGATTGTAGCGCCTAAACACCGCTCCCGACGACTGCTTTAGACGAATTACAGACACCTGATCAGCTGAGTTATCTCAGGAGCTAATTGATTTCGCATTTGGCCTGCTAATTTGACAGGGAGAATCCTGTGGAGGGGGGGGGGGGGGGCTGATGAAGACGAATTACTGGCTCCCGATCAGATCTGGGTCTCGTAGTATTCATTGCTTCTGGCATTCTAAGAAGTAAAAATAAAGGAAAGCCACTTCACGACTATCATTTACAACTTCCAAGTTACTATCAAGTTTAAATTTTCCAACAACCATAACTCGACTATCATTTTTTTCATTTACAACTTCCTACTTACTATCAAGTTTAATATCCTAATGATAATTTAACGACAACCTCAACTCTCAACTTGATCCTCAACGCTCCGTTAACGACCCTCGAATGGTATCACCGATTTTTCTGCGTATCTCGAATGTTATTCACATTTATGTGGACGGTTCAAACGAAATGTCGAATAGTGACGACAGCTTTTCAGAAAATTAATGCGCAAAAAAATCAGGAAATTCGCTCAAGTATGTTCCCTGTTTATCTATTTAGCCGTTATTCTTGGGTCCCCCATGACTATGTGCGCTGCCTAGATCTGTTGTCCCACTGTTATTGGAATAATTTGTTTACCAGATAGCAGTTGAGTAGGAATTGATAAACACCACAACCAAAAACCCGGGAGTAAGTTATTACTGTGATATTATACATATTTCGGAGAAAGTGAATGGGCAAGTAATAAGTTGGTTGGACGGCGATAAAAAAAAACCCAAATCAATGTAAATCTAGTCTCATGGGCCGCCGCAATAACCGTTGACATCGATTGATATTCTATGACCGGGGTAAGTTTTATGATGGCTGTTAATGGTGGATCTACACAGACTTAGCTGGTGATTCCACTTCAGTCGGCGGGCAATTTGTCTGCGCCACGTGCGCTCGCCGTCACAGCGGCTTCACAAACTCAATAACGGGACCGAGTAAAAATTGTATGTGACTCCCAGCAAAGCATCTCCCCCAGCAGTTCCACGACCCCCTCCTACACCCTTTGCCATCGTAAATCTCGTTTTTCTCCGCCAAGATACCGGACGCAGGAAGGAAGTCGGGACACGTTTTCTATTGGGGAGCCCTCTATACGGCTAATATTTCCTAAATGGTGATATGTCCCGCACCGAGAAGTGATTCATCCCTCATTTGTGATTCCCACTTCTTTTCATAAAAATAACAGCGTTGTCATTTCCTCCGTGGCCTCGTCCCTATTGTCGGCTCTTTTTCTTTTTCTAGCCATTCACTGGGCTGCGGGAGCGGTGCGTTCATCCGTAGCAACTCCGTTGCGTAGTTGTACTGAGGGGAAGTTAGCTTCCTCAGTTACCTTCGACGTCTCTGAGACGGAGGTAGGGGCTATTTATCCATGCATGAGGTTACGAATATGCATAACCTACACGAAATTACAAAATCACGTTTAAAACTCAATTTCTTCCCTCATCTGCCCTAAAAATTACTTTTCACGCATTCGTGTACTCTATTCTGAGCTACTTTTAGATCATTTGAGGTGGCAGTAGAATCAGTATGCGACTTATATTTAGATCTGGATATCGAACCCCAAGCAAACCGTTGTTTTTAAAATTTGTAATTCTTACCCCTCGACTTACTTATGTGCTAAAGTTACTCCAATTGATATGTTTTCCTATCTACATTATGAATCCTTTTCACTACGACTTGATTTGATTTTTGATCATTAATGTAAGTTTTATGTACTCGAAATTTGTAATTGCAACTCCTGATCTAAGGTTCAGGGGAGTTTTAAGGGGGGGGGGGGGATTACCGATACATTCCAAAAATGAAATTATCTGACAATTGACAACTCATTTTTTATGTTTTTTTATTCCGTTCTCATACTTTGAGGATGAAGAAACGTGGTTGTTACTTGAAAATTAGAGAAAATAACATTTAATGTTCTCCACGGGTTATTTTCTCTAATCTGATATCAACAACTTCGCAATTCTGACTTCAACATCGTGTTCGGCGTTGAAAAGGAGACAAAATTTGTTATAAAACCACTGAAATGGAGGCATTTTACATAAAACCAGTTATTTCATCAAAAGTTTGCTCTTGTAGTCATGCTGCATGCTTTTGGTTTATTAAATTCGATGATGAACCTTTGGAATCGCCCAAGAAAGAAAAAGCATTAACCCCCTCAAAATTAGCTGGTTTACGTTTCAAGATACTAAGTATTTTTTTTATACGATTTTCTGAATCTAAGTCTTAAAATTGTCGTCCGTCCGCCGTCAGCTGCACTTTGCCCACTTAGCGTTGAGCTATAATTACGAAATTTGGTTTACGGGTTCGGACAACCCCACAATGATCTAGAGGAACTTTTCATAACCCTAGGTCAATGGGAACGGGTTCAAAACAAAGGTTAAAATTTTGAAAAATTCATAACTCGAAAAATTCAAATCGAGCGGTGTAGATTTTTGTAGACATGAAAATAGAGTCTGATGTTTAGGATGTTTTAAGACCATCCTGAGTTTGTACGACCAACTGTTCGATCACAATGAGGGCTCAAAGTTGGAGCAGATCAAAAGTCGTCAACATGAGGGTAAATCATGCAACAGACTGTCGGGTCAATATTCATAGTGGCCCAGCCAATTTTAACAGCACAGGGTTTTCAGGAAGTCAATACATCAATTTAGCTCTAAAAATGATACAAAAGCGACCAATAACGGATGCTGAAATCGGCGCTAAATTGATGTACAATTCACCTAAAATTCTCCCTTATGAATGAAGTTAAGATTATGCAGTTAACATAACATATTCAATATATTTGCCATTAAGATTGAGATGACTGGAACGATTGGTAGGTAAGAACTCCTTGTACGGGTATAAATGGTTTTCGACGTAACGATCAGGTAAAATTAAAGAACCATCTAGTCACCTTTTTGAACAAAAACATAATATTTCAGTTCATTATTCCCATTATTTCGTGTAGATAAGACTCTCCAGAATATTGTTATAACACAGAGAGCTGGACAGAAAAGTGATCTATGTAGAAAACAATAGACCATTGCAGAAATATTTACAACGTTTTCGTGACTGCACTGGACATCCCAGTGTTGTAAGAAAAGATTATTTTTAGTTTGAGACATAAAGGGTAATTGGGCAATTATTTATGGATTAAGTATATTGGTGAGGGGAAAACCATTTTTAACAGAGTGAGAGAATGGGTATCATGTTCCCTCTGGCCTACTGCACTGAAATTTGATTTCTGTTTGAAACTCGCAATGTTTAGTTTTTTCTTTTTTTTTTGAGATAATTTGAAAGCAGAGATGCCATCTCCATCTCCATCGTCATCCAAATCCCTTTTGTGCTGTCAAATTTCGTTTAATGACGCAGGATAGGTTTAGGGCCAACGTAGCCTAGCCATGTAGAATCCATAAATTATTCAACATGTTATTTGGATGCGCGCTCTGTAGTTTCACTCTCAATTTCCTTTGGGTTCAAATATAGAAAGCGATTAGGGACCTATCCGAGTTAGTGTAGGAGCCTGAACGCGGTAGAGAGGATTCATTTAAGATAATCTGTATGGTGGAGAAAAAGAAGGCTCCGCTTCATTACTGGACTTACTGAACCGCGAAGGATGACATCTCGTTTTGTCTACATTTAGTTTGGTCGATCGATAAGAGAAGTTTGAAACTCATCCGCGTGTCACATCAACCTCGAAGCGTTGAAATCAAAACTATGAATCTTTCATTTCCCGTCATACCGGGTTTTGCAATACTAATCTATTTATCAAGTCGTGACTGAGTTTTTTTGAAAGTTTAAGTGAACGGGAAGCTTTGGTTTTAACCTGATGATAATTTCGGGGAGTTATCTTTTTGAAGGGAACTGGTTTGATCCTGCAGATTACGTTTTTCCAACCTTCGGATATTCTTAATTACTACACGCCTTGTGCATAGTGACCCCAGCGCTAAACCAAGGGGACAGACAGCAGTTTTTGGGTGACACCTTCCATAAGATACATCATTGTGGCTATTTCCGACTAGGGAGCTATTTTTAAATCCTTCAAAATAGTTCTGCATGTTTTAGTTGTACACTCTACTACCTAACACCTACTACCACTAGAAAAAGTGAACTGTGAGTCGACAGCATGAGTCGACTGACGAGGTATGTCCGTAGGAATCGAAAACTTGGGCAATACATTAGAATTTTGGTTTATTGTCAAAGATAAGCCGTAAGCCCACCGAAGTTGTGGGTTTACGTTTCAAGGTACGTAGAATCAGAAAATCGAATTAAAACTCTGCTATGTCTCCACAACGGTTTATTATCTTCTGAACCCAGATCACCCCTCTTTCCAGATCACTGTTCTGTAGGTATCCTTGTGAGTCCCATAAACATACAGAACAACCTAAATTACCTACTACCAAATATTTGAAATATATTTCTTTCCAAAAAGTATATCAGAACAAGATACTCGACACCACGAAACCATGTATTGTTTGAATCAACTGTTCCCGAGTATAAACTTTTTTCTCCATTGTCAATTCCAATGGTTCATTATCGAAGATTATAAACCAAAAACATTTCCTAATTAGAATTGTTTCAAAATTATGAAATTTGAGATTCGGGCCTGGACCGCCTGGTCCTTGGATCTCTTCAATGCTCTAGGTCGAAAAAAATGTTGAATGTGAAAACGTCATATCTCGAAAACTCTGTACGAATTTGAATAGAGTTGCATTTAGAGCATTTTTAAGGTCATTTCTAGTGTTTTAAGACAGCTGAGGTTCTATTTTTAAGAGCTCAAAAATCACCGGCTATCAACGTTATTTTAATTATGATTAGGTTGGTAGAATCGTCTTGTTCACAATTCATTCGCATGACTGATTGATGAGACCACTGATTTAGTGGAATTCATCTCAGGTTTGGTAAAAGGGGTTCCTACTTCAAGTCTAAATCAAATTCAATTCGTTGAATTGAACAGAAGGACTATTTGAGTTGTTTAACCGCTGACTCCGACACGTTGTGGCCATCGATGTATATACATCGATGGTTGTGGCGTGGCGCTCGAAGAATAGCCGGAGGAGAACAGATGTTGGGCAGGGACGCTAACGTATCGGATCACGCAAACTTGCGGTAAGGGAACCCTGTTGTCCGAGGTGTTGGGATGGGACAAACAATACTTAGGTGTGTACAATTATCATTGATTAGCTTTATTACCCAACCAGTATGGTAGGTACATTGCCTAAAATACAGAAGCCCTAACCTGTATCCGATTCCCCCACACAAAACCCTCTATGCCGGTCTTATTTTCAAAAACACTGCAAATAATAGGAGGATTGCGTAAAATATTTTGGAATTGACGACCAGATGGTCTTCCCAAAATGAATGGTGGGTGGGGGTCGGTAACTATCTCAGTAAAGGTTTACAATTTGTTTATATTGAGGAATGACAAATTCATATGATCATAAATTATTAAGAATTCATTTGTATTACCTAACATTTTTTTAACGGAACTGGTTTTTATGATAGTTTATTCATACATACAGTTCAGGGCAGTCGGAATCGAACCCTAGGTACGAGTATAGAATTTACACATTATTATCATTTATAGCATGTAATATGAAAATAAGAGTTCTGACCTTGAATAGTTAATAACGAATCTCGAAATTGGCTATGAAGATGATCATTTATGGCAGAAATAAAGGATGGTTTCAAAGACTCACTGTTTGGGTAGATCTTGTCACAATCTTGGCATTGTGCCTGCTTCCACCAAAACTGAAAATTGATCGTCGCTGTTTACCTCGTGTTATTTTATTTAAAATGTTTTTCAACATCAGTGACCTAGTTGTAGGTATGTACATGGATACGATTCGGTTCCCTCCGATTTTTAGTGTTTTTTGGTAGCTGCAGGGAGCAAATTAGGGTGAACCAGTAGTGTAAAGTGGGTAATTGATGAGGAACTCTGTCGTAGAGCGGGATCTCATTGGCGAGAGAGAGATCCACTGCGCTAACACGCGCCGGACACGCTCGGCCAATTCGATTTAACAAATCCAATTCAGAATTAACATGCTAGGACTCACTGCGGTTTAGGGGATCGAAACCCATAGATCTGAACTTGAAGTGTATCGGGTGAGCGGTTCGCGACAATAAAACAACAGTTGAACCCGCAATGGGTGTCGGGTGACGAATACTGGTGGAGCCACTACCACTCCCCCGACACAACTTAAACCGCACTCAATTGAAATGAATTCCCTTACCCTGATCGCGCTTTGCGAACGAATTGGTAGAGTACGTCCAATAATCACTAACAACATCATAATGTGGAAATTCGGTAAAATAGCGGAACAACGAACATTATTGGGCCTCTCACAAGCTGTGTGAATCTTGGTTTTCGATCGCCCTTGTCAAATTGAAAAAGAAGGGTGAACACTAATAATAATTTCCCTCGGCGATTTATCATTTCTATCTTAAGGTAGAAATGCACAGTTGTGGGACGTGCGAGAGTGAAACCAGTGAACTATACCATATAGTCTATACGGTGAATTTACGTGTAGTTCACTGGTTTGAACCACGCAAGTCCCACAACTGTGCATATAAAATGGAGTAATGAGTAACATTGTGATGGTTCGTTCGAGTAAGTGAACTAATGGGCCACGACAAGTGGGGAGTAATCAGCAAGTAGCTCAGGATCTTGGCTGAATTCAACGACTTATATCAGAAGTACCGCCCAAAAATATCCGAAATTACCTTATTTTCATAGACGAATAGCATCTCAGAACAAGGCACTCGATAAATTGAAATCTATTCGAATTTGGCCGAAAAACGCTGCGAATTTTAACATGAATAATGTTTTTGCGGTGGCCTACCAGAGTTGAAAAGCGTAACGAAGTTTAAGTCACGAAATTATGTCACGAAGATTTTTAATTATTTTCACGTACAACCGAGCCGTTTCTAGGGAAATGAAACTTCTTTAGTTTTCAACGGACAAAAATCGTTCTCCATTCGTTGGAAAGCCTTTAATTTATGCATAAATTATATACTGCCAAAACCGCTGTAAATATCGAAGAAGCTGAGATACAGCCCTGAGTAAATAAAACTGTAAATTTTCCGCACATTTCTTAATATTTTCCATACAGACAAAGAAATGGGATAAGGAAAAGGGGAAACGGGACGCAAAAACATTATTCATGTTTTGCATAGCAAATACCTCGTTCTATACAAAGTATAGAAGAGAAAAGATCCGGGGGGTCCAGGGGGGCTTGCCCCCCTGGCGAGGCGCGAAGCGCCGAGTTTTCCTTAACGGTTTATTATTTCTTGATCATAAGGGGAGCCGGGTACTAGCTTATAATTATTTATATAAATGACAAAATGATTATATAAATAGTAAATTAGTCAAGAAATTCGGTATGACAAAACTGTAACATATCATCATAAATCGAAAATATTTTGGGTGATTCCACCGAAAATCCTATGAATCTATCCTTCAATAGCGCTTCGGAACGCCAGAAACACACCCCACATGAAAACGACAATGTTTTTTGACAACCGTACGAGCGTTGACGAACAAAAAAGCAAGTGTCTGGAACCGCCCTGTGTGGATTGCTATATCGACGGTGGGCGAGGGACTCCGGTAACTCCAAAAACTCAACTTTACAGGAGACCCAAAAAACTTCTCCGCTTCTTCTTCTTTATTGTTTTCAGGTTCGGAAGATCACTACAAGCTAAAAACAAAAAAAAAAAACGTTTCAGTTCACTTTTCGCCGCTATGAACGTTAGAATCGCTCGGAAATTCTCCAAGGAGTGCATTGATGAAAAAAACCGCATTTTGTCAAAAACCCCACCGTCGATATGCTGAATTGGGGTTTGAACTTCAAGAAATCGGTCGAATTGGAAATGGCTCCGCTACTGCGATAGTTGTAAATAATTTATAATTATTAATGTTATTAATAATTATTAGTGTTTAGTAGCATTCTTCGTTGGTTTCGGGTCAGGCGCGGATCTAGCTCGATGTTGACGGGAAGGGGGGCTGGCAAATAATGCGGGTTGCCTACTTTCAGGGGCTCTTTATCGAAAATATGTTATACAGTATATTTTTTCATGGCGATGGGAGAAATAGTATAATAATTATACTTGTATAATTATTTATAATAAATAATTAAATTATGATTAATTATACTATAGTACAAATAATTATTATTTTTAACAAAGTGGTGGTTCCAAAGGCGGAAATAGACAAGACGAAATTTTAAAAACAATTGAAAAACAAAGTGTATTTGAAAAGAAAAAGCCAGGGATCCAAATTAAACAAGTCTGCCAAACAGGAAATTTTTCTCCCCAAAAGTGCCAATTTTATGTTAAGTTCTGTCATTTTTCTATTGGTTTATTATCTTCGATAATGAACCATTGGAATCGCCCAAAGAAAAAAAAATTTTAACCCCCCCTCAAAATTTGTTGGTTTACGTTTCAAGACACGTAGATTCAGAAAATCGAATAAAAAAAAATCCGTCCGTCCGCCGTACGCCGTCCGCCGTCCGCCGTCCGCCGTCCCCCGTCCGCCGTCCGCCGTCCGTGGCACTTTGCCCAGTTAGCGTTGAGTTAAAATTACGAAATTCGGTTTCTGGGTTTGGACCAGCCCCACAATGGTCCTTGAAACTTTTCATAACCCTAGGTCAAGGGGAAGGGGTTCAAAACGAAATTTAAAATTTCGACAATGTCATATCTCAAAATATTTAACTGAAACGTGTAATTTTCAGTTCACTTTTGAATGACCTGAACAATTACGAATCTTTTAAGACCAATTGGATTTTTGTGCGACCAGCCGTTCGTTCACAGTGAGCGCGCAAAGGTTTAGGAAAAACACTAATCTTTCGCGTCGAAAACGGCCGTTATGTGACCCAACCCTCAGACGCCCAGAATAAAACTACCTTTTGTCATCTTCCCGGTAAACTACAGTCTAGAAATTTTAACCGTGAGTCGGGGATAGACCACATTGCAATATTTACTCGGTTTCTCATCTGTAAAATTGTTTAAATAGTACCTTTTTGTTTAAACAAATTAAATTTTGATGATGAGCTAGATACTTGAAATTTTAAATATAGGTCAGAAATGGATCACAATGCAATATTCACTCGGTTTCTTGTCTGTAAAATTGTTTAAATAATACCTATTTGTTTAAACAAATTAAATTTTGATGATGAGCTAGATACTTGAAATTTTAAATATAGGTCAGAAATGGATGACATTTCAATATTCACTCGGTTTGTATGACATGGTATGAGTATGGTAAGGTATATTATTGTATGTATGATTTAGTACAGTATGATAAGACAGAAAAGAAATTCGTATGGTATGGTATGAGTACGGTGAGAATATGGTATGGTGCCGATTTGCAACACAGTCTGGTATAGCCAGAAGGGTGATCTGCACAAGGAAGATAATAAACCGTTGTGTCAAGAATTTGCAGAGTTTCTAGTTTCGTACCGCGCAAACTAGGTACTGTTCCTACGAAAAGGTCATGCGAGAATAATTTGAAGACAATTCATTACGCTTCAATTTAGGACCAGAATGGTGCTTATAGAACGAAACGTTTTCTCAAAAACTAACAAAACTAACTGCCGGTCTCTTTTGGCTACAGCTCCAATTCTATTCGTCCGATCCTAAATTTCTTTTTTTCTCCTAAAAGCTAGTTGATTTTACATTCAGACCCCCTGTACATTTTATATTATATAAAATTTTATTCAAGCCCCCTAAAATACCCATGCCAGCACGCTAAAAAAAAACCGTACTGTTGTGAAATCCACTTTTTTTGGCTAACTATTCGCTATAACTCCGAAAATATCTGTCCGATTCAAAATTCAATAATGAACCATTGGAATCGCCCAAAGAAAAACCAATTTTTAACCCCCCCCCCTCAAAATTTGTTGGTTTACGTTTCAAGATACGTAGATTCAGAAAATCGAATAAAAAAAATCCGTCCGTCACCCGTACGCCGTACGCCGTACGTGTACGCCGTCCGCCGTACGCCGTCCGTGGCACTTTGCCCAGTTAGCGTTGAGCTAAAATTACGAAATTTGGTTTCTGGGTTTGGACCAGCCCCACAATGGTCCTCGAAACTTTTCATAACCCTAGGTCAAGGGGAAGGGGTTCAAAACGAAATTTAAAATTTCGACAATGTCATATCTCACAATATTCAACTGAACCGTGTAATTTGTAGTTCACTTTTGGATGACCCGAAAAATTACGAATCTTTTAAGACCAATTGGATTTTTGTGCGACCAGCCGTTCGTTCACAGTGAGCGCGCAAAGGGTTAGGAAAAACACTAAACTTCGCGTCGAAAACGGCCGTTATGTGACCCAACCCCCAGACGCCCAGAATAAAACTACCTTTTTTCATCTTCCCGGTAAACTACAGTCTAGAAATTTTAACCGTCAGTCGGGGATAGACCATATTGCATTATTCACTCGGTTTCTCATCTGTAAAATTGTTTAAATAATACCTTTTTGTAATAATACAAATTAAATTTTGATGATGAGCTATTGACTTGAAATTTTAAAAATAGGTCAGAACTGGATCACAATGCAATTCACTCGGTTTCTTGTCTAGAAAAATTGTTTAAATAATACCCATTTGTTTAAACAAATTAAATTTTGATGATGAGCTAGATACTTGAAATTTTAAATACAGGTTAGAAATGTATGACATGGTATGAGTATGGTATGGTATATTATTGTATGTATGATTTGGTATAGTACAGTATGGTATGATAGAAAAGAAATTCGTATGGTATGGTATGAGTACGGTGAGAATATGGTATGGTGCCGATTGTCAACACAGTCTGGTATAGACAGAAGGGTGATCTGCACAAGGAAGATAATAAACCGTTGTGTCAAGAATTTGCAGAGTTTACTACATAAATTGAAATTGTGGCCCATAAATTGACGTGGGGTGTGAAGAGGAGAGCGGGGGAGGAGGGTGTACAAGTGCGAGGCTCACGTTATTGTTGGAGCTATTCGAAAGAAAACACAAACGGTGGGTATAGCTTTCGTACAAGTACGCAACCACGAGGGACATTTTATGTCTTTGCGCCCCCTCCCATCAGAAACGTATATGAAGAATAAACGTATATGAACGTATAAATTATTGAGAATGATCACCTGTTTCCAGAATCAATTCGTCCTTTTCGAAATGAATTCGTTTTTTCCCAGTGAATTCGATCCTTTCCAAAATGAATTCGTCCTTTTACAATAATACACTTATAAGGCATCTAAAGGCGGGGTCGATACCGTCGATAAGATGTGTGCATCGTACTCCTCTGCAAGAATCACAAGTAGATGGCCCTTGGCTCATTCCTTTCGATTTCTTGATATAGCTGGTATGCTAATATAGTTGGTGCAATGCGCAAATTGTATACTACTTCAACAACCCAGAGAAAGTAGAAAGAAGGCGTATTTTCCTAAGCAATCTGGCATCATTTGAAAACCAGAACAGAGATGATGAGTTCCTTCCTGGACCTAGTCATTATCAACTAACGTGCTAACGTGTCAAGAAGTTCGACGAAAAGGACCTCGTCACATATTATGTCTCCCTTCACAAAAAAAAAATGTTACCATTTTTTAGTTACTTATATATTTTCACACGTCAATAAATTCGTATTAGACGTGTAATGGAATTGTCTGTCAGTTAGACCCTTTGTTCTATTCCTAACAATGTTTATTTGCAAGTAGCTGAGTAAAAACGTGCGGCCGACCTCAGTTCTGGTAGCGCCCGCTCGTGTGATTCGGGAAGGAGCGCCCTCCGGATGTTATACTCCGATCAAATTAGTTCAGAAACGTAGCCAGGTGCTTAAGAAAGGGGAAATTGGTAGCTTGAGATGTGTACATTTTTCACATAAATCCAGAACTTTTCAACGAGTGGCGAACGATTTCTTCGCGATGAAAAAAACGGAAGTTACATTTTTCTACCAACGGGTAGATTGTACGTGAACATCGACCGAAATAGAAACGTTGCATTTTTTTCGTGTTACATCTTCACAGATAGACCCCCACGCCGAGACTAATCCATGTCAAAACGACTGCACCCCGTATTTAACCTGTTCTACCCGCCTAACCTTATACAACTAGAGATAATGGAAATTCCTACCTACCTATTTATTGATAAAAGGGTAGCGTACATCCAAAGAAACAAAATGTACCGTTCTAGGCTCATAAATTTATCGGGAACGGTTTTTCGGTCGGCCACGAATGTTTATCGACATCCCTAGTTCATGCGGGAGGACCGTCGACATTAATCCTAGAAAGTAGATGAACTAGCTTATCACTCACCTTTCACTCCTATCGACAAAACAGATCGAAGTATAATCCAATGCCTGAAGTAAAACACTCGCGTTTTGTATCGAAATGACCTTGCACCGTTTCATTCCGACATCGCGAACACCCCGAAACTCACGATTCAATTCAAAAGTGGTGGAAGACCAAAAGGAGTTGGTACCCGTTGATATCTTGATACACAATCACAATTAAAATAGAAAAAACCACAGAACAATCGGCACATGAGCGACTGCGGTCGGGAAACTGCACTGCTTAGTAACGCACTGCCGACTTGATCGGCCACGTATTGATTTTTTCCCCCTAAACTATAATATTCTCGTATACCTACATGTACAATTCAGCTAATTAAAATTAATCTTATCAAATTCTGATAAGAAGTCGAATTCAAATTAACCTTATCAGTCTGTAGCAGTAAGATAAGGAACCTGGTAAACCTTCTCCATGTGAACTATAGGGATGTGTAGGTATATCTTACTGATGCACATTGATAAGATTATTTGAATTCGACTTCTTATCATACTTTGATAAGATTAATCTTAATTAGCTGAATTGTGCACTTCGTATACGGGAATATTATACTTTAGGGAAAAAAATCAATAGGTGGCCGATCAAGTCGGCGGTGCGTTACTAAGCAGTGCAGTTTCCCGACCGCAGTCGCTCATGTGCCGATTGTTCTGTGGTTTTTTCTATTTTAATTGTGATTGTGCATCAAGATATCAACGGGTACCAACTCCTTTTGGTCTTCCACCACTTTTGAATTGAATCGTGAGTTTCGGGGTGTTCGCGATGTCGGAATGAAACTCGGTCGCAACGGTGCAAGGTCATTTCGATACAAAACGCGAGTGTTGGTGATATGCCTTTTGGATTACTTCAAGCTGTTTCGTCGGTAGGAGCAAAACGTAAGTGATAAGCTAGTTCATCTACTTTCTAGGATTAATGTCGAAGGACCTCCCGAAATGCATGAATACTACCAAATTCGCATGAAGTAGGGATGGTCGATGAACATTCGTGGCCGACCGAAAAACCGTTCCGGATAAATTTATGAGCCTAGAACGGTACATTTTGTTTCTTTGGATGTACGCTACCCTTTTATCAATAAATAGGTAGGTAGAATTTCCGTTATCTCTAGTTGTATAAAGTTAGGCGGGTAGAACAGGTACAGATACGGAGTGCAGTCGTTTTTGCTACTTATAGATAGGTGATAATATTAATATTATACGGGTACATGGGTTGATGAACGACACATAGTAATTTCGTTGGTTGATAGGTTGTTCAGGTTGGACTTGTAATGAGCTAATCCGATCGGAAGGTAGGAAACCATTTCCTGACTTCCGTAGCTACGAGGCACCACAAAAATAGATAGGTACTCTTCCGGGTAAAATCGGCTCTAGGTATCAGCGAAACCACAATGGTCTTCCACCTTTGATTCCAGTTATCTCATCGTCTTCGCAACAAGCAAGAACCGTAAATTCCTCGAACCTATGAATTCGTTATTGAGGACAACACCTTACTGTCAACGCCGACTCCTTGATACCTGGTTTTCGGGCAACCAACATTATTTTTTACAAGTCAATTTATAAACTGCTAGATTTTAAAAGTTCCCCATCCACGGTTAAACAATTTGCGCAAATTCGGTGTTTCTATTTGATCGTCGATGGGACTGTTTAATGGTTTTGCAAACTGTTTGAGTAAAATCGAAATCTTCTGCGCAAACGACCCTCGTTTGACTACCTGTTTGACCGTGGATGGTAGTATGTATTGTACAAACTTCGGATCAGTCTACGTTTTTGGTTTATTATCTTCGATAATGAACCATTGGAATCGCCCAAAGAAAAAAATTGTTTAACCCCCCCTCAAAATTTGTTGGTTTACGTTTCAAGACACGTAGATTCAGAAAATCGAATTTAAAAAAATTAAAAAAACTCTGCAAATTCTTGACACAACGGTTTATTATCTTCCTTGTGCAGATCACCCTTCTGTCTATACCAGACTGTGTTGCAAATCGGCACCATACCATATTCTCACCGTACTCATACCATACCATACGAATTTCTTTTCTATCGTACCATACTGTACTAAATCATACATACAATAATATACCTTACCATACTCATACCATGTCATACAAACCGAGTGAATATTGAAATGTCATCCATTTCTGACCTATATTTAAAATTTCAAGTATCTACCTCATCAAAATTTAATTTGTTTAAACAAATGGGTATTATTTAAACAATTTTACAGACAAGAAACCGAGTGAATATTGCATTGTGATCCATTTCTGACCTATATTTAAAATTTCAAGTATCTAGCTCATCATCAAAATTTAATTTGTTTAAACAAATAGGTATTATTTAAACAATTTTACGGATGAGAAACCGGGTGAATATTGCAATGTGGTCTATCCCCGACTCACGGTTAAAATTTCTAGACCGTAGTTTACCAGGAAGATGAAAAAAGGTAGTTTTATTCTGGGCGTCTGGAGGTTGACCCACGTAGCGGTATGGTATGGTATGAGTACGGTGAGAATATGGTATGGTGCCGATTTGCAACACAGTCTGGTATAGACAGAAGGGTGATCTGCACAAGGAAGATAATAAACCGTTGTGTCAAGAATTTGCAGAGTTTTTTATTTCATATTTAGATAGAGTTTGTTCCGTAGAATTTTTTAAGACCATCCGCAGCTTTGTACGACCAGCCGTTCGTTCACAATGACGGCTCAAAGATTGTGCCTCACAACACGATCGTGAATCAAACTGTTGAAATACAGGTCCATTTTCATACTAACAAGCTCTTTGGAACATCATATGGCTTAAGTGATGTCGAGTTTGTTGTTCTGAGGTGCGTTTCGTGCTACGGAAATGAAAGTAATTTCGAATGTTTGTTGGTAGGTACTTCTTTTATAGAAAAATTATTACCGACGTAGTATTAAAAACCCCAGAATTATATCGTATTAATTAATCATAATTAATAATAATTATTATTAATAGTAAATACGAATTATTAATACCTAACAATAAATTATAATAATTTTCACTAGGTACTTGATAAAATTGTTAATAATTAGTGATAATTGATAATAATAATTAATCTAACATTTAGGATCTAGACATTTAGACCTAGTGATCTAGACAGAAGGGTGATCTGTACAAAGAAGATAATGAACCGTTGTGTCAAGAATTCGCAGAGTTTTTTTATTCGATTTTCTGAATCTACGTATCTTGAAACGTAAACCAACAAATTTTGAGGGGGGGTTAAAAAAATTTTTTCTTTGGGCGATTCCAATGGTTCATTATCGAAGATAATAAACCAAAAACAACTGACATATCCATCAACAACTGCCATCTTCCGCTTTTTCCAAGGTTACCGGCAATATTTACACGCTCGATCGTTGTAAAAATGTATTAGATGCTATAATAAACTGGAGGGAGTGAAAATACCGATTTCGAAAAAAGTGACATTTGCCATCTTTCTACAGAACTGTCTGGCCTATTTTTCTTGCCTATTCCATCTACCTCTGTTACTGTTTTATTTTTATTTACCCTCCGTCTTTTCTTTTCATTCTCCTTTGCCTTTCTTTCTATTTTACCGTGAAATTTTGCTCCCGTCTGAGTCCGAGGGGGGGGGGGGGGGGGGGGGGCAATAATGAGAGACTTCATTGTGTTAGACACTATTTAATGTGATTACATTGAAATATACTAACAAATATAACATGGTACAAGAGGCAGTAGTCCTCACCCAATGGTGGGCTAAAGCATCAAGTTAAATTTCATGTGCTAACATTACAGCACCGAATTTGAGTATATTTGAAATAAATAACAATGAAATTAATATAAATATTAGAATTAATAGGTATGAAGAGGAATGATTTGACTAGTTAAGGAACTTGCGAGCCGCTCAGGTAGGTCTTCAAGGGTCAGGGTGGTGTGCGAGGATTTTTGAGCTCACTGTGCCATTTCCGCTTGACCCTGCGTTGGTTTGTTGGTATTCGAATTTCTTCAGCGATCGTAGCGACTAGTTGGTTGCGATGGTTGTGCATGCGGTTGGCAATATCATTGTAGGCTTGGGACAAGAAGTCGCTGACAGTCGGTATGTTCAAATCCGAATGTAGGGTTGAGTTCCGTACAAACCAGGGGGCATCCGTCAGCAGGCGTAAAATTTGGCTTTGGAGCACTTGCAGCCTTTTAATTTGCGTGTTGATTGCAGAATACCATATTTCGCAGGCATAGTGCCAGATTGGCCGAAGTAAGGTTAGGTATAGGAGGCGCTTGATGTGGTGGGGAATGACTTCGCTGGTTAGCAGGTATTTCAACTTTGTTGTTTTCACACGAATATTGCCAACGATTGTACTTATCTGGGGTCTCCAATAGAGTCTGCAGTCCAGAGTGACCCCAAGATACCTGACGCTATCTTCTCTGGTTACTTGTTCGCCGTTGAGTATCAAGGGAGGAAACAAAGCATTTAAGTTGTATGTGAAACATACCATAGTTGTCTTAGAGGCGTTCATTTGCAATTTCCATTTCAGTGTCCAATGGGAAATTGCATCTGTGTATTCTTGTAGTATCTCGTGGGCCCTCTTTCCTGTGGCCTGTCGTACCAGGACGGCTTGGTCATCCGCATAGTGAGCCGTGAAAACTGAAGGATTACGTGGGTAGTCGTACGTAATGGTATGCTGGAACTTAAAACTTATCTAATGTTGTGTATATGTACAGTTCATTGTGAAAAAGGTCCGATATGGGTCAGCTGACCTGGTAGTTAAGCCGTGTGGTTAGTTACTTCAAGATTCAATCAACAGGTGATCCTGCAAGATTGGTTTTTTAACCGGTCATTGCAAGTGTTGTTACTCTTTGTTCACATTTATCGCTTATCTGTGAGTGGGAGGCGGCTAATCGTATGAAACGTCATTGCATACCGGCCAACTAGGGATGAGGTCAAAGATGACGCGAACATGTCCACGATCATCGGTCAGTTGTATAGTAGTAGAGGAATCGTCTGTCATGGAGCATCCAGGGCAAGAATCTCCAGCAGCCCATCCGTCACTTCACCCTCAGGGCTCACCTACCCTTTGATACGTGACGTCCCTACCCGCGGGATGTGTATGACGTAGGTTGTGGATGAAGGGGTTGCGGAGAGGAGGACTTGGATGAGAGAACTGCCTGTGGGGAGGGGATGACTTCAAAGGGAGCGCCGCTACTCAATGATAAAGAGCCACTATCCAATACACCTGTATTGTTAATCACCTAGGCTTCATTTTTTTCTCTTTTTAGAACCGCGGCCTCTTTTGCCTGTGTACTTTTCACTGGCTCCTTGAATGCAATGGGAGCCGCTTGAGAATAGAAGTCCCCCGGGGTTGGGGCAGAACGACTATACCTTCTCAGCTTCCTCCCACTACTCTTCTACCAGTTTCATCTTTTATCTCTTAGTCATCCCACAATTCATAATTTGCGGTACGAAAACTCTGGGATTAGTGATGAACGAGGTTTGCCAAACTTCTCTAAACAAATGTCGCCAATTATTCTTTACGTACCAAAACCAATACGTTGTTTACTTCAGACAACCATAATCTATATACCTAAAGCTCTCAATCTTCTGATCCTAATAAATTCGAACCATAATTCAATGTATTAACTCAAGTAGATTCTCCCTCTCCCGTACTACTACGTGTAATTAAGCCACTGCCGCATATCTATTTTACTTCAATTAATCAGTTAAGTGTTTTCTCCCTGCTAAAAACTAAAACTCTGCCCTCGATTTGGAGGAGAAACCACTTTAGAATCAATCGAAATGATATTAGGAAAAACCAGTTTAATCCAATTATAATAAAGAGGAAAACAGCTCAAGTGGTTTTCTCCCCACATAAATTACTACCAAATTGCGATTCCAAAACGTATCATCAACTTTATTAGCCACATCAAACATGACCAAATAAAAGGAACATATTTGAATCATTTTCAAAACATTGTTGTTAAATTCACGGAATTTTCATTATTTGGCCAAGTTTCCGAACAGGAAAGTCCGTTAAGAGGGTTTTAGTATCGTCCCAGTCTTCTTACAGTTAGTAACGCACGCCAAGATCGCCAGTGCTGTTCATATGCCTACTCAAATTTAGAGAAAACAGCTGATATTAATTTTGGAGTGAGGTTATTTTGATAGAAACCCACTTGGCAGAAGCGAGAAACGGCTTAGCATCGAGGACGAATTCGAATGATTGAGGTATTCCACGCTATAGTGCGGTGAGACAAAAAAATCTCAAATGAAAAATTAATAAGCAAAACGTTTGTGGAAATACTCGTAGCTCAACTAGGAGTTTCGTAATTTATTGTAGAGGAAAACAGCTTGCCGGTGAGTTTCTAGAGGAAAAATAGCAAGCCTTGATACTGGTGGAATTAATTTTTCATTCAGACAGTTGAATTTTTTGAAAAGGTTTTTAAAATGTTCCGAACATTTTTTCATGTTGGGTGATCATGTTTACTTTTGTAGTTATTTCTCCAAAAATATGCTAGAAAACCGTGTTGTACTGTGGTGTTTCCTTAAAATCAAGAGGCACCCCCCGCTCCCTCCCTGAGCCCTAATTCACCTCACAGATTCACCGGGTGAGGCCAACTCCCCATTGGAATTCCAATTGGGTTTGGGACTAGAAGCCTAAAAGTGGTGAAATGATACTGAGAGCGGTAAAGGGATTATCGCCCACCCTCCGAGACCCTACAGACCCTGAATTTAAATATATTCTTAGGGGCTGTGGAAACGCATAGCAGGGACGAGGGAGAGTTCGGAAGTTAATGAGCACCCACGATACCGAGGACTCATTGAATTTGGCAAGCTAACTTAGCTCTTGGCTTTCAACCTCATTTGAATGTGTTCCTCCCTGTTGGGGCTAATCAGCATCTTTTTAATCAGAGCATTGTCACCACGGTTCGAGTATTGATCTGCAATTAAAAGCGCCATCCCTCAGTGGTTCTTGATTAAAACATTAACTCCCCGGGGAGGGAGGATGACCTCGAATTAAACTACGGTGTCATTCGGAATGGTCCAATACTATAGCTACAAAGTTCGTACTTCTTTTACCTCTCCCCATGACATGACAAAGGCGAGTCCTCAATTCATAAACTGGAAAACAACAATGAAAAACAAATTTTTCCTCCAAGACCAGTGAATTCACTCGCATATTCTGTTTCAGGCATCAAGGAACATTACTTTCCTGACTGCCTGAATCCAATCCTTTGTTTGATGAATTTATATAGGTTTATATTGGTGAAGGGGGAGGGGGATTAATATACTATACTAAACTAACGGCTCTCCATATTCCATGAATCCATTTACGCATTTAGCTTTTAGGCTTTGACCAAAGAGTTGGATCAGAATCTATAACTTTGCATACATACTGGTTGTTTTATTATTTTGTTGTATACTTGCTTGTAATAATTATAATATTATATTATTATAACAATTATTGTATAATATACAATCAATTAAGACACTTTTTTTGAAGTGATGAACTGCTCGAAAAAGATGTTTACGACTAAACCTCTCCTATTCCCATTGTCTTCATCTGACTTCAATTTCTGATCTCACCCAATTAACCGAAACGCTAACTTTACTATGAGACCACAATCAACCTTGTATGTATAGGTTTTTTTCTTTTGTTCTTATTCTTCTTTTGACTATGTCTCCTGTTTGGGCTGTCTCTGTGAACTGGATGTTTCTAATAAGCGATTTCAATGTATATGAATGACTCATTCGCTCATTTTTATCATCGCTTGCGCCTCGCCCTCCAATTATTTTTCGTTGTTAGAGCAGATATTTAATTAATGTAAAAATTACTTCTTCAGCTCCTAAAAGCAATAAAATGCCCGCCAAAGGCTCGGAAGACAACTCGGATGTTCGGTAGTACGAAAAAGTCCAACACCAAGATTAATACAAACCTTTTAGAAGGGATTATTAAGGAGCATTGGTTGTCAATGCCTCGGTTTGTAAATGCATTGGTTTGTCTCGTTTGACCACCATCCTGATCCTAAAATGGTGAAGTGAAGTGATGGAACAACATGCAATTAAACACAAACATCGGATTCGAGGACACATGAGTCTTGAGGTTCTTCATCTTTGAGAATACAGCAATGGCGTACTTGACCAGGGCCCTTCGAACTAGTAATAGCATATGGGACAATAGTGCTTGGATACTTCACTGGGTAGAGCTGTTGGCCTATTAACTATGCAAATAAAATGCCATTATTGTTATAACTGCTATTAGTTGTTTCAAATGTAATGGGAATGGCATTAAATAAATTGGCTGAAAAATGACCTGTTTCGGTAAATTTTTGCCGAACATTATATCCCTTCTGAAAAACCAACCCTTATTTTAAAAAGTGTCACTTTACCATAATATGCACAAATTATAAAAAGATACCATTTCGTCGATGGTTTTATGTAAAGAAATTGAAAAGAAAATTTCTTGAACTGTATAGAACGTAGGTATAAAATACAATAAAATGGAAATTATTTCCATTTTGAACAAAATAGTCTCATAAGACAAACTACTTCAGTATAGCTCTAACTTGACAAATCTCGGTATCTTGAATAGTAAACCCACCAATTCTGAATGGAGGGCTAAAAAAATGTTCTTGATCAATTCCTATTAACAAAAAAATATTGAAACGGTTCTTTTCTTGGTAAGCTCTGGCCAAGTGCTATAAAATGGAAATTATTATTTAAAATTGCATTTAATTTCGTTTACAATCATTTTAATTGCATATTATAATTATTTGAGGTATGAAATATATTCATGAGGAGGAAAAATCTCAATAATACAGGTTATTGAGAATTGAGGGTGCCACAATGGACGACTATAGCGTGACACCGAAGACAATGAAGATTAGTTTCGCTCGGTCAAAACTGCCCCTCGGGGATCAAATGGCGAGAAAACTGCCAGTAGCGCAATCCGATAGATCACTAATTTTGTCCAATACCCAATAAAAGGTTGTATTATTAGCTAGATAGATGAGGTGCTGCGTGCATATCCATGTTTAATTGGCATTGAGATATTGCAAAAACCAGCAGTGCATCAATATATTTTGGTAAGAGTTATCCTTATCTGTCACTGCCACTTAAACAAATATTTATAGGGCCACCGCCAAATTTCAAAAACGCTGCATATTTTTCCAGAACGGTTCTTCTGTATAGAATGTCTTCTGTATTCACAATCCTCGTAACTCCCATAACTATCCGAAATAATCCAACGAATGCGATAAAATATGGTGTGTTTGTTGGAAAAGGTCACTAGATGGTCATGATCGGTTACTAGCGCGTAGATGGTTTCTTTACTTCTCCCAACTAAATGCCGGTGTGACCTAATAGGTAGGTAATAATTCATTTATATAAATTTAGATAAAATAAAATATAGGTGATACGTCATTTTTAATTTATTTTCACAGAAGCTGTGACAGCGACGTTCGCAGATGACACAGCAATCCTGGCAGTTGGTCCCACAGTTGAGGAAGCCTCGAGTAAACTCCAGGAATCCGTGAATAGTATCCGTCAATGGTACGAATTAGATCACTGGCGACGAGGTTGTGGAAACCCATTTCAATAAAAAACGGAGGTATAGTGAGAGAGTCTATATTGGGGCCCCTGCTTACAAATTAGGCAAAAAACTAAATTCTATGTTTAGGAATAGGATCGATTTCATGTAAAGTTTCTTGGATCACCCTAAGGCTAGATGCGACAGATCTTGAAACGTTAACCCACACATTTTGACAGAGGGTTACCTTTACTTTCTTGGTCGATTCAAACGGTAGCCATCGTTTAAGACATCTAGTTTAAGTTTAAGTTTAAGTTTAAGTTTAAGTTATCTAGGAACGCGGTCGCATTCCGACCCGCCAAGCAAACCTTCAAAAACCATCTACCATGTTTTTCATCGAATTCAGAAGGTCAAGGCCTCTCCACCTATACCGATAGGCTTGAAATTTTGCACAGAGCTTCATTTAAACTATATTCTTGCCTTATTTATTAATTTTAATAGATAATAACTTTAATAATAAATGAATAAATAATTTATAAATATAGTAACTTTTCCGGCTGCTGTAGAATGACATTTGGATTTTTACACGGAGTGTTTTTTGGGGGGATAGATATTTTGTTTTTTTCGACCGACCCACAAGTTAGTAGGTTAGTAAGGTTAGAACGGAGGTGGCAACTCTATCGAGAGCATGTGAACGAAGGTTTCAAATCAATCGGAGGAAAATCCAACTCGTCGTTAACTAAAGCAAGAAAAAGTATTTTATGAAGGAACCTTACAAGTGGGGGCTACGGTAGTTAGAGGTTATTATCAATTAAAATATGCGGTCGACGGGTATGATGGATTTGGAGTGGGGTGGGGAAGGAACCTCGGAGTTGGGAATATTTGTTCTCAAAGACAAGAGGTCCATCACTGTCATATCTGGCAAGGGGCCACCAAGGAAGGCGAGCCGCGACGGGGCCCCTTCCCTCGGGATCTCGCGTTCCCGGTCGAGGAAACAGGACCAAGCGGTGCTCAGACTCGAGATATACCTAACCGTCTTCAAGAGCGAACGGTGTAAAATTTATATTTTGAAAGAGGCCCTGAAGGAAGTTTGAGTTATTGTGGAGGGAGAAGAACCTTTGAGAGGCGCCGACCCCTCTGATCTTCCGCCGCCCCGATCGCACCGACCGACGGCTCGGAAAACGCCTACCAGACAAGACGGCGATTCTATTTCATACCGCATTAGTCACTTAGATTATTTCCTTTATTCTTCTTGGATCTGTATATAAGTAGGTATGTGTTGAAAATCGAGATTCTTTTATCCGGTTGCTAATATAAGATTTACTCGTAGAAGAGACCAACCTATAAAATAATATTGATGTTCGATGATTACAATAACATGAACTGAACAATGTCATATCACTGAACGACGAATGTGAAAGGCGTACATGGAGACATGAGACCTTCGGAATCAGATTTTCGTAGGCACGGCAGCCTTTGTTGACCTTTGTAGGCAAGTAGCTTCTGTAGGCATAGGATGCTTCCCCTATGCCTACAGAATACTCTGCATTAGCATTCGTACGCGAGTGTTTTTTTTTAGGCATGAACTTAGACGTTGATACATACATACGAATAGGCTGCATATCTTTGTAGGCTTCGGAAGGCATTCCTGAATTCGGCACTTTTAGGCCCCGCCCTCTTTTTATTACAGAACTAGCTGTGTACCCGCGCTTCACAACGGTAGAACAGACACCCTTATCCCCCCTCCTCAACTGGTCAGAAACCTTCCCCTATGTTCACTCAACATTTTCCCTAAGTTTCATTCAAATCGGTCAAGTGATTTTGAAATCCCTGAAACACCCCCCACAACTTACTAAGGACTCTCACTACCTGGTCAGAAACCTTCCCCAATGTTCACACAACACAATTTCAAAGTTTTACTCCAATTGAATCGATGATTTTTGAAACAACCTATACGCCACGTTGGTAAATGGCGTAGAGGTTGCTTCAAAAATCATCGATTCAATTCGTCAAGTAGTTTTTGGATTGCCGGTAACCCCTCCCCCTCACTACCTGCACCCCGCCCTCTCCCTCTAACATCCTGATTGAAGTACCACTTGAAAGTAATCGTCGAGCTGAATCCAGAGACTACTTACAATCGGATTTACGTGCAACCGTTCAAAAGTTATCCTCACAGAAGTGATTATAACACGTTTTTTAGTAGTATTTCATTCATAGCGTTTCAACGGATGGACAGATTTAAACGCGGATTTTTCATAAACCTTCCCAGATTAATTCTGCGTCAAATGGCACCAGCCGCAACGTTCTACGTTCAGCCGTTCTCAATTGAGGATGAGACAAACAAACAGACAAACAGACAGACAGACAGACACGATTTTATTATATAGTATAGATTAGCGAGGTACCAGAAGTTGTGGATCAAAATTTATTATGATCATTTGGCTTTTAGCCACTCATTGCCTCCCTCCTAGACGTGGGGCACAGGTACCAACTGTGTACCCTATCCGAATGCTAACTACGCTCGAGCTATCTCAACTTCAGTGATCTTACGGAAACCGGGTAATCTCACCTGATGAGGCCGTTGAGGGGAAAAGATAAAATGACCAAAAATCACCATTTGACAGACTTTTCCCATCACTCTCAAACACAAAACTTTAATTTTTTTTTTTTTTTTTTTTTTTTTTTTTTTTTTTTTTTTGAACACCGTAGTTCTTGATATTGTGCGGCATCTCATATTGTACACACCAATGTGAGCAACTTCCTACAAGAACGTGTTGAAGAGATCTACCGATAGCTTTTCAGGCAGTAATTAAACCTTCTTGGCTCGTATCTTCATTCAATTTGTTTATGGGGAAGTCCATTCAATGGAGTAAATACGATCCACAGACGGAGGTGGAACATGTGATTGATACGTCTGGATACGTCAACATAAAACAGAAACATAGCTGGAAGATGACCACATCCTCCAAGCAACTTATACTTAGATATTATGGTAGTGCTTCATCAGAGCAAGCCCTACCAAGAAAATAATTATTGCAACCCTTATGAAAGAACATATAACTTTTTAACAAGTTGTTAAAAAATCCTTTTCTTTCATGATGCATCCAAGGCGATGTTGGCCGGGGGTGGGGGGGGGGGGGGTTGCTTGGAAACGACGGCACCTGCGTAGAGACGGACTGTCGCGAAATGTTGAGGTGGCTATACTTGGAATGCCTATAATGAAGGAGTAATAGTACAGCATGGGCATGTGCGGCGATCTCATCTCGTGGTATTCAATTCGTTGAAACGGTTGGTATGAGACCAAATCCAGAGTGGATGGGTTGTACTCGGGATGTTGATGATCCGTAGAAAGATGTCAGTACAATCAGGGGATGCTTATGACCCGAATTGATTGCAGAGATGATCTGGCAAGAGAGAGAGACTGGTGGGACGGAAGCTTGGTTTGTGACGTCATTACAGAGGGGTACATGGGAAGCATCATTCAAGAGGCATCATGAACGCGATAAGGCCTTGGGATCACAGATCACTGATTATACTTATCCACGCATATAACCACTCAACAAAACATAAAGAAAAACTCTGCAAATTCTTGACACAACGGTTTATTATCTTCCTTGTGCAGATCACCCTTCTGTCTATACCAGACTGTATTGCAAATCGGCACCATACCATATTCTCACCGTACTCATACCATACCATACAAATTTCTTTCCTATCATACCATACTGTATTATACCAAATCATACATACAATAATCTAGGGACGCGGGAGCGTCCCGCCCGCCAAGAAACCCGAAGCCCTGAAAACCGAAGCGACTGAGACACTGATTACGCGACGGAACTAGTTGGGGTTTTCACCCTACCATAGCTCGGTCCCCTGAGTGTCTCGAGAGTTGATTTTTTGTACACCAACCCTCCAGGGGCACGTGAGGACGTAAACCAAAATTCAGCTCTCGGGAACATCAGGTGTCGGGGGTATAACAGTTTTAAAACCGCTATTTTTCACGTTTTTCGTGTTCTTCTTCTTCTTCTTCTTCTTCTTCTCGTTGTTGTTGTTGTTCATTGACGGGGCTACAGCCCAGCAGACAAATCGGATCGAGCTGAAATTTTGCACACACGTTTGTTATGCTCCAAGGGTGTGCCTTTTGAACATTTTTTCTCCCTCCCCCCATTTCCCCCCCAATTAGGGGGGAAATAGTAATTTTTAGGAATTTCAAATGGTCATAACTCCTTCAAAATTGAAGCTTTTTCAGGTTTACTTTTTTAGTTTTATTCAGCTTTTCAAACTGTTTAATTTGAGATCAAAAAATGCTTCCTAACGGGAAAAATAGAGGAGTTATGGTGATTTTTCTATTTTCAACAACAACTGCCGCAAATATTGATGAAAATTGGTGCGGTTGGTCTTAAAATGTCCGCTAGGTTGTCTAGAATATGCTCAATAATTTTGAACTAAATCTCAATCGATTTGACTAATCCACAGCCAAAAATACGTGAATAAATTCCACATCTACTGATTTGGCTAATTTCCGAAAACATCAAAGTTGAACGGTGGTCAGAAAAATTGTCGTAGAGTGGCGCCTACTTAAGGATCGATAGGAAATTTTATGGGCTTTCGAATGAGGGTAGCGCACTTTGGCACTTTTCCCAACGGTTCTCGAGTTATTCGCGATTTTTGGTATAAAAACGTGCGTTTTACCAGTTGCAAACTTTCTCTTTCCTCTTTCTCTTCGACACCAATAATTACAATTACTGTAATGATTCTCAACAACAAAAATTTGCACAATCCCCAAGAAAAAATGCAACCAATTTTCAAAAAATTTCTAATTCAAATTTATTCAAATTTCTAATTCTTTCTATTTTTTTAAATTTAATAATAAGAATAATTGTATTAAATTTTAATAATTGTTTTTAAATTGTTGATTGTTTTAATTAATCGAAAATTTTAAAACTAATATTTAACCAATTCGCAAAAATTTTAAAACTACTTTTTTTTCAAACACATTTCAGATAACAAACAATAATTTCCAAAAAATAATTATTCTTGTCACAAAAACAAGAAACAAAAAGGCAAATTAGTAGGCGTACTAATTTTAACATGAATAATGTTTTTGCGGTGGCCTACCAGAGTTGAAAAGCGTAACGAAGTTTAAGTCACGAAATTATGTCACGAAGATTTTTAATGATTTTCACGTACAACCGAGCCGTTTCTAGGGAAATGAAACTTCTTTAGTTTTCAACGGACAAAAATCGTTCTCCATTCGTTGGAAAGCCTTTAATTTATGCATAAATTATATACTGCCAAAACCGCTGTAAATATCGAAGAAGCTGAGATACAGCCCTGAGTAAATAAAAAAACTAATAAATTTTCCGCACATTTCTTAATATTTTCCATACAGACAAAGAAAAGAGATAAGGAAAAGGGGAAACGGGACGCAAAAACATTATTCATGTTTTGCATAGCAAATACCTCGTTCTATACAAAGTATAGAAGAGAAAAGATCCGGGGGGTCCAGGGGGGCTTGCCCCCCTGGCGAGGCGCGAAGCGCCGAGTTTTACTAAATTTTGACTAGGATAAAACTTCATTTAGAAAAACATTTACTAGTTACCTCGTAGGTACTTTTGTATTGTATAAGTTGTTGAACCGTATTGTATAAGTACCACTCGAAAACTAGCCATGCAAAAAGATGTGATATCCCCCCAAAAACAACTCCGTTGTAAAAACTGGCCCGCCAAAAAACCTCAGCCGCAAAAAGGAATGATATCCATTTTGCCCGCCAGCCACATATATAGGATGCTCAGTGCTTCGCACCTCGCTGTTGAGTGTGCATATAGAAACCTGATCCTCCTACCCCTAACCTCCACCGTCAATGTTTTCCTGTTCCCTGTCACCTTCCCACAACCCCCTCTCACCCTTAGTCACCCTCGGTTTCACCTAATATGTTTCCTCTGTTACACCAGCAGGGAGCTTTACGCTTCTTTCAATGCTGTTGGCGGGAGCTTTTTGCCAGATGAACAAGCTAACATAAGTATTACTGGTGGTCACGAGTAATCAGCGGTGGTACAACTGTAATGAAGTAATGCTTCAATTCAGGCTTGTTCATCTGGCAAAAAGCTCCCGCCAACAGCATTGAAAGAAGCGTAAAGCTCCCTGCTGGTGTAACAGAGGAAACATATTAGGTGAAACCGAGGGTGACTAAGGGTGAGAGGGGGTTGTGGGAAGGTGACAGGGAACAGGAAAACATTGACGGTGGAGGTTAGGGGTAGGAGGATCAGGTTTCTATATGCACACTCAACAGCGAGGTGCGAAGCACTGAGCATCCTATATATGTGGCTGGCGGGCAAAATGGATATCATTCCTTTTTGCGGCTGAGGTTTTTTGGCGGGCCAGTTTTTACAACGGAGTTGTTTTTGGGGTATACCTTACCATGTCATACAAACCGAGTGAATTTTGAAATGTCATCCATTTCTGACCTATAATATAATTTTAAATATTATTTAAAATTTCAAGTATCTAGCTCATCATCAAAATTTAATTTTTTTAAACAAATAGGTATTATTTAAACAATTTTACGGTGAACGAACGGCTGGTCGCAAAAAAAATCCAATTGGTCTTAAAAGATTCGTAATTTTTCAGGTCATTCAAAAGTGAACTAAAAATTACACCGTTTCATGAGAATTTTTAGAGATATGACATTGTCGAAATTTCAAAGTTCGTTTTGAACCCCTTCCCCTTGACCTAGGGTTATGAAAAGTTTCGAGGATCATTGTGGGGCTGGTCCAAACCCAGAAACCAAATTTTGTAATTTTAGCTCAACGCTAACTGGGCAAAGTGGCACGGACGGCGGACGGCGTACGGCGTACGGGTGACGGACGGATTTTTTTTATTCGATTTTCTGAATCTACGTATCTTGAAACGTAAACCAACAAATTTTGAGGGGGGTTAAAAAAATTTTTTCTTTGGGCGATTCCAATGGTTCATTATCGAAGATAATAAACCAAAACTCTGCAAATTCTTGACACAACGGTTTATTATCTTCCTTGTGCAGATCACCCTTCTGTCTGGATCACTAGGTCCAAATGTCAAGATCGTAAATGTTAGATTAATTATTATTATCAATTATCACTAATTATTAACAATTTTATCAAGTACCTAGTGAAAATTATTATAATTTATTGTTAGGTATTAATAATTTGTATTTATTATTAATAATTATTATTATTAATTATGATTAATTAATACGATATAATTCTGGGGTTTTCAATACTACGTCGGTAATAATTTTTCTATAAAAGAAGTACCTACCAACAAACATTCGAAATTACCTTCATTTCCGTAGCACGAAACGCACCTCAGAACAACAAACTCGACATCACTTTAGCCATATGATGTTCCAAAGAGCTTGTTAGTATGAAAATGGACCTGTATTTCAACAATTTGAGTCACGATCGTGTTGTGAGGCACAATCTTTGAGCCGTCATTGTGAACGAACGGCTGGTCGTACAAAGCTGCGGATGGTCTTAAAAAATTCTACGGAACAAACTCTATCTAAATATGAAATAAAAAACATACCGTTCTATATGAATTTTTCGAGATATGAGATTTTCAAATTTTCGAAATTCGTTTTGAACCCCTTCCCCTTGACCTAGGGTTATGAAAAGTTTCGAGGATCATTGTGGGGCTGGTCCAAACCCAGAAACCAAATTTCGTAATTTTAGCTCAACGCTAACTGGGCAAAGTGGCGCGGACGGCGGACGGCGTACGGCGGACGGCGGACGGCGTACGGCGTACGGACGGATTTTTTTTTATTCGATTTTCTGAATCTACGTATCTTGAAACGTAAACCAACAAATTTTGAGGGGGGGTTACAATTTTTTTTTCTTTGGGCGATTCCAATGGTTCATTATCGAAGATAATAAACCAAAATTGAGTAAGACTGGGCGCCAACAATGATACACATTGGGCTTTTTGCCGGTTATTGTAAGTCAGAATCGTCAGGAATATGAAAGAACGGTATGAAGTGGACCGAAATGATTCGATTCGGATGAAACCAGAAGAGATGCAGCACTATTAATGTAGAACATGTTTCAGCCTGTTGTTGTGCTGAAACCGCCCGTCTGTTACACCAATCTATTTTTACGCTAATTTCTATGCTATTCACACTATGAACTGTAATTTGGTATGCAGCCTCCTTAGAACTTCAACTTGACGTTACCCAGGCCCCGAATCAGCTGAGTGGCTAAAACATGTTTCATGCGCATATAAATTTAGCTGTAAGGCTCAAAATGAAAGGGGAATTGGGTCCAGGGGGGCGAGTTTCGTTCAAAGTATTTTCTCCGACATTCCTTCCATTCACACGTTCAAACATGTTTTTTTTCTGATCCAAGTAACTCAATATACAAAAGGAAACCATCCTATAATTTTTCAGTACGTACTTGAGACCACTGCTTCGATGGTCAAGTTAGTGGAAGCTTTGTGATCACTGGGAGCTGAATATAATCTGTTCTCCCAACTTGGAAACCATCACTAGAATTCTGAATAAAATTTGTTCTGTTCATGCCTGTCTATCTGTACCTTTTGATTTCCCAAATGTGAGGCTTTTTACTGCTATGACCGTTTTCTGTTATGCCAAACCAATACCCTTCAACCTCAATATAACCTGACTGGTTTACTTAACATGAGGCAATCACAACCCCAAATGTTACCTTGAGCTTCTATCTCGCGATATCGCCAGCCTCGCGATTTTTCTCTTGATTGGTCAAATGCATTGAATACGCCCAAGAGTAGAAATAACTTCAAGGATGGGAAGTTCCAGCTGGACTTGTAGCCCTTTAGTAAGTCTTTTATGGTTCCTGGATATCCCTCTTCAGTTTAAATTACTGTTCCCATCGTGAACTTCAATTTTAAACTAAACTTGTGCAACATTTCAAGGCAGACTTTGACTGATTAAACCTCTGGAGCCTTATATAGGTAAGAATAGTGCAGAAGGATTTCTTTGACCCCAAGCGAAGATGTAATAAAGATATAACAATAAGCTGGGTCGCATTCATAGAGCAAGAGGCGTGGGCAGAAGTTACAGACCACGTCCAGCCAGAAGGGTCCCGATAAAGGATAACGATAGGGCAGACACCTCCAAAGTAAACAAAAGACGATTCGGTCATAACCCACCAAACACGGCAAAAGATGAATGATAAAGAGGAATGAGTAAATAAACATTGTTAAACGGGAAGAGGTGGAGTTGGAGAACGTGTAATTACAGAGATGTTTGAGAGGTTGGTTGGGGAGTCGTGACTCGCTGTGGACCAGGAGGCGCCACACGTACCATCTCCATCAACACTTGGGCTGTCTTCATTAGGTAAACCTGTACCAACTTGACCGTAAATTATACTAGATGAAAATATAAAGTTCTTGAACAAATATTCTCCAGTAGGTATTATAGTGTCTGATTTTGATAAGGAGACAACAGGACAGATGAAAAATTTCGGTACCCCTAAATATAGTCATTCTGACTATCGATAGTATAATCGATAGTATAATAATCTTCGGTAGAGTCAAACACAAGGGAGATCTCCCTTGTGTTTGACTCTACCGAAGATTATTTGTTCAAAATGCCATTTCAAAATATCATCCATAATGCTTTAAATTAAGTGGAGTTTATGGGGTTATTGGGTTTAATGAGAGTACAAGGTCTCTACGGTTGTGGATGAGCAAAGGCTGTTGTTTTTCCGATCCTTATAAACTAAGTTTCAGAGTTGGCTGTCACATAGACCAATGACAAGTCTTGTCATTGGTCTATGTGACAGCCAACTCTGAAAATGTCGTCAAAATCGAATCAAAAGAACTTGAGTCACATGTGCAGTAATAATTCCAGGTCCTTGATATTTCGTTAGGGATTCTAACTAGTATTTGTGTGAACTGTATTTTTATATAACTTGTAATAGAATGAATGGTTCTTTTTAGGGAGTCCTTTTTAGGAGGCTAAGCCCATTGATTTTGTGGTAAGATTTCAGACTCGATCAGAATTTGGCTCCAAGCTACTCTACTCAATTCAAACCATTAGACAACATCAATGTGGCAAATAGCATGTAGCCTTATTCATCAGTACTACTCTTTTTTTTTTAATATTCAGCATTCAAATAAAGCTGCGAAGACCTTCAATTTTGTGAAATTACACGAAGGATGCCATAACTATGAATATTTTCAAATCGCTATGTAGGTTTCATCAACATTGTTCCAAAAAACTGAGTGAAAATCAATGTAATCACATCGGTGCTCAATTTAACTTGTTCAATTCAAACTAAATCGTTGTTACTAAACTCCACATGAACCATTTATTTCATTAAATAATCAGGTAAGGAAACCTGGAAGCATTCATAGTATTGTGGATCATGATTATTCCAATTGCCAAGATTAGTTACGGAATATTATGTGGATAGTTTCGGACTATACCTGAACTGTAATAAGGAAACACTGTAACAAAGAAAACATTGTTGCTTAGCGGTGGGGATAATCAAAATTCAAAAAGCAAATAGTCCACTGGCGCGTAAACTGTGAGAGGTTTTACACAAACGATAGGTTACTAATAATTAGTGAAAACGACCATTAGGTGTTGAACGTTCGACTATTAGTCATCAAAAATCACAAATTCCATTCATTACTTTATCATATTTGCCAGTTGAGGGTCGTATGATGAAGATTAAAAGAAATCGGGTACAATGTCCTGAAGCGATTCCCAAGCAGCACAAACATCTTTAAGTGTGATAAAAAATTGTTCCGCCGAAGAAACGCCGATAAGAATCTTGTTTAGTACCCCCAAGAACAGTTTGTAGAACAAAAAATAACCCATTTCTGTTGCGCCACCTACTCTTATGAGGTTGATGACCATTCATAGCAATTAAAAACTGCGATGAGAACCACCGCTTATTGTAATTTTTGCTGAGTTTTAAACGTTGGAACATGTTGTTGCGGCTCATTCATTTCGATTAAAAGAAGTAATTTCAACACTTTTCGAAGGAATCTGAGGCGAATGTTCTCGAAACACCAAGAAGAATATTTATAGAATTATAATGAATTAGCTTTCTGTGCTCAAGAATAACAGATTTGATGACGTCAGCTTTTGTTATACTGATATAACTTCATTAGATCTCGAGGCTCTACGTGCGAATAAAGACTTATTTACCTTACATTATCTATTTTATGGTTAGTCTGACGAGTCGGGGCACCGGCAGTCCCAAAATTATAGTTTCAAACTCCAAACACGCATAATTTCATTAGAATTTTCATTGATGATTTCATTAAATGTTGAAGCCAAGCTGAATTGAATGAAAATGTTTCAAGACGGTTTCCAAGCTGTCTTCACTGGAAAAATGTTTCTTGTTTGATACAGTTACGAGTATTTTGGTAACAGATAGGTACACCAGTCTAAAATTCGCTATGAAAACTGCCGATCAAAAATGTTTGTCCACGAAAAGTGTATATATTGAACCGGCGTGCGTGTGACACCCTCCCACGGATGCTCCAAGTTAACTCCTAGTCCCAGCACCCTCTGTGTCAGTTGAGATCGGCCGGCGGCTCTCCCGTACTGAAAAATCGGGTCGATCGCCTTCCCAACGTCTCGCAACGGTTCAGAACGACAACCGTGCAGCGGGAGCGCTCTATCCGCAACTTACTGCACTAACGATGAACCGAGGGGAATAGTCGGAGTAGAGAGCCTACGGAGTTACAGAACCACCGCAACTTCAATCACTGCAATACGGTAGACAATGATCGTATGGCATTCTAACGGAAACGCAAATATGGATGGGTAAGTTACTTGTCAGTTCTTTGATTGCGCAACTACTCTGTTTCTAGGATGCTCATAGGAAGATCGTAGTTCCGAGATGGGGAGTATAGCTACATCTTTAAGTACACAGATTCATGATGGCCCATCCCTATAAAATAATTGTCCACAAAGTTCTTCCAACGGACCAAATTCAACGAGAACAATTTTCTAAGTAAATGTTACGAATTTAGAGGAACCAGAAGCTCTAATAATGACATCGGACGATGCTCACTTCCACTTAGACGGTTACGTCAATAAACAATATTGCCGTTATTGGGCACCTTGAAATCCTAGACAGTTGCACGAGCAGTCACATCACAGTCAAAAGGTCGCTGCTTGGTGAGCTTTTCTAAAGGTGGGATAATTGGGCCTTATTTTTTGGAAACGAAACTGGGGAAGCAATCACTGGCAATTTAGAGCGGTATGCGGCAATGCTCAACGTTCCTCATTTAGAGGATAACGAATGAGATATTGACCCCACATGGTTTCAACAGGACGGTGCCACAGCACACACTTACCAATGAATTGTGTCCGTAAAATTTTTCCCGGTCGTGTGATTTCCCGGCATGGTGATGCTCCATGGCCGCATCGCCGCATTCCTCCCCATGCGATTTCTTTTTTTTTTTTTTTTTTATGGGGTTATCCAAAAACCAAAGTTTACGTCGACAAACCACGTTCCCTTGAAGGACGCCATCTGCTGAGAAACTGCTCTGATTCCTAACGAGATGTTGGGGAATGTGATGCGCAACTTCGCCAAGCGCCTTGTAAATAATATTTAATAATAATAACATATCTTTGTAATGGTCGTAAGACTTATACAAATAAATTTATAATAATAATAATAACATATTATGTTAATCGACTAGGAAGACATTTACAGGACGTTATCGTCCACAAATGAAAATTTTGCATAAACCCAATAAACTTCCACATTTTTGCTATGAAATACGTTTCATTTCAATCTCCTAGATCCAATTTTAAGCACATGGCAACCATTTCAAATGTGGTCAAAACACCTGCTCCACCCTGTATAATAGGGGCAATATTTACAAACAGTACCTACCTACGAGTACCAATGTATATAACCCACTCCTAAACTACCAATGAAATTTGGATTCGGACTAAGTAGGTATTTACTAGACGTTAATCTATTTTACATTTTTAGTGGCAAAAGTGAACTTGAACCTATAAAATACTAAATTGAAAAACACATAGAATTTATTATCCATGTGTTTCTTTGGGATCTTAAAGTATTCAGTAGAAAGAATCTATGTATATAATAAAATCGTGTCTGTCTGTTTGTTTGTTTGTCTGTTTGTCTCATCATCAATTGAGAACGGCTGAACGTAGAAAGTTGCGGCTGGTACCATTTGACGCAGAATTTATCTGGGAAGGTTTATGAAAAATTCGCGTTTAAATCTGTCCATCCGTTGAAACGCTATGAATGAAATACTACTAAAAAGCGTGTTATAATAACTTCTACGAGGATAACTTTTGAACGGTTGAACGTAAATCCGATTGTAAGTAGTCTCTGGATTCAGCTCGACGATTACTTTCAAGTGGTACTTCAATCAGGATGTTAGTGGGAGGGGGCGGGGTGCAGGTTGTGAGAGGGGGGGTCTACAGGCATTCAAAACTATTTGACCGATCTGAATGAAACTTAAGGAAAATTTTGATAACCAATTATTACTCAAACCATAATTTTCACTTGGGACGCACCCTTGAACCGTGGCCTACGGTAGCAAACAACCAATCATTGTCAAATCCTGAGGTAGTATCTGTTATGAGTGGGGACTGTCCGAAAGGAGGTGTCTGTTCTACCGTTGCGAAGCACGGGTACACAGCTAGTCAAATATAATATCAAGATGAAATAAAGCCTGGTAGTTCACCATAATGAGGCACTGAGTGATGCTTGAAACGATTCTTCGAAGGTAGAGAATGCGACTATGAATGCTGCTTCAAACTCCGTTGCGTCTTCATCAAAACTGCTCAAATAGAACCGGGTCGTTGTTTACGCACGCGCAGAAGCTCCCATTTCGGTACTCATAAATTCGTAAGGACCCATTTACGTGGCCCCTCAAAATTGCATACGAATCGGTACGATTTTACCGTTTGAGTATGCGCAAATTACTCCAATCGCCATGAAATACATAGGAAATGCATGAAATGCATGGGGCATTTGGGCCAACATGGCCTTGTGGATTGCACTAAAACGGTTTCAGAACATGAGTGTTATATGGATTTATTATAAGGACGTGGATTATTAATAAGAGTTATTATCACCGGTGAGTGACATAAGGACAAACGGTTGAGTGTCTGTTCAGTCTACCTTCCTCTCCATCGATTTCTTCCTACGTTCTCTCCTACATTATATATTTTTCAAGTCATTTTTCGAATAACTTGAATGAACAGTACTTTGTATAATGTATAAGTGTCGGTCGTTAAACATGAAGATATCAGGTAAGTAACTATTTTCTTCTAGTCCTTCATCACTGTATTCAAACTTTTCTTGCCATTTTTGTTCCTCCGAAGGTAGGGAAGCTTTGCTTTCATGCAAGAAGCCGAAAATATGTTTTCATTCATCCAACCTGGGGTTCCTGGGATTCTTCCTTAGTGAGGAGTGGCTTTGTCATGTTGCACTGTGCACCATTTTGTTATTTCAGGGAAGCTGGCACGTTTTGTTGGGAGGATCCCGTCTTCGATCAGTTATTTGGCCTCCAGTTATTCCGATAACGTCTTTCAATCGCGATGTTGCCTGCTTCTGTTGGTCTGATCTCTCTCGGAAATCGGCGAGTATCTCTGGGCACGTTCTTCCTCCTATGACAACGCAATTTAGCTTCAGTATGTGAACTATAGAGTTCATAGTGTGCGTGTGTCTGCATCTTTGCGCCTATAAGCAAGGTCGTTTCCCTAGCAAAATCATCCAAATAGGCCTCATCAAAACTTATGTACAAGACCCCACGAAAACCATAAAAAAAATCAGGTGCGAGGCATAAAATATTTGGTACAAACTATGAATTGTCACTCTCCCTTACTAGTGTTCCTTGGGTGCTGATTAAAATAAATTTTATTCGCAAAAGGTTCCTGTTGTACACAGAAACCAAGGCTTAACATCGGGGTTTCGTTACACTTGTTATGGCCACAATATTGTACACGAGTTACATTAACACATAGATACACAATATAAATCAGTCTGCAACATCGACATGCGATAGGAATGAGCCTAATGCAATACTTTCCTTTTGGGTAGGATAAATGGAGTGAAAAGATGAAAATTCGGAGAACAGTTAGGTTTTCCTCTCTGAGGGACTAATGCTGGACCGTCCTGCATAAGTTGCTGAACCACGCCCGCTGCATCTTGGCCTAGTGTCTTCAGACAGTAAAACCAATCAATTAGCCTTAGATAGACTCAGGTCTTGTCCCACATTTCTCCATTCAGTGGAGCTTGCGAAAGCAAACACTCGCAGACAGACGTTGTCATTGAAGAAGTCGGCACAGCGGCGCCGACTCGCAGAAACCAGAATAATAACATTTTCGTGCTTTTAAATATTGATGAAGTGGATTTTTTCATTATTTTATCCTTTTTCCGAAGTGAGGGGCCCAACGGACAAAGGGCCATAAGACTGGGCGGCAGGAGCAATAACTTGTGATCCGTGGCATCGATAAGAGGGATGTGAACCAAGGTGGGTACGTCACTTCCCTTGCAAACAATAATCACTAATCCTTGCCGACCTTCAAGAAATACGTCTTTTGTTAATGGAATTATCTGTTGGGCCCGAGCGACGGCGAGAGGGGTTATGCAGATCGGCCCCACGGACAGTCCTCCCACCCAGACAGGAGTCTCGGAAGTGATTCATGGCCGTTCGACTACACGTCAGTTTTGGACATCAGCGTGTACTGTAAATTAATGACATTCTGAGACGGTAGACGCTCTTTAACTTGTTCAATCTAGGTTGTTCATTGGTTTCTTGCTCGACTGTATCAGATACGATTCACAAATGCATATGTAGGAAACCAAGGTCAAAATCTAATTATGTCTGGAAAACCAAACATTGGTTGAAACGAACTGACGGGTATACGCATGGGCTCTGAGTACAATCCAATTCATATTGGATCATCTGAAAGCCAAACCCCTGAAGACATCAACAAAATCGATAGAAAAAAATCAAAGATTTCACGGTGGCAATGATTTCCAGAGACAGACAGACAGATACGCACAGAAAGTTTCGTCAAAACGCCATATTTCAGAAACTTAAAATCAAACTGCATTGTATTCTGTACAATTTTCCATAGAGTTCAATTCAAGGCCGTCCAGAGAGTTTGTTTTCAATGAGTGCTCGAAGGTAGAATCGATGAAACATCGTCAACATGAGTGTGTATCAAACGGTAGAACCTCAGGCCAGTTTTCAAGCTGGGGAGCAGCTGTTCCAAATGATCCATAGTTTTTGTGTTATCGAGCTTCTTGTTCTGAGATGCTTTTCGTGTCTACGGAAACGAGGTAATGTCGGATGTTTGGTGGTGATTAATTCTTCATAGAGACCGAATTAATATTCAATATTCTTCCCATTACCCCAATTATTTCGTTTAGTTATCGGACTCACAAGGATTGTATTAAGCGTTGTGCAAAAATGTACCGCAATTTCACAAGAATTTACAATTTTTTCCTGGTAATTGGCATGGTTTCATCACTGACAATGAAATCAACATTTTGTGATGCTATATCCATTTTTCAAGCTAAAAACGTCGAGTTTTAATGTGAATAGATATGTTTCTTCTACATTCCGGAATGCTGAATCGATTTTCAAACTTTATTGTATATCGTGCACCAACCAGAGGCAGAACATCTTGAAAATTGGTGGAAATCCTGTAGAAGTGACGTACAATCGGGAGAGATATCTATGAAATTTCAATAGTAGTGACTACATTAAATGTAAATGTATGTAGTGACTACAAAATAGAAATTTTGTATTTATATTATACAAATGTACCTAGTCAATTCTATTGCTAATATTATTTTTTATGTTTCCGATGAATTTACCATGATATTGATCATATATTCCAAGTATCTGAGCCCTGCCATTATCAGGTTTTGATCACCTCGAATATTCTTCACCAATGAACTATTCATGTCCCTCCTAAAACCAAATTACAAGTGTCACTATATGCCCTCAAATCAGTTTGGCATTCTCCATTTTCTACTCAACAACTGGACTATAACAATTTATACGATGGTTTATACTCTAAGTTTGAAGGAACTTATTCAAAACTTGATAGAAATATGGATTTTTCTTCGAAGACCAACGTGGAAGGCATCAAATCGAGATGGAAGTATCTTTTGGCGTGACTAGAGCCTATCTCACTACTTCAACTCTATTAATACGTACAACAGCCATAAAGCGTTTACCCTGCCGTATCGGTTAGAAATGTGATGTGGTGGAGATTATAGTAGAATTTATTTCGATGAGATGCCACGGTGAAGGGCTTTGAGAGAAAACAATCATTGAGCTCCTCAAACTTTGCTGTAAGTATGGTAAGGACATTCTCCGAGTCGTGATAGCCACTCATTTCGTTTGAATGGGTTGGTAGGTACCTAATTGCCAGTATTCTTCACGGATGTTTTCTCATATTTCCGGGTGGGAGAAGACCGTTGCTTTCACTTAATAGAGGAAGCAGCCTTACAATGCTTAGTTACCTGCTGTAGAATCTGGGTCATGTAAGAGGCAAGTTTTCAGAGTAATACATACGTTATAATGATGATAAATACGCAGAGGAAACCTACTGAGCGGCGTGTGGATGAAGAATACTGTGGTTACCCTCACCTGCAACCAGAGAAGAATGAATAGAGAAAATCGGACCATTTAAAAAAATATTTTCACTCTATCACTACTATTCCCTACATGAATATTGACTTCCATTCATCCAACATTTTGGGTCCGATGTGCCTTGAATGGCTCTGTGGATCATTGAAGACCCTTGAAGAGCGTGATGGGTCACGATGGTCTACCCTACCGTCCTCTTGGTGACTTAGTTGGTGATTTAGTTTATAGCAAGTTTATAGCTCACACAGATTGAAGTAATTTTTTTCACTAATTGAGAAGGAGGAAGAAATGTTTTTGAATTAATTTGTAATTTTGTTTTCTGCCATCATGGTAGGGAGGGCCGAAAGGCCCTAATGTATGTGCAGATTGATAAATAAACGGTCATACAGTCTCTCTTTTGGTTGATTAGAAGACGTGGATTTCAGTTCATAGTATTATTTTTCTTTTTCTCGTCAGTTGTGGGAATGGTTTTATTAGACCAAAACTTGGGAGATTGGTAGGTAAACAAAGCGTTATTCATGAAATTACGTTATTTAAAGCGTTATTCATTAATTCACTATTTTGAGTGAGCAGTTGGGAAAAAGCGACAGACAGAATGAATAAATTTTATTCATTCTCTCTGTCGCTTTTTTTTTCTCAAATGATCACTCAAAATAGTGAATTCATACGAGATGCAAGTGAAGGAAAGTAAATGAAGACGTGAGGGTGAGATGCTTCAACTTAAGTACGTAAGACATTGAAAAGTACTTCGAGCCGCGATGAAGGAGGGTGTTGTCCGGTCTTATGGCTTATGAGAGAAAAGAAAAGAGAAAAATGATAGGGAAAACCCCACAAACGTCGCCCATTGAGAGACTCGATCCTCCTTATGGGGTTACATGGGTATTTACTTCAAACAAAAGAGCTGGTTATTAGAGTGGTCTTTCCCATTCAGCTCATGTGCCACCTCCGCAGAAAGTTCGAGCTCCAAATCGCCGAGGTTGCCGCTAACGACTCTTCCATCGCTATCCTTTATTGTCAGGAAGTTCCCTGAACTCCTAAACTCTATAGTTAACGGGCAAATAAAAACACAGCATTTACGTCAGTTCTCGTCAACACACAATTACTAGTGCTCCGGTACCTACCTAACTGGTTCGTAAGTCATTGTCATAAGTGGATTCTTATTTGGGCTCTTTTGAATGGGCTTTCTGCTGCTTTGCCCGAGAAAATCTATTGAGCTTGTACTAGCGAAGAGAAGGCAGCACAGTAAGTCAAAGGAAGTTGCCAATTTAACCATCTCCTGAAGGAAAGGAATTCAAATCATCTATTGTGGTATGCGCATAATACTGAGGGAACTCGTAATTCCCCCTCCCCAGTCCCAACCACACTCTCCATCTATGACGAGATAATAGAATGAATGAAAGGTAATAGTGATAAGCATTAATTTCCAAAAGCCAGTAAGCAATGTGAATGGTATTTCCTGTTTTAAGGAAATACGCTATGCCTATGGCTTCAAAATGTGGTCTGTCTGCGGCACTTCGCCCTCTTAAAATTGACTGAGAAACTTTAAATTCGGCTTGCGAGGGTAGCCCTTTACACTTTTTATAATCCAAAGTCTTTGGACAAATAGGGGTTTCAGTTTCTAGAATATTTTGAAAGGAACTGTATATTGGTTTAGGTATACCAATTTTAATAGACTTGAGTTTTTTTTAAGACCGCCCAGCGCGCTGTACGGCCGGTGAACGGTGAAACTTTAGACCAATTTAGTCCAAACCAAGTTCCGGATAACAGTTTGAATATTGACGATACCAACACTGAGATATCACTGTTTAACAGTCTACATATTTTGTACTTAATTTTATCAGTCTAATATTCTGTACTGGGAGACCCATACTACCTTCAGGATTTGCTAAATACTTTTTGGGGTATTCTAATAACGGCTCAAAGCGTTCGAATTGAACTTGAATATAAGGAGTGTCATTTATAGGGTACGCTATGTCTGACGAAAAAGCAATGGTTGCAGGAGACAAAGAAATACGTGTTTGGTATCGTTTTTTCTTGGGTACTGGAATCCGAAATCGATTCAAACCTAAGTTGTGGAATCGTAAACATTTTTCCCTTGTGTCCGCTTAAAATGCTAAGGCGAACCATCCATCAAGTTATGGTGCAACTGGTGCAAAGCAATACGAGTTCGGTAACGTTATCCACAGTGGTTTGCCTGTATTTTTTTAAGTATTCTTTCTAAGATGGTAGACAGTCAGTATTGGTTGAGCAACCAATAGTTCGTTGGTTTATGTCTTCTCTGTATATAGCATTTGCCAATTTAATTAAACCTTTTTCCAAATGAATTAAACCTTTTCCCAAATGAATTAAACCTTTTTCAAAATGAATTAAACCTTTTTCCAAATGTATTAAACCTTTTTCCAAATGTATTAAACCTTTTTCCAAATTTATTAAACCTTTTCCCAAATTAATTAAACCTTTTTCCAAATGAATTAAACCTTTTATATTTTTAATAAATCAAACCTCCTTAAAAACTCTGCAAATTCTTGACACAACGGTTCATTATCTTCTTTGTACAGATCACCCTTCTGTCTAGATCACTAGGTCTAAATGTCTAGATCCTAAATGTTAGATTAATTATTATTATCAATTATCACTAATTATTAACAATTTTATCAAGTACCTAGTGAAAATTATTATAATTTATTGTTAGGTATTAATAATTTGTATTTATTATTAATAATTATTATTACTAATTATGATTAATTAATACGATATAATTCTGGGGTTTTAATTACTACGTCGGTAATGATTTTTCTATAAAAGAAGTACCTACCAACAAACATTCGAAATTACCTTCATTTCCGTAGCACGAAACGCACCTCAGAACAACATACTCGACATCACTTTACTCTCATTGTGGTTAACAATTTCTTCAACTTCTACCACAACCAACTTAAATTCAAATTAACTCCTAAAATAATCTCTAGAAATATTGATGCACACTTCTCACATATGAATGAAGACCTATTCCACTCAAAGCTAATCAAGTCATACTATACAATATAATAGAAAGTAAAAGAAAAAATGAATAAATAAAACAAAATAAATAAATAATGATAATAATTAAAATGACAATACTAGTAAAAATAAACTTACACTTACACAATTGAGACCACTAATTGATGAATTGGCGAATGCTCTTTTCGAGGAAGGATCCTTTCCGAAAATATGAATTGCGTATGGAGGAACTGCTTCATACGTCCAAGCCAATAATCTCATGAAAGGCTGCCACATCTTGATAGCAACACGTGGAAGACTAATATTCAATAACGATTTCAAAAATACAGTACGGCTAACCAAGAACGGACCGCACACTAGCCGAGCTACGCGGTTTCGTCCACTAGATGTTCCTAGATTGTTATAAAATTTATAATATATTTATAATAGTTGTATTTAATATTCCATTAATTTATTATGTTTGTGCACTGTAGATATATGTTGTTGTTGAACTTTTGTTAAATTATATAATATAAGGTAATTATTTTGTAAAATAGGTACTATAAAAAGTGGCAATAAATATATTCATTCATTCAAATATATTCATTCTTTCACTTAAGCCATATGATGTTCCAAAGAGCTTGTTAGTATGAAAATGGACCTGTATTTCAACAGTTTGATTCACGATCGTGTTGTGAGGCACAATCTTTGAGCCGTCATTGTAAACGAACGGCTGGTCGTACAAAGCTGCGGATGGTCTTAAAAAATTCTACGGAACAAACTCTATCTAAATATGAAATAAAAAACATACCGTTTGATGGGAATTTTTCCAGATATGGAGTTTTCAAAATTTCAAATTCGTTTTGAACCCCTTCCCCTTGACCTAGGGTTATGAAATGTTTCGAGGACCATTGTGGGGTTGGTCGAAACCCATAAAAAAAAATTTCGTAATTTTAACTCAACGCTAACTGGGCAAAGTGCCGCCGACGGCGTACGGCGGACGGCGTACGACGGACGGACGAATTTTTTTGGTTTATTATCTTCGATAATGAACCATTGGAATCGCCCAAAGAAAAAATTTTTTTAACCCCCCCTCAAAATTTGTTGGTTTACGTTTCAAGATACGTAGATTCAGAAAATCGAATTAAAAAAAATCCGTCCGTCCGCCGTACGCCGTACGCCGTACGCCGTCCCCCGTACGCCGTACGCCGTCCGCCGTCCGCCGTCCACGCCGTTTTGCCCAGTTAGCGTTGAGCTAAAATTACAAAATTTGGTTTCTGGGTTTGGACCAGCCCCACAATGATCCTCGAAACTTTTCATAACCCTAGGTCAAGGGGAAGGGATTCAAAACGAAATTTAAAATTTCGACGATGTCTTATCTCCAAATATTTAACTGAACCGTGTAAATTTTAGTTCACCTTCGAATGACCTGAAAAATTACGAATCTTTTAAGACCAATTGGATTTTTGTGCGACCAGCCGTTCGTTCACAGTGACCGCGCAAAGTTTTAGGAAAAACACTAAACTTTCGCGTCGAAAACGGCCGTTATGTGACCCAACCACCAGACGCCCAGAATAAAACTACCTTTTTACATCTTCCCGGTAAACTACAGTCTAGAAATTTTAACCGTGAGTCGGGGATAGACCACATTGCAATATTCACTCGGTTTCTCATCTGTAAAATTGTTTAAATAATACCTTTTTGTAATAATACAAATTAAATTTTGATGATGAGCTATGGACTTGAAATTTTAAAAATAGGTCAGAACTGGATCACAATGCAATATTCACTCGGTTTCTTGTCTGTAAAATTGTTTAAATAATACCTATTTGTTTAAACAAATTAAATGTTGACGATGAGCTAGATACTTAAAATTTTAAATATAGGTCAGAAATGGATGACATTTCAATATTCACTCGGTTTGTATGACATGGTATGAGTATGGTATGGTATATTATTGTATGTATGATTTGGTATAATACAGTATGGTATGATAGGAAAGAAATTCGTATGGTATGGTATGAGTACGGTGAGAATATGGTATGGTGCCGATTTGCAATACAGTCTGGTATAGACAGAAGGGTGATCTGCACAAGGAAGATAATAAACCGTTGTGTCAAGAATTTGCAGAGTTTTTTTATTCGATTTTCTGAATCTACGTATCTTGAAACGTAAACCAACAAATTTTGAGGGGGGGTTAAAATTTTTTTTTTCTTTGGGCGATTCCAATGGTTCATTATCGAAGATACTAAACCAAAATGAAGTACGAGGTACGCGGTGTGGGTGTGGTAGGGGGCGCAGAGACATAAAAGGTCTCGTCGTATTACGCACTAGTTGGCCTCCTGCCAGCCGTATTACGTCATACGCTCGTGCGTCATAGGCTCTGACGTACTTGTTGGCCTCCTGCCTGCCGTCTTACGTCATACGCTCGTGCGTCATAGGCTCTGACGCACTTGTTGGTCTCCTGCCAGCCGTCTTACGTCATACGCTCGTGCGTCATAGGCTCTGACGTACTTGTTGGCCACCTGCCAGCCGTCTTACGTCATACGCTCGTGCGTCATAGGCTCTGACGCACTAGTTAGCCTCCTGCCAGCCGTCTTACGTCATACGCTCGTGCGTCATAGGCTCTGACGCACTAGTTAGCGTCCTGCCAACCGTCTTACGTCATACGCTCGTGCGTCATAGGCTCTGACGCACTAGTTGGCCACCTGCCAGCCGTCTTACGTCATACGCTCGTGCGTCATAGGCTCTGACGTACTTGTTAGCCTCCTGCCAGCCGTCTTACGTCATACGCTCGTGCGTCATAGACTCTGACGCACTAGTTGGTCTCCTGCCAGCCGTCTTACGTCATACGCTCGTGCGTCATAGGCTCTGACGTACTTGTTGGCCTCCTGCCAGCCGTCTTACGTCATATGCTCGTGCGTCATAGGCTCTGACGTAATGGCCCGCCGGTCGCTTGTGTTCTGACGTGATCTGAGGGAAAGGGTGAATCAAGGGAACAAATTTTTCCCGTTTCAGTTTATGTGCCAAAGCAAAGACATGAAAATGTAAAAAAAAATGTGTAAATAGGTACCTAAGCCCAACTGTAATGTCAATTTTCTGACAATGAGTTTTCGACTATAGTTTTCATACCTTTTTACTTAAGTACTTATTGCAATTTGAGACTGATAATGAGCTGTTTGCAAATAAAAAGTCCGATAACTACTTTATTACATCTTATTAATCTATTTTCAAGTTCCGATTCACAGTTGAATGTATTTTATTTAGATGTCGTAAAATTCGAAAACGATGGAATGACGAAACCTGTCGACTACTGACTCAAGTGATACTGTCGACTTCTAACACATGTAGGTCGACTACTAGTGCAAAACCATGTCGACTACTGAAGAAAATGTTGGTCACTGGTATCGACTACTACCTAGAGCATTGGGATTTTTTACAAAACTTGTTTTTCCCTTTTCAAACCATGTTGAATAATATTTCCCGCTGCCAGGTCTTTTAGGGAAGGATCTTGGGTACACAATGAACAGGTTTGCAATGAGAAAAAAACCGAGTGAATATTGAAATGTCATCCATTTCTGACCTATATTTAAAATTTCAAGTATCTAGCTCCTCATCAAAATTTAATTTGTTTAAACAAATAGGTATTATTTAAACAATTTTACAGACAAGAAACCGAGTGAATATTGCATTGTGATCCAGTTCTGACCTATTTTTAAAATTTCAAGTCAATAGCTCAGCATCAAAATTTAATTTGTATTATTACAAAAAGGTAGGTATTATTTAAACAATTTTACAGATGAGAAACCGAGTGAATATTGCAATGTGGTCTATCCTCGACTGACGGTTAAAATTTCTAGACTGTAGTTTACCTGGAAGATGAAACACTAGGTCTAAATGTCTAGATCCTAAATGTTAGATTAATTATTATTATCAATTTTATCAAGTACCTAGTGAAAATTATTATAATTTATTGTTAGGTATTAATAATTCGTATTTATTATTAATAATTATTATTACTAATTATGATTAATTAATACGATATAATTCTGGGGTTTTAATTACTACGTCGGTAATGATTTTTCTATAAAAGAAGTACCTACCAACAAACATTCGAAATTACCTTCATTTCCGTAGCACAAAACGCACCTCAGAACAACAAACTCGACATCACTTAAGCCATATGATGTTCCAAAGAGCTTGTTAGTATGAAAATGGACCTGTATTTCAACAGTTTGATTCACGATCGTGTTGTGAGGCACAATCTTTGAGCCGTCATTGTGAACGAACGGCTGGTCGTACAAAGCTGCGGATGGTCTTTAAAAATTCTACGGAACAAACTCTATCTGAATATGAAATAGAAAACATACCGTTCTATATGAATTTTTCGAGATATGGAATTTTCAAAATTTCAAAATTCGTTTTGAACCCCTTCCCCTTGACCTAGGGTTATGAAAAGTTTCGAGGATCATTGTGGGGCTGGTCCAAACCCAGAAACCAAATTTCGTAATTTTAGCTCAACGCTAACTGGGCAAAGTGGCGCGGACGGCGTACGGCGTACGGCGGACGGACGGATTTTTGGTTTATTATCTTCGATAATGAACCATTGGAATCGCCCAAAGAAAAACATTTTTTAACCCCCCCTCAAAATTTGTTGGTTTACGTTTCAAGATAGGTAGATTCAGAAAATCGAATTAAAAACAACGGTTTATTATCTTCCTTGAGCAGGTCACCCTTCTGTCTATACCAGACTGTATTGCAAATCGGCTCGTGCGTCATAGGCTCTGACGTAATGGCCCGCCGGTCGCTTGTGTTCTGACGTGATCTGAGGGAAAGGGTGAATCAAGGGAACAAATTTTTCCCGTTTCAGTTTATGTGCCAAAGCAAAGACATGAAAATGTAAAAAAAAATGTGTAAATAGGTACCTAAGCCCAACTGTAATGTCAATTTTCTGACAATGAGTTTTCGACTATAGTTTTCATACTTTTTTACTTAAGTACTTATTGCAATTTGAGACTGATAATGAGCTGTTTGCAAATAAAAAGTCCGATAACTACTTTATTACATCTTATTAATCTATTTTCAAGTTCCGATTCACAGTTGAATGTATTTTATTTAGATGTCGTAAAATTCGAAAACGATGGAATGACGAAACCTGTCGACTACTGACTCAAGTGATACTGTCGACTTCTAACACATGTAGGTCGACTACTAGTGCAAAACCATGTCGACTACTGAAGAAAATGTTGGTCACTGGTATCGACTACTACCTAGAGCATTGGGATTTTTTACAAAACTTGTTTTTCCCTTTTCAAACCATTTGAATAGTATTTCCCGCTGCCAGGTCTTTTAGGGAAGGATGTTGGGTACACAATGAACAGGTTTGCAATGAGAAAACAACTCTGCAAATTCTTGACACAACGGTTCATTATCTTCTTTGTACAGATCACCCTTCTGTCTAGAACAATAAACTCGACATCACTTAAGCCATATGATGTTCCAAAGAGCTTGTTAGTATGAAAATGGACCTGTATTTCAACAGTTTGATTCACGATCTTGTTGTGAGGCACAATCTTTGAGCCGTCATTGTGAACGAACGGCTGGTCGTACAAAGCTGCGGATGGTCTTAAAAAATTCTACGAAACAAACTCTATCTAAATATGAAATAAAAAACATACCGTTTGATGGGAATTTTTCCAGATATGGAGTTTTCAAAATTTCAAATTCGTTTTGAACCCCTTCCCCTTGACCTAGAGTTATGAAAAGTTTCGAGGATCATTGTGGGGCTGGTCCAAACCCAGAAACCAAATTTCGTAATTTTAACTCAACGCTAACTGGGCAAAGTGGCGCGGACGGCGTACGGCGGACGGACGGATTTTTTTGTTTATTTTATTCGATTTTCTGAATCTACGTATCTTGAAACGTAAACCAACAAATTTTGAGGGGGGGTTAAAATTTGTTTTTCTTTGGGCGATTCCAATGGTTCATTATCGAAGATAATAAACCAAAAATTGTCAAGACTATCCGCAGCTTTGTACGACCAGCCGTTCGTTCACAATGAGGGCTTATAGACAGGATCTCTGGCCCGCCGTAGTCAGGCGGAAGGGGATCTTAATACTTAATAAATACCTATTTATTTGATAAGATGGTCCTGGTTGTTACTGAAATGAAGAACCGTGGTTGTTACTTAAAATGATCTTCATGGTTATTCTGCTCTTATCTGATGACGGAATGCGATATCGCTATTCTGACTTCACCGTCGTGTTTAGAGTTTAAATATCGTAAAGCTGAGGAGGGTTTGGTGAGTATGGGGGGGGGGGAGGTTCACCTATAAATTCCAAAAATGGAACGGTCTTTCAAGTGACACCTCATTTTTTAGGTTTTTAGGAAGTTATAATTGCTATATCTTATTCCGCTCTCAAACTGGAGCACGTTGAAGATGAAGAAACGTGGTTGTTACTTGAGATGTTCTTCATGGACTTCATGTTCTTTAATGAAGACCATTTACATAAAACCAATTATTCCTTCGAAAATTCGCTCTTATAGTCATGCTGCATGACTGGGAATTTTAAGATCAAAGTTGCCCAAGCCCTATTAGCTAGTAATGGCACCCGTCCCAGTAGAATATTCATATTAATCAGCATCTGTTTCTGACTAGATAGTACCATATTCCATTCACAGGCTCCTAAATCCATCCGGACCCCAAGTCTTTTCCCATCCTCCACTGTGGAATATTAGTATCTCAAAGAAGTCACAGTCATAAAATATGAATAACTCCTACAAAAACTCGGGCAACCGCAATGAAGCAACGGCGCAGTTTTTTCTTTCTCCTGTAAAGTTAGGTAGTACGGAGCTGTGGGGTCCAAGCGGAGATGATGGTCCTCATTATAAGGCGACGAAATGTTGTGATTTTTTGCGATGGCGAAGTCAAAATTGCAATATTTCATTGCGTTATCAGATTAGGGCAGATGATCCGTGAAGAGCATTTCAAGTAACAACCACGTTATTGCAACATTAAGTAAGGTAATTTAATGTGATGCAATATTTTCATAATTCTGTATATATCATGGCTGTATATACTTAGTATAATGCCAAATAAAATTTTAATTAAAAAAAAACACGTTTCTTCATCTTCAAAGTGCTCCAGCTGTGAACGGATTCAGCGTTAAAAAAAACGTTAAAAGGAGGTGTCACTTGTTAGACTGTATCATTTTTTAAATTTATGGGTAATTTTCTCCCCCTAAAACTTCCCAAAAGCCTCCTTAGAGTTGCCCAATTGTGCCAATCTACAGACAGATTTTCTGAGCAAATTTGAACTATTTATCTCAATTCTATCGAGAGTTATCGTCAGGAATGACGCAAACATAAATTTGGCAGTGAATTCAAGTAGGTCTGGAACGGATTTTGGTATGAAAATTTTTTTGAGATTCGAGTTTTAAAAATTTTGGAGCGAGAACAATAGCTTCCTTTTCTTCGAGAATCTGCTAAAAAAACGAATTGGAGTGTTCGTCTGCTAAAAATACGAATTGGAGTGTTCGTCGGTAACTAGCTCAATAATGGTCTCGTCAGTTAACTAACTAAATTACGGGCTGGCAATTATATATCGAATTAACCTTCTTTCCATAGGTACAAAAGTCTAAGAACAAAACACTCAATATCACAATACCACGTGGTCGATTCCAATGGTTTGTTATTGGAAATAATAAACCAAAGTGGTTTTGATGTAGTTTGTTGCCAAGTAAACATAACTTTAGTTGTTTTTATGACTTGAAACATATCCATATCGTCTCCGAAGGATCGATCATAGAATATCATTGTCAAACTTCAAGGTCTCATAGGAAATTTCCCACTGATTACGAGTAGTTAGGATACCACATATTCTGGTCCCTGAATGGACCTTCAACACTTTTTTCAACTTTGATTTCCTTAGTACTCGAATTGTGATCATGTAGTGACTTTATTATGTGCTCAACTGCGGCTACTGTTCAAAAGAGACAGGTTTTGTCGATTTAAGATGTTTCATTTAACCATGGGATTGTTTTTTTCCGAAATATTTAAGACAAAGCTAGGGAGGCCTATGGATGACGTTTATACACTGAATCGATCCATATCATAGAAATAATTTGTTTGCGAGGCAGCCAATCCGGCGTGTGGCCGGATTTAATACTTGCGGGAACCCACCGTGACCAATCAGCGTGTCGCATTCAATAGGGAGCCTCTCAGGAATTTATTGGTGTCCCTTTGGCAATGCGACAAGCTTTCTAGGGGGCTCAGAGATATGAGCCCAATATCTTTCTTTTCTTCCTTGACCGCAACGAATCGGAAAGTGGTCTCCGTGGCTACTCCAATCCGCCAGATCTACCATAAATCCTCCTTGTTTGATTTGAGCTCTGACTCAATGTTTTGGATTCTCTTCATAAGCCGAGGGCGTAAATCCCTTAATTCCACTAAAATTTGTCGTCGATCCGTTCCTCCCGAACGGCGCAATATTTGGAATGAGATGTAATTTACCAAAGAAAATGAGTAATGGTCCCGTTTGTCTGATACTTACGAGTACATAATGGCGGTTTGAATTGATTTCGAATCGCTCGCCGAAGAAAGTTGCTCTTCGCCTCGGGTGTCTGGGCAAATGTTATCATCGGTTTCAGATGCAGGGAAGTAAGAAAAGTTGGAATAAACACGTGGTTTCCGGATCAAAAAACTTGCACTTCGTCTCAAACGTCAAGTCGAAAGTATGGGACCGGTTTCTTCTGGGTGACAAAACTGTTTCTCGAATATTTGATGAAAGTTCTGTTCTAAAGCTGTTGGCAACTAGGAAAAAACATTAAACTGCAAAAATGTTTGCTTGAAGAAAATTTTGGATTGGCGAGTCCCCAAACAAGAAGATGAATGCTAGCACAGCGGAACACTTTTGGCGCTGTAACAGTGAAAATACCTCACAAATAACTACAGGTGTAGTACCTCGTAAACCCAAGAAACGAGTTCTACTATATACTGGTCCTAGTTTATTGGTAACGTAGGTTTCAGTGCGGCGGATGGGGAAAGGTCATATCCTAAGTCTAATGTAACAATCAATCTACGAGCAAAAAACCAATAACAGTCCAAAAAATCGGGGTCTCCCCCCCCCCCCCCTCTCTCTTTGAAGACTTTGAACTCTTTGAATATAAAGAGTTCAATTTCCCCGTGTACAAAAATCCAGCAACAATCCCTTAAATTTTCGTTAACTTTTGAATTGAGTCCAGCTCAATCCGATTTTGGTTTATTATCTTCGATAATGAACCTTTGTAATCGACCAAGAAAATAAAATCCCCCCCCCCCCTCTCAAAATTTGAGGGTTTATGTTTCAACATACGTACCTAGATCCCAAAAATCGATAAAAAGTTTTTTTTATCTTTTTATTATATTTACTATTCAAATCCTCTCAACAGCTTTTATTTGAACCCATAGATTATGATCGTAAATCTACCCCCCTCCCTCGCCAATAGGGGTTACCCCCGGGTTAAAAAAACACATTAATTCCGATATCTGAAAACCATGTGCTATCAGCTGGGCCGGTATGAAATTGACTCGACAGGCTGCCGCATGATTTACCCTCATGTTGACAGCTTTTGATATGCTCTAGCTTTGAGCCCTCATTGTGAACAAATTTGTTGACCATTAATGGATGGTCGTACAAAACTGCGGATGGTCCTAAACAATTCGTATTCTCGTAATTTTAACACAACGCTAACTGGACAAAGTGCCACAGACGGCGTTTTTTTCTTTGGTCGATTCCAATGGTTCATTATCGAAGGTAATAAACCAAAATTATCATTGGAAAATGCAGATGGCGTCAAAAATATGTGGGAACAATTTCCATCAAGAAAAGTGTATAATAATCATGTATATCACCGTTGTCCCTGAGATCCCCTACAATTTATCAAATTGTCTACCATCACACGGCTGTACCATAGGCTATTACAATTACAATTATTATAGACACTTACAATTTTGACATTTTATGTCTTTACTCTGGCACATAACTCGAAAAACGTTACAAAAAAGCGTTACACGAAATCGTCACGAAAATTTCTGATGATTTTCGCTTACAACCGATTCGTTGCTACGGAACTTTATCTTCGCCAGTTATCATCGTACAAAAATCGTTCACCACTCGTTGGATAGCTCTGGATTTACCTAACCATATTACGTTAACCACTGCGGAGTGCGTGGCCGACCAGCTGCGGTATGAGCGTGATTGTTTAAATAATTGTTTACACACAGGTGATCATTCTCAATAATTTATATTGTCTATACGAATGCAAGCTTCATAATTTATGATGAACCCTACAATTAAGTATAACAACTACGCTACTGGGGTAGGTGATGTAGCATTGTTCGAAGGTTATTGAATCACTTCTTTAAAGACATAAAATGTCCCAATGTGTTGCAGACTCGTATGCAAGCATTTAATTCTCGACTGTATCAACAACAGGATGGAGTTGACATTCTTTTGACATTTTCATGTCTTTGCTTTGGCACATAAACTGAAACGGGAAAAATTTGTTTCCTTGATTCACCCTTTCCCTCAGATCACGTCAGAACACAAGCGACAGGCGGGCCACTACGTCAGACGCACCTATGACGCACGAGCGTATGACGTCAGACGGCTGGCAGGAGGCCAACTAGTACGTCAAAAGCCTATGCCGTAAGAGCCTATGACGTCAGACGGCTGGCCGGAGGCCAACTATTACGTTAGAGCCTATGACGCACGAGCGTATGACGTCAGACGGCTGGCAGGAGGCCAACTAGTACGTCACAGTCTATGCCGTAAGAGCCTATGACGTCAGACGGCTGGCAGGAGGCCAACTAGTACGTCAGAGCCTATGACGCACAAGCGTATGACGTCAGACGGCTGGCAGGAGGCCAACTAGTACGTCACAGCCTATGCCGTAAGAGCCTATGACGTCAGAGGGCTGGCTGGCTAGGTGATCGGGTTTTAATAAGCCTCTGGAATTCCGCGCCTTCATTTTGCATTCATTTACATCTTCACGTTGAAAAATCCTTCATCTTGTCGCTAATTTTATTGTAACACGCCACGCTATTATTAAATTGTGGAAATCAAACTTGTGCAGACTATTCAATTCATCGTTCGAAAGTTTCAAATTGAAACCCACGGATATTCCTGACAATTCTACCTTCACATAGGTCCTAATTGTGTGATGTCTGCAGTAGCCATCATACTAACAAGAGTCTTTTTGGTGTCTTGGACTGTTATTTCTATTTTGAACGTTTAGTGCATCCGGTTTTAGGATTTCTTAGAATTAATTGTGGGAAATTCCAAAATCAACCCCAGATCACGTATCACGTCCAGTTATGGACATTTCTTTTGACCAGTGATGAAGATCCCCTGTCAATTACCTACTGGCCTAGATACTCGAATCAATCTGAAACTTGAACCAATCGGCTTTACTCGATTTCTACAGCAATGCTAGGATTAAGTTTAAAAAAAAAAAAAAACGTCTCTGGACCAGTAATGGACACTGGGTACAGAACAGGTCAAACCGTCGAAAAAACGGACTAGTCATGAACATCTTATGAAAACACATCAAAACATGTTCTAAGAATAAAATTAATGCATAAAAATATGGAAAACTGTTGAAAACAAAACTTACCTTGGCTATCACATCCGGGTATCAACAGTCCACTGAAGGCATCTACGAGGCGACACCCAAAGACAGATGATCCTCGCGAGCTATACAGTGGCGTCCTCCAAAGTATGTATGTATACCAACTGCTACCAGATACAGCTGTAAGCTCTACCTACTCGAAACATCAAAGCTGAAATGTTCATCACTGGAGGGGGGGGGGGGTCCAGCACTGACCCCTTTACCCTACATACGAGTACTTCTATTTATATGAAAATTCGCAGTTCCTCTGAACAAAAATCTAACTGCCGAATTCCAAGGCTTTTAGCGGTTTCAGGAAGTTGAATGTTTGCTTGAGTATGTTAGCAGTCCTTGATACGAACATACCTAATAATGATGCTAACATTTCTAAAAGTTCCTTCAGAATTCTGAAAGGATAAATATTTTGCAAAAGTGATGTTCAGTTAAGTACTGGCACGACTCGAACTCCCCACGTTAGTTCATGATTGCAAAATGGACTCCTCAGATTTTTGTAGCAACAATAGCGAGGTTCAAAGGACGAACTAGTAATATAAGCAACATTAAATGTAAATTATTATAAATAAATTTTATTTATAACAAGTATAAAAAATCAACATACAAAAATAGAGTTATCATGTTTTAACCAATGAAAATTCTAATTAAACTTGCAGAGGTCTATGAGTGAATCGAAATAGTAAATACAACAAGTATGGACGAATGTGAGTATTGAAACATGTCAAGTAATCCTATACGTATAATATTATAAACAAACTAGTTTATTGGTAATCACATATCAGCTCTTTCTTTTAAAATTATTGACTGCCTTTTTTACAGCGTTTACGAGATTAAAATTAACTGACTGCAACATTCTTCTGATAAAATAATATTTTGAACTGAATGAGTGAATGGTGAGACAAGAAGCGTTAGCCGAAAAGTCGATAAGGATTTCTGCCGATGAAGCTGGATTCCACGATAAGCCTGATGTCTGGTTATTATCTGTAGTTAGGAGAGCTCCTCTCCCAGCAAGCTCTTCTTGAGTTGGTTGGCTCCTCCATATCGGGTCCTTGGGTTGAAATCAACGTCATTGCACTTCGTTTTGGAGAAAAATTTATGTTGACATACGGAAGCATCAGTCAATCAGCGTGGAGCTGATAGATTTTAGAATAAGGCGGAGATGAATCAGAATAAGGAGCTCATGATTCAGATCATGCAATTTGGGTAACCTTACATTCTGTATGTCGCCATTATAATACGGGTTCTCAAATTCGATGAAACTTAGATGCATTGTAATCGTGAATTCAATTGGCTAAATAGGCCATAATCATGAATGTGATAATTACCACATTTTTCCAGAAAAGGAAAATGCTTATGTCAAGAGATGGGTCCAACCCAAATGCAGTTTCAAAATTTCTCCAGAAGTACCTGAACCTGAAGAAAAACATGTATCCGACGGACAAATGGGGCGGGGCACATGCAGATACAATGATGAGTACAAAACCTGGATACGTAACATCTGAATCATTGGAGGAATTACATTTTGTTTTTGAGGACGTTGTGTCAAAATTCCCCTCTCATATTGTCTGGAGGTGATGAATGATGGGACAACAAGCGTTCGCCGAAAAGTAGATAAGTAGATAAACCGAATGTCTGGTAATTATCTGTAGTTGGGAGAGCTCCACTCCCAACCAGCTCTTCTTGAGTTGGTTGGCTCCTCTATATAGTGTCCTTGGGATGAAATCAACGTCATTGCAGATCGTTTTGGAGAAAAATTGCATTTTTATATATGGAAGAATCAATCAATCAGTGTGGAGCTGATAGATATCAATCGGTGGAGATGAATCAGAAGAAAAGAATCATGATTGAGATCATGCGATTTGTTTAACCTTACATGCTGTATGTCAACATTATAATACGGGTTCTCAGATTTGATGAAACTTTTAATCGTCGTTAAGCATTGTAATCGTGAATTCAATTGGCTGAGTAGGTCATAATCATAGATGTGATAATTACCACAGATCTTATCCAGAAAATGAAAATTCTTATGTCAGGAGCTGGGTCGAACCCAAATGCAGTTTCTAATTGCCTCCAGAAGTACCTGAACATGCAGAAAAACATGTATCCGATGGACAAATGGGGCGGGGCACATGCAGACCAAATGCATACAATGATGAGTATAAAAGCTTGAACATTCTGCCATTTTTCTTCTGTCTTTTCGTAGACAGTATCAGAAGGGATCTTCTCAAGACTGAGTGACGATGGTCGTTTGTGAGAGGGTTCCTCTGCTGCCGTAGATACCACCAATAGAGCTACTACCACCGATATTACTATGCACTTGATTGCCATTGTGAAAGCACTGGAGGTATCCGGTACACGACTGAGATCACTGGCAAACGAAGGGGCAACGACTACCCTATGGCGAACGGAACTGACTTCTTTCGGACTGCTCAGTTCTCACGGTCAGTTGGCAGACCTGTTTCAAATCGAAATTCCATTGATACTTAGTTCTCACGGTTTGTTGATAAAACTGTTTTGTTGTTTGATAAAATTAAATGCACCTTCCAAAATAGTCAAGTGGGTATTATAATAAAACTAGGAACCTACATGTTCAGTCATTTACTCGGAATCGCTATGGTCCCTGCTTTTCGCAATGTCATTGTGAAATTAACGTACCTAAGTAAGTCTCTTATCTATTAGTCTGCATTACATCATTGTAGGAGCAACGTGGCGTATCTCAAAATTTTCAATTTTACAGGAGAGACAAAAAAGAAATACGCCAAATTATCAGCCAGTTTTAGATACGCCAAGATACCTCATTGACGATTTGACCGTATTCTGTTGGATTAATATCGCACGCCGCGGCGTCAGGAAGAGTGTTACAACTCAAAAATTGCTGGTTTTGAGTTATGAACGCCAATGCCACCATCTAGACGTGTTCTACAATCCTATAAGACGGTATGACCGTGGGAGAGTGGGGACGCTGATGAGGCAGGAACAGAGTGACATTTGGAGATGTCACAGTCTTCTCGCTTGGCGGTAAGCGTCAATTCAAACTTATCACTCTTTAGAAACGATGTCACAGTTTTCTCGCCCTAAGATCGAGGAATATTTTAACTTGTCTCTAGTTAGACTGTAATAAATTAATTCATTGTAGTATTGCTCATTCAGTTTAAAATACCCATAATGTAAAAATTGAGGAGTGGCAAGTTTCAAAGTAAACTTAACCATACTGCTCAGACTTTTTACCACTTTTTTTCTGCCAAAAATACCTACCAAGCTAATACAATGTGTTAACCACCACCAAATTGACTTCCTTTAATTCCAATTTACCCATTCTCAATTTCAAATAACCCCTTTTTAATTACCAATTTAACCTTACTTGAAAATGGGTTTATTTGAAATTAAAAAGGGTTAATTTTAAGGAAGAATACTGTATTCAAGTAGCGTTCATTATTAAATAGATTTAGAAGGCTCATTTTATAGGTGATTTAAACATGTGCCTAGTGTGCACTTTGATTTTTATAACAATTTGAAAGTAAAACAAAACTGATGTACCTGCGACAAGTGTAGTATTAGCCTATTATTTTTAATAAACTCTTCAGTACGTTTCGTTCATTCAACACTTTTTCACTAGGTAATTATTGACATTTTATGTCATTACTATGGCACATAACTCAAAAAGTGTGACGTAGTGACGGTGTGACAAAGAAAGCGTTATGAAAAATGTCTAATGACTTTCACGTACGAGTACAACCGATTCGTTGCTACGGAACTTTAACTTCGCCAGTTATCATCGTACAAAAATCGTTCACTACTCGTTGGATAGCTCTCGATTTACCTAACCATATTACGTTAACCAGTGCGGAGTGCGTGGCCGACAAGCTGCGGTATGAGCGTGATTGTTTAAATACCTGTGTGTAATCATTATTGAAGTACGTGGTACGTGGTGTGGGTGTGGGAGGGGGCGCAAAGACATAAAATGTCCCTCATGGTTGCGTACCTACTTGTACGAAAGCTGTACCCACCGTTTCCATTTACAGCAACACTGTGGTTCACAGTAACCATTTGGTTTTCGTTTGTTTTTAGCTGGGTCATGGCTTTTCTGGGTCCCAACAAACATGGCGGGTTATTAGAAACAGCTACCACAGCGTCAGGTTAGCATTCCCGGCTCACCTATCAGGATCGCACAAACTTTAACCATCCGAGCCCTTATGATATCCTCAATTAAATTACCTAATAATAAATTATGTTCACCTCAGAAATTTGGTTTCATGTACACAAGCGGCGTTTTGGTGCGCGACTTTACTTTCATTATATCATTTGAGAACAGGTGACATTTTTACTTGTAAGCTTCCCATATTAATGAAAGTTAATTTTTTCTCGTCACGGCGAGCAGAATTTGGTCAACTCGAGAAGTTCATAGTAGTAATTAAAGCAGGAATCCTTGAAGTCTATAAAACATGCAACCGCATTCAAGCACCAGAACGATGGTTTATTTAGCACGGTTACACAAGGGTTTATTTTTCTTTAATCTGATGTTAGTCACCCCAACTCCAATTTAACATTTGACAGGGCTGGGACACATTTTAATCGATTCAGCGTCCAAAGTTACTAAGAAAACGATACCCCACCCGACCATACTACCTAAAACCTCGGAAATCGTCGTTTTTGTCCCCCCTCCAACCCCACCCACCATTTTCCCTCAATATCTCCCCTCAATGTGGAGGGATCGGGCTGGCTGGAAGTGGGGACCAACCAGACCCCAAAAAGAGCTTGTGTGCGAAATGGGAACTTTTCGATTAGTTTTAGGTGTACTTATGGCCGAACGGTGGACAGACATTGCAGATTTGGATTTTACGCGCCTTGAAACCCTGCGGGGAGGGGGGTCGAGAATTTTTTTTTTTTTTTTTTTTTTTCGATGCAATCACATAGGCTTCATATTGGAAATAATAAACCAAAAATGCAATAGGCTACTTTCCAAAATCAGTGATATCAACAGAAAAAGGGTAACAGTCAAGCAAGAAGAGGGTGACAAATCAAAATAGTTCACAAATTTTAATTACATACATGGTGAACAAACTTAGGATTAAAAAAAAAGTTGTTCGTGAAAGCTGAATAGTTGGTTCTATCCCCCCAAAAACAACTCCGTTGTAAAAACTGGCCCCCCAAAAAGACCCCAGCCGCAAAAAGGAATGATATCCATTTTGCCCGCCAGCCACATATATAGGATGCTCAGTGCTTCGCACCTCGCTGTTGAGTGTGCATATAGAAACCTGATCCTCCTACCCCTAACCTCCACCGTCAATGTTTTCCTGTTCCCTGCCTCCTTCCCACAACCCCCTCTCACCCTTAGTCACCCTCGGTTTCACCTAATATGTTTCCTCTGTTACACCAGCAGGGAGCTTTACGCTTCTTTCAATGCTGTTGGCGGGAGCTTTTTGCCAGATGAACAAGCCTGAATTGAAGCATTACTTCATTACAGTTGTACCACCGCCGATTACTCGTGACCACCAGAAATAGTTATGTTAGCTTGTTCATCTGGCAAAAAGCTCCCGCCAACAGCATTGAAAGAAGCGTAAAGCTCCCTGCTGGTGTAACAGAGGAAACATATTAGGTGAAACCGAGGGTGACTAAGGGTGAGAGGGGGTTGTGGGAAGGAGGCAGGGAACAGGAAAACATTGACGGTGGAGGTTAGGGGTAGGAGGATCAGGTTTCTATATGCACACTCAACAGCGAGGTGCGAAGCACTGAGCATCCTATATATGTGGCTGGCGGGCAAAATGGATATCATTCCTTTTTGCGGCTGAGGTTTTTTTGGCGGGCCAGTTTTTACAACGGAGTTGTTTTTGGGGGGATATCACATCTTTTTGCATGGCTAGTTTTCGAGTGGTACTTATACAATACGGTTCAACAACTTATACAATACAAAAGTACCTACGAGGTAACTAGTAAATGTTTTCCTAAATGAAGTTTTATCCTAGTCAAAATATTTTTTTGACTTATTTTGACTTATTTGACTTAGTTTGACTTATTTTACTTATTTGACTTATTTTGACTTAGTTTGACTTATTTTGACTTATTTGACTTATTTTGACTTAGTCAAAATTATTTTTTGGAAATTATTGTTTGTTATCTGAAATGTGTTTGAAAAATAAGTAGTTTTAAAATTTTTGCGAATTGGTTAAATATTAGTTTTAAAATTTTCGATTAATTAAAACAATCAACAATTTAAAAACAATTATTAAAATTTAATACAATTATTCTTATTATTAAATTTAAAAATATAGAAAGAATTAGAAATTTGAATAAATTTGAATTAGAAATTTTTTGAAAATTGGTTGCATTTTTTCTTGGGGATTGTGCGAATTTTTGTTGTTGAGAATCATTACAATAATTGTAATTATTGGAGTCGAAGAGAAAGTGGAAAGAGAAAGTTTGCAAAACGTAAAACGCACGTTTTTATACCAAAAATCGCGAATAACTCGAGAACCGTTGGGAAAAGTGCCAAAGTGCGCTACCCTCATTCGAAAGCCCATAAAATTTCCTATCGATCCTCAAACAGGCGCCACTCTAAGACAATTTTTCTGACCACTGTTCAACTTTAATTTTTTCGGAAATTAGCCAAATCAGTAGATGTGGAATTTATTCACGTATTTTTGGCTGTGGATTAGTCAAATCGATTGAGATTTAGTTCAAAATTATTGAGCATATTCTAGACAACCTAGCGGACATTTTAAGACCAACCGCACCAATTTTCATCAATATTTGCGGCAGTTGTTGTTGAAAATAGAAAAATCACCATAACTCCTTTATTTTCCCCCTTAGGAAGCATTTTTTGATCTCACATTAAACAGTTTGAAAAGCTGAACACAACTAAAAAAGAAAATCTGAAAAAGCTTCAATTTTGAAGGAGTTATGACCATTTGAAATTCTTAAAAACACTATTTCCCCCCTAATTGGGGGGGAAATGGGGGGAGGCAGAAAAAATGGTCAAAAGGCACTCCCTTGGAGCATAACAAACGTGCGTGCAAAATTTCAGCTCGATCCGATTTGTCTGCTGGGCTGTAGCCCCGTCAATGAACAACAACAACGAGAAGAACACGAAAAACGTGAAAAATAGTGGTTTTAAAATTGTTATACCCCCGACACCTGATGTTCCCAAGAGCTGAAATTTGTTTTACGTCCTCACGTGCCCCTGGAGAGTTGGTGTACAAAAAATCAACTCTCGAGACACTCAGGGGACCGAGCTATGGTAGGTTGAAAACCCCAACTTGTTCCGTCGCGTAATCAGTGTCTCAGTCGCTTCGGTTTTCAGGGCTTCGGTTTTCTTGGCGGGCGGGACGCTCCCGCGTCCCTAGATCTACAGAATGGTTATTCAAGAGTTATTTGGTTAACAGACACCACTCACGTTAAGCTAAACTTTTAAAAGCAATTTCCTCAAAAAGCAGTTTTTTGAGTTGTAACACTCATCTTGCCGGCGTGCGATATTAAAATTGATGTTAACATTGGATTCAGGGCGAAAATTTGAATGTAGAAGGCTAAAAGTGTTATGGGCTTCAGACCATTCTTATCAAATTTAGATCCCAATCAGTTTGAATGCCCAAAACCCTTGTGTCACTCATAAATCCGATATTATTCATCCAATTTTGGTGACACTCACAGATGAGTAAGAATATTTAAGAAAAGCGACCCGATACCATGACCCCCTTGGATTTCCATGAAATTTTGTTGCTAATTGTCCACCTTGGTAGAGGGCCAGAAACCAAAGGACAGATCTCTAAAAAAATTATTGGTGGAGTTACTAAAATATGAAGATTGCTGAAGTTTAATTACAGTGATTTTGGGTATTTCTTATAACGAAGCTAAATGTCGTGGGATTCGGTCGCGGTATGGTTTTTTTGAAACAAAAGTGACCTAGAAACTCAATTCTGCCCCGACCCGGACCAAAAGGCCTAGTAGTTATAACCATGAATTTGAATGGTTTCAGTAGAATTTACCTAAAAAGTCCCAAATCTTGGGGAAACGGGATACAACCTATATATATACATATATTTTTGGCACGGGATAGGTTTTTTTCGAAGGAAAAAGTCCGCTGAATCCAAAAAAATTATTGCCAGGTCTGTACGGCCTTCCGTTCAAAAGTTACAGCGTTTTGAAGTTTGACAAACTTTTGAAATCACACAAAATCTGGGTGGTTTTTAGCTTGACTGTATAGAGTTTATTTTTTTTAGAATTTTTTAAGACCATCCGCAGCTTTGTACAACCAGCCGTTCTTTCACAATTAGGGATCTTTCAAAGTTGGAGCAGATCGAAAATCGTCAACATGAGAGTGAATCGTGAGGCAGCCTGTCGGGTCAATTTTCAAACTGGCATAGCTGATTCAAATAGCACATGGTTTTCAGATAGTGAGATAATTAATAATTATTACTAATAATTATTAATAAGAATTAATAATTTTTATAATGTTGAGGGATGTCGAGGGTCGGTCGCTCAATAATTATAATTAATGAGCTGAAATATCAGTAATTAGTAATAATTCATGATAACTCATAATAATAATTAATCTATCATTTAGTGGTCAAGACAGAAGGGTAATCTGTACAAAGAAGATATATTTATTTCCACATCGAAAAATATCTATCTATATATCTTTTCATGTGTATATTCACGTGTGTATGATTATAAGCAATTGATACAAACACACAACCCCGATTGATAGTATCCAAGAACCTACATATTCATTTCTAGGTTATGTCTACACTTAACTTTACAATAATTGTAAAGTCAAGTGTACACAACCTATCAATCATTGATTGGTCGACATTGAATGTCCTAATTGTGTATGTCCTTGTTACGTGAGATCATAGGTGTATAACTACATAGATGTAGTTATACATCTATGCGTGAGATGATGCTATACTACCCACTTAGCTGACATAAGATTATGGATTTATTGGAAGGTACCTGCATTATGGAGGGTTCATCAATGAGTAGGTAAAATAATAATTATTAAGTACGTTAACTTCATTGTACCTATACAAGTTATGTGTCAATAAACATGTTTTCTTCTTCTTCTTCTTCTAATAATTATTATCTAATAATTATTATTATTAAATTATAATTTCTCTAAGATGCAACCGTTCCTGTATTCCTACCGTCCTACCGTCTCCTTTCACTGCCAATGATCGTTGCGAGGTCATTGACGGAAGGTAGGCAACACTTGAGACATCCCAAGGGACCTCCTACAAGTATAAATAATAAGGGTTGCACTGATTTGAGTAAACAGCAGCTCTGATTGAAGAAGAAGGGGCTCGAGAACCCCGCTCACGTTCAGAGGGCAAGCACTAATTGTTAAACAAACAGCAGCAATCAACAGCAAGAAGGATTTCCTCCCTGTTCCCTTGAAATACAAAACTGTTGGAATTCTCTTGACCTTCCCTCTTTGCTATTCCTTGTCAAGACGGTCCAATCAGTGCCCCCTTTCCTATGTCTTCATTTAACTTCATACGAAATACTCTACCTCTTCCGAATCACCAGCCTCCCTCTCATTCTTTCCTCACTCGACCTGTTCAAAATACCAACCGAACTTCACCTTTTCCTAACAGAACTGATCATTCGTCTGGAAGTCCTTGCAACGCGGGATATCAATTCTTTCCACCCATCACGGAGGCCATATTTCAAGTAAATTTTATGTTTTGAGTTATTATAAGTAAAACGATTGTTTCCATAAACGTCAACTTTTACTGTTCATATTAGCTGTTATTAGCTGTACTATTTCGCGTTGTTTTCTTTTTGCTGATACATTACAGTAATGGTGGAATCAATGTCTATGATCCCTCAGACTAATCTTGTTTCGTTTTGTTTTTTTCCTCAGCCAACATGGATCATAAAACGTATTTCCTTGATAATGAGAATGCCGTTGACGAAATAGTCCGTATGCTTCCAGACCATGATAGTGAAGAAAGTGGAGACTCGTTTGATGAGGATACACATACAGATGTCCTTGATGAAGACATTGCACATGAAAGTGACTCAGATTCAGAAGATAGCGGGGGTTGATGTGCAGTTTTTCTCAGAGAGCACCTCACGTTGTGAATCTTTGGCTTCTTTCAATGAAAGAAAGACACCTTCTGTGAAGACAACTTCTTTCATTTCGCTCTGTGAAGTCTGTCTGTGATACTCCGAATTTATTTATTTCATTTACACTTCTTTGGTCGATTATCGAAGATAATAATCCAAAATGATACAATGGAGACAAATTTTTTTTTAATACCTACCCTATGAAACTTTCAAAGTCTGCCAAAAGTGAACTTGACTTATTTTAAACAACATCCTTTTATGGATCCCTTCAGTAATGTTCCTGTAGAGGATTAAAACCAAAATCAGCTGCAACTACGTGCAACTTATTGTTTTTCAACTGTTTCAGTGCTGCAAAACCTATTTGCGTAATTACACTGATGAACTATATATTTAATTTCGCATTACCATGTATATTACATTATTTGCAACAGCAATAACATTTGTTCGCATCTACCTCTTGCATTGCCAACAAGGAGCACCTTTTAATGAAATTCTGATTGATACATTATGGATGAATATTATGGGGTCGATTTTAGACCCCATGCTTATAGAGATTTTTTGTTCAGCATAAAATTTCCTAAAAGAATCCGCATTCAGAAAATTTCGCTCCCATAAAATCGGTTTTCCGACCACTGTGCGCCGCCAGAAGGCAAGAGAAGACAGCGCATGGCCTCCGAACTTCGCAGCGAGCCAAGTTAGAGCGTTTAATGCAATCATTCCAATCTTTCCAATATTAGTTCTCGGAAATATTTCCAATTTTTCCGGAAATATTTCCGACCTTCAGTACTCTAGAAATAGGTATTAGATATTCTATACTCTAAATTTCGATCCAGGAGACCATTTTATACGATTTTGTGAGAAAGGTGACATAGAAAGAATGAAGAGATCCTCAAGAACTGTCCAATATGTCACAAGAGATGCCAGAACACGAAGAAGAGGTGCCAGGAAGAGATTGGAGGACAAATTTGCTGAGGGCGCTGGGCAGTTCTAGAGCCCAAATTCTGGGATTTTTTTAATCCACTCAGGATTGTCCGAGATATGGTTTTAATACGCCATTTTATTCGTAAGATTCTCTAGTTTTTTTTAAGAAGTTTTTTTTTTTCGTGTTCCACCTACCCACTACCTACCCTTGAGTTCAATAATTCCATTCATGAAGTGACTACCCAAACGACGTTTATTATCGTATCGATCCCTTAGTGCAGCTAAGGCTAAAGGATAACTTACATTACAGCGACAGCTTCGCTCCTCAGAGACAGAAAAGTGATCTGGACAGAGAAAATAATAAACCTAATTAGGGATGTTGAAAAATATCGATATATCGATTTTTGCCGATACATCGATATTTTTCCCCGATATTTTTTGCTCGATACATCGATATAATTTTTCAAACATCGGTCACCGATATATATATATATATATATATATAAGTTATGTTTACTCAATTAGTAAATCTGTTTTTAAAAAGTATTTTTATTCACAATGAAATTTTACACAGATACGACTCTAACAGAAGACTGAGAACAACTACGATGGTTTGAGGATACAGAGGGTCTTATATACTGTCTTGGAGGGGCAAGTGTTTTGAAGAGTGCTAATTGCTAGCGGTTCTGGAGGACTGGTACAGTTGGGCAGACGATGATGTCATTGTTGATCTGTGCCCTTCTTGGGGACAAGCGAGGGCCTTTGTGTAGGTGCCGACAGGCGGTGATGTCATTTGGAACGTATACACTCTTGGAGAGTTGACACTATGCAGATCCTCTGAGTCTGTGTCTGGAGAGATGGGGTTGTGAGTAGGAAGTGCCAGGGACTGCGATGGTTATTCCTCCCTCCTTAGATTGAAGTTAGGGGATGAGTCGGCTTCAATGAGTCATATCCTCTGACTTCGGTTTTTGTACTATGATCTGAAACGGATGACTTGGGGGTTGTGTTAGATTTTGTACAATAGTTCCATTTTTATGATTTTTCCTCATATAGTGTAACAAGAGCAATAATACAACAATTATAGTAATTATGTATAGTGGGCTAGTGAGGAGGTGTACATAATCATAGTTAAGATCCAATTCGTTCTCCAAGAAAGATGACCAATTTTCATGGAAAGAAGGGATGTGAGAATAGTCTTTAAGATCCAATTTGAGAGGATGAGAGTCAAGATTGGCAATTTCGTTTTGAGGTATTAAGGGGACTCTTAGCGTTCCTTGTACTAAATTAGTCGTTATTACCGGTGTGTTATTGATTGAGATTTTATTCGTGGTTGGTTGTACAATCCAGGTGCCTTTGACTCGTAGTAGGGTGTTTTTCTCATGGCTTTCATATTTTATTATAGCTTCTTTTAGAGTGGTTACGATTACGTGACCTGTTTCAGGTATTATTGAGTAAAACGGGTCATTGATAGAGATTTCTGTGAATTGACAATTTAGTATAGAGTTATTTTGGATTAGATTTTGCGAACAATTGGATATAACTGTACATAATTGATCGTGATTACAATAATATTGGTTATAGTTGCTTTTGTAGCATATTTGGTTAGTAGAATAAAGGATTTTATAATTCTTATCAACTAATACATATTTATTCTTAGGAATAATAGTTACATAATTAGTGCCACGAGTGATAGGTACAGATTGCATCAAGTACATTTGGGCTCCTATGTCTATATATACTGGGAGTTTTACAATGTAAGTGATTTGATTTTCTGTTAATGAGCACGCTATCTTGGAATTCAGTTCGTACTCTATGGTATTATTAAATAGTTTTAACTTTTTGTGATTTTCTTTTGCTATTTCTTTGAGTTCAGACTCCAGGTATTGTAGAGGAATTACACTGGGATGGGTGATGCCTAGTTTGCAGAAAGTGAGAGATGTCTCTATTTCTCTCAGTTGATTCAGTATGATATTTGCGTTAATTATTATTTGGGCGGCAGCTTCTTGTAAGTATATGAAGTCGATAATTGGTGATTTGTTTAATTTTGCCAATTTATTTTTTATTTCTTGGTTGTTTTGGTTTAGAATGGTAATAGTGTCGTTGTATTTTTGGATTAAGTCGTTTACGATACGATGTTCTTTCTTTTGTTGAATGGAGATTTGAGTGTTTTTGTTTTTCAATTTTTGTATGAGGTCATCGTATTTTATTCTGTCATTGTCGTCTAAGTTTCCTGTGATGAATTTTATTACTGAGCCTAGTCCATTGATAAGGCCTCTTTTACTTTTATTGGTTGTAATGTCTTTTCTGGGTCGAAGATTGGAGAGTTTTTCTTTTGCTGTATTGAGAGTGGTTTTTATTGTTTCGATATGTTCTTTGAGGGTCGGTGTGATCTGGAATGATTTATTGTTTCTTTTTAAGGTCTCGAAGGCTTGAGATATTTCACTGAAAGGGGCATAAAGACTGTCTAAGTCATATTGAATTATGAGTAGGTGTTCACTCGTCTCTACGTATGCTGGTCCAAGATTGATAGGTAACAATCCTCCGCTACTGTCGATTTTTACGATTTCCGTGGCGAGGACGCTCGGTATGAATCTGGAACAAATTAAGAATCTAATTGTCCTCGCGTGATATTGTCGTAGATTTCTTCACGCAATGTTTGTGGGTTTAGATTAAGAGGTTTGGCTTGTGATATGAGGTCGGCAAATTTACAGACAAATGGTCCACAGTCATTCATATTGGTTTGTTGGGGTATTGATTTAATTGTTTTCAAGGTCCATTCTGATCGGTCTAAGGTTTGTTGGTGTTTGTAATGCCATTCTTGTTTTATGTATTGGAATGTGTTTTCTAATATTGCTCTACCATCGTAGGATAGTGAATCATAATATTCTATGGTTTTGACTTTGGGTTTAATGGCTATTAATCGCCAGTGGGCTTTTTCGTGAATCGGGATCAGTATGATGTCTTTACTAGTAAGATCGACATCTTTTGTGTAAGTTTTCACACGCTGATATCCGTTCAAGTATGATATGTATAAGAATGAGTGGAATGCATATGTTTTGGGGAGTGTTTCAGTTTCTTCGCTTCTTAGGTTAATAAGTTCCATATAAAAGTTTATAATTTGGTCGTTGAACCAATTAGTGTCTTCCACAGAATTTAAATCGTCTTCGGTTAACTTTATTCTTACTCGGGATTTTGGTTGTATGGTTTGTTTTACAATAGTTTGTTTTGTTATTTCTTTCGTTTTATCTTCTGTTTCACTATCGGAGTCTTCTATTACTTGAGGAGATGTTCCGGTTTTTATTGCACGGGGTCTCTTCACATTTTTTAAGTGGATTTTTGTTCGTGTGTTGTAGTGTCTAGGTTCTATTTCAGCCGTTTTCCTAGAAGGGTCGATATTTTTGATCGTTTCTTTATTATATTTCTTTTTCGTTTTATGTTGTATCTGTTTGGTTTCCACATAGGCTTCGGATGGTATGTCTGGTAGTATGGTTTCGCGTTTTTCGTTGAGTTTGTTGATGATTTTTTCTTTTGATTTTGCTTGTTTGTCATGTAGTATTTTGTATAACTTACTGACTTTATCTTTGTGTTCTTCAATATACATGTTGGTTAGAGCTGATTCTATGTCCGGAGGGATTGGTGGTTTAGAACCAAGTGTTCCGTTGATTACCTCATAGGGTGTTACGCCTGTGTTAGAGTGAATGCTACTATTGTATGAAATGATTGCATATTTAAATCTTTCTTTTATTGACGTTTTCTTGAATTCTTCGCTCTCTGACATGAGTCTCAGCAATTCTATGATAGTAGAATGGAGTCTTTCGATGGGAGAGTTTGAGTTTGGGTTTTGGGTACAAGTGTAATGTATTTTTATACCTTGCACTTGTAGAAATTCTTTGATTACGGAGGAATTGAATTCGTTTCCGTTATCCATTATGATTTCAGTTGGGTTTCCATGGTGGGAGATGAACGTTAAAAGTTTTTTTGTGATTTCTATATTGTTTAAGGATTTAAGTGAGTAGGCTTGGGCATATTTAGAGAATTTGTCGATTATGGTAAGGAATTTTTGTCTTTCAATAGTTAGTGTGTCTATGTGGACAGTTTCGAAAGGTTTTGAGGGTGTATGAGTGATGTTGAAAGCGGGTTTTAAAGGGTTTCTGTCGTATTTACATTTTAGGCAGAGTTCGCATTTGTTGATAGTGTTTGTTATATCGTTTTTCATGTTTGGCCAGAAATAGATTCTCTTTATGTGTTGGTAGGTTTCGTCTATTCCTCTATGGAATCGTTCTTGCCTGTGGTTATACAATATTATGTTTATTTGATCGTCGGGTTCCATAATGTCTAGTAGTTTTTCTGTGTACTTAGTGAGTCTGATTTCGGAAGATTTAAATTTGTTCATAAATATAGTGGAGAATGTTGGGTATATTTCAGTTTCGAAATATAGTCCGTATGAGATTTTTGGTTGTAGATGTTCAATAAGGAATTTTATGATTTCATTTTCTAAATTTCTTTGGGGGAATTTCACTGTAATTCGTATTTTCTGGTTTTGGAATAGTTTTTCAATTTTTGTTTCTGTATTGAATTGTTCTCCTGTTGCTATGATAATCTGATTTTTGCAATGATTAATAGCGCCGTCTTTTATTGGTATTAGTGCTATCTCTTTTCCTTCTTTATCGGAATGAATGGTCTCATGATCGGATTCTCCATCGTCGACATTCACGATGAGTGAAGGTGAGGTCTCTTGGATTTCAGGTTTGACTTCTTTAGTATTAATCTCTATTCTGGAGAGTGCATCCGCGTTGGCATTGTGTTTTCCTTTTTTGTACTTAATTTCGAAATCGAATTCTTCTAAGCGAAGTTTCCATCGGAAGAGTTTGGAATTGGGTTCTTTTAGAGAATGGAGCCATTGAAGGGGTTGGTGATCAGTTTCTAAGGTGAACTTACGGCCATATAAATAGGGTCGAAAATATTGGCATGCCCAGACGCAAGCTAATAGTTCACGTTCAATGGTTGATAATTTCCTTTCTGTATCGTTGAGTGTGCGGCTAGCATATGCGACTGGATGTATTTCATTTTCTATTTTCTGGGAGAGTACCGCGCCTAAAGCGACAGCTGAAGCGTCAGTATTCAGTATGAATGGTTTTTCAAAGTCTGGATATTTTAAGACTGGGTCATTCATTAGAAGGGTTTTACATTTTTCGAAGGCATTTACGTAATCTGTATCTTGGGGGTTTATTTTGTTCCCTTTCTTTAGTCTGATAGTAAGAGGTTTTGTAATGTCGGCCAGATTCTTTATAAATTTCCTGTAATAAGAGAGTAGTCCGAGGAATCCTTTGAGTTCCTTGGTAGTTTTGGGTATCGGGTATTTCCGAATAGCTTCTATTTTTTGTGGGTTAGGTTTTAGTCCTGTTTCTGTTATTTGATGTCCCAAGAAAGCTACTTCTTTTCTCAAGAATTCCGTTTTGTCTAGTTGGATTTTCAAATTCGCTTGTCTAAGTCTATCGAAGATTTGTCTTAATCTTGTAATGTGTTCTTGTAGACTTGAGGAAAATACGATTATGTCGTCCATGTAAACAGCGCATATTTCGTTTTGTATGCCTCGGAGGCAGTTATCCATAAGTCGTTGAAATGTACTCGGAGCGTTTTTCAATCCAAAAGGCATTTTCTTAAATTCCCATTTTCCATGTTCAGAGCTGAAGGCAGTTTTCGGAATACTTGATTTTTCCATTTTTACTTGCCAGAAACCGGATGTGAGATCGAGGGTCGTGAAATATTTGCATTTTCCTAATTTAGATAAGATGTCTTCTATATTCGGTAAATTATATTTGTCGTCTATTGTTTTTTGGTTAAGGGATCTGTAATCAATCACGATTCTGAATTTCTTTTTCCCGGAGGCGTCTGCCTTTTTTGGGACTATCCAAAGGGGTGAGTTGTATGGTGAGTTCGAAGGTTGTATGATATCGTTTTCAATCATTTTCTGGATTTGATTCTTCACTTCAGATCTATAAATTTCAGGGTATCTGTATGATCTTGCGTACACAGGGATTTCGTCTGTGGTGCGGATTTTATGTTCTGTAAAAGAAGTTGTACTTAAGGGTTCGTTTTCGTCATAAAATACATCGGGGTAATCAAGCAAGAGTTTTTTCAATTCTGTCTTTTCTTCCTCGTTTAAGTGGTCTTGTCTAATGGTAGGAATAAGTCTTTTTGTTTTGGTTTTGCAATCGATATTGTTGATACTCATGTCTTTTTTTGTTATTGAATCGAACGTGTTGTCTGGAACCTGTTCAGCTGGAATCGGGGTTTTTATATTTAAAATTTGGTGAGTATTGGCTGTATTGATAGCTATGCATCTAGCGAGATTATTCTTTACCTTAACTAGGCAGTTTGGAATTTCAAACGGTCCTGATTTCATATGGTTGATGATAGCTGTGCCGTCTTTAACATCGGTGAGGTGGAGTTGAATTTGTTTTCCTGATCTTGGGGGTATTTTGTATCGTCTTGGTTCGGGTTTTTGGGGTGGTTCTTTTTCAATTTGTGATACTGGTTGTGATATTTGTGGGATTCTATAATATTTTAGGGGAATTTCTAAATTGCTCAAGGTGATTGAGTTTTTTCTTAGATTTAGGATCGTTCCAAGTTTTTGTAAATTATCTAATCCAAGGAGTAGGTCAAATTTATCGTGAAATTTAAATACATAGAATTTGCACTCAATGCTTTTTCTTACATTAGGGTTAATGAGGTTGTTACACAATTTAACACTATGGGTGCCGTTAGTTTTGCCATGTGATGACGTTACAAGAAAGTTATCTGGTTTCATGCGATTTTGAAAATATTTACGAGCTATGTCTGAATGGATGAAACTGTTGGATGAACCTGTGTCAATTAGGATTTTGAAATTTTTGTTAGTGATTAGGTAGGGAAGCTTGATCGATCCGTCGAGGTGGTTCAGGTTGAGTCTTCGTAGCTTTGGTCGGGTTCTAAAAAATGTTCTTGGTTTTCCTCTTCTTCTGTTGTTTGAAAATTTTCTTCATCGTAATTTTCATTGAATTCTTCTGGTGGTTCGACATTCAGTTCATGGTTCAGGGTTGTTTGATATGACATTGTGTCCTTCGTCCTGAGGTGATGAGGAATGTAGGGAGTATCAGGTTTCGGAGTGGGTTTTGGAAATGAGGTTTGTTGCACGGGTTTGAATGGGTTAGCAGGACTTTTTGAGGTCGAAGGTTGGTTCTTGTAGAAGGTCTTTCCGTTGTGGTTGGTCCTGACATCTTGTTTGAAGAATGGCTTTCCTGGAGGGGAATTGATCCTTTGATAATTTTGATGTTGAGGTTTCTGCGGGAATTGGGGTTTAGGTCTTTCCAAGTGTTTTTTCCTCAAATTTGGGAATTGATACTCGTTGGTGAGGATCTTAACGGCGTCATTAAGATCTGACGGTCCTTTAGTAATAAGTAATCGTCCGATATCTTCGTGAAGGCCCATTAGGAATGAGCGTAAGGCTACCCTTTCCATTAACTTCAATGTGGCTACAGTGAAGTGGTCATTTGAATTTTTCAATTTAGTGATCAGGAGTGTAAATAGTTTGTAAACTCTTGTATGGAATTCGAATGGATTCTCGTTCACACCTTGCCTTAACTTTCCGAATTCCAATATTAGGTGTTCTTCATCCCTCTTATCGTCATAGTTAGCTACCAGGGCCGTTTTGATTTCTTCCCAGGTATTGAGAGGGGCGTTAAAGATTCCGGTGGCGGCTTTGCCCTTTATCTTTGCTCTGATGTTATTCAAGATGACTTTGTTTGTGTAGCTTTCTGTATCGTCTTCATCATAGAAATGATCAATTATTTCCTGACATCTTTCAATAAATTGGTTGAGCAATTCAGGTTCTCCTGAAAAGTCTGGAATTCCGCTATAATCTGTTTTATCAGGTTTAGCTTTAGTAGATCGGGATGCGGGAACACGCATCGACTCAATCAATTGTTGGAGTTGAGTCGGCGTCATCGCCAAGAAATGTTGTTGGACAGTGGGTGGATTCGTTGCCATTTTTTCTTTAAATGGGTGTTCTGATCCAAAGAGTTCTCTTAATAATTGTCTCCTACAAAATGGAGGTGAATATGGTTTTTTGAATGAATAAGATTTCCGTCTACGAGGGCTTGGCTTCTTTTGATCTCGGCCTTCCGTTTTTAATTGTAGTCGGTTGAGATGGGTTAGATAAGTAAGTAAATTTGTACTTACAGAATCATAAGGGCGATCATCTCAATACGGTCCTTCTTGTGATGCAGACCGGGTGTGTCTCGTCTTCAGTTGCTTGGAGTCTTGTTCTGTCCAACGTTGGTCCTTGTAGAACCGTAGAGGTGTAGGACTGCAGGTGTTGTCTTCAACTTAGAGAAGTTAAACCAATTTGGTAGAATGAGCAAGAGTTCGGGTAGACACTTTAGTAACTCGAACCTACTGTGACTACACAAAATTTGGTCAGACAACGTCCTACCGACTGCGCCAGTTATGTTTACTCAATTAGTAAATCTGTTTTTAAAAAGTATTTTTATTCACAATGAAATTTTACACAGATACGACTCTAACAGAAGACTGAGAACAACTACGATGGTTTGAGGATACAGAGGGTCTTATATACTGTCTTGGAGGGGCAAGTGTTTTGAAGAGTGCTAATTGCTAGCGGTTCTGGAGGACTGGTACAGTTGGGCAGACGATGATGTCATTGTTGATCTGTGCCCTTCTTGGGGACAAGCGAGGGCCTTTGTGTAGGTGCCGACAGGCGGTGATGTCATTTGGAACGTATACACTCTTGGAGAGTTGACACTATGCAGATCCTCTGAGTCTGTGTCTGGAGAGATGGGGTTGTGAGTAGGAAGTGCCAGGGACTGCGATGGTTATTTATATATATATTTTTTTTTTCATAACCTATAATGTTAGCACTTCTGTTAGATTTAAATGTTGGTGGTATTCCTACTCGTAGTTACCCAGGCCACATGTAGTGGCGACACCTGCAGTCCTAGCATCGTAGTCCTAGCATCTTTCTTATATTAATTAAATTGTATACTTGAAGTCAAGTAGTTAAATATCGTAGTCGATGTTAATTATTTTTCCCCGACACCTCATTCTAAAAGGTTATGGGCGATTAGAGTCGGTTCTTTTTGCTAGTTTTCGGATTTTTGTTGATTAGTTTCATACTTCGCAGAATCCACAATGTCTTTTTCCGTCCCGTTGCCGGTGCTGACCGCGACCAATTTTCGTAATTGGAAGTTCCGTGTCTTGTCGTTGATGTCCGAGAGACAATTAGACGGTGTTTTTGATCGGGAAGTGCGGGCGAAAATGACGGCGGGCGACTTGGTTGAGAAAGATGCGGCGGCGAGATCGTTGATCGTTCAGTGCGTACCTATCCGACAAGCATCACGACCTGATCCGCATCCGCAATCCGCATCAAATATGATGATGAAATTAGAAGAAGTTTTCGCGAGGAATAGTACGTTTTCGAAAATGTCTTTATGGAGAAGTCTCCTCACCTTGAAGTGTGGCTCGATGATCACTTCATGAAGTTTGATACGATCGTTCGAGAACTCATGGATCTAGGTACTCAGTTTGATGAGTCTGACAAAATTTGTCATCTCCTTTTATCGTTGCCTAGTGGATATGATGCGGTTGTCACCGCTTTGGAGACGGTCTCTGGTGTGTCGATGGAGTTCGTGAAATCGCGGCTACTAGACGAACAATTGAAACGGAAAACCGTGAGTACCGAATTGAAAGATGACTCTGAAGTATCTTTCAAATGGCAAATATGTCACAATAGAAATCATTCGGTACACTGCCCTCGCGGCAAGAGGGGGAGAGGCGGTCGTCAGCGTGGAGGCGGAAGAAACAGAGGAAATGGACGAGGCGGTAGAGGTAGTACTAATAATACTTACCAACAGCAACATCACTCATATCAACCGCAGTCAGCTAATCTTGTACAACAAACAGAAATTTCGTTTATTGCACTATCCTCTCATAATCATGAAATAAGCAATGAGAATGTTTTTATTATTGATAGTGGTGCCACGAGAAATCTCGTGAAGTCTGAAATGGAATCGCAAATGTTACAAGTTGAGTGGTTAAAAAATCCCGTTAGGATATGTGTCGCAAGCGGACACACACTCACAGCTGAGAAAAAAGGAATTATGAAAATTGCTGTTCAAGGGCTGACTGTCAGCGTCGAAGCACTCATCGTTAAAGGATTGTCTCACAACCTATTATCAGCTTCGCAACTCACATTGAAGGGACATCGAATAGTTGGAGGTCTGTACTTACTGAGGGCAAGTAACATCCAAAGCTGTAATTCAGCAAATGTCATTAATGCTGATCTTTGGCATAGACGTCTTGGTCATTTGTCAAATGGTAGCCTACAGATTTTATGCTTGCCTTCAAGACGAGGTGAATATGAATTATATTCAGCATACTGTTTACTCACGAGCAGTAACGAGGAACCTGCAAGCTTGGAAGAAGCAATGGCGGATGAAAAATGGAGGGAAGCTGTAGAAAAGCGATTCGGCACCCGAAAGAAGTTAGGATCCGAGTGACGTCATCGGCTTTGACCGTTTCAACTTGTTTACTGTGACCAATGAACCAGTTTTAACCTCCCATCTGGTTTAATGGTTAGGATATCTGGCTGTCACAACGAAGGCCCGGGTTCGATTCCGGCATGGGAATATTTTTTTTTACTAAGAGTATGTTTTTTACACCAAATTTAACCCCAGGTGGGTTGATCTATATGTCCAACTAATCTATATGGTACTAATCAGTTGTTTGGGGGATGTTTTTATTCCGCAACCCCGTCCACTTGATCTACATGTCCAACTAATCTATATGGTACTAATCAGTTGTTTGGGGGATGTTTTTATTCCGCAACCCCGTCCACTTGATCTACATGTCCAACTAATCTATATGGTACTAATCAGTTGTTTGGGGGATGTTTTTATTCCGCAACCCCGTCCACTTGATCTACATGTCCAACTAATCTATATGGTACTAATCAGTTGTTTGGGGGATGTTTTTATTCCGCAACCCCGTCCACTTGATCTACATGTCCAACTAATCTATATGGTACTTATCAGTTGTTTGGGGGATGTTTTTATTCCGCAACCCCGTCCACTTGATCTACGAAGAGTCCCGAGCGAGAAACGGAAAAAAACTAGCATGTAGGAAGTAACTGAAAAACGAAACAGACTATTTTTGTAGGTTAGCAGAAAAGAAATAACGGTTATTTTGTAGCCGAAAAAAATAACGGTTATTTTTTCATAACTAACGTAACGTACCGGAAAAGTATTAAAAAGTATTAAAGTATTATGGAAAAGTAGCAATAACGCCCACCACTAAATCGAATCACGATCCCGACGAGTCCAAAAGCCCGAAACCCCCCCGAAACGGTCAAAACCGATGACGTCACTCGGATCCTAACTTCTTTCAGGTGGCCCACCCGTAGAAAAGGAGTTGAAATCTCATGCGCAGATGAACACTTGGTCACCTGCTCCTCTACCAAATGGAGTCAAAGCAGTTGATACTAAGTGGGTTTTTCGACGGAAGGAGGATGGCACGAAAAAAGCTAGGCTAGTGGCAAAAGGTTTTCAAACACAAAAATCTGAGTTTGAATTCGTATACTCACCTGTTTGCAGGATTTCAACAGTGAGAATCGCTTTGTCACTAGCAGTGCTAAATGGTTGGACAATAAAACATGTAGACGTTCCTACAGCTTTTCTAAATGGTTTCCTCGAAAAGGAGATTTACATTAAAACCCCTAAGGGACTTAACACGAGTGGTGGAAACTTCTTGAAGTTGAATAGAGCGCTATATGGACTGAATGAAGCCCCATAATGTTGCTCAGTTTTGGATTTCAAAGATCAAAACATGACGTTTGTTTATATTTTTCTCCGTCTGTAATCTTCGTACTATTCGTTGGTGATGGACTTGTGATTGGTGAAGATAACGATGTAAACAAGCTACTTCGAAAACTGGAACGAGAATTTAGTGTTCGAGTCATGGAAATGTCGCTTTTCCTTGGCATGAACATTGTTAGAAGCAGAGACACAATCCTCATTGATCAGAGAAGTCTGATTGAAAAGTTATTGAAAAAATACAATATGAACGAAAGCCGTGCAATATCCACGCCAATGGACTCAAAATTTCAACTCAAAGAGGGGGAAATACTCCAGGAATCGCCGTACAGAAGTCTGGTATGCAGCCTCATGTACTTGAGCTTGACATCGAGACCTGATATCATGTATTCAGTATCGTATTTGAGCCAAGTTCTTGACAAACCTACTCAGGAGTCCTGGAAAGCTGCAAAAAGAGTACTTCGGTACTTGAATGGAACCCTCGATCTGTGTCTCAAATATTCTTCAAATTTGGACAAAGAAGTTCATGGATTCTCGGATGCTGATAGAAGAACGAGGAAATCAGTGAGCGGTTCCTTAGGCTACCACCATGGAAATCCGGTGTCTTGGTTCTCCAGGAAACAAAACTGTGTGGCTCTGTCAACCGCAGAAGCAGAATATATCGCGGCAGCAGCAGCAGCTCAGGAGCTTGTCAGCTTAAGTGGCGTTATAGGTGACATGTGCTGAAAATGTTCAAGTGATAAATGTTCAGTGCTAAAAGTCGATAATGTAGGTGCCATTGCTATGGCAAATACCTATGAAAATTCAAAAAGGGGTGAGCACATTGACATTAAGGAACATTTTATAAAAGATCTCATTAACAAAAAGAAAATAAAGACTGAATATGTCAGTAGTGATGAGAATGTGGCGGATATGTAAATATAGGAACGTTGGTTTTGGTAACGGTTTTGTAAACTTACAAAACCGTTACCAAAACCAACGTTCCTATATTGCTGTGATCTCGCTAAACTCGTTGTCATAAATCCTAAAAATATTTATTAGTTGTTATTGTTCAAGCTCAGATCATTTATTAACTGTTACCAGTTATACTTGACCCAACAAAGCATGCAATAGATACATTCAATTCATTTCATATTCATATCACGTATCAATTGAGGAGGAGTGTTAAGATTTAAATGTTGGTGGTATTCCTACTCGTAGTTACGCAGGCCACATGTAGTGGCGACACCTGCAGTACCTGTATCATTAAACCTCCCGAGTCCTAGCATCGTGTTAACTTTCTTATATTAATTAAATTATATACTTGAAGTCAAGTAGTTAAATATCGTAGTCGATGTTGATTATTTTTCCCCGACACCTCATTATAAAAATTATTACTATCATACCAAATCCTTCTTCAAGGAAGGTAATGTGATAACAGGTTGCAGAAAGTAGGTATCAATGGAAAATGTTGGAAGCGATATCTCGTTTCAGTTGATGCTGGGTGACGAAAAAATTAATTTTAGTTCATGAAATCATGTGAAAAATGTACAACTATATCGTGAGGAAGTATCGATACTTCCGATATTATAAGGAAAATTATCGAAATATATGGGCAACCAGTATCGCAGGAAAAATATCGATACCAATAAGGTATCAATATTGTGATATATTGGTGCCACCAACAAGATTCTAGTTGTAATGGATTATTTTTTAAGTAGGTACATCGAGTTGATAAAAAAATACTACTACTCATCATAAACTAGCTCGATCACCTATGAGTTTTTGTTTTTTTTTTCACTTCAGCAGTATAGGACATCTATGTATTGGAAATTTGTGTGAAAAATTGGAGTGATGAAGTATATGTTCACTCGAGGTGACCAGATGATCATTTTTTAGAAGTGGGACCCCTAGACGGTAACTAGCTCTGTGATGGGCGCTTCAGTTTTTCCAACTGAATTCTGGGCCAAACTAATAATAATTCATCTAGATAAATTTTCAGACTCAGTCGATGAGTAAAACAATGAGCAAAACAGTGTATATGATAGGAATTTAGGTATTATGGAATTACTGACTCAGACATAGGTAGGCCATAACATCGGACAGGGTAGGAGCTGCACTGATGTATACCAATGGAGGTGAGGTTCCTAATAGCACAACTAAAAGCCTGCTTAACGTTAGCGTTTTGCAGTACGTTCTAGTGCTTAAATGTTCAGTGATTATGTAGACATAACCCCCTCACATACGATTTTACAAACTAAACTATTTCCTTCCATATTCCGCTATCACATGACACTAATTCATAAATTTGGTGATAGGTCAGACATAAACCACCTTGGAGCGATTTGCACTATTTCCACAATCTAAAACTCCTTGAAAAGCTGGTAAATTCCCGAGTTCTCTCCTGCACAATGAGGGTTCCTCACCGCCCCATATTGGGCCTCCACTATTGCTCTCAACGATCAATGGGATCGGTGAACTGTTTTTAAGGGATGGGGCACCTGTTGTTCGCTAATGACCTCAAAAGTTTTGGCCTATTTGAGTCGTCATCTGAGAATTCAGCTGTCCAAACGTATCGGGTGGACTGGTGTTCCCATAAAGTCTTCCACTGAACCCGTCGAAATGTGCAGTGAGTGATCTTTCATCACCCCATAGGGGGGATAGCACGAACAAACCTATTATATTAACACGAATCTCTGAGAATATCTATTGATGGGATAAAATATGTGGGCATTCTCAATAGTTCAGATATGCAATTACAGTAGCTGAGAAGGTCCAAGTTACCCCTCAATTCTAAAGAATTGATTCCCAAATGTATACAGGTAGAAAGGTGCAAGTATAAAAATGTTTATTAGAAATATGGAACAAAATAGTTTATTCAAGGTACATAGTGAACAAGAAGAAAAGTGAAAACAAGAATAAACCGAGAGGGAATAAAAAATTCGTTCGTAGAACTCAGGAACTAGTGAGACATTTGAAATGTAATAATTTACTTTAGGAACATGATGAACTAACCATTTTAGTTCCTCAATTCATGTACAAGAATAATCTCAATGCTAACAGTAATACTAACAATCAAATATATTCATAACGATCAAGGCATAGTCAAGAGGCGCTAGCCTATCATTCGGATGCATGAGATGAAAACAAAAAATACTATACAACGGCTCAGAAGGACGAAAGTCGATTAGGATGCTAAAAAAAAATTGACGTACAAAAGTGAAGCACTTGCCTTCTCGACCAATTTACATGACAGAGTCATCAATTTTAGGGGACTTTCAGAAATTGTTACTCTAACCAGGAGTGATTCCAGTCAAAGAGTGATTTTCTCATTGGATTTTCTGATGAAATTGAGTCCCAGATGTTTCATGGGAATGACTTTTCGGGAGTTGAACACCATTATGACATCCTCGTGTCACAAACATCCTAAATTGTGTATAGGTACATTCAATGATGTCTCAAAATAGGTGATTCAAGGTACATAGTGAACAAAAAGAAGAATAAACCGAGATTTTCTACTGGACAACAATAACTGGAGTGAGCTCAATAATTTTCAATCAAGTTACTTTTAATCCATCCACATCAAAATAATGGAAATCACTCATCACATCTTTTCGTATATATGTTCAAAATCACACGTCTTACATACTTTAGAATAATTATCATCTTCCTCATTATAAACCTCTTGTCCAAAGTCGTGTTCGTGTGAAGGTGCAACTACTTTCTTGAAGAGTGAGCTCCTCACGGCCATACGCAAATCTACAACATAACAGAGATGTTGAAGGTTAAGAGTAAATTATGGTCATTTGGTCTTGGTGCCATTGAGTTTTGATGTGTGGTGCCATGGAGTTTCCTTAGCATAGTTTCAAAACAGGCACCACGTGGTTCTTAAAAATGTGCCCAAAAGTATTTATCAAATAACTGTTTGTCAATTCATTCGATCATCTTCTGTGAATTCCCTTGTACTCACAATTAGGGATGGGTCGGTTGCACTTTTTACCGGTTCGGTTTCGGTTCGGTTTTTTTAAAAATCGGTTCCCGGTGAGTTGCACTTAACACCCAATAGTTTGAAGCTTTTCCCCCATGTTTTGGGTCAATGTTACACTCATTTAAATATGTAGATAATTCTTGTAGAACAATAATTGTTCTACAAGAATTATCTACAAATTATTTGTTCCGGGTCCGTCTGTTGCTTATCCTGTTGCTCGGTTTGGCCAAACGCTTCACTGTAGTGATGCCAGAACCCCAATTTCTTCGGCCTAGCTCCCATCTCCTCCTCGCTACCAGGTGCTGTCTCTGAAGCCACTTCACACCTATGTTCTTAATGTCGTTACACTCGGACAGGGGTAATTAATACTCATTTTTATTTGTTTGTATTTCTTATTCAGCATTCTTTGTCGATGTTAGTGGCGGTGGTTTAGTAGTTGATTTGATCCTCTTCTTTCATTGTGTTGTAATCGTAATGCAACACTCGATGCTGATGCCAAGTATTTGTAAAAACAAAAATTATTACTAAAACCTGTGAATCTCATAAATTGAACTGTAAATGTTAAAAGCAGAAGGAATAACATCTGAAACCGTTAGTTATAACTAATTGTGTGCTTTGATTTACAACGTAGACGATCAATAAAGATAAATTTATTAATGTCGATCGGACAAAAAACCGAAAACCGAAAAAACCGACTTTGGACGATCGGTTCTCGGTTTCGGTTTTTTCCCAAAAACCGGTAAAACCGACAACCGAAACCGACCCATCTCTACTCACAATTGACGTTTCAAAATTCTCCCATGTGGTGGGATCCAACCTGCAAAATTAGGAATATTTAGATTTTTAGCGATGTGATGCTTTCACTAACTTGGGATAAATAAAGTTGTAAAGATGCGGCAGTGGCTTTACCAGCAGAGGGTTTTAAGGATAAAATTTCTCCAAATATGAAGACGCCAACTTACGCCCATTATCATACAAGTTGAGTAAGGCATGCTCAAAATTGGAATCCGTTACTGGTATGCGCTTGATAATTTCATGTGCAGCACCCTCAAGGTAAGAGGTTAGAAAATGAAACTTTTCAGCATTTGACGGAGACAATTCGGCTTTAATCAATGCACCAAAAAAGTTTTTAGAGGAGGGTCACTCCGATAAGTCTCCTCTGAACGGTTCGATTCTAATTTAAGGTAAGAACAGCTCATAAGAAACCGACGATGCAGGTAGGGATTGCGTGCCACTAATGGTTGCAATATCCTGAACAGTTGACGTGGATATGTTCTTGAGATCCAGACCCTTTCCACCAAATTTGTTGCTGTATTTTTGTTTCTTTTAATTTTTACCTTTACCATTTATTCTGTATAATTTATGTGAATCTTAAAGGCCATGATTTTATTCATTTTGTAATTTTTGTTGTATTTACAACCTTAAGGGCCCTTAGAGGCCTCTTGTAAATGTATATGCCAATAAAGGTCTAAATAATAACCTCTTGATATCATGTTTCAAAATACCAGGTATTGACCCTAGCAAGGTAGATCTTATCAGATGTTGAAGGGAATGCGGGTTTATCTACTCTGTGAACTTGCACTTAGAAGTTTGGATCCCGACACACGGGAGAATTTTGAAATATCGACTGTAGGTAGGACCATCCCTACTTTTCCTGTGTTTCAGGTTTTCATTCAGAATCAATGACAGGTTCTGAGAACCACCACTGGCGCCCCTGCGACTGCCCACTTGAAGCATCCTAATACCAATTCACCCTGGGGCAGCAATACCAGTCATGCACTAGTAGCCCAATCAAAACATCCTCCTGAACCCACGTGCTGCTTCATTTGTATAGGAACACACATTATTCGATCGTGCGACGAATTTACCCAGGCTACACCTGCTAAAACTTTATCCTGGTTATAGGAATTGCCTTCACCCTAGACACAGAACCAGTGAATGCCAATCCAAATACCGTTATCATTGTCAAGGATTACACAATTCTAGTCTGCACTTGGGGTCAAACACCTCTCACTCATCAGTATCTACCAGCAACTCACCTTCACATCAACCTCATGTCTTCAGTAGACAACGACATGTCAACGACCAATCATCAGCCTTCATTGGCTTCAGCATTTCCTTTTGCCAGCATGAGGTTCTGTTGGGGACTGTGGTGGTTTCTATTGATTCCCGATTTTCTTTTGTGAAAGAAACCTGTACTAAGGATCTAGGCATTGTCCGTAGACATTTTCTCGGCGAATCATAGGCATTAACCACTAGGCACCAAATCGTATGGGTGGCTAGCACCATGTCCAGTTAACATTTGATTAACTTGCTGCCTTGACCACTTCGCTGTCTTTGAATTCACAGATAAAGCTCGTTCTCTTCCACGTTTCAATTTAAGTACACGGCTATCATATGCCAAAGTTTCGTCATCCGATGCGTATTCAAAACTGTTGCTTGAGTCGCCATCTCCTGTTTCCTCTATTTCTTCGACTGACATGGTTAGGAAATTGAATGCCACTTAGGGCCGAATTAATAGTCGACACTTGAGGGTCAGAAGCCCCCAAGTATTAATAGACGGTACTTGGAGACCTGAGTGTGAACTCAGCCCGTATTAATAGACGAAATTCCGAGTGGGACCCGCACTTGAACCAGCCAAATCCCAAGTAACACCGATAGGTACCTTGAGTGTCGGCTTATCAGTTCAATAGTTACTATAATGCGTTTTCGTCACTAACAAAACAATGTGCTGTCAAACTAATATCGAATAAATTCAGACTAATCTCCTTCTTTGCTCTCTTTAAATTCCCAGAAATTCACTTTCAATATGCAATGTTCATATGCCGAGGTTTTGTCATCATGGGTATTCACGATGGGTATTCAAAAAAGTTGCTCCGAGTCACCATCTCCCGTTTGTCAATTTCTACGACTGACATGATTAAAAACCAACACACATAAACGATACTGTTTCTAAGAAACGTGATAACAGTGCACTTGCCACAATACTGTCCTAAAGTTGTCCTCGATTAAACGTAAACTCATAGATCTGGGGTACCTACATCAACTGTATGCGCCTGTCTCCTGTCATATAATGAGGAATTTGCGTCCATTGTAAATTCCAAATATCATCCTCCGTCCCGTCGTCAGCCTCGCACTGTCTTGCAGCTTATCGTCCCCGATTTTAGACAAGTACCTACTCAAGGTCGTTGCTGTAGCATTTTTCGAAAATGCTTGGCCACAACTGGCCCGTGGGTGTACCAGATTGGTTGTAATGTACCATGGAATATTTAATTTCGCGGTTGTGTCCTCACCACCAGACCCGGCAGTGGATGAGAAAGGTGAAGAGGAATAAGGCAGCTTAACCTCATCCTTCTCTCTTTTTTCCCATTCATTCAACATGCGTTTTTTCTACCGGCGCCGCCCCTGAGTTCCTTTTGAACAATTTTCTTTGCCAGTGCAAATTTATTTTGGAGGTTCATCACCACAACATCTACTCAAGCTGCCGTTGGATCGTCGAGGGTGTATCTTGATTTTCGTCTCCTACCGGTGAGATTTAATTCCCTTTTTGCTTGGACACCTGTTGAGCCCAAACGACAATTTGGCTAAATAAATGCCTACTCCCCTTGTCCACAGTTTTTTGGGTTACCACCAGCGCTTTGGAGTTCCCGTCATCCGACTGAAGAGGAAGATTAGTCGCCGCAAGTCCCAGAAGAGGCTATCCTTCATCGCCGCCCCCGATTTCGATCACCAGGCATACCTACCTATCCATTCCACCGCCCCAATAGTATATGTCAGGTCGTATATTTAATATTATTCATTTCCGGCGCCACTAGGTAGAAGAAGACAAGTTATGTTCATTTTTTTTGTATCTACCGGCATCGAGTACATTATTGATTTGTATGAAGTAATTCATTCTTGTGTTGATCATTTCTCCCGTCGTGGGTTCCTCCCCACCAAGCTGAGCTAGCGAAATAATAATTTCGGTTATTTGCAGTAAAATCAGCACAGTAAACGTTCCTGCAGCTGTAGCCAACTGTATCACTCAGTACGTCCGAGTTGAATTGAACATTTCGAGTTCTTTGCCGACATATTGAGCATTTGCAGATCTTGCGACGGGGTGTGCACCGGGGTAAATCGGTGGCTCCTTTGCATCATCATTGAGACCTTCATAGTCCATGGCTGTAGAAGGCAGTACCCCCCAAACGTTCCCCTCTCCCCTCAGCAATATGAGCTGTAGCTTCAGGACTTCAAGCAATTGTCTTTTGTCGGCATTGGTGACAAGTGGTACCAGATTGGTGTCCCATAACTCCGTCCACCAACACTCTCTTGACGGTAAATTGGTGACTCCTTCCCATCATCATTGAGTCCTTCATAGTCCACTGATTTCGTTGAGAATTCGTTGGACTTGCAAGGTTGAAGAACCACGCGGAATTGAAACGCGTATTTTGAAAGACTTTTTCTGTTTAAGGGGCGATGGTGGAGGAGAAGAGGTGAGACGTCTTCCTTTTCATCGCCCTCCGACTCGTCGTCAGCCAGCTTATTGTCCCCTATTTTGGACAACTACTCAAGGACGTTTTTGTAGGCTTTTTTGGAACAACTGTCCCGTGGGTGATTTGCCATAAGACCACCGAGATATTGAGCAATTGCAGATCGATTAAACGTAAAATGATAGATCTTGAGTACCTACATCAACTGTGTGCGCCTGTGTCAAGGTTGAGAGGAAGCTATACTCCCCTACCACTTGGCAGGTGTTCAACTCCAACCACATACTGGGGAATTTGCTTCAATCGTCAATTCCGAATATCATCCTCCATCCCGTCGTCGGCCTCGCACTGTCTTGCAGCTTATCGTCCACGATTTTAGACAAGTATGCAAGGACGTTGTTGTAGCCTTTTTCGGAAATGCTTGGGAACAACTGGCCCGTGGGTGTACCAGATTGGTTGTAAACTTTCCTGCAGCTGTAGCCAACTGTTTCACTCAGTACGTCCAGGTTGAATTCATCATTTTGAGGCTCCATTCTGATTCTAGGTGTCCTATATTAATTCGTCCACCCATTATATGTGAATAGTATTCGCTTTGAAATATCATGACCAAATAAATAATTATGAACATGTGGTGTGAAAATTGATTCAACTATTGGGCAGAAAATGTATACATACATACTTTTAAGATCCTTGTTGTATTTTTTGTTTTTTGCTGTTTGGCGTTTCCCTTCTCGTTCCTTGTGTAGCTCTTCGATTTTTTCCAATGTCCCATGAACTTCTAATGCACGAGCTTCTACCTACACAATTTGAAGAGAGAAAAAAATGCATTATAGTGACTCTGGAACTCCAATTTAAATATGTTGTTGCAAGGTTCTTGAACTTTGATGACGTCAGTGATATTGAAACAACCTAGAACTAAAGCATCGCCTATTTTGGTCCTAAAATTATGGAATTTCGGGTTACAAAGTGATTCAAAAGGAATTTTGAAATGTTGTAAACGTGATCATCTCAGTCGGGCTTCACGATTCTATTGCTCTTCATGTTCCTGAATCAGCTAATGAGCACAAAACTATTGTATTTTTCTTTTTTTTAAGTGCCCAAAACGGGGGCTCCACTATAGCCCTCCAGCATTTATAATAAGATAAAATGGATGAAATTTAGTTTTGTTTTTCCTACTCTTGCAAAATCATAGTAATAATAATGTGAGGGATGTCAAGGAATGTAATTTGACCGACCCTCGACATCCCTCAACATTATTCTTACTGAAGGTCAACAAATCACACACACTCATAGTAATAATGTAAACGCAAACTATTAAAAATTGGCAACGTCTTCATATTTAGGGTCATTTTCATTATTATGAAATAAAGGAAGTTAGGTACAATGGAATGCTTCAATTGGATTTTTCTCCTTCTGAATGTGAAGTAAACCAATTTTACTTACATACATTTACTATATCAAAGTCCATTAATTTCATGGCATGAACATGAACAATGACGATGACAAAAGTGAGACTCAGACAGTGGAAAAATGTTGTGTTATTTCGATAAAACAATACTGAAAATTTGGTACTCGTACCTATATCGAGGGTATCACGGCAACTTCCCACATCGTCATTTGGGCGACTTTTTAGCAGAGCCAAAAAATCATCTGCCAATGACTATGTTTACTGAGTAATCGTGATTTTTAGTGTTACCTAACTTATACTTAGTTAGATCGATCCGCCGGGGGAAGACGCTTCGAATGGTATGCATAACTCATTTTGGCCAAAAGTGACGATGTGGGGTGTTGCCGTGAGACCCTCGATATGTATATTGATGTTCAATTCAAAGTTTGAAGAAAACATGATATGCATACCTACCTAATGCCTAATCGTACTGCGTAGGAATAGGAGAGAAGGACGACCATAATGTGTGTGTAAAACCATAATCTGGTGTGTGTAAAACACAAACGGGAAAGGAGATACAAAGAGGAAGAGGCAAAATTTATGTTTCAACTTTCTACAAACGATTAAAAAACATTTGAATAATTGAAGGAGCTAGTGAAGGAGTTTAAAAATTGTTTAAAACAAACGTGTTTTTTTAGCTTGCGTATTAAACACGGTTTAAAACTTTTGATTCAAACACTGCCAACAACATAATACGGAGTTATTTTAGACTGGAAGGGTATACTACAGAGTGACCGACAAGACCATATGGAGACATTGAACCATGCAGGAACCAGCGAGCAATACCTTATTTATGATCACATTACAACTATTTTGTTTCAACTCTAAAACAATGAATTTCTCAAATATTTTCAGCTTTGCTCCTATCATAAGCATACTAACCTGAGGCAAGAGGTAGAGTTTCATTTCACCCCACCTCGAATTATGAGGGTTCTTCTTATTGATGAACTTCAGAGGAGGTTCTCTCAAATCAAAATCACAATCTTTCAATAAATATTCATTTTTAGCATCAGTTCTTGTGATTAAGGAATGCTTTTCTTCTTCGTCTCTGGAAAGGAATGGATGAACTAATGCAATTTGTAATTGATTGAAGCAATGAATTTCAAGCCAATGTAACTACGTGTTGTAATCAGTTGCAATGATAAGGAGGGATGTAGAGCACCTGAAGAATATTAGTAGAAAATGTGAAGAATAACACGGATATGTACGAGTATTAATGATATTAATGTGTTTAGACACCCATGGTACGCCCATAATATGGAAATATTTAGATATCCATCTGCTTCAATCACAATTTTGAGAACAGATCAATCGGAGTGAATATTATAAAGATGTACCAGAATTCGAATAATAATTGATGATTAGAAATGAAAATTAGTTGTTTAGGGGTCACCCCTTTTTGTGTGATTCTTTTCCCACCCTTGAGGGGAATCTAGTGCTTCATTCTAGCGCTTGTGTGGGCTTTGGATAAAAATTATACACATAGGGATAATTTTCAAGATTCACAAAGAGCAGTGGGATGGAAATACATACCTACAACCATCACAAACATTAAATTTGAAATTGTCAGCCAAATAGGACGAAAGGAACTCCTTCTCACATTCTTTGCAAACAATCGGTTCAGGATTCCAATCTTCATCAAATCCAGTCTCAACCTCCAACTCAACCTGAAAAACAACAATAGATAATATTACAATAAACAATTGTGAATAGGGAGTGATTTTCAATTAGTCAGGATCATGCCATATTTTTACTCATTCAGGAACTAACAATGAATGATATATAGCTTTTCCGAGTCAAATTAAAGGTTTTCCGAAACTAAATAAAGGTTTTCTGAAACAAAATAATGGTTTTCCGAAACAAAATAAAGGTTTTCTGAAACAAAATAATGGTTTTCCGAAACAAAATAATGGTTTTCCGAAACAAAATAAAGGTTTTCCGAAACAAAATAAAAGTTTTCCAAAACAAATTAAAGGTTTCCATTTCAAAATAAAATCGTTAAGATAAGTTCACTGTAGCGGTCAGAAACACTTAATGAAAACAAGACAAGGACAGCCTGCCTGTCCATTCTCTATCGAGTTTGATATGGACTATTCCTTATGCATGATCAGGGAGATTTCTGCCGCATGCGTGCATTCCTCCTTTATGTAATCCTTATCACGGAAGCCTGCAGGACCTCAATGCCAAGAAGAAGGCCAAGAATGGATACGCCCCCTGTCTATTGGTGGAACGAAGAGATAGCCCAAGTCTGAAGGCTCTGTAATCAACTAAGACGCAGAGCCCAGAGAGCCAGAGACCGAGAAAACCAGCATCAAACACAGAACGAATACACAGAGGCCAGGAGGAGGCTCCGCCATGCAATAAATAGAAGCAAAGCGGACTGTTGGAAAACACTTGTGAGGGAAGTGGATGAAGACCCTTGGGGACGGGGATACAAGATAGTGACAGGGAAACTGCAAGCTCCTGGTGGAGCCAGCCTGGTGAACGAAGAAGAACTGGAGCCCATTGTCAATGGGCTGTTCCCAGACCACCCTCCCAGGAACTGTGATCTAAGACAAACATGTGTACCAGAACCCTTACTCACTGAAGAAGTGCTGAAAAAAGCTATTGAATCCCTGAAAAACCGAAAGGCGCCAGGACCAGATGGTATACCTTCAGAAATACTCAAAATAGCCACAGAAGTACGCCCGCATTTGCTATTAAGGATGTATAATTCGTGCCTTTCAGCAGGGATCCTTAAGGCCGTTATGCATGCTGGACACAGCAGGAAAGGGCTATGAAAAACTTCTCCTCCTCCGCCTACTGCCAGTAATACGGGAAGCAGGCGATCTGTCCCCTAGGCAGTATGGATTTCAAAAGGGGCGATCTACAGCTGATGCCCTCAAGGATGTGGTTGCAACCCTAAGAAAATGCCTTCAACTCAGCGAGCTGGTTAGACATGCTGCAGTCACTGAAAAATACATTCCAGGTGCCTCCATACCTGCTAAAAGTCATTGATAGTGACCTCAGCGACCGGAGCTTAGTCTTTGGGACTGCTCAAGGGGAACGGTTGAAGCAAATAACTGCTGGGGCTGCTGGGATCGGTTAGGCTGGAAATACCTGAGGACTGTTACCTTGTAGGGTACGCGGATGATGTAGCAGCAGTTATCCTGGCAAGGACAACTGATATTGCCCAGATAAAACTTACCCGAATCATGGGACTCCTCACGAGTTGAATGAACGATCATGGCCTGGCACTAGCCGCTGCCAAGACAGAGGTAGCTGTCTTTACCAGAAATCGCATACCCACCATCCTACCAATGTACATATATATTCGATAATATACTTGATACATATATAATATATGTATATAAAAAGAGGCAATTTGAAACGAGAAACCTTTACAGTAAAAAGCCTTTATTTTGAAATGGAAGATCTTTATTTTGAAATGGAAAACCTATATTTTGAAATGGAAAACCTTTGATTTGTTTTGGAAAACTTTTATCTTGTTTCGGAAAACCTTTATTTTGTTTTGGAAAACTTTTATCTTGTTTTGGAAAACCTTTATTTTTTCGGAAAACCTTTAATTTGACTCGGAAAAGCTATAGTTAGGTAGATGGGGAAAATAAGAACAGGTGTAAAAATAAATAGTTATGAGTCTTCAAGAATTCAACGCTTCTCCAGCCGTAAGTAGATATTGAATAATTTACTCAAGGTCCTTTGGATCGAGCCCGATTCCGAAGATGACAGAACGCAAACGGCCCCATTCTATCGGGAGGATGGGGACCGGAACCGGTGGTTCACCAGGAAACAACAACGATGATACGGAACAACAAATAGCCTCAGGGTCTGAACGATTCGAGACAAATTATTCAACTGTTCAGCAAGCCGTCGATTTGTTTGAAGTAGAAATCAACGAAGAGGATAAATCCAAAAACAGTAACGAGAATACTACCGACGGAGATAATACTAGTGCAATGGGGCATGATAAGAAAAAAGGACCTAGTGAAGCCGTTCCAACTAACAGACCCATTGAAGTGTTTACAAACAATGACACGGGGCCCATATCAGATTATTTTAGAAAGTGAACAAAAAGAAGGAGGACTATCGAACCTACACCGAATGGCAATTGGAAAATTGCTCCACTCTTTATCGCCAATTATATCAAGTAACATCCGCGGCATTGATAAAATAGGTAGAAATAGAGTCAGAGTCGAACTAGCAACCGCCACAGGGGCAAACCATCTAATGGAACATGCAACTGGCTAAAGAAAACAAGATAACGAGTTTGCGATCCCAGAAGATATTATGTACGATATTCCAACCAAGAGAAATCTCCCAGGAGGTTGGCTGACTCCAATACCGAACCATCATTCCAGTCGGGCTGGAGATACGAAGGAGCCAAGTTTGAAGCTGAACGAGGTTTTGGACATTATGGTAGCAGTAATAAATATTATCAAGACGGATAAAGGAGGTGAGATAGAAGAAACAAAAATTAGGGAGTTATTATTAGATAGAATCGGTCGGAAAGGTACAGCCACTGGCATTGAAACCGATTAGAATTTTGCAATGGAACTGCGAACCAAAAAAACCTAGCATCGAACTTATGCTTAAACAATTTGACATTGACGTAGCTTTACTCTCAGAGACATGGTTTACTCCAGGAAATTACTACCACTTCAGAGGGTACAACACAATACGCAGAGATCGTGATGACGGATATGAAGAATGAAATTTTGAAGAATAAAATCCCATATGAAGAAGTAGTAATCAACGGAAGGTTCCAATTTAGCCATATTGCGGTTCGCATAAATATAGACACCCCAGCACCGATAACGCTCTCTTCGATATACAATCACTCGAGCAATAATGTCACAAAAAATTGAATGGACGCAGTATTTGAGGAAACTTAAGAAACCTTTCATATGCGGAGGTGACTTCAATATACACCACCAAACAGTCACCGGCAGTTTAAGCTTGGTCAATAAGCTTAAAGGGATTACGCCAAACAGCAGAATTACCTCTACGGAACGCGATGTGCTACAAATGAGCCACAAGACATTCGAAGAGAACCGCAAAACCACATTGGTATGGGTGAAAGCTCACGTTGGAGTAACTGGAAATGTGATGACGGACCAATATGCCAAGCTGGCCTTGAACGACGACATAAATGTGGAAATCAAAATCCCCAAACATCAATCCATGGCTACCACAACAGCAAAGAGCACAATGGCAAGAGAATTATAGCCAAGATCCAAGAGGACATTTCTACAAGGAAGGATTCCCACGCGTCAGCCAGCGCCATGGTTTGGCGGTGGAGGAATTTACCCGCATGTCATGGTGGTAGCAGTGACCCGACTCCGAAGCGGCCATGGACTGTGCAAGAGATACCTCAGGGATAAAGGAATCAGTCATGATTCTCTGATTTGCGACGTCTGCAACTCGGTAGAGGACATGGAGCATTTGGTGTTATTGTGTAGTAAATTCAGAGCTCAGAGAGACTCAATGTGGAAGCATTTGACTAAATTAATGGACATGCCAACGAGCTTTGCAAATATCATCCATTCAAATAACTTTAAAGTTTACAAAATAGTGTACCAGTATGTGGAAGCATGTGCAAGCATGTGGAAGCATTTGACTAAATTAGTGGTCATGCCAACGAGCTTTGCAAATATCATCCATTCAAATAACTTTAAAGTTTACAAAATAGTGTACCAGTATTTGAAAGACATATATAAATATTGAAATGTGGATAAAATAAAAGGATTCATGGCTATGGCTCACGCTAATGCCAAGTGAATTGAAAAAAAAGAAAAAAAAGAATCTTTGTTTTCTAAATTTAGTTGTAAAACTAGTTGTTGTTGTCAACCAAAGCCTTTGAGCTCATAGCTTCCTGTCAGTCTTCTCTGATATATTACAAAGCTAATTATGGACGGATGGGGATATAAAAACAATTAAAAGGCTAAGCAATATCCACTGGCTCTTAATCCAATACCAAGTACGTGGAATGTGGTACAGGTCAGGCATATCCAAGCCAAACTGCATGTCAGAACGCTATCTGGGAAAATCATGGTAAGAACTCTAGTCCTACTACCAACAGTCCCAGTATGAAAGGATCTTCAGGTCAAATTTGAGGATGAATTCCTGAGGGCGTTGAGTCAGTGTTGCGGTATTTTATAAAGCTGGTTTTTTCACTGCCAAAGTGTACGCCGAATTATATTTTGTCTTTGGAGACTAATGTACCCCCGGTGTATGTTTATACTCTGGAGCTTCGCTTCAGGTACGTAATGAAAATATTTAAGTTACCTGAGGGGCGCCTGCCAAACTGCCTTGCAAGGATCTGTATGAGGCACAACGTTTATTGGTTCAAGGAGTGGGACTCTCTAGTTGCAAGGTACGGGATTCCATCAAGAAAAGATAGGGAGCTTTCCGAGTGGAAAACCCTAATCAAGGAAAGCGTTGCCAGAATCACCGAAGCGGCTGCAATGGAGTGCAGGCAGAGAGCCCTGGCAGCGCAAATCCACCCACAATACTTGGCTTTAATCGAAAGGGGCGGTATTGTGCCTCTAGCTGAACTCAGGGATTTTTGGTTTGGTAAATGGCTGCTGAAGATTAGGGGTGACCTGTTGGCACTGAGACACCGACCGTACGACACCGGCCATAACCAAACATGCGTGATGTGCAGTAGTGGAGAGGTCGAAAACGCATCCCACTTTGTTTGTAAGTGTAGCGCACTGAGGTCTGTGAGGGTAAGGTTCATGGGTGTGATAGGGACAGCTATCTGGAAATGTTAAGCGTTGGGAGTGAAAATGTGGTGAGGTTTTGTAGAGTGATGTGGGACCTGAGATTTAGGACAATTATTGAATAAGGGCTAAATGTTGAATTGTAAATATTTTGAGCTTTGTTTTTTGTAGTTATTTATTAGAAATGTGTTAATTTATAGGAATTTATTATTGTAATTTATAAGAGAGTGATACTTGTGAAGTTTTTTATTTTCTGTAATACGGAATAGCGCACCAACTTAAAGCTACAATTGTTACGTTAGGTAAGCATATATTATATGAGGGAACTCATCAGACGGTCCGTGGGACCATGATCATTGCATGTTGGATAAATTTTTATTTAATTTTTTTATTCAGCTGTGATAAAACATGTTTTCTCTCTCTCCTGAGGGCGGAACAGATCAAGGATAGGCTGGAGCTCCAGAACCCTAGTCTCAATGAGAGGCAGTGAAGGTAACATAGAGGATTTCACACCATGGGGTAGATGACCGGCCAAAGAAGATGGACCTCCTGGCACTGATGGAAAAGGTAATTGGAGCAGGGTGATGAAAGTAGTCTATGCAAGGTTCTGGAGGAAAAGGTTGTGAAAAGGTGGTAGTTAATTAGCCGCATATACAGCCAAGTTCACTGTCTCCTCCCACGACGGTAGACTCCTAGAGGTCCCCCATCCGCGAAGAAACATTATCGCCCAGCTTGTAAGGGATAACGGATCTGTGTCATTAGGTCCGTCCCCATTTCAAGTGGTTCCACCAAAAACTCGGAAACCCACACAAGATGGGCGTTGCCACAGATCCACGGACCCTTTGTATTAAACAAACCTTCTATTGAATCTTTGTTCATGTTTCCTCCAGTTGGAATCCTAATATAATTATATCATAAGATGATATATTATATCTTCAACACCAATATCTGTGAGGATTTGACCAGATAGCAATCTCTGTTTGGAGTTATGCCAGTATTGAAGGATTCCAGTATAACTTAGGATTCAGAGGCTAAAAATCAAACAAAATAGAGGGGTCTCAATTTGAACATTTTCCCAAGCGACTTAGCATTAATGGTGAAAGATAGTCAAGACATTTAATCTAAAAATGTAAAAAAGAAAACCGCATACGTAATTGAAATCAGGTGAATTAAGGTATAAATGCAAAGTTCACCTCTTTCTTCGGTTTGTCCTGCACCAGGAAACCACCTTGGGAATCAATGTACTTAACGCCATCTACGCTTATAACATTTTTTTGAAGAGACTCCACAGTTCTGAAAACAGAAGAACAAAACAACGTTAACTTCTACCATCTATTTTAACGTTAAAATAGGATACAATTTTTGGTTGCTATAAATATTTTAAAACTCTCAGTTTGTAGGAACTATCCAGTTTTCTGCGTCCTTTGGTGGTGATAATATCAATAATTTTTTTTTTTTTTTTTTTTTTGCTAGGACATCCCAGTCCTTCCCAGCGCTCGCCGTTTCCAAATTTTGTTTGTCTTATGGCGGCTGCTATCTCCCGTCTGACTGTGTGCTGAGTTCGAGGTGGATCCAGCTGTGCTTTTCTGGCGCCTTCGTTTGCCAGCCGGTCTGCTTTCTGGTTTCCACTAACACCACAATGGCTTGGTATCCACTGGAGATGACAGACACCGCCATACTCCCGCACTGACTGCAACAACCGCAGGGTGTCTTTTATCGCCTGCGATTTTACTGAGGGCTGCTGTAGCCTCCTTAGGACTTTAACTTGACGCTGCCCAGGCCCCAGATCATCTGAGGGCCTCCTGAAGCAAATTTCCATGTTATTCACACAATGAAGCTGTAATTTGATATGTAGCCTCCTTAGGACTTCTGGGGGCCTCCTAAGTTTACTTTTTTCTGGACTTGAGTCATCTATATGCATCGTATATTTAAAAAAAAAAAAAGGGAGATGACGACCTGGCTACAACATGTAGAACTACCTGGCTGGTAGAACTTTAGCCGTAGGGCTCATAACGAAAGAGGAAGATGTTTAACCATTAATTGTTCATAGAAACCCCCTTGCCAAGGGGAAAATTCTCGAATGAATTTCCATTCTATTGAAGTTTTCTTCCCAAATGAGGATTCTAGCATACCAGAGGCAAGCTTGAAATGGGTTGCGTTATCCGAGACCACAAATTTAGGTACCCCTCGCATCGCCTTGAAACGTTTTAGACATGGTATGAATTCCTCTGCCGTCAAATTTTTAACTAGTTCCAAATGAACAGCTCTAATCGACATACAAGTGAAAAGGCAGATGAGCAAATGAGTATATATACAAGATGGGGTTTGGTCTTTTCCTTTCATTAAGGCTGTAACTGTTGGATATACCTGGGAAGAAAGTACGGTTAAATTAATGAGGTGATAAACATGAAAGGTTACAACAAAACTTATGGAAGCAACTAATACAATGTACCTACGGAATGACATTGTCACTTCTTTAGTGAAATCACGTTGAAAGTGTTGATGTTTTAGTATCAGGGTACTTTATGCGATAGTCCTTGACAGTCAAAAGCAAATACTGTGTCTGCACTTCGTCGTTCGTGAGTACAATGGTGTACAATGTATATGCTCAATATTGGTATGAGGCACCATGGAAGAGTACAACAAAATACTGTTGGACCTGGAACGAACCTAATAAGTAGGAATCCAAGTCCGGTGGACCTCACCTCGTGAGGAGGGTCGGAACAGGTAGTTCTTCAACAGAGCCCTTCAAAGTTAGATGACTGTCCGTTCGATGGCTTTCCCGTTATGAACTTTAGATCAGTTTCCACAGGGAACAGGAAACTCATAAAAAATGAACGCTATCTAGTTTTTATCTTCCTAATTAAAATCCCAATGTTCGATTTCATATTTTAGACGACGTTCCCATCCATTCGGTTTAGACCAGTGTCCCACCCTGTGAGGAAACTCCTCGAAAAGCCTTGAGCTCGCGTATTAGATGAGTTTCCTGTTTGATGTTTTAGATGAGTTTGTAGCGACCCGTGTATTGTTAGGACTGTTCGTCCCCTCTCCAGATTCATTCTGAGGCTCAACCAGGCAGCCTCTCATAATATATTATGTTGTTATAACATATTATGTTCATATTATAACATAGTATGTTCTCATAACATATTATGTTGTTATAAAGCGTGTTAACTACTAATTACTTTCCGGTCAAATATAATTACCATTCGATAATATAGTATATTAGGGTCATTCTCCCATTTCATCGGATTTTATGTTTTTGAACAACTGTGGCTTTGGTGATAGTTTTCATGTAATTTTTTGGCGATGAGTGACTGCTAGTCATCTTTCCCTAGGATTCCAGTCAAATTTGTGGTAGATTGCCATACGCAATCATATCCAAAATCAAGTTCAAAATGTAAAAACCTAATTCCCTCACCTGTCCATTGGGTTGGATTTCAAACTTTGGCAGTGAATGAAACCTCTATTACAGCTGGTATCTATTTCCTGTTTTTTCTGGTAGCTTTCTTATGTAATAAACTATCGATCAGTACCAAAGGGAGTTCCCCAAAATGCCGATCAAAAACTCAGCAGCCCAATTCACCAGTGTCCATAAGGTTTCGCCTGATTCCCTCACCTTTTTTGTAACAAGGCGCCAGCTCTTCCCAGAGCCCCTTTTCGTCTCGTTGAAGTGTTGGCAGCATTGAGGAAGTTCCCGCCCAACATTGGGTATAATCTGTTGCTCAGAAAATTCTACTCTCAGCTTGTGTAAAAATGTGACTGAAAGAAGACACCGCTCGTCCAGTCAAAGACCTAATTACCTCACTCGATGGTATTTTGATTCAGGTGAGTTTGATTAATGTTCTCTTTGCGTTAATTGAAGTATTTTCAGAGGGAGATACGTGATCCATTTTTGATTTTTTGTAGCAACTCGTGCAGAGAGGTACACCTCTGATAATCCTCCAAAACCTAATTCCCTCACACCTAATTTCCTCACTTCACCTGCAGTGAGGGAATTAGGCAGAATGTGATGGAATTAGGTAGAATGCTAAAATTTACCTAATTTACCTAATTATGTCATTTAATGACATAACCTGGAGATATAGGTATGTTCCTAATAGATAATAGTTTTAATCCTAAATTGATTAAAATTTCAGCAGTCCTCATCAATCCTTGGTTTGCAGAAGTAATGGCACCTACTAAAAAGGACATGGAAGAAAAGAAGCGCAAGAAGAGGGAGTATGATAAGGAGAGCCGAGAAAAAATTAAGCAGCAACTGAAAGAACAGCTGAAGTATAGGAAGAAACTTCAGAAGAAGTAGGTGAAATTGGTGAGTGACATGACTGCCCGTAAAAGATGGAATGTCTCAAAAAAGGAGGGCTGTGTTAAAAAAAATGGTATTGGAAGGAAAAAGGTGAAACTGCGCAAAAACAAACTGAAGCTATACAAGCTGGAAATGACGAAACCCAGGATACAACAAACTCATCGAGTAACGAACATGGACCTGCTGCGATATGGGCACACCTGAAGCCATTGTTTGAGTATATATCTGTCAATCTCCTCAAATCAACACAGTCCATTTCCAGTTGGACTCACCAGCCACGAAATACCGGAACAGAACAATTTTTTACCTTCTCTGCCACGGTCTCCTAGTGTTCATCCTGAAATTTCGAATTGCTACATGGAACTATTCAGTCCCTGGCCACGGTAAGGGTACAGTAGACAGCATAGGAGGGGCGATGAAGCGACTTTTGGATGAAGCTGTCTCTTGTTGATAGGACATCACTGACTTTACTTCGTTTGTCAGATTACTCCAGGAAAAATCAAGAAATGTTTCTTGATCCCTGGATTCAAACGAACAATGTAGGTCAGTGTACCACCGATGTGATACTCCTGGTTCCGAAAAGGCTGCCTGAATTGCGACAAGTTGACGCTTGGGACACTCGTCCTAGGCGATGCTTCAGCCAAATCTGTCGAAGGCCAAGGGGAGCCCCCTGGGATTCTTCCCTACTTAATTATCGATACAGAAATTATGGAACCAGTCTCATACTACCTTTATTGGTGAAGCTACTACCGCTACCGAAGTTTCATGAATAGAAATACGTGACATGCCCTACCAGTTGTCGGTAGTTATGTTGTACCTCGATTCAGTGAGTTCAGAGCCAAGAAAAATCCCAAAAAAGAATTTTGTTGAGTACTTTTGCTACGTCTCGTAAGCGTTAGCGCCGATGGTATTTCTGGTATGGGACTTCGCTTTTTCAAACAAATCCAAATGTGAATTCTACTTGAATGTGTCTGATCTCTTCACCCTTCAACCAAATGATATTTTGATGATAATACCAGAGCCAAAATTCTAATTCGCGAGAGGAAAGTGATTCACATTTTTCCTTTCGACATAGAAGTCTTTGAAAAAAATAACTTGGACAGATTTTCAAAGAACTTTGAGATTGAGCTCAGAATAATTTGAAATATTTTTGTTTCTTTCATTCGTCTAATTGAGACTTTATGACCTCCCTATTGGAGAACTAATTCAAAGTAGGGACTTGGACTTATGTTGTCATGATCCACTGGTGCCTCACACCTTCCTCCACTTGTATTTTATGTGTCCGATGTTTACAGTTTATTGTTGTGTCGTCCTGTTCTGAGTTTCACTTGTCAGTTTTATTCGTTTGTATGTTTCTCGTCAAGTTTTCTTGCCTCAACCTAGATTAATTAAAATTGGTTACTAGTACTTGTTTATTGATTTCACGGTTTCCTCTAGGTTATGGGCCGTTGTGGTTTTTAGTGATTGCAAGTGGTAAAGTCTTTTTTAGTTGAATCGGTAGGTTGGTGAATATGGCAAGTGCGACGGCAGTTTTGAACATTCTGAAACCGTTCGACGGTCGGAATTTCGGAAATTGGTTGTTCCGGATGGAACTAATACTTGAAGCGCACAAGTGTAAAGACGTGGTTGACGAGGATGTACCCGAAAAAGATCCAGAGAAGACGGAATTCATGGATAAGGACGTGAGAGCTCGGAACCTCATTGTTCAGCATTTAACTGATGCAGTTCTGTCTACCATCAGAGGACAGGGAACTGCGAAGGATATGATGACATCGCTGAAGAATACATATCGTAAGTCAGGTATTGCAGAACAGGTACGTTTGAAAAAGGAATTAAGTACGATGGAATATATCAGAAACATGCCCTTGCTCGAATTTTTCACCAAGTTTGAGGGTCTAGTCAGTGATTTTAAGTCCGCTGGAGGTAGTATGGACGATAAGGAGGTTGTCACAGCTTTATTATCGTCTATGCCGTCATGCTACCAATCTGTGACTCGCACAGTTTCAATCCTCTTCCATGCTGACCCCAACGGAGTTACTTTCGATTTTCTGAAGAATCAGCTTTTATCAGAGGATGCACGTTTGTCTTCCGACGTCAGAGAGGACGATGCTAGTGGTTCTGCAACCTTTTATGGAAATAGAAGATCGAGTGCTGGTTCTAATGGTAACAGGTTTGCTAAATTCAAGTGTTACAGGTGTGGCCAAATGGGTCACATAAAACCATTTTGTCCCCAAAAGGCACAGCCGCAATCCAGTAACGTAGCTGAGAGTAATACAAATGCTGACAGTGATCATAAGACTGATAGTGTGCCTTTGTCGTTCTTGACAGTACCTAGTCCAGAAGTTCATATTAGTGATCACTTAGATGGCTTGATTTCGATGGTTGTGGATTCAGGTTCCACACATCACCTTGTGGATACTGAAACAGGACAATACCTTCGTGATACAGACTCCGTACGTTTTGAGATCAACCTCGCTAAAAAAGGAGAATCTATTGTTGCGCAACGTTGCGGAAATCTGCATGTTTTTCTGCCTAATGGTCGCCCTCTGATCATTGAGAATGTGGTAGAGTGTTCTGGTCTACGTAAGAATCTTCTTTCTGTCAGATGTTTGGAGCGGAAAGGACTAACTGTTTGTTTTGAGAAAAACGCAGTTTTGATTAAGGACAGGTCTGGCGGCATCCTTCTAAAAGGTGAAGATATTTGTAACCTGTATGTTGTAAAATTTAGTCTAAATCAAGAATCTGCCTTCATCACCAATGAGGACGTATTGTGGCATCGTCGCATGGGGCATTCCTCGGCCTATCCTACAGAGAAGCCATGTACTGTCTGTCTTCAGGGGAAGCAGACGAGAAGTCAGTTCCACGCCTTACCTGATGAACGTAAAGCTAAAAGGGTGTTGGAGGTGGTGTCATCTGATGTTTGCGGCCCGATGGAAACACCAACTCATGACGGGTATCGGTATTTTGTCACGTTTTTAGACCATTGGTCTCATTTTACGTCAGTTTATTTGTTGAAATCAAAGGATGAAGTGTATTACAAATTCAAGCAGTTTCATGCATTGGTGACGTCCAAGTTTAACAGAAAACTGGATCGATTTCGATCAGATTGTGGAGGCGAATACACCTCACAGCGATTCAGGGATTTTTGTTTGAACAATGGTGTCTCCATTGAGTATACTGTTCCAAGGAATCCTGAACAGAATGGCTGTGCAGAGCGCCTCAATCGCACACTAGTGGAGACAGTGCGTTGTCTCCTATTTGACTCAGGCACCCCTAAGAGTCTATGGGGTGAAGCTCTTTTCAGTTCTGTCTACCTTGTTAACAGGCGTCCTACCTCTGTGTTACCAAATGGTATTACACCAGCTGAACGGTGGTTTGGGTACAAACCGGATTTATCAAAAATCAAACTTTTTGGATGTGTTGCTCATCTGCATGTCGACAAGGAGCTAAGAACAAAACTGGATCGACGGAGCGAAAGATTAGCTATGGTTGGCTATGGTCCAAATGGATACCGTCTCTGGCATCCACACAAAAAGTGTGTAGTTTTCGGAAAGCACGTCAGGTTTGATGAATCAAGAAATTTCTTTACATGTGATTCATCCCCTGCTTCATCAGTGGGTGAGTATCACTCCGAGGATGGTGAATCTCCATACATTGCAGTTCAGGATGTGTCCAACCCCAGAACTCCTGACCCAGCTCCCGAATGTGTAGTGAGTGGTTTGCGTCGATCCTCACGAGACAGGCGACCTCCATCATGGCACAACGATTTTTCTATGTATGCTCTGACGACTGATACAATTTTGCATGGAGGTCCTAGTACCTTTGAAGAAGCAATTGATTGTGGTTGGGGAACCAGTATTGATGAAGAACTTGCTTCATTGGAGAAAAATCACACATGGGACCTTGTGAAACCACCAAATCATACTATGATTATTGATTCCCGTTGGGTTTTTCGTGAGAAAGTTGTTGGTGGAGAAGTCACGCGCAAGGCGAGGCTAGTGGCTCGTGGATTTCTTCAGGGGGAGAAGAGCGAAGAAGAACTCTACTCACCTGTCGCTCGAATGGCAACAGTTCGCACTCTACTCTCACTGGTTGTGAAACATGACCTCAGCCTTTGCCAACTGGACGTCAAATCTGCGTTTTTAAACGGTGAACTTGTGACCCCAGTGTACATGTACCCCCCAAAAGGCCTTAAATGTGAAAGTGGAATGGTTTGTAGACTAAACAAAGCACTCTATGGTTTAAAGGAAGCACCGAAATGTTGGTATGACAAGTTGAACAAATTTTTGATTAGTTTAGGGTTTACTAGGTCCAATGCAGATCCATGTATGTATTTTTGTAATATGATTTTTATTATTGTCTATGTGGATGATTTTATTTTAATGTCTCGTTCAAAATCTGATTTATTGAGAATTAAGAGTGCACTTATGAATGAGTTTGAGATGAGAGAGTTAACTTGTGATTCTAATGGACAGATGCAGTTTTTGGGTATTATGATTAATCGCACAAAGGATGGTTTGTGTCTCAGTCAGTCTGGCCTTGTTGACAGGCTACTTGATAAATTTGGTATGTCTGATTCCAATCCTGTGAGTGTGCCAATCCAACCAAAACTCGCATTAACTAAGGGAGATGTGAAAAATGGAAAATATCCATATAAAGAACTTGTTGGTGGATTGATGTATTTAATGTTGGGAACTCGTCCTGATTTGAGCTATGCAGTATCGTACTTCAGCAAATTTCAGAATGCCTACGATGAGCGTCATTGGACTTTCCTGAAGCAAGTTCTGAGATATCTTCGAGGAACAAAGGATATGGGCCTTGTTTTTGGGAAACATGAGGGTGAACCTCTTGTTGGATACGCAGATGCGGACTTCGCTAATGATATAGAAGATCGAAGAAGCGTCACAGGATATCTCTTCAGTGCCTATGGGAATACGGTGATCTGGCGTACACAGAAGCAGCCCCTTGTTACTCTTTCCAGCTCATCAGCCGAATTCGTAGCGTTGGCGACTGCTGCAACTGAGTGCATCTTCCTGACTAGACTGCTGAAAGAAATTTTAGCGGAGGACATCGAACCTGTGGTGATTTTTGAGGACAACATGTCAACTATTAGCATGGCTACTACTTTGGAAACAAAGAAGTCAAAACACATCGACGTGCGATTTCATTTTCTCAAAGAATTGGTGACCGATAGGAAGATAGAGCTGAAGCATGTTTCTTCAGAACAGCAGGTCGCTGATTTACTCACCAAAGCATTACCGCGTGTTGTGTTTGGAAGATTGCGTGATATGATAGGGTTGAAGTGATGTATTTTTTTTATGTATATTTTTAGTGATGTATTTTGTAAATTTTTAGTGATGTATGTTTGAAGTGATGTATTTTTCAGCTTCTTCTGGTACTATCTTTGAATTAAGGGGGAGTATTGGAGAACTAATTCAAAGTAGGGACTTGGACTTATGTTGTCATGATCCACTGGTGCCTCACACCTTCCTCCACTTGTATTTTATGTGTCCGATGTTTACAGTTTATTGTTGTGTCGTCCTGTTCTGAGTTTCACTTGTCAGTTTTATTCGTTTGTATGTTTCTCGTCAAGTTTTCTTGCCTCAACCTAGATTAATTAAAATTGGTTACTAGTACTTGTTTATTGATTTCACGGTTTCCTCTACTCCCTGATGTTATAAAAAATGTTGTTTTTCATTCATAATATAAATGAAAAATATATTATAATAAAATACATTCATAATAATATTATGAATATATTATATTATATTGAATTTCTTTTGAAGAAAAAAAATGTACTGACTGATTGGAAATGTTAGTTCCTTATGTGAATTGTGAAAGATAAGAATTTTCGTTTTTTGCCATTTCGAAATAATTATGTAGGACCAAACGACAACAAAATTAGTAACCCTGAGTGAGTATTATGGCTCAATATAAGAATACCAAGTGATTTATAAAGCAAGGAATGGTATCGTGGTAATAAAACGAGTTGAATTGATGTGTTCACTAACCCCCTCACTCGTTGCCTAATTCCCTCACCTGCATGATTTTTATCATGATCGTGTATCTCTTTAAATACGCATTCCTATGAACCAAATTTTCATGTGCATGATCAATAACCTGTTTCAAAACGAAATGGGGGATGAAAAATTTTTTTCGAGTGACTTAATTTTTATGGAATTGAGAACTCCAATTTCCAACGAAATGGAAGAACGACCCATTATACTATCTACCACTGTGTCGATCATTCCGTCATTCCCGGTACAAGACATTAAACCTAGCTCAATCCCACATAAGTCAGACGATATAGACTATACTGAGCTTGCACTCAAAAACTATCCATAGAAACACTCAAAAACCTTCATCATCCATTTGAGACATACGAATGATTTTGAAAAGTGTGACAAATGTATTGCAGAACTCTCTGTAGAACAGACGACTCGAATAATGTTAACTCCGTTTCTTGAAACACCCACGAGCCTTTTCAGTTCTAAGCCCTACATCAGTCAGTACTAGTAGTGATTTTTTTTTTTTTTTTTTAATGCAACATTCGCTGTGGTTTGATGAACTATTATAGATAATATAAGTAAATCATCTTTCACAATCAACGCGCAATTTCGACCAGTTCAGTTCGAGATTTACTTTGAAAATATTAATACAATCGAATACACGGTAGAAACCGTAGCAAGTGTTATGGAAATGGCGAAAATAGAAGTGTTTACCCTACAAAGGTGAATACGATATGCTTTGCTAAACTTACAGGATAGGATTTGGCTTAGTCTTCTTCATTCGGATAGATAGTGCATTCTGCCGGTTACGCTCGATTCTCTCTTTTTCTTCCTTGCTGAGCGCTTTTTGAGCCATGCTGAAATGAAACACTGGTAAGACGGGCACTTGACAAAATAGTAGAGGACAACAACACATTTAAAATTGTAAACAAGGAACCTGCCGCAATTCCGCTAGCATGGAATTAGAAGATTATCGAGTCCATCCGTAGACCATGGATTTAACACACCATGGAACTAGGGGGAGACAGGAGGTTCACAAACTGCAGGTTCAGCTGTGCCTGAAAATTTAAGTAACTTACAGGGGCAGAGGTATGCAACCCGCACCGTGAGGTGTCTTTAACCCATTAAAGGCCAAGGTAAGAAAGACGTTGAAATTTCGTTGTTCTTAATACTTTTCATTATTCAAACTAAGGGAAAAGAACATAAAAGAAAAAAAACGAGGCGCCAGGATATAGTGATAAAAAAAGACGTCTGGTAACCCTAGCAAACAGCCAATCTTTACATGAGACTATGGTATCGATAGTTTCTGACTATCGAAAACTATCGATTGTCAGAGGACTATAGATAGTACTATTGGAACCAACTGAAAACCCACATGTTCCCAGAAAAAACAACTACTTAATGCAGATGGAAATTGAATAAATTACCTGAGAGGAATTACTCCTCTAGATGTTTTTTTTCTTTCTTTTTTCTTGATCAGCGCCACTGTTGTACTCATCAATTTTTTCGTTCGTAGCATTATTTTGATAATTTTTGGTCTTCCAGCAGTTATTCATATTTGAATTAGTATCAAGGTGATCCTTACCTCAAGTTATTTTTTTAATATAATATTATAAATGTAAAATATAAAATTATAAATATAATATTATACATAATTCAAGGGCCCACGAGTTTGTGGGTGCCTGGTTGAGAGAGAGAAAACACGGAAACTGTGAGAACACTTTTGATAGTCTTTATTCACGAGTGGACAACGGAATGAGCACATGAATTTGACTGTAAGAATGGTTGATGGGAAACGAACACGTCTCCCACAGCGAGTAGTGGGTGGTTCACTCTGACCAAGGTGGTGGGATCTTGAAGCACAACAGTCTACAACAAAATGTTGTCTTGCCTGAAAGCAGCCTTCCTGAGGATTTCTTGCAGATGTACCTTGACCAGAAGCATGTTGATGTGACGTTTGATGTCAGCGGGAAGGATTTCATGGCCCATAAAGCTGTTCTGACAGCTCGAAGTCCCGTGTTTGCGGCCATGTTTGAAACGAATATGGTGGAATCGAACAGTAACAGGGTCATCATCACCGATGTACAGCCAAAAGTGTTTGCCGAATTCATTAGTTTCATCTACTCGGACAAAGCCGAGAATTTTAAAGAGGTCGCCTGTGGACTTCTGGCCTGTTCAGAGAAGTACGAGTTAGAGCGGTTGAAGGTGATGTGCAAAAAGTCTATCTGCGAGAATTTGTCAGTTGAGAACGCTGCTGATGTTTTGCTGACTGCCGACCTCTACAGAGCGGAAGGGCTGAAACTCGTGCTCTCGACTTCATCAAGTTCCACGCCTTGGAAATCACTCGAACGGAAGGATGGAACAATCTGATGCAACACCCACAGCTGGTGGCTGAGGCTTTCAAGGCCGCTGCAGCCCTACTTGCTGACATCGATTCATGATATATGTTCCGTTTAAAAATTAGAATTCGGGTTTCTTTTCTTGCATGATTGAGAACACCCAAAACGAAAAGAAAAGAATAGATCACGTCGGGGTCACGAGTTTGTGGGTGCCTGGTTGAGAGAGAGAAAACACGGAAACTGTGGGAACACTTTTGATAGTCTTTATTAACGAGTGGAAATGAACAACGGAATGAGCACAATGAATTTGAGTGTAAGAATGGTACGTGACAATTAATAAACTAGGAATGAATAATTTGAGACATGTGCTGATTCAGCACTGCTGAAGGCAAGCGAATGAGATAACTGATAACATAGGTGAGGTTAGATTGGTTGGTTTGTGCTGGACACGGGTTGAGTGATGGTGGACGGGTTGAGTGATCTTGGTCGCCACAAGTTTATCACTAGTTTGGAACATTCTCAACACTGTTTGTTCTACACAATTACCTATAATTCATTTCTAGCCTTCTTTCTCGCCTTTTCCAGTTAGTTCTTTCCCAGGCGAAAATGGTCAAACAAACAAAAAATTTAATCAGACATGACACTTTTCATCTATTTGTGTACTGAGGAAACAAAACAAAACAAAATAAACCTGACGAGTAGTTTATTCTGAAAGAAACAGAGACTGGGTCGAGGAAAAAATACCTACCCCTGAAGATGGCTTATTAAAGCAGAAAGCTCGGAAAGGATTCTTCCCCGTTTACCTTACAACCTCCTACAACCCTCCAAATAAACAAAGGTTATTCAACCAAGGAGAACATGAACGAAAGAACAACAAATTACTTTTTATTTATGAAATACAAGGGTACCTATTATGCCAAAAATAATTTGAAATTATCGAAGATGATAAACCAAAAATATATATATTTAGCCTGACTAGGTCAAAAACCATTTGAAACCACTCGCTTTTTGGAGGTATCGAGGAGGAAGCAAACACTTGAAAACAGTCGGGCAGGTTTCAGGAAGGTTAGGTTAGTGATGGGCAATCCAAATCCGAATGAAGAATCGAACGTGGCATTCGATTATCGAAACCATTCGTTGCATTCACCCCCCCCCCCCCCATGATACTTCGATTAACTGGATGGCATCAAGGCTTCCTCCGCACTCGGAGCGACAATGTGTTCTTTTCTCTTCAGTAACAAAAACATCGGTGTTCTAGGGATAACATCGGTAACATCGATAACATCGATGCTGCTGAACATCGAACTTGAAACATCGATTTTTCATGCAACTTGCATTTTCCTAGTTTTTTGTGTAATGCGTATAAACCATTTTATATACAGACTTGAATTTTTTTTAAAGCAATTTTATTGGTAGTCGGAAGTTTACACTTGCATGTTAAGGTAATTATTTGTTTTGTATTAAAATATACCAATAATATATCAAATAATAATTTTACTATTATATGGTCATGTATCTTTACAGTGTTTTTCTTAAATATCAACGAAATATCCTCAATATAAATTGTGAATGAATATCATTGAGAGGGGTATTTCGTTAACGCGATAGGTAGCTAGATCAATGTTGATTACCTCATACTGCATTATTGGATCGATTTGTCTGTCGGTATTATTTAAAGAACTTCCATTGATCGGCTATTAGTTTTAGTTAACAAAAAAATCCTTTCTTCCACGCCTCCAAGTTTCGATCATTGACATCAAATAGTCCGGCAACTGCTCGACTGACGTCACAATGAAAGAGCTCATCCGCCCCGGAGTAAATGATCATTGGACGGCCTGGGGGCGGAGGCAGAGCAACCTAGCTCATTGACATCAAGTATCAGAATAAAATCTCAAGTTAGTAAGGCCGTGGCTTGGATGGAGTGTAGTAGTTCTTTAGTCGGCATAATTATATTTGTGTAGCCATCAAATTATAAAATTCGCGTCAATCTACTGTTGCGGCTTGTGTGATAAATGATTGCATTTAATTCAAGAAGAATTTCAAGTGGTTTATAACGCCAGTGTAATGTTCAGGATTACTTCCGTGGGGTGCCCTACCGAATCCCTGTTGGTCCATCCCGAGTAGGCGCATCTGGTTTGTTATTTTCATTTTAAAACCCAGTGGAAGTCGAAATTAGTGTAAAATCAGTTCAGAGTGGATTCTCACGACGTAATTTCCGACCTTCTTCATCGTCATCTCCAGTATTCGACGCATAGATCAAGGAAATGTGAGACTTCCCACCAAAACATCCTATGTTCATAAGGTAAATTTTTGTATTTTTAGTTTATTTTCCAACGTACTTACCTACCCGTATTAATCAACAAGTTTACTGTTTACTTTTACCTCACGGAGAAGTTCTTAAAGCGTTTTTGCTCCGTTTATTTGGTTTGTGTATGATTCAATACTTTTGATAAGGAGTGCTGGGGCGCTCCCGTAATATCAGTCACCACGGAGCACGGACGTTTTCCCGTCTGGAATGCTCGTCCGGTTTCATTTTCGTACTTGCACAACTTTCAACAAAATTGTAACTTTTATTTGATGACGGACCGGACGAACTCGCATCAACGACGAGTTTTACTCTTCCTTTCGATTCGCAACTTCCGAGACCCATTGAAACATGGTCATTCTACTGGTATTTCCTTTGTCATACAACATTATTACACATCTACGGAGTTTATCATTGGGTCATTGTGTTCTTATCGTTTCTTTTTTGGTTTATTCTACATTTAGAAGGAAGAGTGATTCATAATGTGTCCATTCTAATTTTGTTCTGTGATCGCTGAACAATGACGTGAAAGATCTGACAGATCAACCTTTTCATTCATGATTTACTTCCCATTCAAAGCCTCCGACCCTATCTACGTCTTTTCTAAAGTTTAATTTTTCTCTCTTCGTTCACGATAGGGATAAGGACTTCTGATTTCTGTTTCCGCTGTGATAAAAGCCAATCTCAGTCGCCAGCCCTTCTACTCAGCGCGGCCTACTCACATCATTCACTTCCTTCACCAATGAGACCCCCTTGTTCTCCTTCACTCGCTTTCACTCACTCACGTTTTTGTATCTTCTCATCTCAACTTGTTTATCATTGTTTCTCGCGTATTATATTTATGATCTTATCGAAATGGGTGATAGTGGGCGGCTGCGTGTCATCTTGATATCCCCGATATTCCGCCCTTACTTTACATTCCAAATTCGTTTCGTGATGGTTAAATTACCCCAGACAGATTTTTCGGTTTTCCAGTTAGCAATTTTATTAGTTACTTTACAGCCTAAGAACATCATGGTCGAAATCTCTAGTGGCTTTCAAAGCTACTACCATTCGATCATACATTATACTTCTAGCTATTAATCTCGTCTTTATTTTGAGCAAATTTTCTAACTAAATTGTTCTCTTTCCAACATTTTTACAACTCGAATTTCCGAAAGAATTGTATACCAAAATCCATTTCAAACCATCCTGAATTCACTGCCAAAAGACACCAAAAATCGTATTGATGTAGGTATATATTTATGTATGTGTCATTCCTGACGATAACTCTCGATAGAATTGAGATACAAATTTGCACAAAAAATCCATTCTGGCAATCAGAAGACTAAGTTCGTAGATGGAAAGAAGCGGACCGGGGGGGGGGGGGGTGGTTTAGGGGAATTTTAAATGAGGGAAATTTCCCATAAATTCCAAAAATGAAACAGTCTGACAAGTGACACCTTATTTCAAAGGTTTTTTTTTACGCTGAACACGATGGTGAAGTCGAGATTGTGATATCTTATTCCGTACTCAAAATGGAGCACTTAGAAGATGAAGAAAGGTGGTTGTTACATGAGATGTTCTTCACGGTTCATCTGCTCAACTCTGATAACGGAATGAGATATCGCAATTTTGACTTCACCATCGTGTTCAGCGTTGAAAAATCAATTAACTGAGGCGTTACTCGACAAAAACGTGTAAAAAAAGAGATAAAATTGAACATTTATGTTCCCATCCTCTGCCATACCGTGGCATGGAAAGTAGTGTACCTTCAGGGTGAACTACTTTGAAGATACACTACTTTTGTGCCTTCAATTGGTTGAGCTTTTTTTTCCAGAGGTACCTACTGTCACCACGCGAATCCCTTCTTGCATGCTTCACCTGATCAAAATCCCAGATATGCAAAAATCCGCTGTATCATTGATCCTACTTTCCCATTTCCTCGTTTGAATCCGCTACCTCCGCAAGTTAGATGGAGTTAGCATATGTTCCATGATTATAGTGGCAATACGATTTTAAAATTAACACAAACCTCACTGAGGGGACTGGAAGAACCTATTCTTTCGAAGATGACACACCTGATGCACACCGAGTTAACCGAATAGCTTCATACTCGAATACCTATAATTACCCAAGAAGTTCAAGATTTTCCATATTTGAATGAGATGTTCCAAACATCACATTTTACATAGAACCAGTTATTTCTTCGAAAATTCGCTCTTATAGCCATGTTGCATGACTGGAACTTTTCTTTTTCTTTTACCACCAAACGCCGTGTCACCATTTCTTGATCGTTTATAAATTTGATTGGATCTCCTTTCTATCTAGTTAAAGTTAGGTACTGGTACGTGTTCCATCCCTGAAAATGCATTATAGAAAACCGCCTATAGGAAAAGTTGGGGAGGTGGGACAAAACTCACGTACCTTTATGTCGCTCTAGAGCCCCAAATGATTGATATTTTGATCTAAAAGGTACACTGGAAGCTACACATCTTGTTCTAGTCCTCCCTCGCGAGGGGTGTGCAAAAGAAAACCCAGGAAGTTGAGATTTAAAAAAAAAAAAAAAAAACCGTTCAGGTTGCTTTCTGTGGTACTGTCTAATAATTTGCGTAATCTGGAAATCCTCCTACTTTGGGGAAGCAAATTCAAGTTGTGTGATGCTGTCAAACCTCCCGTCGCCAGGTGTCCCAAAGCTCCTCAATAGAATTCAAGAAATGATGATCATTCTTCACTTTACAAACGCATCAGGACATCCTTCCTGAGCCTGCTGGACGTACGATGGAGACCATTTCCGTCGGCTGATCCAGACCGCCTGTTGCCTACGTCTTAACGCGCCCCAAACCTCCTCCGCCCTTCACCACATGCCTCTAATATGAACATATTGACTGAATACCAAACATTAGAGCATTCGTGGAATTTACCTGTTGAATACCTTGAGAGCATGAGGGTAGTGGACAGATGGGGGGAGGAAGATTCCAAAAGTCACCAAATGCACCGAGTTCGCTTTCTACTCACGATATGTTAAACCCAATTATCTAGTTATTCATTCTCGTGATTATTTAGTTATTCGTCATACCATGTGTGCGCACGAACGAAAATATATTATTCGTGACAATTTTGCCATTAGACAATTCACAATCTTGAATTGAACTGCATTCACTGACGCTTGTGTGTGTTCGAAGTGGTACTTGATATTGAAGAGATATGGGGGAGGCTTAAGACATAAATGGGCGATTCTCCGAAACTTTTCATATTCCTGTCCAGGCCCATTTTCGCTCACAAAAATTAATATTTCCACTTTCTTTTCACCCATGATATTAACTCGGTCAGGTGCATCATTTCTTACAGTTAATATCATTTTAATCTTGTTGATTATATGTTTAAAATCCTTTCAAAATGCCGGAATCTCATGATCCCACTTGTCCCAGACTGGAGTTCGATACGCGGTGGCTTGAAGCTGTCAAGTGGGGTGCGGGAGGTTCGTGTAACTTGATGTGCATGGGTGTTACTGTGCATCGTCGGTAATAGTTTTCATTGTTACTGCTACTGTTGAATAATAGGGAGAATTTAGCTAGGCTAGCTAGGATTCGCAAAATGTTCTCCTCTTTCGTTGCTAAGTCCAGTCAATAAAATTAAAAAAGCCCCTGGGAGTCAACTGTGTGGCCAAATGGAGGTTAGAGTTAACCACAGTTATACGTAGGTATATGACGACATTATATTATAATGTGCATGCTAAATGTTTACTAGGTGACAAAGGGCCAAACAACTTTTTCATTACCTAAACAGCCAAACAGTAAACTTAGTACGCTTGTAGAAAAGCTAATATTATCATTTTCATTCTGAATTTAGAACCAAAGCACTCATAAGGTCGTTATATCGTTAGGTTTCGTTTCTTCTTTCGAACAATTTACTAAATGAAATCTCCATCAAAGTTCGTGATAGTTTGTTCATAATAAATATGTCATTTACGAGATGATACGTTGATTATTGATTCATCGTTTGTTACAGGAAGCTGATGTGAGATGAAGAGGTGAGATACATATTATTATGGGCAGGATTCAAAACCTGTTAATCTTTTTGGTGCTTCATGCGCTTGCATTCACCTGTAGTTCAACATCGAACATCGTGAAAGTTTTCAAAGATGACTTCAAAACCACAGGATCGGTTGATTTCAAATTCAATCATTTGGTAGTGGACAAAAATACTGGACGTGTGTTTATTGGCGCAGTTAATCGCTTGTACCAACTCTCCCCTGATTTGGACCTTGTCGTCGCCGAATCAACAGGTCCCAAAGATGACTCGCCTGATTGTTCTGTGATTGACTGTCCTTCATCTATAATAAAAAAATCCACCGATAATGTCAACAAGGCTCTTGTCATTGATTATACTACTACCAGGCTTATTGTCTGTGGAAGTCTGTTCCAAGGAAGATGCTCCGTGAGAAATCTGAATAATATAACAGACGTTATCCAGACTGTGAGGGAAGCTGTTGTCGCTAACAATGCCACAGCATCGACTGTGGCGTTCATTGCACCAGGACCACCAAATCCTCCGGTTACCCAAGTCATGTATGTTGGTGTCACCTACACCAACAACTCCCCATACAGGAGTGAGGTTCCCACAGTATCATCAAGAAGTCTCAGCAAAGATAAAATGTTCATGTTCGCCCAAACAGCTGTCACCACAGGAACAAGAATGTTTGTGAACTCACTGGCTAGAGAAAGGTACCCTATAAATTATGTTTACGGCTTTGCGTCTGAAGGGTTCAGCTACTTCCTGACTACTCAAATGAAACATAGTAACCCCTCTCCATTCATATCAAAACTAGTTCGAGTTTGCCATGATGATGAAAACTACTACTCTTACACTGAAATACCCATAGAGTGTATAGATAGTGAAGGAAAGAAATACAATTTGGTGCAAGCTGGATATGTTGGCAAACCTGGATCAGATCTTGCAGCCAATCTTGGTATCACAGCTCAGGACGACGTACTCTTTGCTGTGTTCTCTGAAAGTGAACAACCTGAAGGAGAAGGATCAAGCAAACCCAGCCAATTCAGTGCGTTGTGTGTTTATGCTCTCAAAAACATTCGGCGGAAGTTCATGCAGAACATCAAGACCTGTTTCCAAGGAGTTGGCCAGCGTGGCCTTGATTTCATTTCACCCAGCCATGCTTGCGTCTCAACGGTACGTGAAGTCATTATTTATTCAACAATATAAAAAAAGTGTTGCTTAATTTTGAAACATGTACATAAGTTCCTCGTTGTTTAGCATCCCTTTTATTGAAAATGGTTCTATCGTTTCTAGAAACTTCAAACCATTGGGGAAGATTTTTGTGGATTGGATGTTAACACTCCATTAGGGGGAGAAACTCCCATGACAGCTGTCCCAGTTCTACTTGTTAATCAACATTTAACTGCTGTTGCTGCCACATCTACCGGTGATTATACTGTGGTATTTTTAGGTACCAACAATGGACGTTTGAAAAAGGTATGTATCGTTCTCATGGTCTTTTATAGCTGTGAGACTTGTTGGATGTTAATTATTATTCTCACAAAACCCTCTGCTTGCAGGTTGTCGTTGAAAGTTCAACTTCTGCCATTGAGTATGGAAGTGAAGTAGTCAATGATAATTCACCTGTGAATGCTGATCTCCATTTTGATTCTCAGTTAATGCATTTGTACGCTATGACTGAAAAGCAGGTAAAATTTGGTTCGATACCTCGATTACTTGTCTAAATTATATTCAGAACTTCTTGTTTGGATCCACATGCAAACTCCGTGCTGAACTTGTCATTGTAGTTATTCCTAACCCTTCTTATTTTTGTTTCAGGTTTGCAAAGTAAAAGTACAAAACTGCAGTGTTTATTCCACTTGTTTGGACTGCCTCGGAGCTAAGGATCCATATTGCGGATGGTGCTCTCTTGAGAACAAGTTGGTTTTTTTCTTTGTTGCTTTTTGTGATGATGTTTGAATGAAATTAAGGGTAAGGGGGAAGAACGAACTAAGTCATTGAGATATTGGTATCATTGGACTCAGGGTAAAAAAACATCGTTTGAAGGTTTCAGAAATGGGAAAAACCCACTCTAGCCTTTTAATTCATTTATTTTTTTTAATTTGTTTTTACAAAAGATGTGGGCTTTGTAAAAGTTTGAAACAATATAATGCGTTCGTCTCAATTTCAAGAAAGAATGACTTCGTTCGTTCTTTCCCTTGACCCTTCAAATATGCTTGCCCAAGAAAATATCCTCTTTTCCTATTCATACAAACGTAGTTACGTTCCCCAATGTCCATTCATATTTAGTTTCCATACCAGCAGTGCCACGCCCAACCCCCACAGATATCTGAAGACGTTCGGATTCAAAATCATTGACACATGCATGTAACTTTCTAACCTTCTAGGTGCAGCCTCAAGAGCGACTGCCAGGACGCTGGAAGAGACCAACTTTATTGGATTTCCTACAAAAGTGGAAAATGCACAACCATCACTTCAGTTTCACCTAATCAACTTCAAAGAACTACTGCAAGAACGGTAAATTGTTATTTGTAATCACAGTCCCAATCGGGAGAATGATCTTAATAATATTTACTTACGTTAGAACCAAAATAATTCATGTCCTATCATTATATTATATATATTATAATGATAGGTCATGAATTATTTTGGTTCTAACGTAAGTAAATTTCGCTTACAAATTCAATTGAACTAGTTGAATTTCAATCCCCGCTAGTTATAAAATCATTGATTATAACGAATTGAGGAACACACTGCTGCCTTTTTTGTGCACCTGGTTTTTAAAAACATAAATGTGACTTCTTTGTCAATGAGCCACGTATTTCCTAACATGTTACATTTTTCTCATTAATTTTATCGTGTTTTTTACAGCTGGATTTGGTTATTGAAAATCTCCCCTCATTAGATGGTCAGTTTTTGTGTGCTTTTACTGCACTTGATAAAACGTTGGTTACTAAAGCTACCAGAAAACCCAATGGTGCTTCAGGAGTGAATTGTACAACCCCAAGGACAGATCTCCTCCCTTCTATTCCTCCTGGACAACGTAAGTATTAAATCAACTTGATAGCTCTTGAAAAAAAAAAAAAAAAATTGATGTGAGGCATCACACTATTTTCTTTGCTCTTTGATGGTATTGACCGTATGAAAGAATACAGTAGTGTATATTTTGGTTTGGGTCTCAAAAAGTTGCTTTTACTGGACCCAAAATCCATTTTTGTGTGGGTATTAAAACAATTGACAACTTTCAAGGAACAAGAGTGGGTATTTTTGTCCATCGAATTGTCAAAGAAAATTGCCCTGTGGTTTGGAATACAATTTTAGCATGAAACATGCTTTTGCCTTGGACTAACTAGCCAAAAAATGTCACGAAATGTCACGCGGAAGTGTCACGAAATGTCACGTGGAAGTGTCACGAAATTTTAACGATGATTTTCACGTACAACCGAGTAGTTGCTAGGGAAATGAAACTTCTTTCATTTTCATCAGACAAAAATCGTTTTCCATTCGTTGGAAAGCTCTTGATTTATACTATAACTATATAAATGGATATAATTGATTTATAACTATATAAATGAATGTTAATTTAACTTAATTTAACATAATTCGAACATTCCGAATTACTGAAAGCAGCAAACAGAATAAGAAAGCGCTGCTAAAGCATGTTCCATGTTTCTTGAATTTTAGCCATAGGCTCTAAGCGAAAGCAACCGGGGGGGGGGGGGGGGGGGGCCTTGCCTCCTGGTGAGGCGCGTAACGCCGAGTTTCTTCAACCCCACCCTATACAGGTGTAAGTAATCCGCCTGGAATTTGCTTGAAAGCTTATTTCTCTCAAATCTGAGACGTTCTGAATCCATTCCAAGATATTCCATTTTGTGTGGAAAAAACCTAGGAAATTCGTCATAACTTCTTTATTTCTTAATATTAATAACTCCTTGTGCACAAACAAATGAGTATTTGATGTTTGACTACACTTGGCGAGCCTTTTCGGGACGAGGAGAGCCAGACTTCCTCTGGTTTTATTGCTGCTTTGTTTCGGGGTCGTATCCATAACACCAAGATGCATCACCAGTAATGACCTTGGGAAAAAAAATCAGGGTCCCGAAGTTGGTGACGCTCCTTTTGCTCGTCTGTGAGAAGGCGAGGGACTAATTTGGCTGCAACTCTTCCCATGTGCAAATCTTTGGACAAAATTCTCTGAATTCCATGATATTTCACTCATTTAACAGAGTTGATCAATGGTTTGGCGACGGTCTTCACTGCCGAGAGCATTGATTTGTCAATGTTTTCGTCACTTCTTGACGTTGGGGGGCGTCCTGAACGGAGTTAATCTTTAATTGACATTTCTCCATTTTTGAAATGCAAAAACCACTCGCAGACTCTAGTTTTACTTAGGGTAGCATCCCCGTAAGCAGTCTTGAGCCCAAGGACAAACCGATGTATTCACAGCGACAGAACTTCGCATACTAACTCAGGAAACGGTTTTTTAACGGACATTGAATTTCCGTTTTGGTAAAACAATGATTACCTATCCCCACTCTCCCGCTCCACCACAGCCCAATTCCCGTCTTTTTGGGTACCCCCTCGAATGAATAATATTTAAATGAAACTTTTATAAATGTTCATTAATTGTCCCACATGGAAAGAGCAGTTTTTTTTAAAGCGCCATACCTAATGTTTCACCTTCTACTTATATGAAACTTTTGAAAGTGCTTCTTCAGCGTTTTTGGTTAGTCATTGCACGTTTTGGAAACATGGTGGAGCTCATAATTGCACTTATTGAATTCACGTAACTTACTCATTTTAAAGTATTGTTCTTCTTTCAGACCACTTCACTGCCAAGTTATCTGTGAGGATGTCAGCCGGGCCTGATTTTGTTGAAACAGACTTTACATTCTTTGATTGCAATACGTATGTTTCTTGCACTCAATGCGTATCGTCTGCCTTTCCGTGTGATTGGTGTGTTGATGGCCATCGTTGCACTCATGACACTGCTGAAAATTGTCGAAATGATATACTCGTAACGGGAGTTAGTGTAAGTTCCATGAGAAAATTCGTTAGTGCTAACAATATTATTGAATAATTTCTTCATTTGAGATTTACCTCGGACAAGGCATCTACTGTATTTACACTTAGGCTCAATTATTTTCTTATTTTCCGCAGCGCATAGGTCCAAGCTATCGCAGCGGCCCTGGTTTCTGCCCCACCATCAATGCTACGACGGGGGGTTCTACAGAAATCCTGGTAGCATCAGGTGTCAAGAAAAGTTTGAGAGTGAAGGTCCACATTATCGGAGTACGTTTTTGATTGAAATTACAGTTTTTAGGTTTTGAAATCATCCATTTTCCTATTTTTAACATTCACAAGCTTTAAAATTCATGGAATATCACCAAAATATATTCTAATAATCAATTTATTTGTCTTCTAGCAATTCATTGTCCAAACACGTTTTGTCTGCCAATTTAATATTGAAGGAAGAGTTACCAGTGTTAATGCTAATATATTGGGTGATATAATCTACTGTGAACCAATGGAATTCTCCTACACGTCTAGAGCTCCGAATATAACTGCTACTTTTGCTGTAATATGGGGAGGATCAAAGCCTCTCGACAACCCAGACAACATCCATGGTAACTATATACATAGCCATTGAAGTTTACCCATTTTCATGTTTGATTGATCACAGTATATCTGAGTTACTATTCAGGATTGTGTATTGAGTAGCTTACATTCATATTCTTATTCTTCCTTTTTTCAGTTGTTATATATCGCTGCAGAGATATGGCTGACAACTGTGGAATGTGTTTAGCACTGGGAGAAAAGTTTGGTTGTGGTTGGTGCCAAAGCTCGGATAGGTGTGAAGTTCAGGAGCAGTGTGACAGGAATATGGGTGCTTTGTGGCTTAACAGGAATATGACATGCCCCAATCCGGAAATCACATCATTCTCTCCACAGTTAGGCCCATGGGAAGGCGGAACAAACATCACCATCACAGGAATCAATTTGGGAAAAGCATTCAAAGACATATATGGAGGCGTCAGTGTTGCTGGTATCCCATGCGAACCTTATGAACATTTATATAAAAAGACCACTCAAATAGTTTGCAGAGTCGATGGTCCTGGAACCAATGACAAACGGAGCGGATTAGTTGTTGTCAAGGTGGAGGATTTCCGTGGAAATTCAAAGCAGAGCTACGAGTTTGTAGATCCCAAAATCAAGAAGATCACTCCAAAGTTTGGACCTCTGTCAGGAGGGACTGAGCTAAATATTTACGGTCAATACATGAATGCTGGTAGCTTGATACAGGCTTTCATCGATGAATTGCCCTGCTTAATCATTCGGTGAGCTGAGTACAAAGAATGAAACACCAATAGTTGAAATACTGCTTTACACGTCCTTTCAATTATATTGTATCATTTTCACCTTTTTTCCAGTACTGAGCCAGATGTGGCTGTCTGTGTCACCAGTGCTTCAAATAGAACCAAAACTGGTGTCTTGAGGATGAAGTTTGATGATGGTGACCGTACCAATGATGCTCAAAAATTTGAATATGTGCTTGACCCGACTATCGACTTTGTTGAATCAGGAGTGGCTGGTCAAGTATGTAACATTTCATGTTTGATAATTCTTTGCCCAAAAGACAAGTTAGTATTTCAATAGCATCATTGGAAATGAATCTCAGGTATTTATTGAAGAATGTATGTTCTTCTTTGTTGCTTACAGATTAAGATAGCTAAAGGAATACCTGCTGGAGGAATTAGGATGACTGTTACAGGACAAAATTTGAATTGTGTTCAACAGCCACAAATGTATGTCATATACAACGATAAACGGTTTTTCAGTGTAAGTATGTTCCCATAATTTTGATTCGATTTTGGCAGATGTCAGTTCTCTATCAATGATGGAAGTTGGATTGTACATTGAAGTTGTCGAAAAATTAGTACTCTGTTAGTACTGTTGGTTTCAATCCACTTATCTTCCTTATGTTATTTTTCAGAATTGTTCTGCTGTTTCCAATACAAGTATGCTTTGTTTCTCCCCCAAAATCGACTTGGGTAATGATGTGGAAATTGACGCTGAACATCCCATGCAGTTGGAGTTTGGTTTCAAAATGGACAATGTTCTTGGAGTTCAAAACCTGTCGAGCAATGGCCATCATTTCATGTTGTACCCAAATCCGGTTTATGATCGTTTTGATGAGGATATAAAATACTACAAGTCTGATTACCTCACTATCAACGTAAGAGTAACCTATGGCCTGTTCACTGACCTATTAATTGGTTTTGTAAGCTGTGTTTCATGTTTGGATTCAAATGTTGTGTACAATAATTATTATATCTGTATTGATTTGATTTCTTTGTGATCAGGGACAACATCTTGACCGGGCATGCCAAGAGTTGGATGTAGTTGTGAGAATTGGTACAAGTTACTGCAATGTAACATCTTTGTCTCGCCAGCAATTGACTTGTCGTCCACCTGTTGAGCAGCCCCCAGTTTTAGAAGGAGAAGTCGACTCGGATCAAAATCTCCCACAAGTTATTGTAAGGGTTTCCTTCTTTATATTCTTCTCCTACCGTTAGTCGGTTAACCATGGCATTTTGGGTCAATGGGAAGTTTATTTTAGTGAACATCTGGTTTTCAAGCTTCAACTTTCAAAAATTTTAGGATTCAGTGTACTAAATAGTCATATTTTATTTTAGTCATGAAAACCTAAAAAGGCTGTTTTTTGCACTCCTCTAAACCTAAAGCGTGTTTCTAGCACTCCTCTAAAATATAAATTTTTATCTAAACTGAAAACTGATTTCAGTACGTTTCAGAAAGATGATGTATAGCTGTGTATGTCACAAAATTCTCTTCCTACCTGCGAAATAAAGTCGATCATAAAAAGAGAAGCTACTGGGCATCTAATTTGGGTGTTGGAATGAAAATAAATTATGGTTCGAAATGTTATCCATAATCCATAGAAAACTAGGTTCTTATTGAATTCTTCAATGAAGGTTCAAGGAGTTATTAGTTATTCATTTAGTTCATAATTTAAGCCTAACTACATCCAATACCTCCCATGACCAGAAAACCTCAAATTATCATTAATCAAACCTACCGAAATTTGAATTTCTCTGAATGTTAACATAAATTCGAATGCATCTAAAGAAATCCCTACGATCAGATCCATACATTAGACTGATTGTGGTAAAATGTATATCAAATATTGAGTACCTACCTAAGGGAATTACCTATGGGTAAAGACGCTGAATGTTTTCAAGTGTTCTCACTCCAAGTTTTCTTTTCATTGATTTCAGGTAATAGTTGGTGGTGAACTCAAATATGTTATTGGAAAGTTGAGTTATGCTTCACCAGCTGAACTTACTGGACCTCTAACTAAGCCAGCATTATTTGGTGTTGTATTTGGTGTAGTGCTGTTGGTCCTTGTGTTTATTGCTTTCTTGATAGCTTATCGCAGGAAATCAACTGAAAGTAACAGAGTGCTCAAAAACATGCAAGAGCAGATGGATATTTTGGAATTGAGAGTGGCTGCAGAATGTAAAGAAGGTAATTGAAAATGTTCAATTATGCAATTTATACGGGATGAATTTTATTTCCAATTGCAGCATTAATTTGGTTATACAAATAGTTGTGGGTTGAGGAGACAGTTGATGAGGGAAGGGTTGTACCTCTTAACAGGTCTGTGCAAATGGATAGTTAAATTAGAGCGGTTTACCATAAATTGTTGGTTTCAACAATTTCCATCCATTTCCTTCCATTCTCTAGATAACAAGTGAATGTGGTGAATGTTACAGCTTTTGCAGAACTGCAAACTGAAATGACTGATTTGACTGCTGATATGACAGCTGGAGGAATACCGTTCCTCGACTACAGAACATATGCTATGAAAATACTTTTCCCAAACACAGAAGATCATGCTGTATTACAATGGGAAAGACCTGAATTGATGAGAAAAGAGAAAGGTCTTCGATTATTTGGCCAACTTATCCTCAATAAGACATTCCTTCTCCTCTTCATCCGCACTCTTGAAAGCAACAGATATTTTTCCATGCGTGACAGGTAATGTGGAAAAGGCGTTTCACAATCCCCTAGCAATGTTCTTTTGACGTTTGATACATGTGTTCCTCTTGAGCCCACACTTACAAAACATTCCTTGAAAAGTCATGAACAGCGTAATTAGTGTGTTTACCGGTCTTCAAATGTATTCAGTTTTAGAGTTGTAAATACATTGAAACTAGATCTTATAGTGGCCTGATTAATAAAATTGTTGGATATTATATACTTTATTTTACGTTTTCACAGAGTAAATGTTGCTTCATTGATTATGGTGACATTGCAAAGCAAGATGGATTACTGCACTGATATACTTAAGACTCTATTGGCCGAATTGATTGAGAAATGCATGGAAGGAAAAAGTCATCCTAAACTTTTATTGAGAAGGTATCTATTTGTTAATCTTACAATTGTCTATAATAGCATTGGTCATTTCTGATTCAGGGTGAGGAATTTTGTTTCTAGGTTTTGATATTTCTCAAACCATCACCCTCCATTTCGACCTCAGGACCAATGATCATCAGGTGCATATTTGATCCTATGATCACTATTAGTTCAGCAAATTGTCGTTTAATAGAAAATAACGTTGTTACTGACCTTGATGATCTAATCCTAACTTCCCAGGTCTCAGAATTACCTCTCAACTTTTTCAGGGACTAATAATTAATTTTACTTCTGAAGTTCCTTATGAAAATTGAAGATGAAAAACGTGATTCCGAACATGAAACTTCGTTTTAGTGATTTTTTTTTAAGTAGGCACCGTGTTACCAGGGGTACTGATATGTCTCACCTTTACTGATATTGATGCTGTCTGTTGTAGAACTGAAAGTGTTGCTGAGAAAATGCTGTCTGCTTGGTTTACTTTCCTTCTCTACAAGTTTTTGAGGGAGTGTGCTGGGGAACCTTTGTACATGCTATTCAGAGCTATGAAGCATCAAGTTGACAAGGGACCTGTTGATTCAATAACATCTGAAGCACGATATTCACTAAGTGAAGAAAAACTCATTCGACAATCAATAGACTTCAAGCCAATGGTAGGGATTCACATATATTTTTCTTCTCTGCATACTTTCAACCAAGTTCCGTCTTATTTTGAACTCTCAACTCTGATTTCCATTTATTCACCTCCTGTTTCCATGTTCTTTTCATTCCTATTTGTACTTAGTTTATGATTTTATACTTGCTCTCGAAACTATTTATTATGAAAACTAATATCTGTTTTCATTTTGAGTACAATAAAATTATTTTTTACGATTTTTTCCCACATTAGTCATTGATTACTGCAGATTCTCCTTATGATGTTTCAATTGCTTGTGATTCTTTTTCCAGACTGTTCTAGTTTCAATTTCTCAACAAACGGTTTTTGTCACTGGATTGGATCCCAATACTGAAAACGTTCCTGTAAAGGTTTTGGACTGCGATACCATATCTCAGGTTAAAGAAAAGGCTCTTGATACAATCTATCGAGCTACCTCTTTCAGTCAACGTCCAAGGAAGGATGATTTAGATGTTGGTAAGTGATCTTATTCATCAATTTCGGGAGAGGACATTACCATTGAGTGTCTTATATATGTAACTACCGGTACCCCCGTTATAACACCCCCTCCCCTTATTTTGATTGGTGAACGAACCTCATATATTTCAAGCATTTACAATAAATAGTTTTAGCTTGCATGAGAAATCTAAATCTTGATACGATGGCACTGAAATAGGAAGAGGGCGTAAGATATGGGAGGAGATTGAACCTAATTAGGCTGTGAGCCGAAAGCTGTTGAAGGAAGAGTTAGCAAAAGATCCTATTCTAGCAAAGGTGATCACATTACTGGGGTCAGGGTGGCCCGAATCAAAACTAGAATTACCACAGGAATCACACACATTTTATGAGAAAAGAGAGGAATTGTCAAAGGAGGATAATATGTTGCTTTGGCGAGGATGTAAAATGCCGAGTAGAGCCTCAGCCTCTTTAGTACTCTCCCTTCCACATAATCTCTTCCTTTGGTGTTCAGTACCCAGACGTCTTGGTCTTCTTTAAACTCTTTCGTCTTCACCTTTCTGCCATGAACTACTTTTTGCTTTACTATTGATGTGCCAATGTAACTTGCTGCGCATGGCTTTAACAAGTCCTGCCTTGTTTTGATACTTCGTCCCAACATCATCTCAGCAGGCGACCTTCCTGTTGTCTTCTGCGGTGTGATTTGGTAAGACATCAAAAGCATTTGTAATCTCAAATCAATATCCCGAATTTCGCTTAACGCTTTCATTCTTGGCTTAAACGTGCGGACCTCCCGCTCCGCCTGCCCATTTGTTTTGGGGTGATAAGGCGTCGACTTGATATTGTACTTTTCATTCGTTGTTGCCCAAACACCATGAATATCTAGATATGATCCATGACTCAATAGAAACAAGATCTATGCACCAGTCCCTCACCTGATTGTTGCAGGCTGGCGCTAGTTAGACATCACATTGATCCAAGACACCTTTTTTTTTTCAGAATGGCGCACTGGTACATCAGGTCGATTGATTCTATATGATGAAGATAGTACTACTAAGACTGAAGGAGAATGGAAGAAGAGGAACACTCTAAACCATTATCGAGTAACGTTTCATTGTATTAACACATTAGTTGATAATAGAGAGTTTTGGCAGACCACTTGCGTGCTACGCAGATCCCTCTCGTGACGTCACGAGGACGCATTGTACGTACAATGTGAAACTGTCCTCACGTGCGGGCTACACAAGAAACTTCCGACGCGACGCATCGAACTGCCTAACCTTCCCAAATTATAACCAAATATTGAGCCCCGAGTTCATCTGAGTGTTTATTTCACCGCTGAAATAAAAATCTCTCATCTTCAATCCGAGTTCATCTCGAATCAAGATTGTAATTCAACTCATCCACATCTTTTAAATTGAGGTTATTTACCTCCACAATTTTCATGGTTACCCATTAAAATTACCTATTTGTAAATGTTCCATCATATATACAAACATAATATGCATATACAAACAAGTATATGGCAGTTGTTAAGAAATGTGGCTACTCTATACACACTGGCTACATCTTGTTGGAGCAGTTTCATATTTTTATAGTTAGAATGTGAGGCACCATGAAAAAAATAGGTCGCATAATCGGTTCGGGTAGGCCAATCGTCAGATGAAAATTCACAACGGCGCGCCGTCGAGCCTCTCACTATGTCTATCACCGTCTATCTGGAATGTAGACTTCGTAGGGTATCTGGGAAGAGGTAAGAGGCATCGTTACTCTCTTTGAATGAGACAGCAAGTGCATTTATGTTTGGAGAAATGAGAAAACGAGTGAGTGTCTTGATATCGTAGCCATAAATAGATTACTCACCTCTAAACATTCCTTACACAGTAGCAAATGTTCTTTGGTAAACCGGAGATGCCGTTTTCGTTTGACCAAAACACTCAGTATTCGCATCTCTGTTCACCAAGAGCTAAAAAGTACACTCGATCAACCTCCTCCCATTCTACTGGACCTGTATGATGGAAAGCAATAAAATTGTTCCACTATTACCATTTTTAAATGAGGATACATCCAAAGCAGATAGAGGGAAAGTGTTGCAGGGCTTGACAATGCTTGACGTCACTTTTAAACTCGGTTTACGCCCCCCCGACCAACTCGTACGTCAAACGTGAAAAAAGGTTAGCATCTGGAAATGCTTGCAGAAAACCTTGCGTCGTGGTCTGCAAAAACTCTCTAATGAATTGCAGGTCGTTTTAGGACAGATCGTTTCCTACAGTAAGATGCTTTGTACTACTACTAGGATGTGTGCTATTTTAATTCTTCCATTTGGTTGCAGGTACCTGATGGAGGGTGTCTTAATCTAGTCTCTAAGCAATCGTCTATTTATAATTTATCCATACTATCTGAAAAAACAGACAAAGCGCATAAGTATGAAACACTGAATTTGTCCAAATTCAGTTCTGCTAGCCCTCCATTGAGTCGCGCAACCTCCCCTCTGAACAATGATGATGGCGGTTTGAAGGTAAATATTCAATTTAAATTCTCATGCGTATCAAACATGAAATGATCTAATTGAATGATGCCAGTATTTCACAATAAATTCCATGATCAGGTCATTACTGAACCCCAAAAACCAATGATTATGTCTAACCCCCGAGTTTTTGGAAGGACGGTTGAAACAGTGGGGGGAGCCACCCTTCAATCTCTCTGACGCTGAGCACATCATTATTAATATATGGTTGTGGAATACTATGACATTGTGTTGCTAGACGCAGGAAAAAGTTGGTTGTCTTTTTTTGGAGTTGATTGAATTCTTGGTTGATTAAAAAGAGATTCACAATTGCCCAATTCTAATAAAGTATTATTCTAACAATATCTATTTAATTGTTAACATCCCGGGTCTTGCAATGGCTGTGGAAAAAAAAAATAAAAATAAATAAAGATCTTGGCCTTGTAATTGTGATCAAATGCCATAGCATATGAGTATTTCTTGGAAAATTGCTCAAAACAAATCAGAGTGAAATTCCATCCCCCAAATAATAATTAACATTTTCACTACGATTTTGAACAGATCCTAAATATCCTCCTAGAATATTCTATTAGCAGTGGTATCTGATTGTCAAATCTGGCGGTTTCTAGGTGTGGCATTTGGTGAAACATCACGATTCTGATGCACAAAAAGAGGGTGAACGAGGAAACAAAATGGTCTCTGAAATTTATCTCACCCGTTTATTAGCAACGAAGGTAAGCTACATTTATCATACTAGAATGTTTCATCATATTATTTGTAATTTTGAACTATCAATTGAAATTCTGTTTTCAAATTAGATCTAATAACTTTTTGTGTTATACATTTTGATATCCATATTTCAGGGCACCCTTCAAAAATTTGTAGATGATCTGTTTGAGACAATCTTCAGCACTGCTCATAGAGGTAGTGCGTTGCCCCTAGCTATTAAATACATGTTCGACTTCCTTGATGATCAAGCCATCCAACATGGAATCACAGATCCTGAAGTTGTTCATACATGGAAAAGCAATAGGTGATCAATGATATAATCTTGCCGTTCCTGCTACGACTATTTTACTGTTATTCTTTCGATTTAGATCGTTAAGATCACTGAGAAAAAGGAATTAACATTTTTTTTTTTTTTTTCAGCCTGCCCCTACGTTTTTGGGTTAATTTAATTAAAAATCCAAATTTTGTGTTTGATATTCATAAATCAAACATAGTTGATTCATGTTTATCTGTTGTTGCACAAACATTCATGGATTCATGTTCCACTTCAGATCACAGATTAGGTATGTAGTTATTTTTTATCGCATGTTTGAAAACCCAACAAACTCATTGGCATCTAGTTGGCCTGATGGTAGGCTGAAGATGTGTCTGGATGCCAATTAGTATTTTGTCCTCATTGAGAGGGAGAAGATGTGGGTTAAAACACACAACCACAAAATGTTTGAAATTCACTTGAGTTGGTATATTGTATGAGGAATTATGTTTTAAAAACTCAACTGTCATATGCTTAACAACCAAAATAGATGAAACCCTGCAAAGTTTTCCATAACGGTTTATTAGATTACCTAATGTTCTATGAATAAGAGTGATGAGCTGAAATGTAGTATGTTCTTTCAAAATGGTGACTAGAAGGACCTCTTCAGTTTTCTAACTACATAACTCCCAAGCAGACCTAATAATTATCTATCGGACCATGGCATTCCGAGGTAGTTTTGCGTCCTGAATCCGATTTCGAGGTCATCTGAGCCCCATCACGTCAAAACAATGACAGGAAGATGCCTTGACAGGGAGATTGAATCCCACGAGATACAAGGATCATAGCAACATTTTAACGACTGGGGTGGTTCTGTAATACTCCAGGTCGAGATTTAGGACTCCATTTCAATGTTTGGGAGGTATTCAAGACCTAAAAAGCTACCCTCCAACTTTACAGGTCGCTTGAGAAATTGTCCGGGGTCCAGTTCCAATAATAAACCATAATGGTCATTTTAACCTCTAAATGACCTTGAAATCTCCGGGTTTTTTTTTCTCCATGTGATAGGGCTCAGGTGGCCTCGGGATCGGACTCAGGACGCAAAAATACCTCGGAATAGTCCGGACCTCTTTTTTTTGTAAACCAGTGTTATTCATTATATATTTGTATTTATATAATTCATGTAGTTTTATTTATTTCTACTCATGTCGGCCACAGTTAATAACAAAAACTACCTACCAACAAATGAATATTCAAAAATGGAAGATGGACCTTATCACAATGGTTCTCGTTCAACATCCCTTGAAGGGCTAACGATGATGTGACTGCTGTCCAGTATACATATAACTACATCCTCTACGAGTGGTCCCTCCTCTTGTATTGTGGGGACCTTTTTCTGAGGCTGGCTTGTCCCCTTTTAAACCAACCTGGAATCCGTTTCCCTAAGACAAGTTCCGTGTTATCAAGGTGGTCTTGTTACATGTACATTGACGCCTGACCTCAGCTCGTAGCTTAGGGTGATGCAAGTGCCAACTGCCCTGGCTCTGCACAACGCCAGCAAATAACCGGACGCCGATGACTAGGCCAGCATGCCTGTACCTGGGAGCACTATGCTGTATTAAGTTCTTCAGGTTCCAAGGGCTTCTGGGTCTCTGTAGTTGTCTAGGTTGGAATGCGTACCTCCTCCACTTCTCAAAAACGCACGCGGTTTCAAGCGCTTTGGTCATGGACTTAGGACCCGCTGTTAGCAGCTTATCTCGCAATAAGGCGTCGCGAACTCCTCGGACAAATAAATGCACCAGCGTGAGCTCAGTTCCTCTTGAAACTTCTGCGTAGGGCGTGTCATGCCAATTTCTTTAATCCCTGGGATTAGAAGACCAAACTCTCATTTGGCGGCTGCTCCCGAGTCATAAGTAAGGTCATACTTTTTTGCTCTTGGTTTTTGATTCCAAAGCTTCCATCCAGCCCTTCCTTGAGAACCAAGTAATCAACGGAGTACCACTTACTTCGGCCAAGACCTTTGCGGCCAATCCTGCCAGTGCAGCCCCAAAGCCACTGCTTTAGTGTCTTCCTCGCAACCATTATTGCTGGCAATGGATTCAAACTGGAGGATGTATGACTCCCAGTATTGGGCACCATCGAATTTCATGGGTTTAATAACACTATTACGGGTATGGACCAACCCCACAATGATGCTCGAAACCCTTCATAGCCCTAGGTCAAGGGGAAAAGGTTCAAAACAAATTTTAAAATTTAGTTAGAGGTCATTTTTTAGACCATTCGCAGCTTCGTACGACCAGCCGTTCGTTCACAAAAGGGGCTCAAAGTTGGAACACATCGAAAGTCGTCAATATGAGAGTGAATCTTGAGGCAGCCTGTCGGGTCAATTTTCATTCTGGTTCAGCTGATTCGATTCAACTGATTGTTATCCATAATTATTATTATTAATTATGGATAGTAATTATTAATCAACTCGATATCAAACCGACCGGCGGCCCCACGATTCACCATCATGTTGGATGTTGGAGCATAGCAAAAAACGTCAACATGAGGGTGAATCATGTGGCAGCCTGTCGGCTGAATGTTCATACTGGCCCATCTGATTCGATCAGCACATGATTTCCAGATATCGAAATTAAGGTTTTTTGAACCACCCCCCTCCCACAACCATCCCCCAACGCTGGGGGTGCTAGATTTTACGATTATAATCTACGGACGCTGTTGAAAGCTGTTGTTGTTGGTTTATTAGCTTCGATTTGATGTAGATTTTGTTGTTCTGAGGTAATTTTCGTCCTACGGAAAGAAGGTAATTTCGAATGTTTGTTGGTAGGTACTTCTCTTATAGAACAATTATTGCCGGCGTAGGTAGGTGGAATTAAAAACCCCAGAATTATATAGGTAAATTTTATTTGTAATCAATTCATTATCTCTATCATCTAGTTTCTGCACAAAGAAGATAGATAATAAACCGCTGTGTCAAAAATTTGCTGAGTTTTTTCTATAATTCTACTCAATAGTACTACATCTAGCTCTTTTGCTTATTCATTGCTCGCTTCTATACTTATATTGGTTAATTGTATCCTTGTTATGTTTGAAGTACGTTCAATACGGTAATTCATGATTTACTCCGACAATTACAGGAAAGGACTCGCCTAGTTCCAAATTACTTTATGCAAAGGACATTCCTATCTACAAGGAATGGGTTGAACGATATTATGCTGATATTAAAGTGATGCCTGCCATCTCAGATCAAGATATGGGGGCAATGCTTGCTGAAGAATCTAGAGTGAGTACTAATATTGTATCTCAGTCTTAAGAAATCATCTATAATAAATTTCAATTTATTCACGGAAGAACTATCTTTCTGTTACAGCTTCATACTAATGAGTTCAACACTAATTGTGCTCTACATGAACTGTATACTTATGCCATGAAGTATAACGAACAACTTACTGTCACGTTGGAAGAAGATGAATTCTCTCAGAAACAGAGGCTGGCATACAAGCTGGAGCAGGTGCACAACATAATGATAGCAGATTCTCATCCATAAAATGAGAAGGTCTGCCACTAGTTTGCTCAAATCATCAAAGTTTAGGGACAAGGAAATTTTTTCCAAAAGTGCCTCAGTAGTGGATCCTGCTGAAACAAAGATTGTGTGTGCGTGTGTTTTTGTGTGTCTGTGTGGCTTCAAAACCTCTTTGCTTACCACACTATAAGTCTGAACATTTCTATTTTGTTTTAACTGTGGCGTAACTATTCCAATTTTTATGCCTTAGTGATATACATAATGAAAGTAATACATTTTACATATCTCAAACACTAACAGGACCCACAGTGATGAGATGTTTTATGAAAAAGTTACATGTTAGTAAATACATAATATGATGGTGGATAAATTCTCATGAAAATTCTCATACTATGCCAATTGGGATTATGTAGGTTTTGCCCGTGGTTATAAGAGATTGCATTAAGTAAAAAAAGAAAAAAATTAAAAATTAAAAAAAAACCTTCCCTACCCCCTGGTTGTGACACCCTCTAATGTATTTTATATATATATATTTATATATAAATATATATATATGAAGGCTACAGGGGAAGAAGGGTATAATTCCACTGTCGATTTCGAAGTTTCAATGCCGTCAGAGGCTTTCTGGAGTAGTTTCACGTGGTAGGTCGGTACTGGTGAAAAACGATTTCATTCCATGATGGTTTGGAATAGGTAGTCGATAATTTTTTTTTCATACCTTGGCAACGTATCATGAGATGGTTAAGTTAGTTTGTGCTCTCCTGAACATTTTCTAATTTTGGAATCGTACCCTTCTACCCCCGTATCCTTCATATGTATCTCAATGTACTTAACTGTTGATTGTTTTGTATTTTCCTGTTGTAAAATTGATGTTGTTTATCATGCTTGATAACATCTTCTATGTAATAATGTAGTACGATGGTTAGAACTATTCATGTGTTGCACACTCTGCTTGATAGTAAAGTGATGACTCACCCTAACATTTTCATAATTGGTTCATTCGAGTGTTTAATACATTTCTGAGCAGACTGTGCAACGTTTTAAGGGAATGGAAAATTGAGAGGGATACCGTGAAGAGTAAAATATGATTAAGAAGGATATTTTCATGTATGTCAATTGACTGATACTGAGATAATAATTGGGAATTGATCTACTGTATGTTCATTGTTGTGTAATTGTTTTACCCTGCAAGGTCCTTTGTGATAACAAACTTACATAAATATTGTACCTGTCTCCTTCTAACGACACTCCACACGTTAGAGCGCATATAATTTTAGTCTGTTTTCGAAGCAATAATTTTTATTCTGTATTCAAACTGCCCTAAATCCGTTTCGCTCACCTTGTTCAGTCCATTCTTTATTGTACGTGTTTTGACAATATTATAACAATTATTATTGATATAATTTATCAAACGATATTAGTGCAATGTGGATAATGGATGAATTTACGTTTTTTTACCGCATGAATAATTGAAATGTATGTATAGTTGAATGTGCTCGTGGATGTTTATATCATGGAGTGTTATCTATCTGTACAAAATTATTTAATAGAGAGATAATTTAAGATCAACGGTGTAACCTACTATAACCGGTAAAAAGGTGAGTAGGTTCTGTATCTGTTCCAACGTCTTCATGTTTGGCGTAATAAGCTTGTTACCAGTTTAACTATTTTATTATAAATTCATTTTAATGTTTGTTTGTATGTATATAGTTTTCATTGGATTAATGCATCCATTTTGGAGGTTGAATAAAGAGCTGTCACTAAATTGTCTTGTATGCCCACTTTTTATCACTGTGATGCCGTTATGTAGCTTAGCTTTTAAATTTTCAAAACAAAACTGAAACAAAAACCGCATTTATTGAGTCTTCAAGATAGAAATATTGTTTCATTGGTATGTTTTGATTTTTTATGGGTTTAGTTCATTGATTCGGCATTTCTAGTTGATATCTTGCATCATCATTTGATGACTCAAAAAGTTGAAAAATTTCCTTTCTTTTCTGATATCAAGGTTTGTTGCCAGTATTGGTACTTAAATGGATACTGCAAAAACTTCTGCTAACTACACATTGTTATCTCAATGTTTTAATGTTCCCATATACCTTCTTCGATACTTTTTCAATATTTTTCTGGACCTAGAAAAATGACTTTTCATCTAAATGTGAGATTCATTGTGATCCTAGTGACGAGAATCAGTAACATCTCCCAATATTATTTTATTAGCAACATGAAAATTAATTTAACAAATTCTTGTTTGTTCTTCCTGTAGTAGGTTCTACTATTATTCTTCATCCACAATCTGCTTTTATAATGATTGCTACATAGTTCATTTCTGTTTCAGACCATTTTTCCTTGTAGCAATTCCGTCCATTCCCTTTGCATTTGAAGTGCAGCTCCTTAACCTCCATTGTACAGTAGTAATTTATTTAGCAAATACTCAACAATTTTTTTATTGCCATAAATTTGTGAGCGTGTACATTTGTTTTATATCGTGCATATCTGTTGGATATACAGTTCCTTTGTTTAAGCTTGTGTAAATAATTTTGTACTTAGATGACAAAATGATGTATTATAGTATATATAATGTAATTCCAAAGGCATGACATATATTACCTTATTTTTACACTTCTTGCGAAGCCTACATTTTATGGTAAACCATTTTATATGAATTTTTGGCATGTTTATAAATATTTATTTAAATATTATTTTTGAGAATAACAGCAAGCCGCATATTAATTGGATAAATAATCGTTAACAGTGTGCTATCTTTACGGTCTAATTATAATATTGCCTTCAGTTATATTTTTTGTACATTTATCAAAATATTTTTGTTGAACGTCTTACGCTTTTAGTCAACTGTGTCCAGTACGAAATTATTGCAATATTATCTCTGTTGTTTTTGTGTAATCAACTCCTGGTCAAATAGCAGTGGCTGATAATTATCTTAGTGTTTACAAATATCCACACACACACACACACTGGAATTTTGTAAGATGAATATACATTATTTAACCTTTATTATGAAAAATTATCATTCACAAAACATTTTAGAAATTATTTTTCTTATTAGCTCGACAATAAAGTGAGAACTACCACTGGACCTTTTTTCATCATTCAATCAGCCCTTGCCTTGTATGTCTCGCACACTTGAATCCTCCAACATCATTATGTTCTTTGCATGAAGTTAATTGGTGTTCCACTAGATGTATAACTGTTTTGTATTGAAGAAAAAAAATAGATGAAAATGTACGCAATGAAGATTGTCTGTGTCGTAGTTTACAGCCATTTTTCTTTATTAGGACAATTGGTTCCGGTGATTGTGGTACCTCAAGACCGCATAACTTACAATCATTCCTTTCTTGCAATCATTGCTTATTCTTGTTGTTGGTGTGTCTTTCTATGAACATGTACTTCTTACATTCCACTTATATGTTGCGTGAATTTATTTTAAAATTTCTCAATCAAATGATGTACAATTCAGTTATACTTGATTGGTTCTTGAAAGTTGTTGTTCTATTGGCTGAAAATAAATTGGACGAAGGTTAGGGTTGCAATCCCTCTCGCCATTATTAATGTAATGTTGAATGTTGTTCATAGTGTATGTATCCCTCCTCTTGAACTTTGTGCTTAGCCTTTGTAGAACAACTACAAAGGCTTGTATCACTGTTTTAAATGAAGTAATATTGTCTTCTTTGGTTAGCTCGTTTTTTGCTTTCATACTTCTGTTCAGACACCAGAGAATGTAGGAAACTGGATGTAAATTGAAAATTGTATACTGTGTTTGTTGATGGCGTAGTATTTCTGATTCCCTGCAGTTAGTTGGCTAAACACGTATGGCAATGAACCTGATTCTTTATAGACACTCAATATAATGTTTTCTTTGTGGAAATCTATAATCATGGAATCGAAGCAAATTGGTTTCCAGTGTTAACTATTCAATGACTTTTTCTTTACTACCTATCAACTTACATTTTTTTATATTAGTACTTTTCCTCTCCCTGTGTTAATTTGCCTACATGTTCGGTTAAGCATATTCTATCATTCCTTCTTCCATTCGCTGTGTGTCTTTGGTACATTATGGGCTATAATCAAGCTGTTACTGTATGGGAGCTATTTCGGTGTTGTCACAATTCTCATTTATTCTTGTGGGATAATAGCAGTTGCTCACTCCTAATGATACTAACCCATCATTTATTCCAAGTCTACTACATTTTTGATTAACTGTTTGTGTGTCATACATACAATATTCATGCTCTACTGGTGTGGAGCAAAAGATGAGCTAAACTACTTCTTGATGTTGTTTGATGTTACTGGGCATAGTTAAAAATATCAAATAGTTTCAGATATTCATCACATTGATAGAAGTGTTGATGTATGATGTATTTAAATTGTGTGATATTGAGCATGAGAATAAGTGTGTATCCTTTAATGTCGACTTTGTGGAAATGGTACAGTTTAAGATAAAATCGTCGTTTTATCTTGAGATCCGTTTGTTTGTGTGTTCTCATTTGTATGTCTTCCAATTTTAATCCCTGCTATATTCTCACAGCTATGTTTTTCCTCACTCATATTCTACTACGTTGGATTTTGGCTATTCTGTCGAATTTTTCTTAACTTTTCATTGCGGACCAAAGACAGTTTCAAGGTTAAGACCTGAATAGTCTCCTCACGTTCCCTTCAACAGACTAAATGTTTGGGAGTATAGATGATTAATATCTTCCTTCACCTGTGTAGAAAACAGCGATATTAAATACAGATATTTAACATGCCTACCATAGTACTTGAGTGTCGTGTTAACACCGTGATTCAACATCAACCATATTCAACGAATAAATTATAAGAACAATAATGATGTATTACATAAGAATTACATGAGGCTGTCCTTCAGTTTATATTGTGATAATAAGAGATGGTTGTCTGGTCGTTGCCATTCCAACCACTTTTTTTATGACTTGCCAAAAATACTCATAATTTTATTTGCTTCTGTATGTTAGTAGTCAATGGAGTGTCTCATAACATGAATATTTATTGAAATGTTGGTACCCTTCAACTAATAATATTCATAATTTGACTGTATGCTCAGTGTTTTATCACTAAAGTCGCATTTTCATTAGTCTACTCATTTGACTACCCTCCTTTCTTCCGATTTGAGTGAAAATTCAGAAGCCCACTGCCTGAACTAATTAATCTATACACTGTGAATTATCATTTAATTGGAGGTGATTCACAAAATTAGATGTAAATTAAAGAGAATGGGTTAGACATTGAAGATTAGATACTCCACTAAAAACAATAGCCAATCCAAAACAAAAACCCCAATCTTTACATCAATACGAGTTTTGGAATAAAAGCATTATAGGGTTATTCGATTATTTTTACAAAGAGTATCCCACATGGGTTAACTCACTTTTCCCAACATTACAGGAGAGACAAAAAACGCGTGCCAGTCTTGCTATATCTGCAATTTTGTTGTACAGTTCATCTCATTACACACTCGTATGGAGACCCAAGAATAGTAGAACAAAATTGCAGAAAAGTATAGCAGGACTGGGCACATGTTTTTTGCCTTTCCTGTAAAGTTGGGAGAAGTTAGTAAGCCCATGTGGGATCTTAAGTGACGATATATTTGGTGAACAACCAAGACATGTGCCAGTAATTATATACAATCAGGGGTTCCAAATGGCATCGTCTCCCTTTTCTCAAGCAGGTGTAGGGATGGGGTACGATGGTTTACATGGACAACTTCTGTGCAGCTTTTTCGGAGAAGAACGTCTGAACAACGTCAGACAGTCTCTTGATCGCAAGGCCCCACCCAAGGTGATTGGATTTTCGGACACGTTCGTACCTGACTCTAGAGAAGTGCAATATTGATACCATGTAATACTCCTTGTGAGCCTATTGAAAATGCGGTATTCGTGTAGGAACATCATTTTGTTGTCTCCGCTACTTGGAGCAGCTGCGGATGATCCGAGTCATGTACGTCTTGAAACTAACACTCCAACATGTAGACATACTTAGGCCAATCTTGTGCAGCGTCAATCCCTCTGCCTTGGTCCCACCACCTTTGCTGACCATCTCATGTGATGGTTCCCCGTTTTTGGTAGATCCGTTTGAGATGTGGAGGGTTTTTTTGGAGGAATTCCTCATTTACATACCGTTGCTTAAAAGCATCAGTTCATAGCTCAAGCTATCTTTCCATGTTCTAGCCAGTTGAGCTCATGTAAAGGGGCTGTATGCCGTATAACAATTTCTTAATTAATCATGTCCCCAGTTTTTCTATATGTTTTCCGTCCTGTGTAGGGTAGATTCCATTTGAGATTTGTGAGGGCCTGATTTCGACTCCCGGCTGGGAAACAAGATTTTCCTAGCGAGAATGATGGTCTTGGAGCAGTGTATCAGCGCGTGATCTAGTAACAAATTACCTTTATTGCCTGAAAATCAATTCCAGTGCAATTATGATACGCTTTCCTATCTTTTATTTATAACCCCATTGCATAAGATTCCATGTTTCAAAAAAAGGGGGAAATTGTGAGCATACGATCATCACTACCTTTTGGTGGGAATTATGAATAGATCACCAAACAGATATGTATAGATCACCTATACATTAATCCAAGAACTTAACGAGTGGGAATTAGTTTCAGAGGCTAACAACAAATTTATAAAAGGTCAGAACGTCCTGTCCGGAATATGTAGACTGGCGTCATTAGAGAAAATTCAAATGGAACGGTATATTTTTTATTAGTTCATATTTAGATAGAGTTTATTTTTTATAATTTTTTCAAGACCATCCACAGCGTTGTACTACCAGCCGTTCGTTCACAATGACGGCTCAAAGTTGGAGCAGATCGAAAATCGTCAACATGGTGGTGAATCGCGAGGCCGCCCGTCGGTTCAATATTCATACTGGCCCAGCTGATTGAACAGGACATGGTTTCAGACGTCGAGTTAATTAATCATGATAATAATTAGGTACCTACCTTATTAATTATAATAAATGAAAATTGTTATTAACTTACAATAATTAATTATGATTCGTAATAATAATTAATCTATCATTTAGTGATCAAGACAGAAGGGTGATCTGCATAATAAACAGTTGTCAAGAATTTGCAGAGTTTTCAACTCACTCTTACTCTTCAACGTGTCATTTGTACGCTGCAACTTGGAATCTGTTCAACAGTCTGTAAGTACCTGCACTCCCTTCATTATACTTGGTAAAGTGTGATACATCTGAGCGAAATTTATATGTTCCAATGTTCTGTTTCTCAGACTGGCGTATCCAGGATTAACTCTGCACCTGTGGGATTTTGAAATTGACGACATTTGAAAATTTAGACATCAACAATGAAAACACTCTTAAAGCATTGGGCTACACACTACAATAAGTAACAACCAATAAAACAAATCAGTGAATGGTTTTGATTCTTAAATAGTTTGACATTTAAGTATTATGGTAGGTACATATCATCCGACACTCAAGTATGGCTAAGAGCAAGTCACTCTCCATTGCAGGGACAATTTTCTTCTTCCATTTTCATTCCCCCCTCTCTTCCCTGTCTTCTTTTATCCGCCAGATCTATTTGTTGTAAGATTTTACTTACACATATCTATTTTATTCTTATATTTTTTTGTTACCAACCCCCTCAGGCTCTTTATATTTGGCGCCTTGCTTACATTTTATCTTAGTTTAATCACTTTTCATAAATTAGGGGACTTTTTCCTACGCACTAATGAAAATTTTGAATTGAATTTTTATATTTGTTGACTCAGGAGCTTTGATTTTAAATCATATTTCAGTTTTCCAAGATATATTCTGACACGGTACCCCCTGCATATATATATATATTTATTTTTTTTTGTGTCTTGGCAGTGGTTTCAGGATGAACTGAAACGGATTTTGGTATAAAAACTATTGGGAAACACGAGTTTTAAAAATTTTGGACCAAGAACAATAGCTTTATTTTCTTTGCAATTCGCTAAAATTCGCTATCTCTCTAGAGTTTACTTTAATTTTGTTGTATATTAACGGTAGATCGAGAAAGCAGGACAAATTTCTGAGGAGGGAGGACGAGGCGTGAAAAGTGGGACATGTCCTCCAAAAGTGGGACTGATGGTCAACCTGTTCATGAGAGGTCGTTAGGCTCCACATTTATTATTTTAGTTCAGCAGGACCTGCCTTCCTTGAAATCCGGACGTTTCAGTTATTTCTTCGAAACATTCTGATGAACATGTTGTTGTAATATCGATACTGGTAGAGTAGGTAAGTAGAAGGGCCTGCTTGCTCTCTAATCTATACGACTCGAATTTTAATTCAGACGGAGAGGCTCAGGAGTGTCACCATTCGATTCAGCGTAAAAAATATTGGAATGCCGAGCAGATACACCCCCCACACCTACAAGTCCTGAAAATATCATTTCGAGAACCCTCGATTTGCTTCAACAATATCGCGTTTTTCCGCATTCGAACGCCGTTTTCTCAAAACATTATTTAGATAAAAATAAATTAGAGCACACCGTTGAGAAGCTCTTGAATTGCAGAGGTTTTTTACGAAGAGAGGAACGATCAGGTATGGGTAAAAATAGTTGTTAAAAATGCCATCATGTTCAACCAAAAAGTTGTAACTGACAACATTTTCACTTTGGCTTGAGTTTTCACTTACTAAGCTCTTTTATAAAATTTTGATTATGTATTGGAAAGAAAGCAAATTTAACGCTCTTTCCAACGGTATCCTCAATTTCCATTTTACATAGTAAATTAGGGCACTTGTGGTAATTTTAGTGAGTTAAGGTCGAAAACACAAAAAACATCTTAGAAGTCAAAAAAGTTGTTGCAAACTAGTTGTAGAATCGATCCCTGAAGTTCGGACCATTAATTCTGGGACACCCTGTAAAATTATTATATCTTCGATACTAATACGTCAGCTTCTTTTCTTTTTCACCCTTATCAACGTAGATGCCTCATCAGGTCGCACAAACAAGGCTGTTACGTCATAGGACTATCAATCTGTCTCTTCTCTTTTACAGATAATAGATTATGATAATCTCATGTTACCGCAGATTGAACCTCGGGATCGAGTGTTAAGTAACAGTTTCCCTATGATACGGCCAATCACTGCTCCTTGGAGGCTGTTGTGGCCATCAGTTGTTGGGTTGAGCTCGTTAAGTGAAGTTGTCTCCAACAGGTTGCTTACGTAATAGGCGCGCTCCATCCAACCGGTGCATCTTTTCCTACTCGCCGGCTCCTTATCTACACCATTTCAAGGTAAGAAAAGAGTAAACCCGTTGGTATTGATATCTCACCATAAACATGGTTCATCGACGAGAAATTACCTACCGCAAGCTTCAAGTAAATCTAAGCCCACCAGAGAACGAATGTTTATATCACACTACACGTGTGGTAGGTACACAATGCCGGTGATATAGTCATTTATTTTGATAATGTCTAATAAATTATATATAATGTCTATAAATTTGAAAATTCAAGAAATAGACAAGACTAGCGAAAAAGTGACATTTTTCGATCTTGTTGACTATTTGAATCCGGCGTAGTGAAACGGACAACAGAGTGGTTGTAGTGATCCATGCAAGCTTCGCCTCGAGATGTAATGTCCCGGCGCACACCGGCAACCCGCAATATCAGCCACAGGTTAGTGCGCTTAGCGCTAGGTGGCCACAGAGAACCGGTAGTCAACCCTCAACTGAATCTTATTTGTTGGTCGAGCGTATGATCGCATAATCTACGTTATACTGTCGGTCAGGATTTCGAATTTCAGAAGAAACTACGCAACTTACTGCAATGGCTTCAAAATCTTTAGATCAGATTTAAAAGATTCTCGATTAAATTTTTGGTAGGTACATTCAGAATCCATCTCCAGATTTTGACATTATACAGGGTGATCCGCTCGTCGATGCAAAAAAAAAAAAAACTTTTTTCTAATCCTAATCACAAATTGAGTAAAATGCTGCCAACCGCATATTTTTATCTAATCCGTTCTCACGATACGATTTTTTGAATGTTTTTTTTTTCCTCAGAAAAACCACGTTTTTTCTCCTTCAAATTCAAAATTTCCCACTTTACTCCATTCAATATCAACTTTTAACCATATTTTCGGAATCCACGTTAAATTTGCCATAAGATTAGTGCACTTTGATTTTTGACAAGTACCATCTAATGACCATACCAGCAGCTCAAACATAGACAAATTTGAAAAAATAAAAATTATGAATATATTTAGAACGTTATTACTCTTCAAAAACCAATCCTGCAAACTGGCAAATCTCATGAAAACTTCTTCATTCAGTAAGCCTTTCAACGGTATGGTCAACTTTGAAATTAGCTTGATCCTTCGATCAAAAATTCAAGTTTAAATGCAAAAAACGTTAGGTACGTTGGGACTCCCTCCATACCAGTGATGGGTGCTGTACCTACCATAAGTGGGAGAGACCTCACGGTAGAAGCTACTGGCAGGTGGTTGTGCCTCACAGTCGTGTTTCTCAAGTACTGCAACAGTGCCACAACAGTACTACAGGAGGCCATTTCGGATTTTCGAAGACTCTTGGTAAAGTCCGCCAGAGCTACTACTGGCCAGGCATGGGAGCGGATGTGAAAGCTTGGTGCAAGACCTGTATTGACTGCCAGAAGATGAAGGGTCCTAAGCAGAGACAACCAGCTCCTCTTCAGCAGTTCATGGTAGGCGGGCCCATGGAAAGGATTGGCATTGTACTGGCCATGTCAGATTATTTCACTAAGTGGCCCGAAGTTATTGCTGTTCCAAATCAAGAAGCTGAAAATTGCAGCCGTACTAGTGGATCAAGTATTTAGCCGTCATGGGATTCCAACGGAAATCCATACAGACCAGGGACGGAATTTTGAATCCAAATTGGTAAACGAAATGACTAAACTTCTTGGAACACGCCATACTCGGCCCACACCGCTCCACCCCCAATCTGGAGGTCTTGTTGAACGCTCAATAGGACCATAACGAAATACTTAATGGCATTCATTGACTCCAAACAAAAGAATTGGGATGAGTTGTTACCATTGTTTTTGTTGGCGTACAGGAGTGCTCCACATGTCACCACAGGATTTTCTCCTTCCCTGATGGTTTCGGACGTGAAGTCCAGCTCCCTGAGGAATTGGTTAGGCCAACCGTGAGTGACCCCCAACTGTCAACGCCCTTTCGCATTTCAATTGAGGAAAGACATGGCTGAAATTAGGGAATTCACTCGTCAAAAAATGGCCCTGCAGATGCGCAGTCAAAAAGAACGGTTTGACAGACGTGCAAAACCAGTGAGCTTCAAGAGCGGTGACTGGGTGTGGTTACACGAACCCAAAAGGACAGTTGGACGATGCCCAAAATTGCAGCCTCAATGGACGCCCCCTGGACTGTCATTCTGAAGAAAAATGACGTGCTCTGTCAAGTACAGCTTGGGCGAATGAAAAAGTTCATTCACGTCAACAGATTGGCTCGCGCTGATGTCAAAAAATACGGAGGGGGTAGTGTGATGTGTGAAGTCACATGACTTGTTGTTTACATTGGTTAAAAATCTAGTTGTTACGTTTGAGGAGTGATTCAGACAGGTTGTTAAAAAATATAGTGATTTAATTATCCCCGTTGTTCGTGTGGATATTTGTACAGTATAGAGAGGACATGGAGCTCAAAAGGAATCATTACGTAGTCTACTCACTGTACACCACTCCCTCCGTTTTCGTTAATTTATCTATTTACATGAAAAAAATATAGGTGATTAAAAAAAAAAGACTATCTTATCGTAGGTACTAATCTTCGTATGACGTTCTCTTTAAATTATTAATCGAAAATTATGTGATATTTTTTTTCGTCGCTACCAACAAAAGCTATTATATTAGTTACCTTTTCACCACAGTTTAATGTCTCTTGCTAAATATATGTTTTTCCTGGACATAATTTCTTCATCATCATCACCTGTTCTTTACAGATGAGAGTAGAACATTTCTACAGGGTCCCAGGCCTCAGCTATGGCGCTCTCACAACCAAGTTGGATACAATCAAAACTGTTTGTGCTGATGTAGTTACTCTGGAAACTGAAGCTTGCTACAATGTCCAAGTCATGGTTCCTCTCGAAGAATCCGAAGAAGAGAAACTTCGTTTCATCTTGAGTTCTCCCTTTGATCCAGATGGACTTACTCGCTCAACTCATCTAAAGGACTCAAGCAATTGTACACTGATTGAAATTGGTCCCAGGTAAACCAACTTTATTTAATGAAGATTGAAAATCGTAATCAGACAATGAAAGCTACTTTGTCTAAATATCTGAAGAGCTTGAATCTCCTGCAATTGTTTTCAAGCCCCATGTATAATTTGAAGTTTTTAAAAATAACTCCAATTTAGGGCACCTTGAATTTTCCAGGGAACTACTGACAGGAAAACTCTCTAAATACTCTGCAAACTCTTGACACAACGGTTTATTATCTCCTGATTCACGCTCATGTTGACGATTTTTTCACAAGCGTACTGTGCATGACGGGCTGGCAACCAAACGCTTTGAATGGTTTTGAAAATTCTCTGCATTCAACTCTAATCAAATTTGAACAGAAAACTGTGCGGATCTATTTGAAATTTTGAAAATATCACTTTTTTTCTTGTAAATACCTATGACATCAGTTGTTCTTGAAACATTGTTTGAAATACTATTAGAATGCACTAATTCCATCATTTTTTTTTTAAACTTTCAGACTAAATTTTTCCACGCCCTTCTCAACAAATGCAGTGGCTATCTGCAGGGCGATTGGGTTATATAAAGTAGAACGCCTAGAATTATCAGTTAGATACCTCATCAGATGGAATACCAGGACTCCGGAAGATTCAGTTCGAGCAAAGGTTGGTAATGGAATTTATATTAAAGCCCAAAGTGGAGCGAGTTCTGCAGCTGATAATGTGTGCTCATCGTCTGAAGTTTCGTCAGGTCTCCATTGGTCATACTTTCGTTCCAATTCCTTACTAATAACGAGATTTCGAAATGATTCCAGATTGTGAGTGTTTTACACGATAAAATGACGGAATGCGAGTATCTACAACCAATATCAACCTTTGACCATGGCATAAAACCTGAAAAGTGGGGAATAGTTGACGTCATGAGGCAAGGAAGAGCTGCCCTTGAGGAAGTCAATACTCGCTTAGGTTGGTATTTACTGTATGAGCCTGGATAATAATATTCTTTGAGGTGAAGGTTGCTGATTCTCTTTAGTTATTATAAATCATTGAAGTGGTGTTGTACGAGGGGCGTCCAGAAAGTAAGGTTACAAGGGAATTAGGTTATTTGAAAAGGAATTAGAAAGTAGGTTACAAGGGAAGTAGGACGAAGGGGATTTTGTATTTCAGAGTTGTCACCACTGGTAGGTTGAGAGGTTCCTAACGGTCAAAACAAATCATCAAACGCCTCAGTCCTTTACGAAATCTTGTCACAGCAGCCAAACGCGCCAAACAGTTCGTCCTTTCTTGAACGGTATGAAAGCGAGGGTGAAGATTTTCTTGACTCAATTGTGACTGGTGACAAAACGTGGATGTGTCACTATACTCCTGAGTCAAAAAGGCATTCTGTACAGTGGCACCACACCATTTCACCATCAATCAAAAAATGCAAAGTCCATCTGTTTTTTGGGGCCGGAAAGGGATATTACTGGTCGATTTTACGCCTAAAGGAACCACCATAAATGCAGCTGCATACTGCGAGACACTCAAGAAGTTGAAAAAAAAATTAATAATAATAATAATAAAGGACAAAAGGAGAGGAATGCTGAGTTGAGGTGTGTCATTCCTCATGACAACACTAGACCTCATACTGCCCATCTCACTCAGGTCCTGCTCGTTTCATTTGGGTGGGACATTGTTACTCACTCACCCTACTCCCCGGACCGGGCACCATCGGATTATCATCTTTTCAATAAATTAAAGAAGGTTTTGGGTGGACAACGATTTCCAAATGACGAGGAGGTCCAGGATGCTGTCAAAAAATGGCTTTGGGAGGTGGAGCGGAAGGTATACGACGAGGGTATACAAAAACTGGTCCCTAGGCTTCAAAAATGTATTGAGCTCAATGGCGATTATGTAGAGACATTTTGACATGTTTTGACATTTATCTTGTAAATGTCATTGAAATATTTTTCAATTTTTAACACACCTTGTAACCTTACTTTCTGTCCGTCCCTAGTACTTGAACACAAAAAATACAAAATATAAGAGGGAAATGACGTTGCATCAAGAACCAGCAGTTTTTTTTACCTGAAGATTGATTTCAGTGATGAGATCTTCAATTGAAAAATTGAAAAAATGTGTTACTTGTTACTTGTCTTTAAGAAATCTGTTACTTGTCTTTATGGCTCTATTTAATTCAAATTCAAAATTTCCTTGGATGTATTAGTTTGTGATATGCTCAAAGCTCCATTTATGATTCCAGGTCTGGCTCTTGATGATTGGGATTTGAATTACTATACTCAGTTGTTTGTAAATAAACTCAAACGTAATCCAACTACTGTTGAGTGCTTCGATCTAGCACAGTCAAATAGTGAACATAGCCGTCACTGGTTTTTCAGGGTAAGCCAGCTATAAATGAATTTTCATGTTGAGAAACAATTTTGGAATATGTTTATGAGTAATTGAATATTTTCGTATCTGTTTCAGGGTTTGATGAAAATAAATGGTGAAGAGAAGAGTCAATCACTGATTGATATGATAATCAACACCCAAAATCATTCCAATCCCAACAATACAATTAAATTCAGTGATAACAGTAGGTGTGTATCAAAAGAGTTTTCAATCAATTATTATTACAGGAGGATTTGAGTGGTGATTTATTTATTTACTAGCTGTCGGGCCACTCGCTGACGGGCAGAACTCGGGGTGTGTCCATTTTTTTTTTTTTTTTGAAATCTCTTTATTTGGTTGAGACTATTATAAAAAAAAATAATATACCTCATTGGACAGTGTAGGCACGTAAATAAATACATAATTCTGCATGCGACCAACATGGTGGTCGAGCGTTAGCGAAAAATTGTTTGACATTTGTATGAGTTAATATGCATTATTGTCACTTTCTACATTTACACAGATTAGGGAGAAAACTTAAGTGTCACGAGTCTACCTTTCGATGAAGTCTCGAATGTGCCTGGGGCGGGTAAGGCGACGAAGTGGAGGGGGTTGAAAGCCTTCAGCGACGAGGGGGTTGCAGTGTCCTTCATTAAGGTGGACAAATTTGGCCATTTCGTTCTGGAGGACCTCGTGTGGGGTATTAATCTGCAGGTCCCGATAAATTGTTTTGTTCCTCACAAAGGGAGGAGCGTGAACAATGTGTTTTTGGAGGATGCGGTTTATTAATTGTTCTATGCGCATGAATTGCGACCTTGAACATGTTCCCCAGATGCTTGCTGCATATGACCATATCGGTTGGATTATTGTTTTATAAATGATGACCTTGTTCTGGAGGGATACTGAGGTGCTGTTCAGTAGATTGTAGAGCTGGTTGGTACGGGTTCTTAGATCGCTGATGTGACGCTGGAACGTGAGTCATTGGTCCAGTATCACACCTAAATATTTGTGGTGCGACTCGTTAGGGACAGGTTGTTGGTTGTAAAAGAGAGTTGGTTGTGTGAAACGGCGTTTGTAGGTCCATCTACCTCTGTTACCTGTCCCAGACGGGCAGAACTGGATGGATCCATCTGCCACTCTTACCTGTTGCTTTACGGATTATACCTCTTACATGTCCCTTTACAAACCCTTATAATCTTAAATACCAAAAATAATATTCATCTGCCTCATGGGAAGGAAGAATTTAAGATTTTTATATTTCGGCTTCCCTATAAACCCCCTCCCCTATGCATCGGATCCGGAAGTGAACCCTCCTATGTCCTTCCCCGATAGTGAAAACATCTCAATACGGGAAATGTGTTTGATCCATTGAGCCGTTTTTGCGTAGTTGAAGGACAGACAAACAGACAGTCAGACACCATTCATAATCGGCATGACTCCATTTCACGCGAAACGAATAACTGTAGTGAAATTTTTGGAAAATACCCAAGGAACACTAAAATCGTCTCTAAATTTAGTTATATAGATAGATATCCGTCTTAGTCGTCAAGTACGAGTATACCATGCTGAGGCGATACACCACAAACATGTGATTACCAATGATGGGAATGATGTTCAAGTGTGAAGGAGGGAGTTGACAAGATTTAATTGAATACTTGTTTTTAATCCTTCTAGTCTGATATGTTCCCTGTGAGGTTCATGACATTTATGTTGCAAGCTTGTCCACACCAAGAAAATCAACTAACCAACTATCGTTTACTTATTAAGTCACTCATGTTAAATTTACTTGACGTGTAAACCCTGTTGCTTTTTAGTGCGATTAAAGGATATACTGTTGATGTTATGCAACCGGAGAAGGCGGATGAGCCAAGCGGATTTTTGAAGAATCGTAAGAATCTAGATATTGTTTTCACTGCAGAAACTCACAATTTCCCAACAGGTGTCGCACCATTCAGGTACGTCTGAATTACTTTGACTGAAAATTAAATGGAAATACTGTTTTCAATGTATCTGATTGGCTTGATGAACAATTTAATTGATTAGTATAAAGAAAATTCCCAGTCACGCAGTATGGCTATAAGAACGAATATTCGAAGAAATGGGTTTTTTTTTGTTGTAAATGTGATGTTTGTCAAATATGGGCAATCTTAAACTTATTGGGTGATGTACTAATCATGTGCGTAAAGTGTTCCTGGACATTCTCATACCAAAAACGTATTCTTAGAAAAATGTTAGTTAGGCGTTGTTACTTCCTAACCATTGATATGCTACATGTGTGTGTCGATTTTGATCTGCCTCTGTTTCAACTCTCTGACAATAACCTTATTTCAAACCTCACTGAAATGACATATTTTTCAACAGTGGAGCTACTACTGGTACTGGTGGAAGAATCAGAGATGTTCAGGCTGTTGGGCGTGGTGGCCTATGTATAGCTGGAACTGCTGGGTACTCTGTGGGAAACCTTCACATTCCAGGTATTCTCACTACCTACTATTAATCTACATCTCTGACCAGTTCTGCTTATATTCCGCCTGAGGCGTAATTACCCTCCTTTCATTATTCATTCTCTTTGGGTCAGGTTGTGTGTTGACTGGATTTCAACTTCCCACCATAATATAGACGAATCTTTCAAAGGCACTGGAAAAACCTTCTACTGATTTGTGTAAATTCTCAGTGCACTTCTTTAGTGAACATTTTGACTTTCATATCTTTGATAGATGCCCTGAAGGTTATCTTCTTATCTTTCTCCTTAATCTTGTTTCAATGTGCACTATAAACGATATAATTTTTTCAGGCTACAAAATGTCTTGGGAAGATCCAACATTCACTTATCCTGCAAATTTCGCTCCTCCTCTGAATGTGATTATTGAGGCGAGTAATGGGGCTTCCGATTACGGAAACAAGTTTGGAGAACCATTAATAAATGGGTTTACGCGGTCATTTGGCCAAGTAAATGACGGACAAAGACGAGAATGGATCAAACCAATCATGTTCAGTGGTGGAATAGGATGCATGGATGCTACGATGATTCAAAAGGAAACTCCAAAGAGAGGTAAAAATACACAGTATGGATATCGTTATGCCATCTTTATCATATTTTGTCGTCCGAGTGGGTTCCCCCATGTTCTAGCCGCTCTCCTAAACACTCTCCTTGCCCATTGCTCGGTCGGTGGAAACATCAACCGATCGATGGTTGAGTTCTGCACGATGTGCCATATATTTTTACTACTGTGTGTGTACTTATTTGTTTCATTCCTTTCAATATTACTTGCAAATGGCTAGATGGTTCAGTGAGACTTCAACAAAGTTTATTTAGGAGTACAAATCCCAGGAGTGTTTGTGGGATTTGTAAAGTCTTCTGACTGCTAGGACCAACACGAAGGGGAAACGGAGCTAAACTCTGCAATAGGTGGCCACTTCCTCCTTTGCTTTTTCTCCTCAGCAGCGCCTTGTCCACACTCGTTTTTCAGCTGTATCTTCAATTTCCTCCATTGAAGCTGTGATGAGGCCACGTTTTTCAATCCTTGATGCAAGAGTGTAATAAACCACGGCTACATTTACTTGCTAAGATTCGTATACGTCACGAGTACGCTTTAGGTTAGAAACACCTCCGCTCGTGGTGTGGTCCAGGACTCACGAAGGTCGAGAGGTGATGGGAGGGGGGGAGGCAGTATAGGACTTTGTGAGGCCATGGTTCAGTTCTTAGGAACACAACAAAAGAGCAATACGAATAATTTGTCGGTTGCACTCAAATCATGGAGGATTGTGTGGTGCTAATTTGAACCGGATTGGATGTGCCAACTGCCAGGATGAGAAGGTGGACACTCTGCTTATAAATATTTATCGTGAATAAAACTTTTTCCATGGCTATGGCTTCTGGCTAATGCCAAAAGCCCGTTCTTTTGTAGGTGTGAAACCATAGCTAAGAATTATACTACTCCCCTCAAAATTTGTTCAGCTGATTGCCTCAACTGAGTGCTTTGCACAACCAGTCGTCAGTTGTGAAAAAGGCTTGATTCTACTTATCTACTGTTGAGGGCTAGAGTATAATAATTATACGTTCGCCCTTAACAGTAGGTAAGTAGAATCAAGCCTTTTTTTACAACTAACGACTGGTTGTAACCGAACAATTACAATTATTGTTCTGTTACTATTTCAGAGCTTTTCTTTGAATTTATATAAATAATGGTTAGGTGATTTTCTCAGTATTTCTATAAAGTACTTCGATCAAAGTTTTATCCCTCTATTTTCGACCACTTGGATCAGATTTCATAAATTGCTATGATAACGATGACTTGTCTTTTTCATAATGCAATCTTGTCGTCAGGCATGAGAATTATAAAGGTTGGAGGTCCCGTGTATCGAATTGGAGTTGGTGGAGGAGCCGCAAGTTCAGTACAGGTCAGTAATAAATTTGTATCTCCTCCACTTCTATCCCTAATTATTCCTCTCATTCAGAACGCCGTACATCACTTTTATTTATTCTAAATCCGGTTTAATGAAACATTCAGTACCTAAATCATCATTTCCAATACCATTTTGCATTGAATAGTTTCCTTAACAAAGTTGGTTCTGTGTCGGTCAAATTTGTGCCTAATTGTGTCCAAAATGATTGAACGAATTTTGATGAAATGTTCATGGATTTTGTGGGTTGGGCTCCTGATGGTCCCATATGAATTCGATAAAAATCCAAAAAATTTGCCTGCACAATGTGTAAAGATGCAAAGCCAAAAACTGCTATATCTCGCGTAGTACATGATTAGTTTTGTGGTATTTTATCAACATTTATTGGATTTGGGAGATGGTAAACTGAGAATTCCATCGCAATTGGAACAATATTATTTTCTGGATGTGCACAAACGTTACATCCTGTAATCATTGATATATAGTTGAGATGTATACAAAATAACCATATATAGACACACATTTTGAAATTAGGAAAAACGTACTTTTGTCTTTTGGAAATTTTGATAGGGATTGATATGGTGATGTCGTTCATTGAGGGTGCCAGCTAGCATACGTACCTACCAGTTTTGCTAGGCAAACTTTAGATTTTAGTGCTATTTGAGTTCAGATCAGAAAAACAGTCTGCTTGGAGCTGGCAGCCTCTGCAATACGTACTTAGTAGGGTAGAGTCGTGTGCCTAGGGACATTTTGTTCAATATTAAATTTACCCACCGACAAACGTGATTATGGCCAGATTTCGCATACACATTGTTAGGACAACTCATTGGCTCCACATCCATGGTGTCCTTATATTTTTAGGAACTCATAATGCTGGGTAACAGCAAATTAAAAAAAAAAAAAAAAATTGAATATGTCCCTAGGTACAATACCTGCATGTGCCTAGGGACACTATGGGTCTGTTCGGAGAACGTCCGTTCAGAGAGAGCGGGGATTGTGAATTCAGGGCAGCCCGGGATCGTCCGGGACTACTCCAGCGCTGGCGTGGAGTAGATGGTCCGGAGCATGCGCATCAGTCAATCTAGTAACAAAGAGATGGTTTCAAAGGAGGAATTAGACAAGACGAAATTTTAAAAACAACCAACAAATTTTGAGGGGGGGGGGGGGGTTAAAAAATAAACCAAAAAAACTATTGAAAAACAAAGCGTATTTGAAAATAAAAATCCAGGGTCCAAATTAAATAAGTCTGCCGAACAGGACATTTTTTCCCCAAAAGTGCAAATTTTATGTTAAGTACCTACTGTCATTTTTCTAGTTTCATACTGGCCAAACTACTGTTCCTACGAAAAGGCCATGAAATAATAATTTGAATGCAATTCATTACGCTTCAATTTAGGACCAGAATGGTGCTTCTAGACCGAATAGTTTTCTCAAAAACTATCAAAACTAACTGCCTTTTGGCTACAGCTCCAAAACTATTCCTCTGATCCAAAAGTTCTCGGACGGCGATGAAGAAGAAATGATATTAAGGGAGGTTCTAATATGGCTTCCAGTCCTGGACAAAGAAAAAGCGTTTGGACAAGGCACGTAACCGGGACGATCCGGAACTACTCTGGTAACGTCACGAGTCCAGGATTGTTAGAGTTCAGGGCTGCCCGGGATAGTCCAGGGCAGGTTTCTCCGAACGAACCATATGAATTGAACCTGGGGACACCCTATCAGAGATAAGAAGACTTCTATTTTCACGGTAAAAAATATATTTCCAACACAAAAACTCGCATATATTGGGTGACAGTCTTCAACATATCACATTATTCATTTTCTAACTCCAATTTGGTACGAACGCCTTCCTTACTCCGAGGCATCTGAAATGAATGATTGAAAGAATTTTTCTTAGAAAGCACGGAAAGAAATTAGATAATGAACTAGAGCTGATAAAATGGGTTCTTGTACCTAGGGACGTCAACCATTTCTATCCCTAGGTACTATCCGAGTTTTGTCCCTAAGTACAAGATTTCTGATATTTGGTAAAACTACTCGCAGGAGCTCAATTCCAGTGATATAAAGAAAAACCATGCCACGAATTGTTAGGATGGAGTACGTCGCCAAAAGTTTTGATAATGCGACAAGCTGCCAGCTCCAAATGTTCACCAGTTAGTATCAGCGGTGGGCTCTTATCAACGGTAATGAGGTTCTCGACATATTATCGTCTTGGCTCAAAGTTCACAATGTGGCGGAGAACAAAATGTTTGAGTCGCATGTTATACCCAAGTTGGGGTTTGTCCCTAGGTACAAGTTCCAGTGGCGGATCCAGCTTTAGAGTGAGGGGGGGGGGGAAATATACTAACCGGGGGGAAATACACTTGGAGGGGGGGTCCGGGGGCTCCCCCCAGAAAATGTGGAAATTTTTGAAGCGAAATGGGTAGTTTTAGGCAGTTTTAGCAGTTAAAATGTGAATTCAAAGAGACATACAAAGAGACTCGTAGATTCTGTTATATTTTGGAAATTAAAGGTGAAGCACCCCCAAGCCCAACTTTCATGAACTGTAATAAGACAACAAATGGTTGGATGTAATGTGTATTTATTCTTACATTCAGTACCACATTTAAAAAGCCCGAGGGGGGGGGGCGGTCGCCCCCATCGCCCCCCCTATGGATCCGCCACTGATCAGTTCCATGTACCTACACGTCTAAAATAATTTTCCCGTTCTCCACATTATTTATTATTCATCATGCTTTCACTGCCGAAGGTCCAAGGAGACAACCAAGTAGAACTCGATTTTGGAGCAGTTCAAAGGGGTGACGCAGAAATGGAAAACAAAATGAATAGAATAATTCGGGCTTGCATCGAAAACGGCCAAGGAAATCCACTCAAAAGTATTCATGATCAAGGCGCTGGAGGCAATGGTATGTGGACACTATTCTTGTCATGTATAGTATAAGAGCTAATCTTTGATGCTGCCTTCATGCCTATCTATTTCAGGAGTTTTAGTAGATTTAAACCATCATTATTTAATAATCTGAAGGTTGTGTTGCTAAAATTCATCTCTTCAATCCCCATTACTTTTTTTTCTTCTTTATGCACCTTCAAAAAAAGGCCCTTTGTAATAATTGCTCTTATCTTATTCAGAGTGACAAGCGCTTTTTCGTTATTTCTGCCACTGACAGGATATCGCCGTATGATATCCAAGTATCAAGCGGTGATGTAGAATTATGTGCACTATGTTCATTAGAGGGAGAGATGATGTTCATAACGTAAGGTGCAGCAAAAGAGTGTAAATCCACCTTCATAAATAAAAGGAGTTTCAAAAACGAAAGAGTCTATTTCCACAAAAGTAAATAGGTAATACACTGTAGATACACTGTAGACCTGTTACTCTATCATCAGTACAAAGCAAAATGAGGATGGGGTGAGTGGATATGTATTTATATGTGGTTCAAAACTGAAAGATGCCTTCTAATTGACTAAGAACAAAGTGCCTTGGTGTGATTACTGCCTTCTGGAATGGGCGAAAGAGGAAATTATCAGTACAGGAATAGGGAAATCAAAAGGGAATTCTTATTTTACTTACCTATATCATTTACAGTGACCCCCAAATGTTGAATCTACTGAATTTTCTCAAGAACCCAGTCGGAGAGAAGCGTACCTACTTTCCCATCAGATGAGAACCAGGTCTGCAGGAAGATAGAGAGAGGCCTAGGGAAATCAGGAAAAATGACGAGTTCAGAAAAAATGAAGCGGGAAAGAGGAAAATAGGGCGGGTTAGCAAGGGAGAATCGGGTCTGAGGGTGCTCGAAGCTGAGCGAAGAAAGGTGAACAGAGAAGAATTAGGTGAGTTGGGCCGTGAAATTGACAGGGAACGAAAACAGTTCAATCGAGAAGACTTGACTACTAGGGAATTAGAAAAAAATGCTGATAAACTTGAGAAAAAGACAGAGAGACAAAATGAGCTGTACAGGTACCGCGAACTTAATTACGAAATTACTAATACTCTCCACCAGAACATCGCCGGAGATCGTGACGTTAGCTCTTCAAGACTTCAGTTATCTTACCTTGAATCTAAGAAAATAGGGCCGGAAAGGGTTTGCGTAACTTGTACCAACCTTTTTTCCCCCATTCAGTTCGTAGGTTCAATGTAGAAACAATACGAGAACGACTTCAATCGCGAGGGGTTGAGAGCAAACCATTTTTTGAACAAATGGTTTGCCAAAATGTCAGCCAATAAAAATCTTCAATTTGTTAAAATCCCTGAATCCGTTGCAATTTGTCACCTTTGGAAATACGCATGGTATCCCCATTCATTCCTTTCATGCAAATATCTTCGCTTATGCCACACGGTCAGAATTGCATTAAAGGCAGTGTAATAAATATTGCTGTAGAAATAATCGAAATGATTGATGTTCTTCCACGTAATTTTGATAACATGAGTACTGTACAGCTCAAACTAAAGCGCCATGTGAGTCACGTGAGATTCTGGTTCCTTCTAATCTCTGTTGACAAAAACGCTGTGAACGGCCGTATGGGAGAAACTCCCATTGTGAAGGGGACCCAGTACCGTGTGCCACCAACAGATCGCGTTTGTTGTCCACTTGCCAACCCGGAACTCAAGACGTCCGATGGTCGACCCAGTTCCCCCCAAAAATCGCTGACTCCAATCCGCCGCCGAGAGACCGAAAACGTCTGGCTCGGACGGTAGTTTTTGACGTGAGAACGGGGAGAAGGAATTCGGATCGGGTGGAGGACGGAACTCAGGAGACGCGATTCGGGTTAAAGACGAGACAGGGAAAGGAATCGAGGGTGAATCGGAATACATTTTGCGGAATACTTGTGGCGACGAGAACGAATTGTGAAAGCAAACTGGATTAAGTGTGGAGGCCTGTAAGCCTGTTGGATGATCCGGGTCCGACTCTGCGGAGTCAGAGATAGTTGAAATGGTTTGAAACAGTGCACAGTGAACCAGATTATATGTGAGTCGCATAAGGTACCTAATTCAAGGTACCTTAAGATTATAATATATAATACCTTCGTTCTATTTATTGAAAAGGATCCGATTTTGATTGTCATTCTAGCATTTATACTTTGTTGAGGGCTTATACCAATTATTCCATAGATAACAGTTTTTTGGTTTCATTATATTGATGTTCTTTTGAGTAGGTTTACTAGGTTTGTTGCAGGGTTGTTCCAGAATAATCGTAATTTTAATTAGTTTCAAAATATATTATTGTACTAGATCGACCATTGTTCGCCCTCCTGTGCCCCGCGTCCTCTCCTTCTCACTAATCGGCGGTCACACGCGCCAATATCGAGATGAACGTCGTCCGTTTGCTTCCTTTAATGCTAGGGTCTTGTATAACCTTTTTCATCGGATTTTCACTTCCGGTGCCATCCAGAGGAGCATCTTGTTCTGGCGGTCAGTTCCATCACCAAAACTCTGCCGTTTCACCATTTTCTAAGAGAGGTCACCGGTGCCCACCAAAATTGGCCAATTCACGGAGATCGACTCCAATTCATCAGGCACCTCACGGAACCTTCGAATTAACACCAACCTGGGGGATCGCCCCGCTACTCCTGTATCCTAAGCCTAGTACACACTAATAGACAGATGTTGCGCGATCGTCTTTTGAGTTATGGCTGGTTTGTGCAAAACGAAAATATCAACTAAAGTATTTTGCACAACCCGGCCAAGCGGAGAAATTAGCACAAACCGGCCAAACAAGCGCCGGCGCGCCGCCTGACCGGTTTGTGTAGATCAAACGTACCATTTCTAACTGGAAAGAGGGAGAGAAAACTCATCCACACAAAAATAATTCCTGATAATGGAAAAACGTATTTATAATATAAATAATATTTTGTCATGTTATGACAAAATAATCTTGAATTTTCATCTATGGTGCATGAAGCACTGTCTGGATGGGTTTTCTCTCGCACACTGAGCCCTCGAAAATATCCGATCGTACCTAAGTAGGTAAGTGAAGTGCCCGGCAAGAAATTGATAATAATAATAAAAGTCTCAGTAACGTTTTGAAAATCTTCACAAACTTTATTAAAATGAGATAGGTACAAAAGATCTGAAGTCATTCCTGAATAGAGAATAGAAAACATTTTTTGAAGAGTAGAAGAGTGAGTGACTGCATTTTCTGAAGATTTTTGCTCTATTAAATAGAAAAAATTTTCTCCAGTGCAAACTCCTCTATTTAATAGAGAAAAAATCTTCTGAAAATGTAGTCGCTCTCTCTTCGAAATCTTGCGCGTCTTCTGCATCTTCTACGTGTACCAGATTCCAGCTCTCCGTTCAAACTTTTCTATGTCGTCTTCCTCAGCATTGTTTCCTTGCAGGTTGGGTACAAATAATGGTACTCGTGGGAGGGGGGGGGGGGCAATTCCAACAAACCCAGTTTTTTATTTGAAATTGGTTTCTTGTTTTGCTAGAGCTCTTCGGGGTTGACGCGGAATGTAAAGACCAATGGCAGCACTCACCGTCTTCTCCCTCTATCATTGGTTGATCTTGTCTTTTTGAAAATGATATTTTCAAAAATAGGTACATATTTTCAGGTCGATATTATCAACTTTTTGACAGTCTCCATTAAATTCCGTTCTCATGAGCACTGAGAATGGCACGCCATTTTTCAATCAAGATCACTCGCGTTTGGAGCCAACTGACGGGTTGATCTTCCACGTCCTTCTTCCGGTAGACAATCTGCATCTCCAGCATCTTGCTCGACTTGAAATCCGGCTTCTGCATCTTTGAGTCTACACATTTTCTGTTTTGGCGACCATTTCGCATGACATTGAGGTACTGGCCAGAAGAGTACAGGCTCTTGGTGAACCTTCAGTGCGGATTCTACATCCCGGAATTCGTCATCGTTGGTCGGTTTCTGAAAATCACTAAACTTCAAAAAAAAACAAAAAAAACATTTTGCACAAACAGTCCATCAACCCTAGTTTGCGAAGAAGTCAATAAATCGCGTTGTAACACACAAAAATCTTAAACTACTCGTAGAGACGAAGTGATTGATACCAAAAACTCGATTTTTGACATTTGGGCGGTTTGTGCATAACACCGTCCATATGGCCTAGAGACACCGATCTTTGCCTCGTCTAGTGTCCACACTGTAATGTGAATTTTTTCAATCTCATCTTCGCAAACCATCATGACGGTTTAATCATGATTTCAAGTGAAAGAACGCGAAAACTTGTTGGATACCCTAAGTGCTCGCAAAAGGACCTAGGTTCAGTAGGTACGGCAAAAAAAGCAGTTACCTACGCAGCCTCTTGGCGAAAGAGTTATGTGTTGTAAAGAAACTTATTTGTTCCTTTTCCAAAGTATATAAAATTCCCTACAATTTCAGTGGTAGTAGAACTCCGTAGACCAAGTAGAACCCGAGATAGAGCTCTGCAAAAAAGCCATTTTTTCCAAAAAGTGCAAATTTTAGGTTTCTGACATTTTTCTAGGCTCGTACAGGTCAAACTACTGGTCCTAAAAAAAGGTCGTGGCAGAGGATTTGAAGACAATTTAATACACTTTAATTTAAAATCAAAATGGTGCTTCTAGACTGAATGGTTTTCTCAAAAACCAACAAAAATTGAAAAGCGGGAAACCGGTATTCTGGACCAACTGACTTGAAATCTGCACGGCGTGCAGAGGTTTTATATCATAGTATTATGCTTCATTACCTTAAAGAGCGCGATGAACACCAGAAACATTAAAGTCGGCCCAGCAGTTTGGCCACCACATGCGTTCAAATATTGGCTAACCTGAGTTAAGTCGCACTTCCCTGCGAAAACACGAACGTCGGTCTCTTTTGGCTATGGTTCCGAAACTACTTTCCGAGCCAAAATTTATTTTTTTCGTCTGAAAGCTGGTAAATTTTACTCTCGGACCCCATATATGAAATGCTAATCAAGTCCCTAAAAATACACACGCGAGCAGGCTTAAGACCCGTACAGGTGTGAAACCCAATTTTGGTTGGCCCATTTTCGCTATAACTCCAAAAATATCTGTCCGATTCAAAATTTTATCTTTTAAGGAACAACCATTATCTTTACATCACGATAGAATTATATATTACTTTTTATCATCTCATTAAGATCATCCCCATGTTTCTCCATCTTAACCTTAAATTTTTTACCGCATATAAGTAGATGTCTACTCACTCCGTTCTGTGTTGTACTGATGATGGTGTAACAGCCAAAACCGGTCTACTGTGTATTATTCATTTTTGTGGAAATAGACTTTTTCGGGTTTGTGACTCACATTTTAATTCTGAGGTGACATTCTATTGCATCCACAAATCTGAGACATTTTGACAGGACCTGAGACATCTTCTTAATTCTCTACAGGAAACGTGTTGAAAGAACTCGCGGAACCTGAAGGAGCAGTCATATTCACGAATGCATTCTCTCTTGGCGACAATAGTATAAACACATTGGAGCTTTGGGGAGCAGAATATCAGGAGTCAAACGCTGCCTTGGTTGACGAAGATGATCGTGATTTTTTCAACAAAGTTGAAAAAAGAGAGAGATGTAAAGTCGATTTTGTGGGGACAATCACCGGAAACGGAAAGGTAAACCCTATGTTTAATTAAAAATACCAAAAATATCGAAAGAGCCTTGAAAACTCAGTACAAATCGGTGCACAGCATCTGACTGGTAGGATACTTACTATTTGCAACCTAGGAAAGAGATGCTGGAAAAGTTTTGAGACACGAAATAAAACATTCCCTAGCTCACCTTAACCTTTGGTTCTTTCTCAGAGATGGGAACGTTTTACCTTCAGGTAGCAGCGCGTTATGCTACGAATATATTTATATTTATCATGTATGATTAAATTTCAGGTTCTCCTCAGTGAACAGCCGTGGATGGATGATGTGGACTATATAAACAGTTCACCGTCAGTGGACAAAATTATGCACCCATTCAATTTGGACCTTGATGTTGTATTGGGAAAAATGCCTAGAAAAGTATGTTCCATTTATTAAAACCTACTCAACTCCCACAAGTCTTACTTAACTACCTTATACGTACTTCAATACCTTATACATTGGCACACTTCAATACCTTAACTACCTTTGACGTTGTAAATCGCCAGTCAAGCTGTGATCATACACTCCACAATTGGTTGGGGGAACTCCATTCAATGCTGCTGACAGGAATTCACATTCAATGGGACTCTAGTGTTTGACGTTCCCCTCTACTTTCGAGTCAATTTTCACTTCTTTAACATTTTAACCGTCTCAATAACATCTTGAGATTCTCTATTTTTCTGAGTGGGACAAACTGAGCCTTTCGATTGCCAGGACAGACGTGTTGTGCAAATTTGAACTTTTTATATCAATTCTATCGAGAGATATCGTCTGGAATGATACATTCATAAATATATTGAGGATCTCACGGCAACACCTCACATCGTCACCTTTGGCCAAAATGAGTTATGCATACCATTCTAAGCGTCTTCCCCCGGCGGATCGATCTAACTAAGTATAAGTTAGGTACCTAAGTTAGCTAACACTAAATCTCACGATTTCTTTTACTGAATTACTCAGTAAACATAGACACTGGCAAATGGTTTTTTGGCTCTGCTGAGAAGTCGCCCAAATGACGATGTGGGAAGTTGCCGTGAGACCCTCGATAAATGATTTTTGGCGTCTTTAGGCATGGAATTCAGGATGGTCTAGAACGGCTTTTGGTATGGATTTTTCGGAAATTCGAGTTTAAAAAATTTTGGAACGAGAACATAATATGTTCTCGTATTATGGCTTTCTTTCCATCTAAAATTCGGTAAAAACAAAGTCACGCTCATTTAGTATAGTCATGATTTAACTTGGACATCAGGCTAATGATAACTCATTGTCCCCTAACAATCAGAAATATATACAGGGTGTCTAGTGTAACTTGTAACAAACTCAGGGAATGAATGTTGCAGGTAATTTGCAACAAAAAATGCGTCGTAGAGTTTTTTTTACTCAACTAAAAATCCGACTGTTTCAACTTTTAAGATTTTTTTTGTTGCAAATTACCAGTTAAATCGATTCCTTGAGTTTGTTACATAGTTACACCAGACACCCTGTATAAGCTTATAAGATAAGCGTTTTTAGAGAAGTTTAATTTCTTAAGACTCCTTCATTTAATTTCTTAAGACTTCTTCATTAGACTCCTGACACATCTCAATAATCTAATCTACCTCTGATTTATCTCAATACATCTCAATAATCAAATCTACCTCTGATCAAAAATTGACTGCTTGAAAAAATTTGGTACTTTCACTCCTAAACCGATATATGCACAAAACTTACCTAAGGTGCTCCTGGGTGCTGAAAGTTGCGTTTATACCTAAAAGCGTTCTTGACTGCTATCAGAGCGTGTATATTTTTGAACTCGGTAATAATAGTCATTTGAATCATTTGACAAAGGTAATACTGTGAAGGAGGAAATGGGGATAAACGTGTGGTGTGATGAGTAAATAAGATTTGGCTGCGTGGAAATTAGCCTAAACACGCGGGCGCCACAGAATTTTGGAGCAAAAGGGTTATTGGAGATGAATTTGCATTTTGGTGTTTCAAGTTTTTCTTGGTTGGTAACGTAAACTAGAGAAAGGGGGTTAATTACTCGTAATACATTTGTAGGGGGTTAATGTAGGGTTAGAGAAAATATTTAGCAATTATATATGATTTGTTATTTCCCTCAGCATTTTCTTAGTTCTTTGTTCTAGATGTAATAATAGTGTTTCCTCTTGCAGCCTGCTATTAATAATCAATATCTTCTGCCATAGGAATTTGACATGGAAGATCATCCCCTTCATTTGAAAGAACTGAGTTTGCCTTTAAACTTGAGAGTCACTGATGCTGCTGAACGAGTTTTAAGATTGCTTAGCGTCTGCAGTAAAAGATTCTTGACGAATAAAGTTGACCGATGCGTTACTGGACTGATTGCTCAGCAACAATGTGTTGGTCCCCTCCATACACCAATAAGCGATTATGCCATCACTGCTCTCTCTATGTTTGACACTGTAAGCGTATTATTCTCATTAGGTATATTATTTTTTAATTCCTAATGTGTGCCTTTGCTTGCATGATGTTGGTTGAGATTTGGATTGTCGCTACCACATCAATTATTTTGAAGGTATCATACTCAAAGTATTATGTCTTCTGTTTTTAGTTCATGATATGCTCTGCCTATTGGCGAAGCCATATTTGTTCTACCTATTCTAATTGAGCTTTAGCTTTGAAATTGGCACGGGTCGTTTGAACGCGACCCAACCCGAAAGACCCTTCTGATTTTTTTGTGGGAATATTTTCCTTTTCTTTCGGGTTGCGTCGCAGATTGTGTTGGGTAAGTTCTATCCCCCCAAAAAACACTCCGCGTAAAAATCACCCCGCCTCGCAAATATCATTCTTCAGAGGCCGGAAAAAGTTATGATATCCACGTTCCCCGCCCGCCCTTTTCCTCATTAAGGAGCTAAGTATAATGAAAAGCTTAACCACTTCACAAGCACCGTACCCCTTTCGAAATCTCCCCTTGGCGCTATTGCGAGACGTTTTTATTACTTCCACAAGCAACTAATACTTGATGGTGGTGGTTAGGGGAAGGAGGATCAGGTTTGTAGGTAGTGAAAGTAATAACAATACTACAAATACAAACTTTTTATACAAGTATTAGTTCCTAGTGGAAGTAAAAAAACGTCTCGCAATAGCGCCAAGGGGAGATTTCGAAAGGGGTACGGTAGTTGTGAAGTGGTTAAGCTTTTCATTATACTTAGCTCCTTAATGAGGAAAAGGGCGGGCGGGGAAAGGGGATATCATAACTTTTTCCGGCCTCTGAAGAATGATATTTGCGAGGCGGGGTGATTTTTACACGGAGTGTTTTTTGGGGGGATATCACATCTTTTTGTTGTTGAAGTGGGTCATTTTATAAAGAAGGTCTATGCGAAATTTCAAGTCGATTGGTCCTTTTACCCAGGCTGTAGACTCGTCAAAGTTGCCAAAATTAGCCTAAATTTCAGGTTTTTTGTTTCTAAAAGTTTTTTGGGTTGAGATAATGGGTTAAACTTTCAAAAGGCACTGGCTGATGTTGAAACGAAGCTCTGTGCAGAATTTCAAGTCAATCCGTGAAGGTGGAAAGGCCTAACTGATTAAGGAGAAGAAGAACAGGTAAGGGTGAAAAACCGGGTTTTTGAAGTTATATAACTCGGCTCCCTTTAAAGATATCGACTTGAATCTTTCAAAAGGCATTTGCTACACTTGAAACGAAGCTCCGTGCAAAATTTCAAGTCAATCGGCGAAGGTGGAGAGGCTGTAGCCTTGACCGACTGAAAAAAGTAGAAAAACATGGTAATTGGTTTTTGAAGTTATATAACCCGGCTCCCTTCAGACCTAGCGACTTGAAACTTTCAGGGCTTTCTCTTATCCACACCAAAAAGATCCAAACCAAATTTCAAGTTGATCGGTCAACTAGGAGCCGAGATATGGCCAAAATTAGCCTAAATTACCCTAAATTTTAGTTTTTGGTCCCTAATTTTTTTTTTTGGTTGAGATAATGGGTTATTTCGTTCAAATGGCACTGAGACATGCTATAAAGAAGGTATGTAAAAAAATTCAAGTCGATTGGTCCTTTTACCCAGGCTGTAGACTCGTCAAAGTGGACAGAATTTTCCTAAAGTTTCTGGTTTTTTGTTTCTAAAACTTTTTTGGGTTGAGATAATGGGTTAAATTTTATATAAGGCTCTGTCTCAAGGTTAAATGAAGCTCTGTGCAAAATTTCAAGTCAATCGGTCAACGTGGAGAGGCTCCAGCCTTGCCTGTCTGAACAAGGAGAAGAAGAAGGAGAAGGAGAAGAACAATCTAAGGCCGTAAAACCGGGTTTTTGAAGTTATGTAGCTCGGCTCCCTTTAGACCTGTCGATTTGAAACTTTCAGGGCTTTCTAATATACACTCAAAGAAGACCCACACTAATTTTCAAGTTGATCGGTCAAATAGGAGCCGAGATATGGATACCTCGAAAACGCGTTTCGTGACGTCCGGTAAACATACACTCGACAGCGTTCGTTTTCTCAACTTCTTTGCTTGGCGGGGCGGAACGCTACCGCGTTCCTAGATCCCTATTTTATTACAGATGTGGTAGACAGCACCCAAACACTAATATACTGGGGGAATAGAAACTTCTATATCTGTGAAGTAACACATTTGTGGAATTTCTCAAGAATTTGTTTATCCTTACTGGTTAGTGATTGTGTGTGTGTGTGTCAAAACGTTTTGTTGAGTGTTTGGGCTAAAACATGATTTCATTATTTTCGTCAACTTCCCAGTGATTGAATATCACCTATACTACTTGACCTTTCATCCTAACACCCCTACAGATTTGGTATCCATTCTAAATTTGACAACACTCTCTATAAATCACGTTTGTGGTCTCCTGTTGAAGGTTGGTGCAGCTACATCCATTGGTGAACAGCCTATCAAAGGACTTATTTCACCAGAAGCTGGAGCAAGAATGTCTGTGGCTGAAGCCCTTACAAATTTGATGTTTGCCAAAATATCCTCATTGCAGGTAAGCAATATCCAGGCAAAGTTTTTTACTCTTGTTCACACGAGTTACCTTATATGATTACCCAATGTTATGTTGTTTTTCCTGCTAATTATACTTACTTTTTTTTCCTCTGTTCCTCCAATTTGAGGATTGTGTCCCTTTACAGTTTCACCAGGCTTCTTTTTTTCTGGGAATAAATTACTATACCTAATTTATTTCGTACTTCTGGATGATGTAATATCTCTATGACTACACTTCCACACCTCCCGCCTTAGATTCAATATCTAGATCTGAGGAGCAACTGACTGTGGAATATTTTACCACACAATATAGGTACAAAGTGTCCATGCCATTTCCCATGTGTCCCTTTCTTAGAAAATCATTTCGGGAGGCCATCTAAGGTTGAAAAATTCTGTAAATAGCAATAAATGCATGCACAATGTAATGGGGCCCAGGCTGGGAGTGTTGCTTCAGACATTATGTTTAATCACTGTCTTATCTTTCAGGATGTCAAGTGCTCAGGTAACTGGATGTGGGCAGCTAAGCTCCCTGGAGAAGGAGCTGCCCTCTACAGGACCTGTGAAGCTATGTGTCAGGTGATGAGTGAGCTTGGTATTGCTATTGATGGCGGAAAGGATTCCTTGAGTATGGCTGCCCGAGTTGATGGGGATACTGTGAAGGCTCCTGGTAAACCTTTATTTCTGCTGATACACTACTCCTTGCTTGTGGATCGGTTCATCAACTCTTACCTACCAGTGAATGTCGATGATTTCAGGAACAATTGTTATCTCTACTTATGCACCCTGTCCTGACATCAGATGCAAAGTGACACCTGATCTGAAAAGTCCATCGTGTGGTGAGAAAGGTGTTCTCCTATGGGTTACATTGTCTGATGAATTGAGATTGGGCGGCACAGCTTTAGCTCAATGTTATTCTCAGATAGGAAACTCTGTTCCTGACTTGGACACCCCTTCCAGACTTCGTGATGGATTTGCCATTACACAAAGACTCATTGCCAGTGAGTCCCGAATTTTAATCCTCGCTACAGTTCTCTGTACTATATAAATACCGTCAAATTATATAAAGTTTCAGTAGGAACTTAATTTTGTTTCAATTTTATTTTTTATCCTCAAACAGGTAAACTGATCAAAGCTGGACATGATATCAGCGACGGTGGATTGATAACATGTTTGTTAGAAATGGCATTTGGAGGCTTGTCAGGAATTGATATTAACCTTCCAAAGTTGAGTGATCCTATTTCAACACTGTTTGCTGAGGAAGTCGGGTGGGTTCTGGAAGTTGCTGAATCTGACAAGAACAAAGTTGTCAGTGCTTATGATGCTGCTTCAATCAAATGTTTACACATTGGACACTCTGTTGGATATGGCGTCAATTCTTTGGTAAGTGAACAATGAGCCTATAAAATATATTTATATTAGGTATTTGCTACAAGGTACCGGTATATGTGTTTGTGTGTATTCATGCACAATAAGCTGAACATGGTTTGTTAACACTTACACAAATTCATGACCACTAACTTACCCTGTAAATAACCAAAAAACTTTTGCCACATTCATATTTTATCAATTAATTTTGTTAAATTCTGAAGTATACTCGATGTAAATAAAAAGATGAAACTATCCATACTTTACTTTTGCGTCAAAAAGGGTTGAACGTTTACAAAAAAAAAAAGTTTTTTTTTCAAATTTAAATCTCAGTTTTTGTTTAAATCATTGTTGCACTTTTGCTAAATGACTACCACAACTTGTTTGAGCTAACTGAATCAAATCTATCCACTTGAATACGCATTCGATTGCCTGTGGTTTAATTCTCATGCTAGCTGTTGTCAGGAGGTATAACTTGACAGAGCCAAATATATAATATTTGGGAGCAATGGTGACTTCGCTCGTATATACATCGATATATATTAAATCGAACTACCATAAGCAAGTTTATTCTTGATTTTAGGTGAAAATTGGTGTTGGGAATTCACATTTAATAGAAGACAAACTCAGCCACTTCTTTCAATCATGGGAAGAAACTAGCTTTCAACTGGATTGCCGCCAAGCAGAAAAACAGTGTGTCACTGAAGAATTTGAGTCACTTACTAAAAGAAAGGGGCCTACGTATGTCAACCGTAAAGTTGTCCAGCCTACCTTCAGCCCTGGCATAAGTAAGAAATGATTCATTTCATGCATATCACCTCTCTGGCGTTTGAAACAGGGTTTGGTGACAAAATTGTATATTGTTATGCAGTGTTTAACGTGTAGTGGTCTGAGGAATTGGGATAACTTGTGGATGATTCAAGTAGCAATTAATGTTCCAGAGACATACAATCAATTAAAAATAACGTTTGTTTTTTACCTGTATAACACTGAAAGTTGTTGGTTTGTAGAACCAAAAGTGGCAGTACTTCGCGAAGAAGGATCAAATGGAGACCGAGAAATGGCAGCTAGCCTACTTATGGCAGGCTTTGATGTATGGGATGTTACAACTCAAGACCTTATTGATGGCAGTGTGACAATGGACAAATTCCGTGGTGTCATCTTTCCTGGAGGTTTCAGTTATGCAGGTTCGATCTTTATGCACCGATGTAATCCTTTAGTGCCTATACATATATAACACTAAGTCCATCAGTCACTAGGACCAAAAAATTATGGAAAAACATGCGCCACACTGGGGGTTCTCCAAAAATTAATTTTAGGCGCAATCATGTGGTTGCGCAACTTTGAGCGTTCATGGAGACGAATTGTGCGGGTTGTTCAGGGATCTAAAACCGGAAGCTCGGAGCCAAAATAATGATGAGACTTTTTAATTAAGTAATTTTTGCAATTGCATTGCTGGTTGAAAATAAATAAGGAAGTTGAAAAATCAACATGTGGTTGTAGTATCGCTACAGTGGTAGAGGAGTCGAAAATTCATAAAATTTTACGTAGAATCAAAATTTTCAATAAAAAAGGGGGATTCTCATGTGAAAATAGCATGCGCCCCAAAATGCTTTTACAATCACATTCAATAATACTCGTATTATCACCATTTCTTATTTAAATGTGGCTCATCTTCCATCATTATGTGTCTGAACTGTGGTTATAATATTATAAATACAGATATATTTGTACAATTGTATGTGTTTCGTTAGATGTTTTAGGCTCTGCCAAAGGATGGGCTGCGTGCCTATTATTCAATCAAGACATAAAACAGCAGTTTGATGCATTCGTTAAGAGAAAGGATACCTTCAGCTTGGGAGTGTGTAATGGCTGTCAGCTTATGGCATTACTAGGCTGGGTTGGAAAAAGGCCTAATGGTAATCACAAACATTTATTACCTTTCTAATTGAAACTGTTCTGGTTTAACTGAAGCAATAAAATACCTATTTTCTGCTTTCTAATTGTTATATTAGGATTCATGTGCGATTCATTGGCACAAAAAAGGAATGCACCGCAACAACTAACATAATATTATCTCACATTATGGACATGGTGATAGGGTCGAAATGGCCTGTTATGGTATTTATTGTACGATTGACATTGATATGGGTACTCCAAAGTGCCATCGTATTTTCGTCTAACCTGAATGGATTCTGCTGGAACGCAAAACATTTCCCAATTGTTTGTTAAAAACTGTGCTATGTATTTCAGATGCTGATGGTAAAAATGGAGTTCTTCTTGAAAAGAATGCTTCTGAAAGGTTTGAATGCAGGTTCAGTACTGTCAAGTTTGAAAAAAGTCCTGCAATTATGTGCGATGGAATGGAAGGATGCATTCTTCCTGTATGGTTGGCTCATGGAGAAGGTAAATTTGTCTGTTTTAATTTATGCGAATCGATATCTCTGAGGCGTTAACAATGACCATATAAATGATTAAAATTGTTTTTGCAGGACGCTTTACGTACAGAGACAACGAAACCAAGACATACTTGAACTCCAATGGTAACATAGCTTTCCGTTACGTGGATGATGAAGGGTTGCCAACTGAATCCTACCCAATGAACCCAAATGGCAGTGAAGGTAGGCCTGTCATCTTGTTTTGTAACTCGTCTGTATTTTACTTCTTTCCTGCATGCATGATTCCTTTAAAACCTACTTCTGAACTGGTTTCATTTCATGGGTTTTGTGCCGGTTATTCAGGTGGAGTTGCTGGGATCTGCTCTGATGATGGTCGCCATTTGGCATTTATGCCTCATCCTGAGAGATGCACGTTGATGTGGCAGTGGCCATACGTAACTCCTGCACTTGATGAACAAATCAACTCTATAGAATCACCATGGATGCAGTTGTTCCAGAATGCTTTTAAGTGGGTGAGCAAAAACTCATAGAGCTCTCCATATCACATGACACCTGGAACAGCTAGCAATTGAAAGAACCCCCACTACAGTGCCATATTCTTCAATGATTTCTCTATGAAAGCCTTGACAGCAATTGAATAATAAGAATAATCTTTATGATTCCCAGATATACACTAAACATTGTGGTGTATTTTTCTACAATTATAGTTTTGTACATTTTCTAGCCACGTTTCAATTTTTCCCAGAATCCAACACCCACCTCTGTCACTTATTGGTGAAAATAGCCTAAAAAGTGAACGTGATGAATATCATCTTATCTTAACAGAAAAACAAAATTGAGTTGATTCATGTGACATCCAGACCTATAATCTGCATAGGGATACAATAAAACAGAAGAAATAATTCAGTTGAATATTTTTTTTAAACATAATATTATTATAAAAGTTGAGTACACGATTAAACTATTCTTTCGGAGATCTATGTATTTACACACATTAAAAACTGCAAGCCTCATCCATTTTAGTTGAATGGGGTATAACTAACACATTCTAGACCGATTGAAAAATAATTATTCAATCGAGTACACTCATGAGATCTTCAAAATAAATAGGAGTTAATGAACACTTTGATAAATAATAAGATACACAAAAATCAGGTGGGGACTCCTAGTCGCTCAAGTTGTATGCTAGTCACTGAAATAAGTGAAACGTCATGTTTTGGTCATAATAAATGTTGTTACAATGACATCTGAAATATTACATGAAAATTTTAAAGAATGAAATATTAAATGTTGTAATTAGCAATTTGTATAAACATATTTGCAGCAGAATCCGGCCTGGCCTTTTCCCTGTGGTTGATAAGGCCAGATGATTCAAATACTGAATCGCGCACTCTCTTGAGTGTCCTCACAGAAAAATTTCCATGGTATTGTTTTGCGATAAAACCTTGCAGACTCCTTTGAAATTTGAACGAGACTAGAGTGCGTTCCATTCGTAGTTTGGTGTTCTTGAAACTCACCCCTTGGCGCCTATAATTCTGAACCTCTTTCCTCCCAATAAAAACGAACCCACCACCGGGAATTAACAGTTATCGGTCAATTACGATGTTTTATAAAATTATATTGAGACCATCGTAGGGGAAAAGAGTATATTTTTCACTTATTTTTGACTAAATAAGGGTCTCAGTGTGTCATGAAGCATGCATAAGAAGACAACTTTCAGGCCTGAGCGAAGGCAGCCTTGGGAAAAAAGGGGATCTCTGGGCAATGGACTGAACGACTCGCGAAACAAATAGGTAGCTGAAGACAGAAAATGGAATGTGAATTAGTCGGCGTTAGGAAGAAGGTACTGGTACTCTGGTACTGTCAGATGAACACAGTATCTATACCAGAGTATCAAAGTACCACAGTACGAGTATAGTAGGGTAAACGTACCAGTAGCTGACACTGCTCCAGTTATAAGGATCCACGTCCTCGAAAATCACTGTTTTAAAAATTGGCGGCTTCGGTTGGCATTCCGTTATCGTTTGTTGGCTTTGCCTGCTTCAATTTGGGCGTTAATAGTGCCTAGCAACACAAATTGTTCGGTTAGTTCGTTCCAATCGGTGGGCAGTACCACCTGAGTTGCCATATTCGATAAGGACTCAGGAGTAAGTTTATCTTTTTAGCTATTCATTGATGTTGTTTGTTGCGTGTTTTGTGTTATTATCAACACCAGGGCGTAGGATATATTGTGTTCCATGCGTTTTAACCTTGGTTTTTCAATTTACTTGGAGGATTTAACGGATGTCAGGCATGAAATCGGCATTTATCTCGTAGTTGACAGGCTCTGTCAGAAACTGGTACATCCGACAGTTTTCTTCAAACCTTCCTATTTCTTATTTCATCATTCTTGGTAGCTGCACCGGGTATGCCAATGAACGTGATTTTCGACGCAGATTTCATTTTTCAGTGCCTGACAGGGGGTGTTAAGTACTGGATCAACACATGTCAGCTACTGGAACATCAGCTAGGTACCCTCCTTTTTTTCTTTTCTCGAATATTTTCTACTGCTTCATCGGCTGCCAAGATGTTCAAGTATGCTCCAGAAGATATGCAAACGGCCCTTGATGACTTTCGAAAGGGGATGAGTGTAGCGGGTGCTGCTCGTAAATGTGGCGTACCACGAATAACCCTGCTGTACACAGCACGAGGGAAACACCCAGAAGAGCGTAAAATGGGTCCAACATCTTTTCTTTCCACTCAATTTCAGACTTTGACGAGGAGAAAATATCTACCAACCCCTCGAGATGATTTAGAGGGAGTTTTAGGGTGGGGGGGGGGGGAGAATTACCCATAAATTCCAAAACTGAAGCAGTTTAACAAGCAACATCTCATTTCAAAGGATTTATTTTACGCTGAACACGATGGTGAAATCAGATTTGCGATATCTCATCCCGTTCTCAAACAGGATCACTTTGGATATGAAAAACATGGTTGACACTTGAGATGTTCTTCATGGTTAGTCTCCTCTAATTTGATAACGCAATGAGATATCGAAATTGTGACTTCACCATCGTGTTCAGCGTTGAAAAATCTATAAGCTGAGGGGGATTTGGGGAGTTTGAAGAGAGGGGGGAAACATTACCCATAAATTCGAAAATGAAACAGTCTCACAAGTAACACCTCATTTTAAAGGTTTTTTAACGCAGAAAACGGTGGTGAAATCAGAATAATTCTGATTTCCAAGTTTCTTCATCTTCAACGTGGTCCAGATTAAGAACGGAATAGGATATCGTAATTATTATAATTATAATTTACGGATTATTTAAAATGTAATGAGCTAGTTAGAAAAGTTGTTTTACCAGAAAAATTCAAGATCGCGTAGATTGGACCAATGATGGCCAGCCTTGAAATTCGAAAAATTTTCCTTAACATGTCAGCCACTGGTACATTTACCCTAACATGGGACAGGAAATGTCACCTCTGACCAGCCGAAAGAAAAATGAAAGATTTTCTGTGGTCAAGGCCAGGAAATGATCCCTCCCATCGTATTCACAGTTTGAAACCAGGAACGGAATAAATGGAGGAGGGTTACAAAATGGGCTCTTAGAATCACAACTACTTCTTCTATGGGGGCTTAAGGAGCGTTTGGTTGAACAACAAATCAATTGGAAAAAAGCCAAAGTGGTGTCCACAGCAGACAGACAGCATTTTTTCATTCCAATAAGCTTTGAAGGAGCTTTGGGTTGGCGTAAAATTCCAAATGTTCATTATTTAACACGATGCACCTACATTTCCAAAATGAAATTATATTGGTTCACCCAGAGGAGAGCAAAGGCCTCAACATAATCCTACTTAATATTTCTTGGATGGGAACTGAAAAATTTGAATGCTGTCACTGCATTAATGTGAAAATTAGAAAAATCATGCTGAGAATCAAAGAGTATTAGAGGAACTGAGTTGCTAGTCAGCTGCGTTTTACTATCACCTATGCGTGGTCTTTAGTCTGATGTGCTGAATGTGACATCTGAGTATTCATCCGGATTGAGTGAAGTGCTGATGGTGGATCACCTTGCACGTAGCTTATCCAAACGGGATTAAATAACTAATTTTAAGATCAGGAACGCAACTCCATCCAATTCAGCCAATACACTATTAATGGTCAGAAGAAAGAGAAGTCTCCCAATATTTGAGCCATTCCACAGGCCAGAAGAGGGCGAGAGTTTTCAACATTGTTCTTTTCATTTAAAAATGTTTTGTCCAACTTTTTTGCGATGCTTCTTTTTCTTAGAAATATGAGGTAGTTTTATATCTAGTCTCCGTGTTTACTTTTTAAGTGCGTTGTAACCCTGAGAAAATGATTGAGAAAAAAGATTGGATTGTTGGGACTCTACCATTATGAAACACTAACAAATATCCAACTGTGCAACGTAATTTTGTCCCTTCAACGTTTTAGATCTCACTGGGTCCAGTCTTTGGAAAATCCACGCCCGGATGATTGTTGATACGCATATAGGCCTGATGCAGGGATGCCTGTGTGTTTATAATAATGTTCCGGTTTGCTGAAACTGCAGTACCTAGTTTCAAACCCATCTGTCATCAATTTCCAACTACAGTAAAGTAAATAAATCAATGAGGAAATTTCCATTTAATTAACAACAAATGTAGAGAGTAGAGAAGATGGAGGGACAAAAAAATCCTAGTTTTCTATTCTCCAAAGCCTGTGAAGTGGGCCCTTTTCACAATTTCAGTCAAATAATCAGGTCGTCACTGACATGTTATAGAGCTTTTTAAGAGGGTCATAAGTAGGTAACTGACCCACAGATAGATAGTGTCAGTTTGACTATTTCACTTATCCCGTCTCCTGTGGTAGTAATTCCACCTGTCAACTAGCTGAATGGGCTAGCTTTTGTTTTTTGCTTCACCATTAATTAATTGATAATTATAAAAACAGGACAACTTTTATATAACAATTTTATCACCAAATCATTTGTTACATGATTATGCTCACATAAATGCATATATTTTGATTTGTATACAAGGTTGATGTTTGTGATTCGTGGAAACACTTTTCAATCCTTGCCATTTGTCAGTCTGCAGTTTACGGCTCGCTTCTCTTTGTTCCCAAAAATATTCCGTATCTACCAGTTAAATTTTACGATGTGGATGAAAATTCTGTTTGGTTATGTTAAGTAATGTAAAATTGTTTTGGTTATGTAATGTGGTGCTCGTGGTCTGTTTGAGATCATCTTACTTCAAGCATTTTTCGAGTTTAATCATGACTATGATCTTACAAAATGCTGTACATGTGGAGAAGGGTACGGCTATACTGTATTTTTCCTCTATCTAGTATTTTTTGGTCACAAATTGCGGTGGTAATTTCCAGTCCTTAAATTGATGGGTGCATAAAATCACATTATTTTAAATTATAAAATCAAATTATTTCTCCAATAAACTGTAACACAACCAATCTACTCACTAATTCGTAGGTTTATATATTGTGTGCACTTTGTTTGTGGCTCTACAGTATATGTTTTGGAAGTTAGATATAAGCAAACCCCCCTTTGATAGATAGGTACCAACCCAGCATTCTGCCAAAGTGCAGCTGGGCATGGATGCTGCATCAATTCTGGAAGAACTTGTTGACTTCTTCACAAAACAACGAACGGTAACACACAACAATGACGTAACAACAACCACGGGAAAATGTAAATGCAAGTAATAATAAAGGTAAGTTATCATAGAAGTTAATATTTTTCCTGGTTGGACTAAGGTACTTGTACCTATCCATCAGTACAATGCTCTGCGCAATTTCAAGTCGCATTTAGAACCATTCAAGGTCAAAATCTTTTCAACTCGCATAAATATTTCTAATCCTTCCAAACAGTTGAAATTTAAGTCTCTGGTGTAAGGTAACAATAAAGTAGGTAGTGATGGTTCACTGAACCTATAACTAAATTCGTGCAATTTAAATAGCCCACCAGAACTATCTGGGTTTCGATACAATATAAAATGTTGAGTCATATTCTTTGAACTTGTAGTTAGATACTATTATGTCTCACAATATACACTAAAGACCAGCCTCACCTCCTCAAGTTGAGACCAGGCTTGACAGCTGTAGGAGTACATCACTCTAAAATGTCTTTCATTCGTGTCGTTATCAAACATTTGCACTGGAGGAAGTGAACACTGCTCAAAGAACGTGAACAAACTATTTTTTATGTAATCTAAATAGTATAGGACATGAATTGCAACTTCAGGGTAAATGTCATGGATTTTAGTAAAATGTTTTCATTACAAGGCTGTATGTACTTTGGGGGGCCAAATTATTTTCAATCTGTCCTTGTCATCCCAACATGGGTAGTTTTTCCAATTTAATTTTTTCAAATATCATTTTTTGTTTGTTTAATTTTAAAACTCAACTAAGCACTTTAGCACAGATGTTTTATGAGACGAATCCAAACCATTTTAAAATAGTGCTGATCCAAGATGGAGGGGGGAGGCACCATCCTATTGTTTGATCAAATGGACCGAAAATCGATAGATAAATCAATTTGGATTCTTCTGAGATTGCTTTTTTTTTAAAAATTGTTGAAGGGAAGATTACAATTGTGGGTTCAAACTCAAAGTCGCAAAACATGATCATAGAAGAATGAGCAAAAATTAAAATGTTGACTGCAAAACTAAATGCCGTTCCAGAGACGGAGGAAAATGCATTTTTTGCGGCGCGGGTCTTGGCACTAAATTCATGTCATTTACTTTTTGGACTCACCTACAAACATTTTTTTTTTACAAGTCACATTATGATAAACATACAAGTACTTAAAGCTACCTATCATCTTCTTAATGAACACAATTTTATTGGCAAAATGAGTAGTTTACATCCTGTAAGCCCCTGGAAGATTGGACGGGAACTTGTCTAATTCTTTCTTTATTGCTTCTATGAGTGGAACTGCTGGGTCTGTAGGTTTCAGCATGGAATCTGATATTATCCATGCAGGTTCGAGGTTTGGTTTATGGAATGGACCTGCTGACAAGGGCCGCGGCGGAGCCCTTGGCGCGGGTGGTGTTGAAGTAGGAGTCACTCCCCACGCTCCCCTGGGCGCAGCAGCAATCCCTGCTGTGGCAGGTCTTCCATCGCTCGTTTTAGGCCGCAGTTTTTTTTCGGAAGTTAAGGGGTCAACAGGCCTGCAAATCAAAGTGATGGAGCGAATGTGGATGTGAACGTGGAAGTTGGGAAGTTACTTGGGGAGAGTCGCGCCGTTTCAAATTGATTTTCAATCACGAATCATTGCAATTGAACAAGAAAAGCATTTACTCTTTATCAAATTTGTTGGTGTACGTTTCAAGATACGTAGTAGGTACGCGTATCCAAATATCAAATGTTATAAAAAGGGACCCTATTGTACTTCACCCCGAATTCTGCCCGATGGGAGCTGGACACTTTCCAGGTAATATCTGAGAGATGCTGCGACATAGTTCGGTACCACAAAGCCAACATTTGATGTGATTTAATAAAATAGCTCAATTCTTTGAAGACCACCTCCCCAACCGTGCCGGGATTTAGAGGGGTTAGAATGGTACTGTAGCTCTTGTTCAAATTGTAACCCCCCAACAGGATGACGTTGGGAAGGAGGAGGATGGAGTTCCAATTACTAGAGAAGAAATCACCGCTGCTGTGTAGCTCTTCAAAAGAGCAATCCGTAAGCATTTTCTGAGTGATGTTGCAGCCTCATTCAACATCTTCAACTGTTTTGAACGTTATTTGTGGAACGTCTTGTCCCCCCCCCCCCCCCTCTGCTCGATCAAATTTCGTATTGGTATTTCGTATTCCTTTCCTCTCACCAAACAACGCTGTTACCTATTAGAAGAAGCAGATAAATTAAGTAAGTAATATTAATTATTAATATTACTTACTTATTTATCTACTTTTCTACTTCTTCTAATAGGTAACAGCGTTTTTTGGTGAGAGGAAAGGAAATTAATCAAGGAAGGAAGGAATTAGTCAGGAAACGGAGATGGGCACCGGCCTTTCTCCTTTCTTGAGGACACATAGCAGCAAACCTACCCAAGCCTAGTATGGGCGGCCTTCACTTGTCATGTAGTGCATTCGCAAATTGCTTCAGGAATGCGTGGAACTTCCTATGCCCTGCTCCATTGCTCAATGCATGGTTTTTTCTCAATTGATTACATAGATTAGGTACATTGATAATATTGCTCTACTAGTAACGAAAATAGTGAAGTAGGTATGTACATAACTGTTATGTACATACCTACTTCACTATTTTCGTTATTTCGACCATATTCATTTTGAATTATTCTGCACACAACTTTTTTCTACACGCTTTATTCATTCCAGACAAATACCTCTTGACTCGAAGTTACTTGATTAAGAGGCACCCACTAGGTAGAATACGTAAAATCCTAATATCGAATTAAAAAAAAAAAAAAAACCACTGCAAATTCTTCTACAACGGTATATTACTTTCTATATAGATCACCGTTCTACCTAGTATTCTATGAAATAATTAGAGGAGTGAGCTGAAATGCTGCTATTTCGTTACCAGGTTATCATCTCGGTGTGAATGGAGGGATTCCGTAGCTAGCCAATAACCTAAATAGCTCACTAGTACTCTCTACTGTTTTTCAACTAAGTTTCCTAAATACTTACTTATTAATTTATTTGATATTATTTTACCGATTTTTGGTTTAATATTTCAACCTATGAACCTATGGAATCAGAAACAAAAAATGATAATACAAATAAATTCAATTCCCCTACAAAATTGGTGGTATTTACTTTTCACGAATCAAAAACCTGCTTTCACGTGGGTTTGTACGTAGAATAAAAAAAAGTTTACTATACATTAAACAAATTAAACTAATCCCCTCCGCACGCGGTGGATAGTTACCGACTCTCCTCCCCAACACTTGAAGAGGACCATCTGTCACCTTATCGAAGGAGCACAATTATTTTGACTAATTAGGTACTCCAATTATTTCGTCCTCTTATGTACCCCCCCCCCCCCTTTACAATTTTTTCCGCTCTAACATTGTTCGGTGCATTTTATTTCTAAATCAAACATTTGGGATTTGTAGAGACGTCCTTCTGACCAATAGTAGCGAGAGAGCGAAAACTTTCGGCAGTATTAGGTAGTTACGATTTTGTTTGCAGAACAGTTAGACTTGTTTCTATAACTACTTGAAATGAGGAATCACACCAATGTATAGCTACATATATTCTTTATCACCGAGGAAAACTCACATAATTACCGCAGACTTTGCTCTCCCGTACACGTTATGAGAAGGTGTTCCATCTTCGTCTTCGGGAGTTCCACTTCGGCTTCCAAAAAGACTGAATGCGTCGTCCAATAATTCGTGAAACCTTCTCCTCATTTTTCCAACACTGGGCTCAGCTTCTGCTATTTCTTCGTGTTCTGTAAATTGGTCAGGTTATTGATTAGATAACGAATTCCATTTTGTGCCTATTGAGGCCAAAAACCTGTTTGGAGTCCACAGATTCTATTAGACACACAACAATTATAAGGGGGAGAAGAAAAAAACTGAATAAGAAGGTGAAATAAAATTGCCATTTCTAGATCCATTGAAACAGAGTTATTATTAACCTTTTTTATTCAGTCTATGACAATGGAGATCCCACACTAGAGGACCAACAACACCAGGGTCCTGGGATGCGCTACTGTGCCTGGACAGAGGCGGGTTTTCCGGCTCCAGAACATTCTCCAATGGTCCAGGGATAGGCGCTCCCCTGAAACATGATACCCGCAACTATGACTTCCGTCGATAAATTAAGGTCCAGAATTTTATTGCTTTTCAGGAACCATACCTAGGAAATGCCTTGACAGATGGCATTGATAGGTAAGAATTGGGGCTGGAAGGCTTGTGCCTGGGCCTCGGTTTAGGCATCTCGTGAGGAGGCGAGTCCAGGCGTTGACTTGTTCCTGCATCCAGAGACTCAACGCTCTCCCGGTCGCTATCAGGACCATCCACGTCATCTTTTTTCGGACTCTGATACAAATAAACATTAAACCACGTTAGCTGCATGTAATGGAACAGATTTTCATGGCAATGGGGTTTGCTGGGGGAATTCGATAAGAAAGAAATCAGTGTTGAAATAAAGAATGTGGAGTAGGGGGGCGTAGCACACTGGTATTCATAACGTCTCGACATTTACACTATAAATCGGTTTGGCCGTTAATTTTGGTTTATTATATTCAATAACGAACCATTAAAATCAACCATGAGAACAATTCTTTGACCCTCCCTCAAAATTAGTTGGTTCACGGTCCAAGATACGTAGAATCCGAAATTCAAATTTAAAAAAATCCGAGAAAAATTGGAGAAAATCCTTAAAACTTCTCATAATTCCAGGTCAATACGAACAGGGAATAAAACAGGGATTGCAATGTTCAAAACACATTATCTTGGAAACATAGAATGAAGCGGCATAGTTTTTATAGAAATTTGAGTAGATTTTGATTCAGAAAATTCAGAGAGAGAGAGAGAGAGAGAAGAACACCCGGAGTGTGGTTGTACAAAAGAAATCATGAAAAAGGGGCGTGAATTAAACGATCGTTCTTTAAGGCAATTTCTATATTGAGGAACATCTAATTCATGCAATACGTGATTTTGTGATAATCTAGTTTCTTGTTTTGAGATACTTTTCGGGCTTATAGAAGAAAAATAATTTTAAATATTTAATGAATAATTTATAATGCATTCAAACAAATTAGGTACCTATGAATATTTCATCATTTATACAAATAATTGAAAACTGATATCACTAGCTAGTAACTAACTACTCCGCGAACGAACGCACAAATATAAGCTAATATTTCGGCGCATTACGTTACAAAAGTGTTTCTGTTAGGATCGATTTATACGATTGTAGATGTATGTATACAGGCATTGTTCTGATCTATAAGATTGTAGATGTATGATGTTGTAGATGTACCTATGTATGTAGATGTTCTGATCTATAAGGCAACGTTATGAGTCTAGTCATTACAAATACATGTGCAATGACTAGACTCATGACATTGCCTGTATTCCATTTTACGCAATTCAAGACAATTATTGCCACCTTGTCCAAGACATAAAAAGTCGTGCTTTGAATTTCATGACAGTAGCGACTATCAGCGCGTGACAGAGCTCATAAAAATTGAAATTCTTAACATTACTGGTTTCAGATTAATCCACGGAGGTTTAATGTTCTGGTGAAGGTTCAATTCTGGTTTACTTCTGTGTTTACTGACCTTGGAAGCATGAGGCGAATCTTGCTGGAAGCCCATGTTGTCCTTTCCAGAAGACGTTGTTTCTCTGTTAACGATCACGGAGCGTTCTGAAGACCTGGACTTTTTCTTGCTGAAGCTGAAGAGGAAGAATAGGAGTAGGAGGAGTATGAGGAGGATCGTCGAGATGCTTGCGCCGACTATGAGCCAAACGTCCCTCTCGTTGGAGGTGGCTGGCACGACAGGTCTCAGGAACGCTACACATAACAACCAACTGTAGTGACGGACTCGGCTTGATCAATAGATTCATCAATCTGTCCCTTCAATCTCGAATCTACTAACTAATCCCCTTAATTCCACTCCTAGCTCTTCTTAATTACTTCCGCACACAGGATTGGTGTTAATAAATAGAAAATTAAATTGAGATCATTCTTCTGCTTTTTTTGGACACTTTTTTGAGGCCATGTTTTTTGGGCACTCCGAGGGTATGCTATCTACCGATCCCGTTTTACCTACCGGGTGAGGCCAGTTACCAACTAAATGATGATGATGATGATGATGACTAGTTGGACGGAGTCAACTCGTCATATAGGTACCTTTAGTTGCTAACTTGCCCGCTAAATAAAACAGGATCGGTAGATAGCGTACGCTGGCAGCAGGTACCGCTTACTTGAAGTTTTTTCATCCAATAAAACTCTTCAGAGATATCCACATTTTAATTTTTGGTGTATAGGGACGGAGGAAGGCAGGGAATCAAGTTTGGATATCGAAATAAGATATGCTAACATAGCTAACATAGTAGGTACATGGCTAACTTTTACTTCTGAGGTATATTTCTATACAAAAACCCCGGAAGGGATTAATGGGTGCAATGACGGTTATTAATGAATTGTTGGGTTCAGGTACATTTTAGTCTCGACAATAATTATTAACTAATTAAATAATTATAATTATACAACAATTATTGTTGGCAGGGATGGGACTAGTGGATATCGATGATATCATCCAAAAATGATATTATGTTCAGCTGGTCTAATCGGCACCTATGTAACGTGTGATTACTTCAGCTATCAAACACATTTGAAATTAGGAAACGCCGTCAAAACGTCGTTGACGGTGCCCAAACTAAATAATTTTTAATCGCTTCCATTTCACCAAATTCTATTCGTCCTACTATAACAACTGTCTCGAATAATCAGTATCTTTGAATCGGATTCGCATTTTCAAAGATCTTTCCAAAATTTTCATATTACGATGAGGCAAAATTGCTTTAGTTGTAGCAGTGGTACGTAAAACATAAGGGAAGTCGTGTGACCAATTAGGTCTACTTTTGTTCTTGTGAATTTGTGAATTTACGATTATAGTTACTGTATGTCTGCAAAATGGTTCAATTTTCATTATAAAAATAAAAAGAAGAAATCAAGCGTCAAGCAAATTTTATACAGTGAAAGTTTTCAGATTGAGGTGCTTTTATTGATGCCTCGTTCAAATGATTTGAAATTTAGTATACTAAAAGTATTAACTTATTTGAAAATGAATGGGTTTCAAGTGAAAAATGGTTGCACTGCCGCAATGGAGTGTTCATATCGTTCGATAGTGTTTTGGAAGAGACTTGAAGATAGCGTATACAATTTCGAATACACCATTTGACTAGCCTCCGACCGGGTATTACTACTAATAATTGATTCAATGCATTTTTCGAAATATTTAGCAGGGCAACCACTAGGAAACTTATTTGTTCAGGATCTTAGCACAGGGGACGCTCAACATTGAATACCTGAGTTTCATTTGATTAAGCTTACGTTCAGCTTTGGTGAGAACGGGAAAGCCAAGCTGGGCAGTGACTTCGTGATCCCCGACGAGCTTCATGTCTTGAGCCGCCACTGCAGCGTCCACAGCCTTGCCAGCAACCCGTACAGTGTAGATGAGCTCCAGCGCTGAGCCCCCAGCACCACCTGCGCTCACCTTGTGCACTTTCACCGACACTGTTTCTCGCCTTTCCCGTTTCAAACTCTTCCCATTATGTTTGTCGAGGCCCAAGTGCCTTTCTTGTTGTCTGGAAAAATAATTAACAGCGCGTGTGCAGGGTTCCGATAGAAAGTAAATCGACAGTGAAACCATAATTGCCTTAGGCACTCTGGTTGGATTTATTTAATCTGAATGTCAGGTTATACATAGTTTCTCGTACATTCGGTTTTTTTTTGCATTGACACTAAAGACTACCCATCTTGTGAAGTTTCAGCATGTCCATGTACCTACAGCATGTTCCGTGGAGGTTGCTTTCTGTGCTGTGGGCAGTATTTTTGCTGCGCTACAACCTGATTCCTCCACTTAGTGTTTGCTGTTCCTTAGACATGAATAGTCAGAGCTAGATGCGAGCTTACATATGATCAAGCTGCTCAATAGAAAAATACAATCAGATGTCCTCCGCCACTGGGATAGTGTTCTTTCGATGATCGAACAGCATGCTCTTCCTTCTATAATTTGACAATGTCCTCACATCGAGATGTAATTTAGTGGACATACGTTTGAGGGTTAGTCTCTACCTACAACCTCACCGTCAAGCTGTGGACATGCAGAAACCTATCGATAGACACTCCAGCGGTAGATATCAAACTTCATTTTCCATTCACACTCTGCTCAGACACTAATGTTGTGTGCGAAGATAGGTTACGATGCCACCAATCGCTACACGCCTTGTGAATGGCATTGTTACAAAACCTCAAGCCTTTGCCTTACCATCCAACCATTTTCACCTCCGGATGTCCTAATACTGAGATTAAGACAGTCGTGATGAGACAGAAAATCTCAAGAGTCTTTCTAGTACCCAACGACACATTTTTAATGACACATCAGTTGTTATTTGTAATTTCTACTAGGTGGGACAACTCAACACATACGTCATTTACGTAAGCGATACAGTCATTTAGTCCCTCCATCACCGGATAATGAATTTGAGTAAGTACCCTCTGGTAGGGAGGATTCTATCGGTACCAGTATACGGAGGTGTAGATGAGATTAGAGATGAGATGAGATTACTTCGAGATACTTCGACGCTATTGGAGATGATGAACCTTCGGCGTTTTCTTACAACTTTTCTCGAGCCATCACCATCTCAAATACCTCAAATTTCCTTCCGTTTATTGAGAAGTCCATGACGGCCGTTATATGTTTAATCGTATTATAATCAACAATCATACTTAGGGCTTCACTAACCTATGGAAAGCGGTTGTGTAAATTCGAGCCAATCGCTGCTCAAATACGGCGGGCGAGAGCTCCAACGCTGAGCTGTTGGCTTCAACGACCGTCAACAGCCAATAACGTTGGTCAGGAAGGTCGGGCCACGCGGGAGCGACCGATGACGACGGCTCTACTTCCTTGAAATTCATACAATTTGGTTGTGATAGGAATTCGCGGTAATTTTAATACACTATAAACTTGATTAATGAGGTACCTATTCAACTACATATTCTTTTCTGAAATACACCATTCCGCCATCAAATTGAAATGAGGTAAAAACACTTGGGGAATCCTCGTTTAAGTCAATTTTATAAATTTTGAATGTACCGTAATGAAGGAATTTGAAAAATGTGGGAGTAAAACTGTTGAATACGTTTTGGATGAATGGAGGTGAAAATTGGATCATCCAATAGGTGCTAATGTGGATCATGTTTGCGAATATAACTGCAATTAACATTGGAATCTACTCCCCGTTAGTTATGTTATTTGTTGAACTTTTTATGTACACTTCTGTGGGTTCTGACTGTCCAAAATGTCTATTTTTAGTAAAGTATTATATTTGACTCACTATATATTTATGGAAATCATTCAAACCCTGGACGATTTAACCTTCTTGAGGGCATAACCTACATTGTTAGGTACCTACCTTTATTGTCGGAGTTGCAGAGATTTGTAGGCAGTCAGACCCTGAACAGGAAGCGCTGACTGGTGTTGGGAAGACTGGTGTTTGATAAACCGTGGTGAGGACGGTTGTCGTCATGAAGATTGTGGTGGTCGCCCAGGTGGCGTCAGGATGTCCATCTCCCGACCCATCGCCTGAACCGCTCCAGAAAAAGTCCTCAACTCTGTAGTTTCTTCTCGGTTCATCTTCCACATAAGCCCCTGGAAATGTTAATACGAATTGATGACCGGCTGGCCGCGGATGTAAGCACAACCGCATTAGCACCAAAAGCGTTTGAGCTCAGAGGAGCAGTTGTTGCCTATTCATAAGTCTGCATCCTTTATTTTGCGGCCAAGCCCAGCGCTGACAACAAATTGAATCATCACAATTGCATGGGGTGAACCAATATTGGTATATTGCAATTTAATTTGACGGGGTGCCACATAAATTAAACTAAAAACTATGTCGTGCTATTAGAATTTTTCTAAATTTTCAAATTTGATTTGAGCACCTTTCCATTGACCTTGGGATATATAAACTTTCAAGGATCATTGTGGGGTTGGTCCGAACCCGTAAACCAAATTTTGTGATTTTAGCACAACGTCTCACCCAATCTCTCCACTGGCTTTATGGTCAAACCAAACGCAATTCAGAAAATGAGCCCTCCACAATCTTCTGAAATTTATGCAGCCTAGAATACAAGTTATTACCAAAACCCGGGTTCAAAAGAATAGTGTTTTCTCTTTTCCCAAATCAAGATTTGATTGTTTTGCGGGTTACAATGAATTCTGAACGAGATTGAAATCATCTAAGAATTTCAAATAATCAATTGAAAGGATGGAACTTGAATAATCGATTGGTTCATGTCACATTGGACTGACAGAAATCTAAACCAGAACATGAAAGGCGAGTCTCGCGCTTCACGAATCAGAAGCTTACGAGAAAAGAAGTGTACCAGAAGTGCTTTTATTTATAGTCAAAGGATTGCTGTAACGTGTCAACTGGCAGTTCAAGCGATGCTCCTCTACCCTCACTTCTCCCTGAGTCACGATAGAAATACATAACGTTCTGGGTTATTCCAGTGGCTCTCCCTTTTGTTGTTATGCTCATTGAACGAGAACTGTTGGGCACAAAATGAGGTTATTTCTTCCGATCTCAACCTCAATTACCCACTCCATTTATGTTCCAAAACATTGCGAAATCACGGCATCTTGAATTGGCTTCGATTTTCCGTCATCTAAACTATAATAGTTTCAACGGATAACTGAATCCCCCATAATTACTACTGATACTGCCCAGCGCTGCTTGTATGAACTCCTGATTGTAGCGTCATAAAGCACCTGTAAGTACTACCTATTACACAGGCCCATAAAAAAGTGGTCTGTTCTTTTGAGGAGACCCACCTATTCTTATGCATTTTTCGACGCTGAATCAGAATCTGTACTCAAATATCCCAGTCGATTTTGGGGAGATAATCTCGAAAAACCCAAAAAAATTTTTTGTTAAGTCAGAGGAAGAACAAACGGTGAAAGGATCAATTTGATTTCAGATTTGGATTCTACGGGAAAAATACGTCGAAATTGTTATTTCAAAAATTTTTTAGACGTAGATTAACCTATGATATAGCACGGAAACCGGCGCTGCATCGGAAATGTCGTAATTTCGCAATTTCGTTATGTCGTAATGAAACTCCAATCCTATCATCAAAAAATCAACTTTCAGTCCTGGAATTCAACTACCAGTGGTTTTTAGGATCGCTGATCACGAATATAAAGTCAGATTTGTAATTTAGTCACTCCAAAAAGCGCTTATTGGCAGTGACGTATTGCTAGCATTTAGAGCTAGCGAGATATTGTGGTTTATGTGGTTAGCTTAGTGGTATTGCCTTGAAAAACAACCCAAAGGGCACAGTGCTAATAAAGCAACATCATTTTTTATTATTTGTTCATTCCGGCTCAGCCGATTTTGGGGAATTTTCAAAATAAACCGATACATTTGATACATCGCTGCCGATAAGCGCCCTTTGGAGTGACTAAATTACATATCTGACATTATATTCGTGATAAGTGATCCTAAAAAAACCCCTGGTAGGTGAATTCCAGGACTGAAAGTTGATTTCGGTTTATTATCGAAGATAATGAACCATTGGAATCGACTAAAGAAAAAGACATTTTTTTTAGGTCGGTTTCTTCAACCAAGAATGATCTTGTTCGAACACATCGAAAAGAAGTCGTGAGTTTGACCCAACCAGATATTCTAATTTGGTACTTTTCAATTGGGCATTCCGGATATCAAAATGGCCGGTATTTCTTCAACTGATTTGTTCCCATTGTATTTTTCATCAGCTTGCCATCCCAATGCGGCACTCGATACTCAGGTGGAATGAAATCCGTCTTGAAACAATTGAAAGATATTTTGAATGGAAGAGATTTCAGTGGATACGCTTTGCGTCACAAGTAGGTACATCTCACTGTGTCCCGACTGAGACTGAAATCTTCCAGACATCCTCATCTCTCTGAATAACTGATAACTGAAGCAAGTAATCCAGTTCGTTGATTCAGTGAAAGTCCCAACCGATCAGATATCTGGGATATTTTGCGAGATTTGAAAGGATTCTTGGGAAGGCATATAGGAAGTGATTGGGCTTACTGGAAGGAGTTGAGGGCATTGGATAAAATTTTAATTAATGTTATTTACTAAAGGTATGTAAAGTATGTAAAGTTACAAAATTAGTTTGAAAAATATCGAGGACAAAATCAAGAAACTTTGTAATAATGAACTCTAAAATAATGAGTGAAATTATTCGTCTCTGGGACGAGGTGAGTGCCAATTGTCACTAAGTAATGCCTCTATTGTAGCAAATGGGCCCCTTATTATTTGAAAACCCCGATTTATATCCTCTTTTCTCACACGCAGAAAACCTTTAGCAACAGTGGCGGGACTTAATAAACCCTTCCCTGATGTTTGAGTCGTACGGTCGGGTTTTCTGGTGCCGCAACCTGTTGTGTACGAGTCAGACACATGCGCCCGTCAGGTACTGCAGCCTGGCGCTCAGCTAATGAGCGCTTCCCCACAATGGTCCTCGAAACTTTTCATAACCCTAGGTCAAGGGGAAGGGGTTCAAAACGAAATTTAAAATTTCGACAATGTCATATCTCAAGAAATTTAACTGAACCGTGTAATTTTTAGTTCACTTTTGAATGACCTGAAAAATTACGAATCTTTTAAGACCAATTGGATTTTTGTGCGACCAGCCGTTCGTTCACAGTGAGCGCGCAAAGGTTTAGGAGAAACACTAAACTTCGCGTCTAAAACGGCCGTTATGTCGGTCAACCCCCAGCCGCCCAAAATAAAACTACCTTTTTTGATCTTCCCGGTAAACTACAGTCTAGAATTCACCGTTCCTTCCTCGTGTCTCAAGAACACACTTATAGCAATCTTATATAGAAACCTCCTTCTGATACTGGCCAGTTAACTTCCATTTCAATAATCATATCAAAAGAGCGCTAGAAATATAATATCCCTTCTTTAAAGCCCAATTCATTCAAGAGAACTTATTTGAACTCATTACTGAACAGTTTAACCCATTAGTTAACCCACTAACTACTTGTGACCTGTATATTTCTAACTGGGTTCGAGAAACTGATTTTGTATAATTTTGGTGACATTAAAATACATATCCATACGTACTTTATAATGTGTTTTTTACTCAAGTTGACATTTAATTCAATAGTAAGTCTATCAATAGTCGATCTATTCGCTCTGTACGATCGATTAATCGAATCAATTGAGTGTGAATGCAACAATTCCGTGTTCTGCTCGCACGTGCTCCGCTCAATGAAAATCATTCTATCTGGTTTCGTTCAAGAGCGCCTTTCATTCTAACATGGTGTCAGGGGGTTCAATTCGCCAGTACCAGTGATTAATTTCGTTAATATTAGTGATTTTACAACAAGTGATTTCGGTACTTTTGGAAAACATTTGCAGATGCACAAACCAAACTCACAGTCGGCGATGTATCTCTACCGGGAAGAATAGGGGACCAACGGGTCCCGCGATCTTTAAGGTCATGAAGATGGGAGCATTGTAACACGGATGCATATTTCAAGGGTATTATGCGCCGAACAGTGATCTACACTGGACATAATCAACCGTTTGGAGGAAATTGCATCTTTTTTCCCCCGAAGCAGCTTAATTCTTTACTTTCTACTAGCTAACAAGGTTTCATCGGCGGGACGAAATATTAAAACTCTGGGCAAAAGTTGAAAAGAGTGTTGGAAAAGAGGAGAGGTTGGTTTACCAGGAGTTGGTCTGAGAAGAAAATTAATAACAAACGATGTCGGCGGATGATCACGCAGAGGCAGAGCAGCACGCGTTTTGTTTATCTCGAGGCGCCAGCCCTTGCATTTCCACTTCCGCTTGAAATGTTTCTTCACATTGTTCGCGTTCAACTTCAGCTAAGAGGAAATTTATGTTCATCGATCAAAGATGACAGGGGTTTTGGAGAAGGCATTATATTACTCAAGTTTTGGTTAATTACCTTTGATAATGAATCAATGGAATTTAATATTTCATTTAACATAGGTAACGTTCTTCTTGTTGACCGAACTTCTCGTTACCATTGTTTTCTTAATTGTTGATGGTTTCGTGGGATTTATTGATATATTGGGAAGCTTCAAGTAGAACTGGCCCAACAGTGGAACATTGGCATGTGGTACCTACGTTAGGTATCTGGAAAATTCGGTCATTGGGTCATGCTGCGTGACGTTACTTTCTGATACTGAACACAGTGATCCCCCCTCCCCTCTCGTACATTGGAGACTTGGAAATATTAACATTTGAATTGAATTGATATTACGTTGAATGAATTATGTTGAAGTGAATTGAAGAAGTATTAAAATGATCGCAATAAGCGAACCGGGACTTTCTTATGCGGGATTTCAGCCCCGAGCAATATGTACTAGTTGTGATGGAATGTTCGGTATATAAATACGCAAGTATTGTGATATGCAGTTGGGGCATGGCTACTATGCATGTCATCCCGATAATATTCCATGCCTACATGTGTGCATCAGCTCGGTCAGTATTTTCAATTCTTGCACAAATAAAGGTCCCCTTCTCAAAGTTTCTCCACCGGTCTGTAGGTACCGTATTAATCAATTTTTAGATGGTGCAGATCGACCCCTTAATGTCCAGCTCCGTCGGCTTCCTCCACGTCACAACATTGATTATTTTTGCTCGCACGGATTGATAGGGCGGGTGGAAGCAGAGGTAAAATGAGAGTAGTGCATGTATTAAGGATGCCGGAAGTGGAGTGGTAATGGCCTTGAGGTTGCCATAGTGTTGCGCCCTAACAAAAAGCCCAAGCCATGCGCCACCAGTTCATTGATGAGTACCCGCTAGCTCTCAACCACCTAGAGGATTTGCCTGTGGATATATCCCGTACGATTTCGTGTCTAATCATGTTCAAATGGCCTTGAATGGGTACAAGATTTGATGAAACCCATGTTTGATCTCCATAATTTGTGGTTTTGAATTCAAATTCTTTTTTCACTCACATGTGAAGGAAAAAACTCGTTTTATAGAAACTGTCTTCTCAACTGTTTTCGTTATTGCCCAGTCATGTACCTCGGAAAACTGACAATTTCATCGATATTACATTTATGAATAATTTGAATTATTAATGAAATGAGTAAGTCAATCTGAGAGCTATCAGACCTGTTTGAAGTTGGTTGCAAATCAGGTCTGAAGATGGTCAAACCAATGGTAAAATCCAGTAAAATCTGTTCGCATATCCCTGAAACGGAACTTCGATATTCCGCCTTTCCAGCTCCAAGGCCAATTGACGGAGATCGAAGGCTCTGTGCAATTCCTGAGTTGACGCAGAATCACCAACTCACGTGGATCCCACACGTCAGTGAAACATTCGTCAGAGTGAGAAGGAGAATTGGCCTAACGTTAACGGCATTATTTATTTAAAAAAAAAAAGTATTTTTCAGTAGTTTACAAAGTCTGATTACATCTACGTTTCTCTTACATCTACAATCATTGGCCTATTATTGTCCAATTATTGGCCTATAGGTCAAGTACCTGTCCAGGCTTTTTGCTGTCATTTATTAGTCAAGTATAAGCAAAAATGTTCATAATCTGTTACTTTTCTTTATGTATTTATCTGAGAACTATGAAATTCAAAATGCGGGCTTGGACAAGGCCGATTGATCCTCGAAACTGCCACAAGCTAGGAAGGTATACTTTTGCGTACTAATTTGAATAGATATTGATTCGGAAAACTATTTATGAAAGTTAGGAATTTACACCTATTTTCGTCACGAAACGCGTTTTCAGGTAACCATATCTCGGCTCCTTTTTTACCAATCAACTTGGAATTTTCTGTGTGCTTGATATTTTCGTTGTAAATAATAAAAGAAAGACTGGAAATTTTCAAGTCGCTAGGTCTAAAGGGGGCCGAGTTATATAACTTCACAAACCCGGTTTGGGCCCTTAAGTACCTTGTTCTTCTCCTTCTCCTTATTCAGTTAGCCAAGGCTACAGCCTCTCCACCTCTACCGATTGACTTGAAGTTTTGCACTTCTTTTCAACTTAAGCCAGTGCCGTATAAAGTATTTAACCGGTCATCACAACTCGAAAAAAACTGAAATTTAGGCTATTTTGGCCACTTTGACGGGTTCACAGCCGATCAACTTGAAATTTAGTGTGGATCTTATTGGTGTGAGTAATAGAAAGCCCTGAGAGTTTCAAGTCGCCAGGTTGCCGGGAGCCGAGTTAAATAACTTCAAAAACCCGGTTCTTCACCCTTACCATGTTCTTCTTCTTATTCAGTTAGGCAAGGCCTCTCTTTACTCTTGCTCAATCTATTTTTTTTCAAATAATTTTATTAACAAATAAATAGGTGATTTATAAATGTACTAGCTGTTACCCGCGCTTCGCAACGGTAGAACAGACACCCTCTTTATTAACTTCTCTGCTTCCAATTACACCCTTTTCACTCCAATGCGTCAAGTAGTTTTTGGATTGCCGGTTGCCCCACACCCACACACACAACCTGTACCCCCCCCCCTCTCCTAAATTGGTCAGAAACCTTCCCCAATGTTCACTCAACATATTCCCGAAGTTTCATTCAGATCGGTCAAGTAGTTCTGAAATCCCGGTAATACCGCCCCCCCTCTTACCCTCGTCCTCATAGAAATGACTATAACACGTTTTTAGTAGTATTTCATTCATAGCGTTTCAACGGATGGACAGATTTAAACGCGGATTTTTGATAAACCATCCCAGATAAATTCTGCGTCAAATGGTACCAGCCGCAACTTTCTACGTTCAGCCGTTCTCAATTGATGATGAGACAAACAGACAGACAGACAGACACGATTTTATTATATAGTATAGATTAATAAATAATTTTATTAATTCGCTTAATTTATTAATTTCATAAATGGCTCTTATTCTTGTATATTGCCTCTACAGGTCTTTAGGTCTTTTTAACATCAACACCAAAAAGATGTGATATCCTCCTGTGTAAAAACATCATTCTCTCCTAAAATATCATTCTACAGCAGCCGGTGATCCACTTTCCCCACCCGCCTTAATGAGATTTGTGTTGAATCTTGAAACGCTATAACACTAAAGGAGGCTTTTAGAACAATTTTAGCTTGTATAAGATGGTTTCTCGCCATGGGGCCAAGCAGAGATTTCGAAACGGGTACGGTGCTTGTGGTTAGGACATCTCTTTGATGCTGGCGGGAAAAATAGACATCATAATGTTTTCCGGCTGCTGTGGAGTGATATTTGGGAGGCAAGGTGATTTTTACACGGAGTGTTGTTGGGGATAACTTATTGCCGACGTAAGAACAAGACTTGTACTTAGTAAAACTGTTGCGTCTGGGCCAATTGTGTCTGTACCAACCTCCATGCAACACGGCAAAGACAACAAGAACAACAAGGGAAGAAGAAGAAGATTGGAGGAAAAAAGATATTATACGTTTGAACATTTTACTCGAGCTGATGTACAGCCAAGTGCTAATACTTAATTTCTTGATTTAATAAAACATTCAGTGCATCTGTGTGGTTTCTTGAAAAACCCTAATATTGGCGCGGTCTACGGAACTACCTACGCGAGGTAATTATGGCTACGAATCCAGACATGACTGAGATCCTGCGGTCGAACCAACAAATCAATGAGACCATGATGCAGTTGTTGGGTCGAATGCAGCAACAAATTACAACTATTAGTGCCGCGGAAGGACGAAAATCCAGGAAGTTCGACAAATACGACGAGCAAGAGAACTTTGAGGACTACGTTGCACGGTTCCAGTCATATTATCGATACGATGATACCGGGGATTCGACCTCGGATGCTGACAAGGTAAATTCCCTTATTGCTTGTTTGCCCCCCCCTACATACGCCTTATTGAAAAATCTAGCGTATCCTACGGCTGTCAAGGATGTAAAGTATGACGAGGCTGTGCAACTTCTGACAAACCATTTGTGTCCTAAGCCTCTAATCATTCCAAGCCGACACGCTTTCCTCAACAGGAAACAAAAGGAGGGGGAAACCATTAATGATTACCTAATTGAACTACGCAAATTAGTGATCCCTTGCCAGTATACAGCAGATACCCTTTCTACAATGCTGCGCGATACATTTGTGAGTGGCTTACGTAGCAAGGCAATCCTAGATAGAATTTTTGTGGAAAAAGATCCTAGTTTTGAGGCCACAGTTGGAATAGCTCAGGCGATAGAGAAAGCGTCACTCGGCGCTCATGACCTATTGGAGCCTACCATTCATAGGGTCCACAATCAACGATCCCCGAATTCGGCCAACACGCAGTCTACGGTTTCAAAACGCAATGTCCGCTGCTACAGGTGTGCTGAGCACAATCACATTGCCCCACAATGCACCGCCACAAACCTCCTTTGTACGTCGTGCAATAGACCCAATCATGTGGCTCAGGTTTGCAGAAGTAGGAGGAAAGCTGGTACAAGGATCACACCAAACAATTCACAGGATGACAAGAAACCTATTCATAATACTACTGCAGAGTCAGAGACTTGCCGGGTTGAAGAATGCTTACCCATGTACAGTACAAGTTTGATTGAATCTAAAAATCCTCTTTACATTAACGTGCTGATCGAAGGGCAACCTGTACAAATGGAATTGGACACTGGGAGCGCGGCTTCAGTCATAAGTTTAAACAATTTCAGACGTCTCTCAGATAAGCCGCTTGAGCCTACCAAAGTGAAGTTCAGGAGTTACAGCAATGAAGTATTTACCCCTCTAGGTTCCTGTAAGGTGTCCGTTGAGTTTCGAGGAGCTAAGGAAAACCTGGATCTCTTTGTGGTTGAAAAAGACCTGGCTACGCTTTTTGGACGAGATTGGCTGTCCAGGATTCCTGTGGATTTATCATCGATGTACATAAATAACATACAGCCAGCACAAAAACCTGCCGATTGGCAGAGGATCCTAGATGACCTCATCAACGACTACAGTGAAATCTTTGAACGGAAGACAGGGGTAGTTAAAAACTACACATTTGAAGTCAAGCTGAGATCAGACGCTCGACCTGTGTTCCAGAAAGCACGCTCTGTCCCATTTTCTATACAGCAGAGGGTGGCAGAGGAGCTCGACCGCCTGGAACGTGAAGGTATTATTGAACGTACAGATTTCAGCCAGTGGGCCACGCCCATTGTCCCTGTAACCAAGCCCAACAATGAAATCCGAATATGTGCTGATTACAGCAGAACAGTGAACAGATTCTGTGATATCCCGCAATTCCCTCTTCCTAAAATTGAAGAAGTGCTTGCATCTCTCCGAGGGGGTACACACTTCTCAAAACTGGACATTTTTGGGGCGTTTCTCCACATACCGACCACCCCCCAGACTGCTGAAATTCTTAGCATCAACACACAGAAAGGGCTATACAAATGCAACAGGATGATGTTTGGAGTCTCTGGTGCCCCAGCAACCTGGGAAAAGTTCATTTATACATTACTTTCGCCCATTCCAGGACTCGCAGTCGTCCATGACGATATCATTTTGACTGCTCCAACATTTGAGGAGCATGTGGCCCGACTTAAACAACTGTTTGCGTTGCTGAAAGACAATAACCTTCATGTTAATCGTGAAAAGTGCAAATTCCTACAGGACTCAGTGGAATATCTTGGGTACAAATTTGATCGCACGGGCATGCATAAGACCTCATCCAAGATTGATGCAGTCCTACAATTTCCAGTTCCCAGGGATGTGAAAGAAACCAGATCGTTCCTAGGACTTGTCTCCTTCTACAGCCGATTTTTTCCCCACCTGTCTACCATGAGCGAGCCTTTACATGCCTTGACTAGAAAAAACGTACCTTTTGTGTGGTCTGTTGAGTGTGATGTGGCATTTTGCAACATCAAAGAAGAAATCGTGTCTGAGAAGATCCTGACCCACTACGACCCCATGAAGCCTCTCCTTCTGAGTACAGACGCTTCTCATGTTGGGATTGGAGCTGTCCTCTCACATCGGATGTCTGATGGATCGGAGCGACCTATTGAATTCGCCTCTCGTACGCTCTCAACGTCGGAGCGACACTACTCGTGCTTGGATCGGGAAAGCCTTGGCATCAAATGGGCCGTACAAAAGTTCTACCCATACCTATTTGGGCGTCGGTTTACATTATATACAGACCACCAGCCCCTCATTCACATCTTTGGCAAGAAGAAGAAACTACCCGTCCTTTCAGCCACCCGTCTGCTGCACTACGCCCTATTCCTACAAAATTTCGACTTCGACATCGAGTACAGGAAATCCGCAGATCACGGAAATGCTGATGCGTTATCTCGCCTACCCACGACTTCCGAGGAGCTGTTTGAAATGGATGATGTCGAACTCTTTCAACTTTCCCAAGTACATCACCTCTCTATTACTAGCCAGGATATCCAGAAGGCCACCGCTACTGACCCTGAGATGAGTCAGCTTTACGAAAGGATCCGCACTGGAGCGATCCGTTCCAAAGCAGAACTGGGCCAATACACAATTCAATCTGGGTGCATCCTGAAAGGCTCTCGAGTTTGCATACCCACTCCCTTCCGTGATGCAATTCTGAGAGAACTTCATCGCGGGCATATGGGAGTGCAAAAGATGAAAGGCCTCGCCAGGTCGTTTGTCTATTGGCCTAATATTGACGCCGACCTGGAATCACTGACCAAGAATTGCACGGCATGTTTGCGCACAATGAAAGAACCACCCAGGACTTCTCATCGCTGGGAGTTCCCTTCAAAACCGTTTGACCGCATCCACGTTGATTATGCGGGACCATTGCATGGCCATTACCTGTTCATTGTGGTCGACGCTTTTTCAAAATGGCCAGAGGTTCACGCGGTGAAAGATACCAGGTCGACGTCCGCCATCCGCGTCCTACGTGAGCTATTCGCCCGTTATGGGCAGCCCTCCACTCTGGTGAGTGATAACGCGACGGCTTTCACAAGCTTTGAATTCCGCAGTTTCCTTCAGACCCAGGGCGTCAACCACGTAACATCTGCTCCTTTCCACCCTGCCACCAATGGCCAGGTGGAGCGCTACGTTGACACTGTGAAACGGAAGCTAAAAGCGTTAGGGTCCACACCATCAACATTGTTTGAAAACATACAGGAATTCCTGTTCACCTACAGACGAGCTCCACACGCTACTACAGAGGAGAGTCCGGCACGCCTTTTCCTGGGGCGCGACCTCCGCAGTCCACTCGACCATTTCCGCCCGAACTTGTCTGCCGTGGTAAAAAAGAACTCCCCAGTCAGCTCTGTACAACAACCACTACAGACTTTCAACTATGGGGATACAGTTGCAGTGAGAACTTACAACCATCCCAACCAGAAGTGGAAGTTTGGCAAAATAATTGCCCAAGATGGAGACCTGCACTACACGGTTGAGGTGGAGGGCTCTCTGGTACGCCGCCATGTGGACCAACTGCGTAGGACTGGGACGGCCAAATCCACAGACCTTTTTACCACATCTGCCCCGGTAACTCCTGCCTTCTCCACACCACTGACCACGTCACCGCCAGTCAAAACCAGCCAGCCTCCCACCACGACGGGTTCATCAGCAGGGTCATTGGACGATTCAGCCCAAACCATAGTCCCAGCTGACCGGTCCTCGTCCGACTTCTTAGGGTTCACGCCTGGGTCCCTGGAGCCGCAAGTCGTTGACCCCACAATGGAGGTTCCTACCACCTTGCCGGTGCCTCAGGCGCAGAGCAGCCCGCTACCACGGCCACGCAGGACCAGGAACCCGCCTGTCCGTCTGACGTACGATTGAGCCGTCCATGGGGGGACGGGTGTTGCGTCTGGGCCAATTGTGTCTGTACCAACCTCCATGCAACACGGCAAAGACAACAAGAACAACAAGGGAAGAAGAAGAAGATTGGAGGAAAAAAGATATTATACGTTTGAACATTTTACTCGAGCTGATGTACAGCCAAGTGCTAATACTTAATTTCTTGATTTAATAAAACATTCAGTGCATCTGTGTGGTTTCTTGAAAAACCCTAATAAAAACGTAGTAACTTAGTAAAACCCCATGCATTATAATATAAATACAAGTCAATGTTCATACTGGCCCAGCTGATTCGAACAGCACATGGTTTCAGACGCCGAGTTAATTAATCATAATGAATAATAATAAATAAAAATTATCAATAACCAGTAATAATTATAATAGTTTCACTACTTGATAAAATAATTAATAGTAAATGATAATTCATAATAACAATTGAGCTATCATTTAGTGATTTATACATAAGGGTGGTCTGCATAAAGAGGATAATGAACCGTTGTGTCAAGAATTTCACCGTCGTTCGCACCTGTTCGTCCGGAAAATCCCAGCAGAATGGGATCACTTCGCACTTCTCGCCTGTTCGTCCGAAAACTGACGTACGACACGGGCCCAGTGGACGCGTGTTTGGATCGTTCTTGCGTTTTCGGCCGAATTCTGACGAACTGATTTTGCGACTTTTTGCAGCTTTCCGCTTCTAGTGGGCGAGAGGCCTTAGGACTCACAAGGTGGTTGTATTCAGAATAGTGAGCTACTCTGAAGGGTGATATGTTCACAAGACAGTTGTGGAAAAATTTGAGTTTTTTTTCTTGTTTAAGACCTTTTTTGTGTAACATATATTTTAGCGTATATGAATATATACTCACATATATGTATCACATTGCCTTCCGATGTTGAATGGTACCCTGTATACATTGGTTATTTTGATTTCTACATATACTAAGAGAGATCTCAGACTCTGAGTAGGTAAAATAAATATTAATTAAACGAAGACATGATGATCAGAAATTAAACTGGAACAAGCATCTAGACTATACCCTAAAAAGAGGCACAAAAGCAATGTGGAGCTGCCACAAAATGCTTCGGAAGACATGGGGACTGGCACCAATGAGGGCCAACTGGGCTTATAAAGCCATTGTCAGACCCATGGTCACCTATGCCTCAACGGTATGGTGGCAGAAAACCTGTCAGGCAACGGCTGTGGAGAAACTTACAAAACTCCAAAGACAGGCCTGCCTTGGAATAACAGGGGCAATGAGAACAGCCCCTACTGCAGCACTAGAGGTTTTACTTGACCTTGAACCCCTCCATCTCCACATACAGAGGGTGGCCTACCTGGGGGCCATGAGGATGCTGCAAGCAGGAGTAATAAAACACCCTGCCAGGAAAAATAGCCACGCGTCCATCCTTGACTTTGTCAAGGTAGACCCAGTGGCTTCATCAATCTCTGACAAAATGCCAGAGAGGATGAATTTTGATCTTCCATTCAGAGTAATAATAAAAGATCGCGATTTCTGGAAAGGGGGCATGCCTCAATTAGAGCCAGGATCACTGCTGTGGTTCACAGATGGGTCGGTGATGGATGAAAAAGCAGGCCTGGGGATAAAAGGCCCCAGATTTAGCCTGTCTAAGCCCCTTGGGGCCTTGGCCACCATCTTTCAAGCGGAAACCCATGCAATAGATATTTGTGCCCAGGAGATCGCCAGGAAAAGACTAAAGGGCGCAAAGATCTATATTCTATCAGACAGCCAGGCAGCATTAAAGGCCATCTCGGCCTTCTCCATAAAATCTAAGCTCACCTGGAGCTGCCTAAACACCCTCAAGATGGCTGCCCATGGCAACAAATTGACGCTGCTGTGGGTGCCGGGTCATGAGGGCATAGAAGGCAACGAAGAGGCGGATCGCCTCGCCAAACAGGCATCCATGTCAAACCCAACTGGACCAGAACCTTTCCTTGGCATCACAGAGAGCTTCATAGCCCGAGAAGTGGGGAAGTGGGTTGACAAGCAGAGAACAAAGCATTGGCAAAGCGCTCCAAAAATGAGACAAGCCAAGCAGTTCGTACGCTTTTCCAGAAGAAAAGCCAGGGCTCTCCTTTCCCTCAGCCGGAAGGACATAAAGGCCGTCACAGGCCTCCTAACTGGCCACTGTCCAGTCAAGTACCACCTCAAAAAGATGGGAATATGCAGGACAGATGACTGTCGACTTTGTGACTGTGAGCCAGAGACAGCAGAACACATACTCTGCAACTGTCCAGCGCTTGCATACAAAAGATTTAAGCACCTTGGCAAGGGCATCCTCAGTCCCTCCGAGGTTGCAAAAATCGATGACAACAGCCTGCTCCACTTCATCCGGGAGGAGGCTGTAAACCGTCTCCTCACTACAAATGTTGTAGTGTAGGAACAGGGGTATAATGTCACAATAGACCCACTTCGAGGTCTACGTGACCAGAGGCATAAGCCTATCTAAGCCCCCTTTAAAAAAAAAAAAAAAAAAGTAGGCAGTGAAAATTATTATTAATTATTGTTAGTTATCAACAATTTTAATTTATTATTAATAATGATAATCATGATTAATTAACTCGATATCTGAATCCATGTACTGTTCGAATCAGCAGGGCCAGTATGAACACAGACCCGACCGGCGGCCTCACGATTCACCATCATGTTTGTGAATCTGGTCAACGGTGAATTCGTCAACATGATGGTGAATCGTGAGCACATGGTTTCAGATATTGAGTTAATTAATCATAATTAATAATAATTATTAATAATTATTAATGATAAATATTAATAATAATTAATAAACATTATAAATAACTAACACTAAGTAATACTAATTTTCACTACTTGATAAAATGGTTAATAATTAATGATAATTCATAGTAATACTTGAGCTTACATTTAGTGATCTAGATAGAAGGGTGATCTGCACAAAGAAGATAATAAACCGTTGTGTCAAGAATTTGCAGAGTTTTTTTTTTTTTCGAGGAGGGAATTTTTTCGAAGAATGGCTGAAGCTCCCAAAGGACGATAAAAACTCTTATCTCTTCAAGTTCCTTTCGCCCAAATTTTATTTTGAAAACCTTCCGGGCGACTCTGAAACAAAAATCAAAATGAAGTTGGCTAACTATGCCTCCAAAATTTGTGATAAATGGGTTGTTGCTGGAAAATCATAGCAACTAACGAAAATTGGTTAGATGAAGAGATCCAATTCGGATTCGACGTACTGTGCCGCGAGCTTCCAATCATTTCAAGATTCCACTACTGTGGGAAGACCGCGGAAAAATTTAAAAAATTGAAAAAAAAAAAGTTCATATTGGGCAGCATCCAGAAGAAGCTCAAGAAGCAAGAAACTAAGATTGTAGCAGGTTCCAGGAGCACAACACCAGAAAGTGTTCACGTATTGCCACGAATAGAGATTTATTTTCAATGTTGATCATAACATCTGATCCACAGATCAATAGCCTCAAGGACATTTCCAAAAAGCAACTGCGCACAGAAGTTCTAAAGTTGAATATAGCTCATACAGTAGGGCCTCGATCTTTGTCAAGTCTGCTTCAAAATGAAGAAATGAACGGAAAATAAATGTGTCCAGCTAGATATCGGCAAATATCAGAGAGAGTCCGATAGGGGAGTCGCTCGATTTATTCAAATGCCTAACTCGATCAGAGTTAAATTTGAGCGATACCCTGTTTCATCTATTGTTTTTGTAGATGAACATTCGAAATAATTAAAACGGGGAGCAATGTGTTGAATGATCGGTTCGTGGCCGTTGTTGTTACGACGAAGATATTAATCAATATTGTCAAGTTTGTGGTTACCGTGTGATGGATCTCTGTTTTCGTACCGTCTTGTGGAAGAGTTATTTTTAGATCGAACGCCACGTTTCAGTCGGTTTTGTTCAGAAATGGAGGGTGATGGATGAAACGGATTCTTCCGGCAACAACATCCATTACCGCGCTTTTGTGAAACATTTTGCATTTTCTTCAGCTCAATTCATCGGATGGAATCAACCTCATTGAACGTTTCAGGGAACCTTCGTTTGTCTCACGACGCAATTCTTGTAGTACCGGATAAGTGATTATAAGTTGTTTTGAATCATGGTGTATTGGAATTTGTGCTCATTGAAACTAATTTGAGCTCTTCGAGAAATATGTATTTTTTTTCAGAATGATGACATTGCTACAAACACTTCAAGCGTTTGCGAGGTAGTATTTGCTACGTTACCGAAAACTATCTCATCAAAATATTAATAATGTTTAAACGATGAGATCAAAGACCAGTAATATCATAGAAGAAGAAGAAGTTGATCGTATTTTGATCGGGGATGAGACGTGAGCAGCGACTTCTATATCCCTGATTCCAAATTATCAATATTTTCAGAGAATTTTTGAAATATTCGAAAGAGACTCATTCAATCGCAATAAGAGAGTCTGCATGTGCTAATGCAAAACCTGTAAATAGCTACATCTTATGTAATAAGAAACAATATATGATCACGGATTGTCAAAGTTTCTGGGAAATAATCAATCGAGGTTTGCCATGAATTTCATTGCACATCCGATGCGAGAATCCAGTTCGTAGTTTCTGTATCGGAAACGGATCACGCTCGAATTTTCATGGTAAGTATTTTTGGAATGCTGAGAAATTCGAATTTTTGACTAAAAAACAATCTTTTACGCATTCAATCAATGTCATCAATAAGTAGTCAATCAATCTCAAAAATATCATCCCTGGTCTTTTTATTGCTCTTACATGGGTCCACAAAAATCTGTATTGAACTATATTTTATAAAGTGTCTTCAAAATAGTTTCACTAACACCAATCACAATCGTCTTCGTTTAACATATGTTCGAGGTACAAGGTGTCTCAACTTAAATCCTAATGACTTTAGGGATCAATTCTACTACTAATTTCCAACAAAAAGTGTCTTTTTTAATCCACTCTAAATCCCACTTTTAAGATTTGTTTTCGTGGTCGACCTTGAGTCATTAAAATGGTCATAACTTCTTAATTCCGATAAATAAATTTAAATCTAGTCGTGCCGTCGGTAAGAGCGATACATTTCCAATCTTTCCACACAATCAAATTTTTTGAGTGGGTTAAATGCGTATAACACGAGACCCGAGTCCAAATTTTGAGATTTTCCGAAAATAATATGTTTTTTTATCTGTTGTCTCTCCTTCAGTAATTTTGCTTTCAGTTGGTCGTCTATGAGTAAAACTTGGTTGAAATCTCACCTTTACAACGGTGTACTCAAAATAGGTAAATTAGCGACCTGGTTTAAGGGAGAAAATCACGTTTTAATGCAAAAATAGGGAGATTTTGGCATTTGGTTTGGATAGGTTTGGCATGGTTGATAGCATTAAATTTTCCACAATGGACAATGGGGTTTTCATTCCAAAGATATTTGATGAGTCAAATGATGAATAATTATTTTTTTAGCATTAATAAATCATTTTGATGCTCTTCTTAGAATGTACAAAATTAGACAAGTAGGTATGTTCTCTCGTTCAAAAAAATAAATAAATAAGTTACCTAAAAAATATAAAAAATAAATAAATAAAATACATAAAAATTCCGCAAAGCAATTAAATTTCACAATTTCCCAGTGATTTAACGTCAAAACAATTGCTCAAAATTGGTCATCCACGCATAGTCTTGCCTTCCTCACAGCCAACTTTTTAACTCGGAGGATTTCTCGAGGTTCATTACTCACAATTATTCCTGATTTGACTCATCAAATGTGTTTGGAATGAAAACCCATCAGTCGAATTTAAATAAGAACTTCCAGGAGACGCCTATGACTATTTAGTTCATCTATAGGTTGGATACGGAATTAGAGTAGGACCTATCATCAATAATGTAGACGCTTCAATTTGCTATTGGAAATTATTTTCTTTTGTGTTTGTAGATGTCACTTTACATGTAAATACGTTCTTTCTGTCAATAAATTCACGTTCATTCATTATAATGATTCATATTCAAATTATAAATTCAAATTCATATTCATTCATTATAAATTCATATTCATTCATTATAATTTTGTATTGTATATTATACAATACAAAAAAACCCGTAATGATGGAGTAATACAAAATTTTACGCGTGAAAACTCGAAAAAATTCGCTAATCTGTTCGTCCCTAAGGAAGGATCTTGAAATGTTGAGGCTTCCGGGGTGTCATTAGGGATGTCTGTAATATTTTGAATAAAACACCTTTTCCATCCCTCAGCGCAAATATAATCATTAAGTATATTGTAACCAACCGAAATTCAGTTGCTAAACTTCTCCCCAAAAAAAGCAATCTCTGAAGATGCAGTCCCACGATCGACTGAAACACACAATACTCTGATTTACTAGTTCACCATCACACCACAAAGTCCAATCAGACCCTGTACGGGTAGACATAGATCGATAGGTACGCTTGTTCTAAAACCGAGCTACAGTAATAGGTTTCCGAAGACAACCGTCATCTTCATTATTGACGGGTGGGCAGTTGATAAACACCTTGAAGAGTTTGAGCAGGTTGCATGAAGATCAATTGAGGCATCAACATTAAATGACACAAGAATCTCACCTTGTTGGTTGTTCGGCGCTGAAGACAAGTGTTGTGAAATAGCAGCTGGCAAAGCAGATACGGACTGAAGATTCTCTGAAAAAAAAGAAGAAATTATGCGATACAGCTCAAATTGGTATGCAAGACACACCCCAATCAATTGAAGGCCACAACGAATGCTTACTAGGTATATTATGCAACTCATTGGCATTAATCTGCCAAGGTATCATTAACAGTGAACCCACACACATTCAGTAGTTATACGGGTAATAATTAAGTAATTAATAATAAGTGTCAAATTTTTGACACTTAGAATAAGTTTTGTAGAATCGGGTGGAATAACTTGAGGCACTTCAGCCATTTGAATTATTTATGATGGTGATGGTGACGAATCCTAATTCCGGGAGAGGGAAGAGTAGATATTACGTTTGAAAGAAAACATTTCATGATTTGAGAGAACCAACGGGCTTCTGAAAAAGTTATAATGCATTTTGTTAACTTTCAGCATAACGAATTATACTCGATCCCTCACGTCTCGCAATATGTGAAAGGGTCTAAAACGTGAGATTCCGTCTTTCCCAGTTCACCCCATTTCCAGGACCTGGGAAACCAGTCTAAACTGGGTGGTAGGAAAATCTTCTAGAATATACAATTGGATATGATTTTGGAGCACAGATACGTGTTGAAATGGTTCAAGATCAGTTCCCGTTCGCTTTGGGAACCCGTTACAGTTCCCAACACGAAAGCGTTCCAACGTAAAGTCATGGAAAGCTGAAAGCTGTACAACCAAAGCTACTCAAAGCCCTGGGCACACACATAAGTTGGAAGTAGTAACCAATGTTATGTAGACCCTAATTTACTTAATTTGACCTTAATTGAATTCTGGATAGTATAATATTTCTGGTTATATTGATAACAAAGGAAAGGTGTATGGTACGCTGTCTCACATTTAGAAGCCAATACCGGTATTAAGGTTTCAGGTTTCATTTGAATTGAAGCACTGAGCCAAAATGGCTTCAGCTGCTGAAGTTCAGCATATGGAGTGATTTCGAGATATACCACCCTCAATATATTCGCCAACTTCATCAAATTCGGATGATTCATGTCACCGCGATGTGTGTGAAAAAACACGAAGAGAGAAATATCGACAGACTTTAAATAGAGCGATGTCATTGAAACAAACCTCTCTTGGAGTAAAATTTTGTAGACGCCCGAGAGTATAAAGGTACGGACATATACACATACCTTTATCTATATACTCGTACTAGACACCTGAGTTGTGAGTCCAGGAAAATGCCTACATCACGTCATAAGGATCGGTCCAAGTGAATGAACGACCTTCAATTTCAAGACATAATTTCCTTTGAGAAGACGACATAATTTCCTATGAAGTGCGATTTATTAGGGTCGATAATTAAGGCATAATCATTGGTTTACTGAACGTCACTCTGTACGTGCTCATTCACTAATCACTAAATCATTCACTAAATCAGTGAACACATTTTAAGTAAAAACTAAGCTAAATGCCATCTCAGGCGTGGGCTTTAATTCCGACTGCTCAGAGTCTAATGATGATCTGAGTTCGTTCTGATCATTTCACTGTTGGATACTCATTTCCTTGCCGTACAAGCGTGAAGATGGAAGATGAATTCATGTTTCACGAGAGTCACCCATCCAATAGCTAACGACACTCGACGTTCTTAACTCCGATGATCTTTCGAGAACCAGTTAGCTCCACCTGTAAGGCCGTTGGGCTGATAGACTGAATGAGGACGTCATCCTCTAATAAGTGGCACCTGAAGTTGTTGAACGAGAAAGCTGTTTATGAAAATAGGGAAGAGTATAAAGCCCTGTGGAGCACCCTCATGTCAGAGGAAAACCACTAGAATCACCATTACTAGCTGACTCAAATCAGGTTTCATTTGAAAAGGTTCTTTCATTACTTATCAAAAAAAGAAAGGAAAAGAAGCGAAGTTTTAACAGAACGAGTTGGCGATTAACAGAACAGAAACCGTTAGGGAAGTCGAGTAAAGTAAGGCAAGTACCTATGAAGACCAGCAACTAACTCATCATGGGTATTGTCAATAAGCTTGGTTGGAAGATTAGTATAAAGGCCGAAAACCAGATTGGAATTGACAAAAATATCGTTAGAATTTCTTAATAAAATACCTGCCTGTTTCTAGAAGTAGGATCAGACACCGTAGCTATGGGAGTGATTTTAGCTCATTCTAACTGGCCAAGGAATACCGATGAGGTGAGACCATTCAGGGGAAATATAAACTAAAACGTTAATGAGAATGCGGAATATCTACACAACTTGTATTACCTATATATACACATGGTAGGCAAAGAGGACAGATTTTTTTCTCGAAAACCTGTAAGCACATCGTCATTTTTGTTTGAGAATAAGTTTATTTTCAGAAATAGTTATATCTTCCATGCGGTGCCCGTTTTGAAGTCGCTCTCTCCAACATCGCTCTTTCGATTCTGGCGACATCTTCTCAAATTAAAAGGATTAAAATTATATGGACAAATCAGTGGAACCTTATTATTTTCATGAGCGATTAGCCTCATTTACATTTCAACGACACGATTAATCGGCAAAACTGAAATTATGGGCCCCTTGAACATCCAAGTCAAATGCACGGATGACAGTCCGAAATTACCGGTATAATGTCCTGTCACCATAACAGGAGTTCTTGCACCATACTTTTTCCACGACGGTGTGGGGTAACTGTGACTATGTACCTGTGAACTTAATGCCGTCGTGTTCCAGTTGGTTTATGCGAGCAAAAGCCCATTTTATCAACTAATTGAATTACTTCGAGTGGATGTAGCTCGAATCAAAAGAGCGATTCTGGATAGAACAACAACGAGCAACCCGTCAGAAAGAACTTTCATACTGACAGTAATCTGTTAGTGAACAAACAATATGAGATGGAAATAAACCCATCTATTCGGCCCACAGTAGGGCTAACCACAATAATTGTTTAAACCGAATACTGGCTTAGGGGCGAAGTGACGTAGCACCAGGTGTCTTGTCTTTGGAATCCGGACGTATGGACACCCTTTAACTTGCGGAAAGATAAAACGCGAAAGTTGGTGAAAAAGTCAAACAGTTCCCTACACTAACACGGCAGTATAGTTAGAAGTAGGAAGTGATAACAGGATGTGCGTAGTGAGACAATGTAGGACGCACACACACCCAACGGTTCAACCGGTCGATGTGGTTCCATCTAGTTCACCTTTCTCATTGTAGTTCACGAACCCTCAAAACATTTGTACACAGGCCCACGAACTTGGCTTCTGAGCATCTGTATGAAGGTAGTGGAATGAAAATGTAGCTACGTCATTTGTGCGGGCAGTGCAGTGCCCTCATTTAGGAACTGGGACTTGTGAAATTAATTGGTGTATTCAATGTCGATTGATAACACCATTAAAAAGTCGTGTGTACGCATGAATCACAAATGTTTATGACTGACCTTGATTGTTGTCAATACGAGTAGTAGCTAATTCCATTTGATTATAATAAGTAGCAAGTTGAAGTGCGGGGACCCAACAAGCATGCTCCCTCATAGATATATCGTATATAACAACCGTACTACATACAACCACTCGTATATAACAACCATACTACATAATTTCCCGCAAACGGCATCGCATTTGGTTAAATAGGACCGGAGAGGTATTTCAAGGCTTAATACGGTTTTGTGCATGCGTGAACGCTACATCGTTCCATCGTATTTTAATTCCAATCAGTATGAATTCGAATTAACCCACAAAAGGTGACACGGATTAGTTTTTTGAAATAAAATCTCATAAGAAAATCGGGGGGGGGGGGGGGGGGGGGGGTGAAAATTCCTTCCCTCGTCACCATCGGCGTCCCAGTCAGTTCTAGTCAAACAAATTTTCAGTGTCGGATTTAAATGGTAGAACAGATGAGGAGCTGGAATGAAGATTTGGAAGAAGAGGAAGAGAGAGAAAAGATGTATCGCGATTGATTACCTTTGTATTATTATTATATTTATATTTTTGATCCTATTATTTGTACCTATTACCTATTTGTATAACCTCGTAAACATCTTTATCGCCCGATTTACTAAGATATATGGCATTTCATAAAGATTAACGCGGTTTCAACCATGAAATCCAACGGTTCCATTACTGTTATAAAATATTATTTTATAACACACCATCCTAAAATGTTTGAATTCCCACATAATTTATGTATTTTTGTAAAGTGAATTTTCAGATGTTTTCTTGTCATTGAAAATTGACAAAAACTGTAAATACAACTTTTTAATATAAAATGAGAGGAATTTTGAATTTAAATTTCAACTTCCCAATAATGAATGGACGAAAAATTATTTTCTCCACTAGGCATAACTCACACACTGTCTGGGAGCTTATGGAAAAAAATTTAATCAGACTCGACCAATACCGGTGCAAATATAAAACAATTTAGATCGAAAACTATGATGTGAGAGGAAGTCTCGCACATCACGTCTGTCGGGTTAAGAAAATGTCAGGTGTTTCATGCGTGCGCATACGCAGACGACGCTTCCGGAATTCAGGGAAATTCATAAAGAACCATCTAGAGCTCAACCAGCATAATCCTGAGGTAGTCGTCATAATCAGTCCTATAGATTCAGAGTAATGTATAGAGAAAGCATTGGACCACAGGCTGACGGGCATGAAACCAAAAGCATTTTTGGTAAAAGGCGTATGAATGGAAAGCCAAATAAATATTTCACAAAAAAACTCGTTGCTTTGTATGAGTGGTAACAGTTCTACGCGAGTGGGTAAAAACGTTCCAAGTACTCCAAGTATTCTGAAGTATTCATTCAATTTCACATTCGAAGTATCGTTTGATATTTAAGCCGTATATTTCATACAGGTGACGTACATATATGATTCGCTTGTAGTTTTAATGACAATGAAATTGTATGCATTTCACGAGACTTGGACACTGCGCACTCATCTGATATTTGTCGTATAAAAATGTATACATCCACCGATTCCGTAATTATCTTGGTATGCCGAATAGATTGCTTTTTATTAATTGTAAGTTGGGTTGGGAGGAACTCCCTATTTTCCTTTCTCCCTCAATATTTTTTTTAAGATAATTTTCTAGATCATATAATTATAACCAAGTATCAAATAACTGCTGGTTTTTATTTGTTCTCCTCTCAGAATGTTTTGAGCTGATGATAATGGCAGGAAACATCATTATTTAGGCCAATCTCTCTGGATGCTTATTTTATTACTCCAAGTGGTATAAAGGCATACATTCTGCGAAGAGATCGAGAAATCTCGAATAACTTAATAATGGGCCTATAAGCCAATAAGAGATCCTAGAGGCCAATAGAGGGCCTATAAGCCAATAGAAAGGGTATGGATAATACGAGATTTGCCAGCTCGGGGCTTTCCTCGTCAACCGGCTTACAATTAGAACAAACTAAAATGTCGTCTCGTTTTCAAATTTTTGAACTGTATCCATTCATTGAAAATGAGTGCTGGGTTCCAAACCCAAAGTTCTCGCCAAATTTCTCAATTGAAGGAAACCTTTCTAGTCATACAGCATTATTATTATGCAGACCTACAACTGTATAAACCTTATTAAACATGTTTTTACTGGCGCTATTTGTGGCACTAGTATTGGGGTCATATTACCCTCAAAGTTATTATATGTAACCAGTTATACGTGTAGTCATTCCACTATCGTCCAACAAATTTTAACTTCTTGGAAATCCTGTGATATTAATAGATTTTTGGAAAGAATGAAACAGCCAATCATTCCTACAGAACCTATAAACCAATTGATAAAGAAATGGACTATAAACCAATTTATAAATTGTTCATAAATTATAAACCAATTTATAATTTATGAACAAATTATTGGAGAAATGTATCCAAACTACCACGAATTTACGGCCATCAATGAAAAATTCGCACGATTTTCGAACCATGAAACCCAAATTTGGATATCTCTTTCTTGCCAAGCGTATTCATTAATTACTTTCGTACATTTTTTTCAATCTTACGGATTTTTCTGTTTGCAGTAGATTGGGTGAAATTCTTTCGACTTGATCAGCGAAAATTCCAAGTAGTGTACCTTGTCTACCTTCAACAAGTTTCTTCTGTGTAAATTGCATTGTCTCACCATTTACATTGTTCATACATTGTCTGAGCTCTGGGAATTTTCTTCACAACGGCTAGGTTATGAATCGTTGTTCTGTGGAAAAATCCTTGTGAGTCCCAACAATATGAAATAATTGGGCTAATGAGCTTAGATATTGCGTTCGTTCGAGTAAGTGACCAAATGATCTTGTGCGATTGGATGGTAGTCGGTTACTTGGTCGGAGACGGTCTCGTAAATTTTCCAACTCAATTCCGGTTCACCCAATGATATAATAATTTATTTATATGAATTATGAATGAAATATTTATAAATTATTTATATACATTACAATTTATTTGTAGTAAGATCATTTGGGAGTGGTTTCTCGCCCAAACCTACGTCGACACTAATTTATTCACCAACAAATATTCGAAAATACTTTCTTGATAATTTATTGATAACAATAAATGAAGTAATCATGTGGGTAAATGATTAATTATTGGTAACTTATTTGTATTTATATTATTTCTTTATTTATATAACTTTCTTCCAGTAGACGCGGTGGTTCAGTGGTTGGAATCAGCTGTTCTCGTGTACGAAAATCGGCATGTCGCTCTACTGTTTATTCATCCTAATTTTCATGATCTTTTTCGAGCTCTTGTTATGATCGAACGGCTGGTTAACAACGCTCTGGGCAAGCTTGACAAATACTCCGAACAAAAATCTATACATATTTTGTATACAGAACCACACCCTCTCATTGTTGTTTTACCGTATTAAGCACCGCATGTTGCTTAGAACATTTCAAGCACTACTTATCATTCGGGGGTTAGTAATAGTTTGGAGGATCAAAGTGATCAGTCAATTCAAACAGGCAAAGCGCCGTGGATGGCGTATGGCGGACTGACGGATATTTTTGAATGAATTCGGTATTCGGATTCTACGCGTTTTTTAAGGAGTTAATTGTATTTCTCATTGTCGATTAGAATGATTTATCATTGGAAATCATATATCAGAAATTTATTTCAAGTACGAGAACATTGAGAGTATTCCAATCAGAGTACAGTTTTCTGTATAAAGGGCTCATTTAATAGTTTTGTCCTCCTAGCTCGGGTATTTGGTTCATTATAGAGCGGTTGGAGGTTTACAACCAAATGCAAGGTAAGCGTTGAAGTGCGATCAATTTTTTGAATAATGGTGACTACTAATTTGAGTACCTTTTCTGTCGAGAATGGCCAAAACTGAACAACAGTGGGTGAGGAGAAGACCGGCGAGGAGCACAATGTCCACGTTGGCCGACCCACCTGCGCCCATGCTACCGCTCCCACCGACTGGTGAGTTCCCGCGCTTCTCCACCGCCCCCACCCAAGACAAACCTCCTGCCGAATCCACCTGACGCCAACTGACACTTGAAACGCTGAATGCCGCCCGCGCACCCCCAACCGACCGTTACGACCTCACGGGGGCACCAGAACTCTTCGTTCATTGAACTGGAAACATTTTCTTACAGGCTCATCAATCAATCATGGGATGCAGACCTGAGATGAAAAACACCAAATAATTACATTCACCGACACAGGAATCTCGATCAAGACGAAAGTATGCACAATGAAACCGTCTACCCAAATCAAATCAAATTTTCTTTTTGTTTTACATGTTTTACAAGATCGTTCAAGCCTGCTTCCCACGGCGTGTGATTTGGCCAGTATCCGCACAGACTCGTGGTCTGGTGTTGCCAAAATAATCAAGAGTTTTTGATTGGGTAAGCAAAGAGTGGAGAAGCCAATTCCGGTACCTGTAGAGAGTCTGTACGTCTGGTAGGTGTACCACTACTGATTACTCGTGACCACCAGTAATACTAATGCTTTAATTCAGGCTTGTTCATCTGGCAAAAAGCTCCCGCCAACAGCATTGAAAGAAGCGTAAAGCTCCCTGCTGGTGTAACAGAGGAAACATATTAGGTGAAACCGAGGGTGACTAAGAGTGAGAGGGGGTTGTGGGAAGGAGACAGGGAACAGGAAAACATTGACGGTGGAGGTTAGGGGTAGGAGGATCAGGTTTCTATATGCACACTCAACAGCGAGGTGCGAAGCACTGAGCATCCTATATATGTGGCTGGCGGGCAAAATGGATATCATTCCTTTTTGCGGCTGAGGTTTTTTGGCGGGCCAGTTTTTACAACGGAGTTGTTTTTGGGGGGATATAACCTACAGTGTCAGAAGTGCAATGCCTTTTACTTGGGAGAAACATCCACACCACTTTCTATACGAATGAACGGCCATAGAGCCTCCATCAGAAATAAGCCCCTTCTCCCTATAGCTGAACATACCCGCTCTCATGGAGGCAAGTTTGATGACTGTTTCAAGGTTCAGATGGTTCGTAGATTTTCTGAACAGACGCCCACCCTAGTAAGGAGGACCTGGGATGCTTTACAGAGCAGATAAATAATTATTACAAACAGTATCTAACTTGGATCTAAGGAAGAATGGCATAATAGATATTGGTAATCGTATGATCTTTCGACCACTATTTCCCCACTCCTCATAGTAATTTCGCCATTTCCGAAATCCTTTTCGTTGCCACACCGTTGAGTTTAAGTTGGTCAACAATTCCGATGCTTAAAGCTACTGTACGCCTACTTGACTCGATCATCAAAGCGGCATTACAGGTATGTAATGCTGTTTAAACAACATCAAACTTGAAGGCGTCTCATTTTGTTCATGTAAGCTCTAGTCCATTTTTTATTCACATGATTAGGGCAATTGGAAAATGCGATGGTAATTACTTTGTAAGCCATAAATTTAATACAATACCGTTAATAGAAATTCGAGTTCGCAGTTTTGTTTACATTTATATTTGTGTGGAGTTGAGAAAGTATGGTAACATCAATAAAACACGGGATACAAATATTTTCAAGATGCAGTACACACGTTTACAATTAAATGAGCAATTTAATCAACATCAACTAGTTATCATCAATCATCATCAACGTGTTATTCGTTCTATCTGAACAACAAGTATAGGTATGCTTCAAATCTTCCTTCTCCGAATTTAAACTGATGTCAACAATGACGTTCACTGTCCTGGCAATTCAACCAATGAAGTACCTTCTATCTGTCAGCTGAAAAACTCAAATGTGTATAACCTGATTTCGCATCTCCCTGGATAGCCTCGGTGTGTGTAAAAATAATCCTCAAATGATAGAGCCAACTCGAAATGACTCCTAGCCAACGCAATTTATAATGGTTTGATACTATTCGAATTGCGGAATTATTTCGTGCTTTGTATAAAACATCCGAGCTGCTGATATGTTCCCGACACCATAGTGCAATATTGGTTTGATATTGGAAGGCCATTGAAAATGCCATCCATGTCACGTATCGTGGAACATTTCTCAAGAGTAGGTCCATCAGTGGCATAGTTCATGCTAATGACAATAATTGTCATAATTGTCAGTTAATTATTAAAAGATTAACTGATTCTCAGAAATTAGCTGTCGATTAGGGTTCCTAATGTATTTTCACCAAGAACAAATAGAAACATGATCTTCATTCTTCTGGTTCAATCCTTGTGTACATCATTATAATATAATGGTGTACACAAGGATTGAACCAAAGGAATGGATATATTATATTTATTCATTCCACAATAAAACATGAAAATGAGTCTTCTACTCGTGACAGCACGCCAATTATTGAAATTCACATTCATATTCAACCATGAACTGTAGATACTGGAAATTTTTCATCGTCGGATTACCCTCAGACCGGCACAGGGGAAATGAGTGTACCGTGTATAAATATTCAAGGTATATTGTATGCATAAACAATGAAAAATGATATACGATGAACAATTTCCAAATCTGTTAGGTAAATGTTACCAAATCAGTTGACCAAATCCACTGACATTGTTTGTTAAACGTGTGTTTGGTGGAGTTTTATCGAACAATCTATCAACCTTTAACCCCTAATAGCCCAATGTTGCCCCCGAGCAACATCAACTTCTATGATTTTTTGAATAAAGGCGGAATGATATTTTCGGCTGGAAATGGATTTCCTGCCATTAGACAACCCTTGTGTGCCGAGGGAATTTTTTTGGTTATGTTGGCAGCATTGTGGTCGCAGAACTGGGGACTTCTGTCTCCCTCACTACTGAAGGTGGGAAATGATTGTATTTCACTGGAAACGGTTAGTAGAACTGTTGGACCAACTATTCGCTGGGTAGGGGAGGGGTAAAGTGAGATAGCAGTGATGAAAGTGACCCCGCGGCATACCTGAGAGTATATCATAACAATGCCTTGACCAGTAGAGAATATTCAACATTCATCTTCCCACTCACGTTTTGAATTCTATTAGAAATGGATTGAAAGATTTCTCTTTAGTTCCATAGAGGAAAACTGATTTCACGTGTGTTACCTCAATGGAGATATGAAGCATGGGCATTGAGATGCACGTAGTCAATTGTGTTCGAAATCACGCTCTAAGCTGTAGATGACAACTCAAGTCTCCAGGTACGGATGTCGTCCACCCGTTTTTTATTGAAACCGCTTTGGCATGAAGGAAATTGGCTATATTTCGCTAATGGTAACGTTAGTAAAGTCTACAAATGGTTAGGCTTCAATATGGGATTTCGGTGATATTAAAAATTGACCCATCCAGTCATCTGCAATGCTGGTTCCATCTTGAACTCCACTGACTGGCATCCATCACAGTAGCCAGAACGGATAACGTTCCTTATACAGGAGCGTTAAGGAACTTTGAGTTTCCTTCCGGTTTAAAAAAAAAGTACAACGCTTTGAATGGTAAAATTTCATTACCGTAACCAAAATCATGTCAGTACCATAACGTACCACTAAAATGGGAGAGACTTCTTCCCGTATGTTAGAAAAACGAGGCATTTTCAAAATAAAATAAAAACTGAAAAAAAAAAACCTGCAACACGGTTCATCATCCTCTTTCTGCTTTATTACCTTCTGTCTAGATCACTATAATAATATGATAGGTGAAATGCTTATAGAGATGATTAATTAATTACAAATAATTACGATTTACCTCTCTTCCTCCAAGGAGATTGGATCGCGGCGATCCATGGCAAATATCCAGGCAAGTTAGTTTAATTTTTTTATTACTCTTCATCCACATTATTTGTCATATACTAATGTCATCAGGCGCGTAGATTCAGGGGTACCGCGGGTAGCGGCGATACCCCTGACGAAAAGAAGAAAAAAGGTACCTACACAAAGAATAAAAATCCGAAAAGTTGAATTTGGGCGCATTGTGATGGAATCGATTAGAAACCAGTTTCATCGATTCTTCGTGGTAGGTTCAAATCAGAGATCGATGACTTCTTTGTCTGAATCGATACTACAAACTGATCGATAGAGGTGATAAGAGTAGTATCCATAGAAGCAGAAATGACGCATGGAATGATGGTTGGTCACCGCACTTCCATGGCGGTGAAAACAGGTGTGTGTCTCCTCGGGGGGGAGGGGGGGGGAGGGATGGAGTGCGGTACCCTCCATTCCAGAGCCACGCTACGCTCCTGAACCTCATACTTATAATCTTGATGAACATTTTCAGGAATTATCTAAGGGGTGAATGGTAAAATGCTGAAAGTAACTATGTAACTCATTCTCCAAGCACTTTCTGATTCAGGTGATTTTTTAAAAATATTTATATCCTCAAAGTTGAAATGCGAAATAATCATTGGTTGAAGTTTCACCTATTCTTTTTTTACTGGTTTTGATCGCACGGATTTGTTTCGGGAAATACACCTTTCTCCCTTCATCGTGGAGTTACTTAAGAACAATAGAGGAGCTCTTTTACAAAACTTCATAAATCCACTTTTGACCAACATGCGGTTTTTTCTGAATTCTGGTAGTTTAGTTAGTCTTTTACTTTGTGTAGAAGTTTCGTGTATCACAACTAAATATTATTATAGTTGTGATACACGAAACTTCTACACAAAGTACCTAAAAGACTAACTAAACTACCAGAATTCAGAAAAAACCGCATGTTGGTCAAAAGTGGATTTATGAAGTTTTGTAAAAAAGTATTATACTTGTACTGTTGTAGTGATTTGAAATTTCGCATAATGGTTTTTAATATATCATGTTAGTGTAGGAAAATTGTTCAAGGTCGACCATCCATATTTTCTTCCCTACACTTTGTCATTTTAATGTAAACTCATTATCTACTAATATGACGTACCTACTATCAGTTGTTTCAATGATAAATCAAATGGGAAATTATTTCTAGTACACTGTTGAATATGTTGACTTTATTTGTAAAATAATCAAATAGCGAGAAAAAACCATTACCAATACTATCGATGACCTACTTGATCTCATAGACGTCATCAATTGTAAATAATTCTCATTTTGAAGACCCTCTTGTTGTATTTCATTTTTTTAATGTTACTCAGTGGTAATCAACTACACGTTAAAAGGCAATGGGATCTTGATCAATGAAAAAACCAGTTCATGTCGGTTGTGTATTAACGCTTCATTTCATCAACATCAACATATACATACAAATGTAGAAAATGATAATATGCACAGCATTCGAGTGTTGCTGATTTTGGTACAGTGGATGGATAATGGTCTGTAACATGGTGGTGTTGATGTTGGTTGTCCTGGAGCTCGTCATCGCGGATGTGAAAACCCCACTCTGAAAAAGAAAAAAAGTTTAGGTTCATTTCCAGCAAATGAGCCAAACATTGGGTCGAAATTTTGTTATCAAATAGCCACCTCATTTATCAAAAAATCCACAGTCATGCAGCATGGCTATAAGTGCAAATTTTTGAAGAACATCTCATATATCAACCACGTTGCTTTATCTTCAAAGTGCTCCAGTTTTGGAACGAAAAAACATATCCTATTCTGATTTCACCATTGGGGTCAGCATAAAAAGCCCTTTAAAACGAGGTGCCACTTGTGAGACTGTTTCATTTTGGGGATTTATGCCCCCCCCCCCCAATGACTAAATTTCCCTTCCCCCCCCCCCTCAACTTATAGATTTCTCAATACTGAACACGACGGAGAAGTCAGGCTTGCGATGTCTAATTCCGTTATCAGATTAGAACAGACTAACCATGAAGTATCAACCACGTTTCTTCAACTTCAAAGTACTCCACTTTGTGATCGGAATAAGATATCGCAATTTTGATTTCACGAGCTTATTCAGCGTAAAAAAACCTTTAAATTGAGGTCTCACTTGTCATACCTTTTCATTTTTTGCATTTATGGGTGAACCTCCCCCCCCCCCCCTACAGTTTGTCTGTCCTTCAATCACGCAAAAACGGCTCAATGGATCAAACCCTTCTCCCGTATTTAAATGTTTCCGTGATGGGAGAAGAACAAAGGGGGGTTCACTTCCGGAGCCGATGCATAGGGGTGGGGGTTTATAGGGAAGCCGAAATAAAAAAAATTAAAATTCCCAAAAACGGCTCAATGGATCGAACCCTTCTCCCGTATTTAGATGAATTATTCTGGACACCTTTAACACTACGCTACAATATTGGATTGAGGGTACTTACAAGGGTGAGTAGAAAACGCGGTGGTCGTTTGGCACAAGATAGACCACAACCTCCTCAGCTTTCACGACGAGAAACTGAAAGCGTTGGGCGATGAGGCTTCGGGGACGATCATAGGACTCCGTGACGGTTCCATTCTCAATAAGCAGGTTGTTTGCAGAGTTCAGAGCCTTGAGAGTGCCATCGATGGTCAGGCCGTTTCTCATGTAAAACCTTATGGTGGTGCCGGTCTTGCTTGCAAGTTGGCGCAAGAACGCATCATAGTCAGCATTAGCCATGGTGCACTAAGGGGGCTTCAAGATATGAAAGATGCCAACGGGCGGAGGAGGAGCAGGAGAGATCCGAACGCTACCAGGGTCAGTGGCAAACTGGGATGCTCCAATCTTATCCCTTCCCCTGATGATTTGACGTTAAAGTCACAAAATGTGTTTATCTTTCAACTGGAAAAATCTGAAAGCCTTTGCGAAAGATTGCCCAAAAGATTTTGTATATGTAACCAATTTTTATAAGAACTATTTTGTTGATCTGCACTAATATTAGCTGTGTCCACCTTATCGGTGGAATGAGAGTCTTTAAAAAACGCTAACACTTCAAACTTGCAGTTCAGCAAAGAACGCCGGTCTTTATAGCGATAACGTTCTTTGATCCTCCGTTCTCATCTTCCCCGCAACGCTCAGCGCATTCCAATGACAGCCCCTTTACATATACTGGCAACCAACCACTTCACCACAACTCTTTCCGACTGTTACGTTAAAAAAATTCAACTGGACTTGTCACGATACTATTGCAAAACGAAAATGCTGCAAATTTGTGCAAAATGGTTCATTATTTTCGGTCTTGATCACTGTTCTGTATACATCATACTCGTAAGTCATAAAACTATGCGAAATAGTTGCGAGTAATGAGCTGAAATAATGTGTTCGCGTTATCCCGAACCCCCAAATAGTGAATGAATAATTTATGCAAATAATTAATAATTATAATTATTATGTGTGTGTGATTTAGTTTGACCGTCAGTAAGAATGATGTTGAGGGATGACGAGGGATGTCGACATCCCTCAACATCATATAATTATTATTTATAGGATTTTGGTTTTACTCACGCAAAATATCTAGGAACGCGGTAGCGTTCCGCCCCGCCAAGCAAAGAAGTTGAGAAAACGAACGGTGCCGAGTGTATGTTTACCGGACGTCACGAAACGCGTTTTCGATGTATCCATATCTCGGCTCCTATTTGACCGATCAACTTGAAAATTAGTGTGGGTCTTCTTTGAGTGTATATTAGAAAGCACTGAAAGTTTCAAATCGATAGGTCTAAAGGGAGCCGAGCTACATAACTTCAAAAACCCGGTTTTTCGGCCTTAGATTGTTCTTCTCCTTCTTCTCCTTCTCCTTCTCCTTCTCCTTCTTCTCCTTCTCCTTGTTCAGACAGGCAAGGCTGGAGCCTCTCCACGTTGACCGATTGACTTGAAATTTTGCACAGAGCTTCATTTAACCTTGAGACAGAGCCTTACATTAAAGGGAGCCGAGTTATATAACTTCAAAAACCAATTACCATGTTTTTCTACTTTTTTCAGTCGGTCAAGGCTACAGCCTCTCCACCTTCGCCGATTGACTTGAAAATTTGCACGGAGCTTCGTTTCAAGTGTAGCAAGTGCCTTTTGAAAGATTCAAGTCGATATCTTTAAAGGGAGCCGAGTTATATAACTTCAAAAACCCGGTTTTTCACCCTTACCTGTTCTTCTTCTCCTTAATCAGTTAGGCATTTCCACCTTCACGGATTGACTTGAAATTTTGCACAGAACTTCGTTTCAACATCAGACAGTGAGTGCCTTTTGAAAGGTTTAACCCATTATCTCAACCCAAAAACGTTTAGAAACAAAAAACTGAAATTTAGGCTAATTTTGGCAACTTTGACGAGTCTACAGCGTGGGTAACCGGACCAATCGACTTGAAATTTTGCATAGACCTTCTTTATAAAATGACCCACTTCAACAACAAAAATTCTTGACACAACGGTTCATTATCTTCTTTGTACAGATCACCCTTCTGTCTAGATCACTAGGTCTAAATGTCTAGATCCTAAATGTTAGATTAATTATTATTATCAATTATCACTAATTATTAACAATTTCATCAAGTACCTACCTAGTGAAAATTATTATAATTTATTGTTAGGTATTAATAATTTGTATTTATTATTAATAATAGTTATTATTAATTATGATTCATTAATGCGATATAATTCTGGGGTTTTTACTACTACGTCGGTAATAATTTTTCTATAAAAGAAGTACCTACCAACAAACATTCGAAATTACCTTCATTTCCGTAGCACGAAACGTACCTCAGAACAAAAAACTCGACCTCACTAAAATCATATGATGTTCCAAACAGCTCGTTAGTATGAAAATTAACCTATATTTCAACCGTTTGATTCACGATCGTGTTGACAGGCTCAAACTTTGAGCCGTCATTGTGAACGAACTGCTGGTCGTACAAAGCTGCGAATGGTCTTAAAACATTCTTAGGAATAAACTCTATCTAAATATGAAATAAAAAACATACCGTTCTATATGAATTTTTCGAGATATGAGATTTTCAAATTTTCAAAATTCGTTTTGAACGCCTTCCCCTTGACCTAGGGTTATGAAAAGTTTCGAGGACCATTGTGGGGTTGGTCGAAACCCATAAAAAAAATTTCGTAATTTTAACGCAACGCTAACTGGGCAAAGTGCCGCGGACGGCGTACGGCGGACGGACGGATTTTTTTTTATTCGATTTTCTGAATCTACGTATCTTGAAACGTAAACCAACAAATTTTGAGTGGGGGTTAAAATTTTTTTTTCTTTGGGCGATTCCAATGGTTCATTATCGAAGATAATAAACCAAAATGAAGTACGAGGTACGCGGTGTGGGTGTGGGAGGGGGCGCCGAGACATAAAAGGTCTCGTCGTATGACGCACTAGTTGGCCTCCTGCCAGCCGTATTACGTCATACGCTCGTGCGTCATAGGCTCTGACGTACTTGTTGGCCTCCTGCCAGCCGTCTCACGTCATACGCTCGTGCGTCATAGGCTCTGACGCACTAGTTGGTCTCCTGCCAGCCGTCTCACGTCATACGCTCGTGCGTCATAGGCTCTGACGTACTTGTTGGCCACCTGCGAGCCGTCTGACGTCATAGGCTCTTACGTACTAGTTGGCCTCCTGCCAGTCGTCTGACGTCATAGGCTCGTGCGTCATAGGCTCTGACGTATTAGTTGTCCTTCTGCCAGCCGTCTGACGATATAGGCTCGTGCGTCATAGGCTCTGACGTAGTAGCCCGCCGGTCGCTTGTGTTCTGACGTGATCTGAGGGAAAGGGTGAATCAAGAGAACTAATTTTTCCCGTTGGTGTCTGGACTCAGTCCTGTTTCTTTCGATTATGAGTCGAGTACATAACCTCGAGACCAGAATTGATTGATTGATTATTTGATTGATTGATAAGATTTTATTGGCATAAAGCATAGGTTCCCAACCTGGGGTACGCGGTACGAAATTTTGTGGTTTCTGGGTTTGGACCAGCCCCACAATGATCCTCGAAACTTTTCATAACCCTAGGTCAAGGGGAAGGGGTTCAAAACGAAATTTAAAATTTCGACGATGTCATATCTCAAAATATTTGACTGAACCGTGTAAGTTTTAGTTCACTGTCGAATGACCTGCAAAATTACGAATCTTTTAAGACCAATTGGATTTTTGTGCGACCAGCCGTTCGTTCACAGTGAGTGCGCAAAGGTTTAGGAAAAACACTAAACTTCGCGTCGAAAACGGCCGTTACGTGGGTCAACGCCCAGAATAAAACTACCTTTTTTCATCTTCCCGGTAAACTACAGTCTAGAAATTTTAACCGTGAGTCGGGGATAGACCACATTGCAATATTCACTCGGTTTCTCATCTGTAAAATTGTTTAAATAATACCTTTTTGTAATAATACAAATTACATTTTAATGATGAGCTATTGACTTGAAATTTTAAAAATAGTTCAGAACCGGATCACAATGCAATATTCACTCGGTTTCTTGTCTGTAAAATTGTTTAAATAATACCTATTTGTTTAAACAAATTAAATTTTGATGATATGCTACATACTTGAAATTTTAAATATAGGTCAGAAATGATTCACTCGGTTTGTATGACATGGTATGAGTATGGTATGGTATATTATTGTATGTATGATTTAGTACAGTATGGTATGATAGAAAAGAAATTCGTATGGTATGGTATGAGTACGGTGAGAATATGGTATGGTGCCGATTTCCAACACAGTCTGGTATAGACAGAAGGGTGATCTGCACAAGGAAGATAATAAACCGTTGTGTCAAGAATTTGCAGAGTTTTTAATTTGTGTGAGCTTAAAAAGTACTATTTACTCTTTCTTCTTGCATCTCTTACCTTCTTAGTGATGGTTCTAAATTATCGGGAGTAATTTTGTCCAAGATAGCATTTATTCATTGTTCAATTTCCTCCACAGATAGAAGCCGGATTTCCTTCCTGCCATCAACCTAGGTATCCAAGACACTAAAAATGCCAACATGGCGAAATGGGGCAACAAGTCTCACAGCTCTGGGGCAGGTTGTCCCAATATCTGAATTGTGACATCTAGCCAGGATTTGAATACTTATTTCATGGTTTTGGTTTATTATCTTCGATAATGAACCATTGGAATCGCCCAAAGAAAAAAAATAATTTAACCCCGGTTCAGAAAATCGAATAAAACTTCCTCTGTGACCTTAAACTTGGAAGGTAATCACTGCAATCAGAGATTCGCGATTCTTCTTCTTAGATGATTTGGCTTCAGACATGCCTGTCATAGCCATTGGATTCGTGATTCAAAGCAACCATAAAGTGGGTACAGCTTACGTACGAGTAGGCAACCACAAGGGACATTTTATGTCTTTGCGCCCCCTCCCACACCCACACCACGTACCACGTACCTCGTACTTCATTGTTGTAGAAATCGTACCTGTGTTATTATTATTTAAACAATCATTATTACAATTATTTAAACAATCACGCTCATACCGCAGCTTGTCGGCCACGCACTCCGCAGTGGTTAACGTAATATGGTTAGGTAAATTGAGAGCTATCCAACGAGTGGTGAACGATTTTTGTACGATGGTAACTGGCGAAGTTGAAGTTCCATAGCAACGAATCGGTTGTACGTGAAAATCATTATAAATTTTTCATAACGCTTTCTTCGTCACTCCGCGGTGCACCGTCACCATGTCAAACTTTTTGAGTTATGTGCCATAGTAAAGACATAAAATGTCAAAAAATCCGTCCGTCCACTTTACGCCGTACGCCGTCCGCGCCGTTTTGCCCAGTTAGCGTTGAGCTAAAATTGCGAAATTTGAGTTCCGGCTTCGGACCAGCCCCACAATGATCCTCGAAACTTTTCATAACCCTAGGTCAAGGGGTTCAAAACGAATTTTGAAATTTTGAAAATTTCAAAACTCGAAAAATTCTCATCAAACGGTATGTTTTTCATTTCATATTTAGATAGAGTTTATTTCTTAGAATTTTTTAAGACCATCCACAGCTTTGTACGTCCAGCCGTTCGTTCACAATGACGGCTCAAAGTTGGAGCAGATCGAAAATCGTCAACATGAGAGTGAATCGTGAGGCAGCCTGTCGGGTCCATTTTCAAACTGGCACAGCTGATTCAAACAGCATATGGTTTTCAAATATCGAGTTAATGAATAATATATAATAATAATGATTAATAATGAAGCATAAAAATTATTAATAACCAACAATAAATATTAATATTTTACACTACTTGATAATAATTATTAATAATTAATGATAATTCATAATAATAATTAATCAATCATTCAGTGATCGAGACAGAAGGGTTATCTGTACAAAGAAGATAATAAACCGTTGTGTCAAGAATTTGCAGAGTTTTTAGTCTTGAGGACAGATTTTTATATTCTTAGACAAATTAAAAACCACAAATCTCTGGAGTCGCACAACTACTTAACGTGGTCACATAAAAGGGTGCACGACAAGAGCCGTTGGCAGCGACAAAGCAATCGCTTTTGGAAAGGTAAGCACCTGATCTACCTTGATTACGATTACGAATGTATTATGTTTTACGATTACTCAGGAAGATAATATCTACAATCACCTTGTTGAATTCAAAAAAGCCCCTAAATTCTTATGTACAAGTGGTAGTTGTTTTTGAAACAAGAAGTTGTTTTTTTTTGAACAGCCAGTTAGGAACGTCGTAGGAAGGTACCTACCTCCCTACCTTCCTACGACGTTCCACGATCTGAATTCACTCACCTGTGATGAAGACTTCATCGTTGAGACTTAGTGTCGTTGGCAGACTTTGAGAGTGATTCCATTCACCTTCTTTCCCGTAAAATGTCTGTTTATTCAAGATAGCCAAACAGCTCTTGGAGGAAAGCTCCTCGGCTTTCGTGTATTGACGTTTTATTACTGTAGGGAGGCTGAATAATCTCACTCCTGCACCAGGACGATGTTGTGTGCTACACCCCACAATTGTACACGCAGGTATCCATATCTATACTATATAATACAATCGTGTCTGTCTGTCTGTTTGTCTCATCATCAATTGAGAACGGCTGAACGTAGAAAGATGCGGCTGGTACAATTTGACGCAGAATTTATCTGGGAAGGTTTATGAAAAATCCGCGTTTAAATCTGTCCATCCGTTGAAACGCTACGAATGAAATACTACTAAACTAAATACTACATAAACGTCCTCACTTCTATGAGGACGTTTATGCTTATAACTTTTGAACGGTTGAACGTAAATCTGATTGTAAGTAGTCTCTGGATTCAGCTCGACGAGTAGTTTCAAGTGGTACTTCAATCAGGATGGTTGTGGGAGGGGCGGGGTGCAGGTTGCGTGTTGTGGGTGAGTGGGGGGGGGGGGGTTTACCGGCAATCCAAAAACTACTTGACGAATTGGAGTGAAACTTTGAAATTGTGTTGTGTGAACATCGGGGAAGGTTTCTGACCAGGTAGGGAGAGTCCTTAGTAAGTTGGGGGGGGGGGGGGGGGGGGTGTTGCAGGGATTTCGAAACTACTTAACCGATCTAAATGAAACTTTGGGAAAATGTTGAGTGAACATCGGGGAAGGTTTCTGACCAGTTGTGGAGGGGGGGGGGGGATACGGGTGTCTGTTCTACCGTTGCGAAGCGCGGGTACACAGCTAGTTTTCAATAAAACACTGGAACAGAAAGTACAGACAAACACTAAACTGGTCAACACCCGTCGTTAATGAATACGTTGAGCTGCAACTACATGGCGGACATTCGAGATTCGAGCGCGGGCGATCAGCTGAGAGAGAATCGATAGTCTTGTGACGTTACCAGAAAGACACCTATCCTTAACCCTTTGGTACTCACGTCGGGTCCCTGATGACCCGGTTACCTTACAAGTTCGAATCTAACGTCTTCCTATCGCTTTTTGCCCCCGTCCTTGTATTCTCCTAGTTTCTGGAAATAATAAGTTTTGTTACTACCTTTCAAATATTGAACAGGATACACGTGGCTCATAATCGCCAATCTGACCCGATGCGACTGGTAACGTTAGTTTTTTGGGCCCTTAGCTGTGTTCTTCCACATTGTGAATGTCGATGGCATAAATTCGTATCTTATTTATAAAACGAATAATAATATCAGCATAACTTGAGCCTCATTCCTGAAAGAGTTGGGCCACCAAGCACAAGTCCTTGTAATAGTCACTCGAGATCAACCAGGATTGCACCCAAAAAGGAAAAGTTGCCTTTTGTGCCCCGGCACAAGGGGCACACAGTGTACTGATGTTTGCTCCAATTGTCGGAAGAATATCTGCAAATTCCATTCAACCGCAACGATAAAATGTGAGGATTGTACTGGAGACTGAAGAAGACTGAGGATGTATCTAAACGATGTGCCCAATCTCCTCACAGCTATTTTTGCGCCGATACTACCAACGTGGCCTCTCCAAGTAGCATTCTCTTCCTCTAATAAGTCACGACATTATTATTTGTTCAAACGCCACGTGCTTTATGCTATCTATGTGCTAACTAGCTGTTCAATTTATTTTGTATTTAAAAAAAAGGGATTATTTATTGACTTGTTTTGCTATTATAAATGATTTTATTTTCCATGTTGGAGGATTTCTATTGTAAACTAGAGGTAGGGCTTCGGGGGGGGGGGGGGGGGGGGGAGGTTCACCCATAAATTCCAAAATGAAACGGTCTGTCAAGTCACACCTCATTTTAAAGGTTTTTACACGCTGACCCTCTTCACCCTCTTCACTCTTTTCACACTCGTGCCATCTTACAGAGGTTACAGAGGTTAAAGAGGTGCAGAGGTACACAAATTTCATTAAAAATGCATTCCACAAACTCCAATTTCGTCGATCAGCATACTTCGATGTAGAGCAAGCATTCGACCGAACTTGGTACGAAGGCTTGCTGATGAAACTCCAACCACATCTCCCTAATAACATGTAATCAATTGTTCGGCACTATATTTCTGACCGAACGTTTGTAGTGACGGTTCAAAATGAACATTCAACGAGACGAATGATGAAAGCGTCGGCTCCGCGAGAGAATGTGTGGGCTCCGTACCTCTATTCGTTGTATTGCCACGACATCCCACTACTAGCAGATTAAGACTTTGAAGGTATGCATGCTGATGACCTGGTTTATGCTGTGTGCCACGAAAATTTGACAGAAGCTACACAACGACACAGGAACTTCTTGAGGTATTGGGCCAGTGGTGCACAAGGTGGAAGGTGAAAATAAATGCACGTACACTTATAATCTGAAGTATGAAGAGCCACCTTTATTTTAGAAATGCTGACCATTCCATACCGAAAGCCACGGTATTTACCTTGGAGTTTACATTGACAAACGACTGACGTTCAACCATCACATCACAGAGCTGATCAGTAGAGTGCAAAACAGAGTGTCCGATCCAAAACCGTTGTTAGACAGTCGGAATGTTTCAGTTCATAATGAAATAACTATGCACAAAACCCTTATTGTACCAATATGGACCTACGCCATAAACATATGGGGCACATGTTCACGATCCCAGTTCAGAAGAGTGGAACAACAACAAAATGGCATCTTACTAAAGAGAGCAGTTCAAACGCCTGAATTTGTCAGAAATGAAACTATTTATAAGGATTTCTGATTGGAAACACCTACTGAAATCCTAAAACGACACATGACAAAGTTTGTCCATCAAAACACGGTTCTCTCGGCTGGGGAGAACAACAATAAATCCATCAGCAAACTTAACAGATCCATCTCCAAAATCACTCGCTGGAGCGCTAAATGGAGAATGTAACTGAATGAGACAAAGTCGGTGCACATCGATTTCACCAACTGTAAGATCAACTACATCCCGGCTTTTCTCAACAATGTGGTGATTCCCTATTCGAATCACGCCAAATACCTGGGCATGACACTAGACGCCAAGCTCCGGTGGAAAGAACACGTGAAAAATAAATAGACAGAACTAAGTTCAAGTCTTGTTTTGAAATTCAGGAAAATGAATCGGCCGACGATCAACGATGTCACTTCAGAATGAACTGCTTCTGTACACTCAAGTACTCAGGCCTTCATGGGTCTACGGGGCCCAACTGTGGGGCTGTACGGCTTCTTCAAACAGGCAGATGATTAAATGCTTTCAGAACTACGATGCATAACCAATGCGCCGTGGTATATCCGCAACGACGCTCTACATCGCGACCTCGAGATAGAAAGCGTCGACCAAGTTATAGAGCAGCGCGCTAACGCTCATGTTGAGAGACTCAAAAACCATGTTAACGAAGAAGTTGTCCAGCTTCTCGAAGTACATGAGTTGACGCGGCGCATTAAGCGCACTAAACCACATGAGCTTGTGTAGGGAGTGAGTGTGTGCAATAAATTAGAAAGACAAAGGACTAAGTTATGTATCGTTAGCCCTAAATGCCAAGTACTGAAATATAATTAGGTCAGACGAATATTGTTAATGAGATCTACATCTTGGAGCAATAATAAAATAAAAATTAGAAGGAAAAAATTAAAACGTAGGACATACCAACCTAGTAGTCACTGAAGGCTTTAGACGACCAGAGGTACTGCGTATGGTACGGCCGCGTCACATCATTGACTTGATCGATCTCCATACTGTGCATACCGGATGGTTAAACAAATAGTTGTTGTTCACCACCTTCATAAGAACGATATACTAATATATGATTTATAAAACGAATCATTGAAAAATGTTGTATTACTAGCTGTCGGGCCCTTCGCTGACGGGCAGAACTCGGGGTGTATCCATCTACCTCTGTTCCCTGCCCCGGACGGGCAGAAATCGTGCTGGATCCATCTACATATACCATCTATACTCTTACCTGTCGCTTTACGGATTATAACCCTTATATGTCCCTTTACAAACCCTTATAATCTTAAATACCAAAAGTAATATCGATCTGTCTCACGGGAAGGAAGAATTTAAGATTTTTATATTTCGGCTTCCCTATAAACCCCCACCCCTTTGCGTCGGATCCGGAAGTGAACCCCCCCATGTCCCTACCCGGTCGAAGAAACATTTAAATACGGGAGAAAAGTTCGATCCATTGAGCAGTTTTTTCGTGATTGAAGGACAGACAAACAGACAGACAGACACCAAATTCAAAATCGGCATGGTTCGACTCCATTTCACGTTAAACGAATAACTTCAGTGAACATTTTCGAAAATACCCAAGGAACACGAAAATCGTTTTTAAATTTAGTTATATAGATTAACGGACTAAAAAAGGGCATCTCTTCTCTTCGCTTTTCATATTTCTTTTCTTCGCTTGCTCAGTCCTCAGTAACTCAAAACAAAACAATTAAATAGTTTCAACTGTCTTGAGGAAATACATACAAACATAATTTCACTTATGTATATAGGGTGGTTGAAGGGTTGGTTGGAGGAAATATGATTTCCTGAATGAAGAAACATTGTTGCTATGGTTTTATTTTGACTAAACGCGCGTTGACTTTAATAATAGAGGCGGGTAACACCTTGAAGTTGAAGCCGAGCCGATCGGACTCTCCACACATTTGTTTATCAATATGTAATTTCATAATCAACTTAATGACAAGCTATGGCATTCTGGGTCGCCTTCGAAGGGATGTCGGACATTACCCTAATGGTTAATAAGTATACGGTTTCACTATACGATAAGCAGAGCTCTCAGAATTGCCGGCCAGCGGGTGAGGAGGGTGGCGGAACTTACAGATTATGTTTTCGTATCATTTGATGAAATCATTATTTTAGTATTTTATCTTCCCCACCAAAGCAGACTTCATCAATTTGCCTCTAATGATAACCCTTTGTGAACGAGAGGTTCTAATGAGTTGACCGGAAATGGGTCTAGCAACGGATCAGCACCTCTGAACTTCTCATAAAAAACACCGGTCGAATGACTTTTGGTTGCACCGATAATAAACATTACTAAACGCCAAAGTGATCTTATTGTAGAAACATAGAGTTGATTAATGCAAGTATCTTAACGGGTGTCAACAGGACGGCGAGCAGGTGAATATGAGTAGTGCGTATGATATATTGTTTTCCAGGTTGTATAAGCAATGTTCCAATGAAGACGAACCAGTGACTCACCTATGATGGAAATGGTGGCTAAGTCGCAAAATGAATCCCCAATGCCCACACCAACTGTTGTTTGAATTCGCACTAGAGTATTTGAACCTTCAATAAAAATTCGGAAACTATTTTCCCAAAAGGTACCGAATGAAGTTAGATTGGGGAAATGCATTAGAAAACTATGAAATATAAATACGCAATTATGAAATGAAATTGAATTGGAGGTTGGAAATGGTGGAGGACATTATTGAAAGGTGGGAGGCATCCCGTTTCTTCGTCCTGTCGCAAAATTGATACGGGGCACTGTGATGATATTGGTGGGCATTTCGGTACTCAAGAAAACTGGTGAAAAATGCAGGTGGGTATTCGTTTTAGATTGCATGATGGCAAATGAGCCAGAAATTCATGTTCAGGGGTACTAGAGTAAGGAGAAGGAGGATGAGTGTCATGAGGACGAACTACTTCTTGTCCTGTGGTGGATCAGGTGCATAACTCCCCTAAAGAAACTGTGTGTAGGTACTTATACAAATCGAGGAAGTAAGTAGGGTATTGAAATTACGGAATATAGAGTTGAGACATTATTCTGGCAATCTAAAAAAATAGTTACCGTTTCGAACCGACTTCACGAGGGCGAGGCTCTATAATAACGTATTTTTAAACGTAACAGAATTAGTTTTACAAGTTAGAAGCGTATTTGGGAGTGACGGTTCCCAAAGAGCAAGGTGGAAAACGGAAAAGGCGTTCTTCAAACAGCGGCAGTTCATTTACTGCGGCGGTTTCCCAGGTGCCCCGCTGAGGTACTGAGAAGCGATCCCGAAAAAAGTTGTGGTCGGACGTGACGAGACGAGAGGGCTAAACTCCATCGAACTAAACTCAACCGACCAGTGATTCAACGGCGTTTAGCTGGTCCGCCAAAACCACTACAAACAAAAGACAGTAAATATTAGCGGTGGTCCGGCAGCTTTCAACAACTCCACTGCTCGCCTTCAATCCAAATCACTGGGACTGCTGTTGTTCCTATTTCCATTTAGAGATTCAAAGGAAATGGCATCCACTTTGATTTCGCACTTCCGTGGTTAATTTTCTAATAACATGTGAACTTGTGATGACGTCAGGGTTTTGTTTGTGTCATTGATACTATAAGATCAGTACTTCCAGCATCCATTCCCGTGTAGCGCGTTGTATGAATTTCCCTCTCAAATAAGATAAGAGTTTAGGAAAATCACCTATCTAAATATAAGCTCCACCCTTTGATTCACCCTCGACAATGCTTCCTCGGTTCTACTATGAGTCCATATTTTGAACGAACAACTCTCTGAATCAAAATCGACTGGAATTTGTATAGAAATTGTATGAGATCGTAGCCATACCATCTATTAAGGTTGCAAGATGTGCCGATTTGGACATCTCAAACCCTATTATTTTGCACCCTATTGATCTGGGAAGTTTAATGAATCCTAGGATCATTCCGAACTATGCCGAGTTATGAAAGTTCAATTTTCTCGCCAGAGTAAACCCAATCCGTCCAGAATAGAGAATCGGAAATATCACAACAAGGAATATACAATCAAATATTGGGCCTCCATGTTCTGGGGCAACGAGGCTCAATAAAGTAGCTTAGTACAAAGACGTTAACCTTGTGCCCGATCATCTTTTGAAACGCCGTTTATCTGCGTCCGTAGATTGAAGGAAGGAAAAAGTGTTGGAGCAGAATATTAGTATTAGTTATTAACGTTTCCGTTTCCTCACCACAGATAATTTCGTCCAATTTCATTGGGAGATTATTCTTGAGAGGAAATGGTCATTACCACCTCATGTCTACAGCCATTAACACTTGAATATCAAGACCAATTATTTTTTCCGTTTTTTGTTGTAATTGAAGTTGGGGAGGAGTTAACATTTTCCAAGAACAAGGCATAGAAGAATTAAAGCCGTTGGTTTTATTCTTGTTTTAATTACTTCAACAATTGGTTGGCTTTGTGAGTAGTCGTTATACGTGTATGCTTATTGTCGTATGTATTAATAGTAGCGCATAGGACCATCTATGGCCTAAAATGCAGGTGATATGGGACAATATCGGTTGAGTGTACCAGGAATATTCACTTATGTTGCACAGGAAAGTATTTATTACTTTGGGTTATCCTATATTATCCAGGAAAACACAATTATATGATAAACATAATATGATAGAACGCTGTTGGGCGATTTCTTCTACTGATCCAGGGCTATATGGAATAAAAAGCCGTAATCCCTCGCCCCTTTCCAAGCCCACTTCAAACCCTCTCCACCTTCACTGATTGACTTGAAATTTTGCACAGAGCTTCGTTTCAACTTTAGCCAGTGCCTTTTAAAATATTCAAGTCGATAGGTCTAAAAAATGATAGTTTGGCGTGCTGAAGGCAGTTTTCGCGATGCATTTCAATTTGGTAAAAACCAGATTTTAGGTCAATTATGCTAAAATAATTTCATCTTCCTAGTTTATTGAGAAGTTCTGAAATTCGTGGGAGGGGGTAACGGTCGGGGTATGTTTTTTTCTTGATGTTGGGTTTCCTGAATTCCGCATTTCCTTGATTTGCCTATCGACTTCACGTCGATAAATTTCGGGGAAACGATAGTTTTCAGCATAGACTGGGATTTCGTCTGTTCACTGTTGTGTGAAAATGATAGTGATTCTTCTCCATGTGAAATACATCTTCAAATTCAGTCACTAGTTCGATTAGGTGTTTTTCTCCCTCGTTCTTGTGATTAATCCAAATTTGGAAGGATCGAAGTTTTCGCCGAAATAGTTGTTTAGGTTTGGGGTTCTTCCAGGTAGGTCATAAGGTTCTTCTACTTGGATAGGACTGATTTGTCTGAATTTACCGTTAATTTAATTGGGATTAAGAATATTTAGGTGGGTTTCGCAATTATCGACTAGCACTAGACATTCGAAAATTTCTAATTTACCTATTTTGACTCGCTGAATGGCACGAGCATCAATTTGATGTAGCTCGGCAGGGTCGGTCCCTAGATAGTTGTAATGAATGGTTTTCTGAGTTTCCCCTGTAACCCAGGGAGGTTAGGCAATTACGCCCGACCCAGTGGGATATCCTGGTCTGCTTTCACAGAGCAGGTACCTGGTGGAATCAAAAACATGGGAGCCAAGAAGCAATCAGTAAACCATTACATAGTGGAGACAGAATTCGGAGTTTTAGTCAGTAGGTTTGTAAATCGATGGAAGCTTTTAGAATTTTAAAATTATCTAGGCCTAATAGGAGATCGAATTTTTTATGGAAATTGAATTTAATTTAATTTTAAATTTAGGTTCCTTTGTTTGCAGATTTTACCAAATGGGACAAGAGTGGAGAACTCACCGTTTGAGGAACCGTGAGCTGGTTCAACAGTGTATCGGTCTGGGAAAAGGTTTTGAGCGATAGCTTGGTTGATATAACTTTTCGTGCTGCCAGTGTCGACTAAAAAAACGGCCCTCGTTTTCGGGACTACCTTCGGACAATTGAGATGGGCACTGATTGGGGTCGTAATTTTCAGGTTCTGGGTTCTATTTCTGTTCAAATTATTCCTGATAGTTTTATTTGATTCTTAATAGCATTTTGGGGGTCCGTATCTAAGTGATTTAAATTTATGTTAGGCCTCCATCTAGCGGTGTGAGCCCTTAAATGTGGTTCGCAGGCTCTACGAGATGGTTGGTACGCCAGGTTTTGGACTAAGAGGTGTGTTGGGTTGTGGCTTGAACTGTTGATTTGGGATATACTTGTTGCCATTTGTAGGATTCTGGCTCGGGGCCCTAAACCCGAAATTGGGTTTGAAACTTGGATTCGGAGGTCGGCAGGCCGGAGAAAAAGTGTTATTGAATGGATTTGGTATAAATTTTGGTCCTTCCTGAAAATTCTGTTGTGTTTTAAATTTGTTACTGTTGGTTGATTGATAGTCATTCGTTAGCCATAATAATGCCGATCCCATGTCTGGTGGTTGTCGTGTACGAAGGATTGAACTATCGGATCTTTAAGGTTCAATAGAAAAACCCGGAGCGGTACGCGTTTATAGTAGAATTTTAGGATGTGCATGTGGTCCGGACTCAGGAAGGACTCTCGTTTTCTGATTGACGTGAGTTCGTCAGTTCTAATAAAAGGGTTAAGTCGTCTCGTTTGTCCGATTAAGTGCTTAGTGTGGCAGTTTTGGTGTCCTGATTAGTAGTAGGATTTGTTGCAAAAATTCGGGAAGAAGTTGGGGGTAGAATTTTAGATTTTATTCCTGCATGTAGCATATAGTTTTGAAAATGTTCGGGGTCATTCGTGTTATGAGCACGATCGTGAAGTTTTTAGGTAACTTGGAGAGTTTCTATCTGTCCAGAGAATTGAGAGATCAGGTCGAGGCGTTCTACATAGGACGGGATTCTACATTGGTCGGGGATCTTGGTCGGCTTCCCTAGACTCAGGAATAATTCGGTCGATTAACACGGACTGTAACATTGATGTTAATTCTTGGATTTGTTCCCTTTGTTGATCAATAAATGCTTGTTGATTAATGTTGGCATTATCAACTCGTTGGGGGCTTTGGGCACCCAAGGGAATATCGTTGAGATTTTCCATGCTATCTGGATGTTCTGGAATCGTTCTTAGAATTATGCATTTACTTTTTTGAGCGATGTGATTTCCTAAATTTCGATTGATGGTGGTGGATTTATGTTCACCGATATAACGTTTTGGAACAAACGAAAGATGAACTGATTAAATTGTCAGTGAATGGGTGAATAGTTAAATGACCAGTAGAGATTCCATATACTGTATGCCTCAGTTAACTGGGATGTAGTAATGCTTGGTTTTGATCAATTTGAATTTATGATCAAATGGAATTAATGATCGATTTGAATTTATTATCAATTTGAATTTATGATCAGCAACACTGATTATGGCGGAGAATTCGTAACTGTATGCTTCAGTGAAATAGAATTGTTTCTCGTCAGGAATGTGTATGTTGTGTTTACAATTTTGGGTCATGACGAGTCTCAGCAGCCGTTTTCTTTCTTGTGGTATTCTTTCCTTTATTTTCTCGAGTGTAGGTCCTGGGCTGTGTCCTGAAGCATTTGTGATGTACTTTCGTGTGTGCGGTGGTCTTCACTGTGACTGCGCCAATTTCGTCGGGAACGAGTAAAAGTTGCGTTAAAAAAAAAAAAAAAAACTTTATTTTCGAGAAGGAAATCACAGTGGGGAGAGACTTAGATGGGACTGACACTGACTGAGAACTGGAGAACTCGAGCTCGCAGGCTCCTTATTTATATAACCTTGTTCCGCTGTGTCTGGAGTTAGAAGCGTGGGTAGGATTTCAGTGCTGATATAGCAGGTTGTACATAACTTGTATCTATTCTGCAGCACTAGAGGATTTCCTGGTCCTCACTCCTCTTTACATCCACGTTCAGAGAACTGCTTAGTGTGACCACCAATGATTGTGAATCCTGGATAACAGGCTTCTCTCAGTTCTGTGGTGCACAGATGGGCACTTATGGATGGCAGGTCTGGGCTTCGGTCAAAGGGGCCTAAGTTTAATTAGAACTGCTCTTCTGTCATTGAGACAATCTTAGGTCTCCTCACTGGTCATTTCCCACTAAGGTACCACCTCAAAAATATCGGCAAGGCCAGCACAGCAATATGTGAACTCGTCAATGAGGGATCGGTAACAGCAGGGTACGTCCTCTGCGACTGTTCTGCAGTTGCATCTACACGATTCCAGCACTTCAGGAATGGTTTAGTAAGTTCCAAGGATGTTGCTAAGGAGACATTCGTAAAAAACTCAGTTTTTACGACCCTCTGCGTGAAGTGAGACTCTCTTGCGTCCAGCTTGATATGATGTATTCTAGGCGCTTCAACTTTTACAGAGTCTTTCGATAACGACTTGGTTTTCAATCAGTCTTTTAATTCTCAAAGTGACTGCTCAATATCCTGACATCAGCTTCCTCCAAAATAATACCTCCTCTGAAGCCAAAAGAACTGACCCGACCCAACCTGAAAGATTTGCCTATATTAATAGTCCTTGGACTAATAACCATTCCTACAAGTTCCTTCCATATCGAGGGTCTCACGGCAACTTCCCACATCGTCATTTCGGCAACTTTTTAGCAAAGCCAAAAACCATCTGCCAAGTACTATGTTTACTGAGTAATTCAGTAAAATAAATCGTGAGATTTAGTGTTAACTAACTTAGGTACCTAACTTATACTTAGTTAGGTCGATCCGCCGGGAGAAGACTCTTCGAATGGTATGCATAACTCATTTTGGCCAAAAATGACGATGTGGGAAGTAGCCGTGAGACCCTCGATATATTCTCGTGGTAATGCACTACAAAAATTGAAATTCAGAAGGCTCAGGGAGATTACTACACATCCTCGACCTGATTGAAATCCAGAATTCAATGTCAGGTATAGAAAAACAAGAGTGTTTGAAAAATCGTCTATTTCCACTGAAATATGAGTACCTACACTGTTAGACCGGTTTCGGCGATTAAACCATAGTCAGTAACAAAACAATACTGACGATGGTTTCATCGCCGAAACGGGTCTAACAGTGAACTCATATTTCAGTGGAAATAGACGATTTTTCAAATACTCTTGTTTTTCTTAACATGGGTTTCCACGATTTCGTCGCGAGTGATTTTACAACTCCGTTGTAAAAACTGGCCCGCCAAAAAATCTCAGCCGCAAAAAGGAATGATATCCATTTTGCCCGCCCGCCACATATATAGGATGCTCGGTGCTTCGCACCTCGCTGTTGAGTGTGCATATGGAAACCTGATCCTCCTACCCCTAACCTCCACCGTCAATGTTTTCCTGTTCCCTGTCTGCTTCCCACAACCCCCTCTCACACTTAGTCACCCTCGGAATCACCTAATATGTTTCCTCTGTTACACCAGCAGGGAGCTTTACGCTTCTTTCAATGCTGATGGCGGGAGCTTTTTGCCAGATGAACAAGCCTGAATTAAAGCATTAGTATTACTGGTGGTCACGAGTAATCAGTAGTGGTACACCTATAATGAAGTAATGCTTCAATTCAGGCTTGTTTATGCGGCAAAAAGCTCCCGCCAACAGCATTGAAAGGAGCGTAAAGCTCCCTGCTGGTGTAACAGAGGAAACATATTAGGTGAAACCGAGGGTGACTAAGTGTGAGAGGGGGTTGTGGGAAGGAGACAGGGAACAGGAAAACATTGACGGTGGAGGTTAGGGGTAGGAGGATCAGGTTTCCATATGCACACTCAACAGCGAGGTGCGAAGCACCGAGCATCCTATATATGTGGCGGGCGGGCAAAATGGATATCATTCCTTTTTGCGGCTGAGATTTTTTGGCGGGCCAGTTTTTACAACGGAGTTGTTTTTGGGGGGATATCACATCTTTTTGCATGGCTAGTTTTCGAGTGGTACTTATACAATACGGTTCAACAACTTATACAACACAAAGTTACCTACGAGGTAACTAGTAAATTTTTTCCTAAATGAAGTTTTATCCTAGTCAAAATTTAGTAAAAAATTAGTACGCCTACTAATTTGCCTTTTTGTTTCCTGTTTTTGTGACAAGAATAATTATTTTTTGGAAATTATTGTTTGTTATATGAAATGTGTTTGAAAAATAAGTAGTTTTAAAATTTTCGCGAATTGGTTAAATATTAGTTTTAAAATTTTCGATTAATTAAAACAATCAACAATTTAAAAACAATTATTAAAATTTAATACAATTATTCTTATTATTAAATTTAAAAAAGTAGAAAGAATTGGAAATTTGAATAAATTTGAATTAGAAATTTTTTGAAAATTGTTTGCATTTTTTCTTGGGGATTGTGCAAATTTTTGTTGTTGAGAATCATTACAATAATTGTAATTATTGGTGTCGAAGAGAAAGAGGAAAGAGAAAGTTTGCGAAAGGTAAAACGCACGTTTTTACACCAACAATCGCGAATAACTCGAGAACCGTTGGGAAAAGTGACAAAGTGCGCTACCCTCATTCGAAAGCCCATAAAATTTCCTATCGATCCTTAAACAGGCGCCACTCTACGACAATTTTTCTGACCACCGTTCAACTTTGATATTTTCGAAAATTAGCCAAATCAGTAGATGTGGAATTTATTCACGTATTTTTGGCTGTGGATTAGTCAAATCGATTGAGATTTAGTTCAAAATTATTGAGCATATTTTAGACAACCTAGCGGACATTTTAAGACCAACCGCACCAATTTTCATCAATATTTGCGGCAGTTATTATTGAAAATAGAAAAATCACTATAACTCCTTTATTTTCCCCCTTAGAAAGCTTTTTTTGATCTTAAATTAAACAGTTTAAAAAGCTGAACACAACTAAAAAAGAAAATCTGGAAAAGCTTCAATTTTGAAGGAGTTATGACCATTTGAAATTCCTAAAAATTACTATTTCCCCCCTAATTGGGAGGGAAATGGGGGGAGGGAGAAAAAATGTTCAAAAGGCACTCCCTTGGAGCATAAAAAACGTGTGTGCAAAATTTCAGCTCGATCCGATTCGTGTGCTGGGCTGTAGCCCCGTCAATGAACAACAACGACAACGACAACAAGAAGAAGAACACGAAAAACGTGAAAAATAGTGGTTTTAAAATTGTTATACCCCCGACACCTGATGTTCCCGAGAGCTGAAATTTGGTTTACGTCCTCACGTGCCCCTGGAGAGTTGGTGTACAAAAAATCAACTCTCGAGACACTCAGGGGGCCGAGCTACGGGATGGTGAAAACCCCAACTTGTTCCGTCGTGTAATCAGTGTCTCAGTCGCTTCGGTTTTCAGGGCTTCGGTTTTCTCGGCGGGCGGGACGCTCCCGCGTCCCTAGATACATCATCATCAATAAATCGTAGGAATTCATTCAACAATGGTATCAAAATTTGTATACCTACATTACTCCCGTACTTTTGAATAGCTGAACTAAGTTGAGCTTTCATAAGTTTTTAAGGTTTTGGTGGAAGTTACATCATCCTTTCCAGCTGCATTATCATTCTTGATGCAGTTCAAGACCCTCCAAACCCCTACTTCTTCAAGATAATTTGGTATGCTAGTGCCTCATCATATGATCCACTAGGAAAAACCACAGAAGATCCACATTTTCAACGTTCGGCATTTTACTACAATTAGGAATCTATGGGAAAGATTCTCCTTTCGTCGCTTCAACTGAGTCCGAGAGGCTATTCGGGAGAATCTACTCCTGCTGCTCCTACAGTTCGCTTTTCGTAATCAAAATTGACAGTCATAGACTACCTTGATCGCCTGCACCCACGCTTCATCGTTCTGGATTGCCACAACTGATTTGAACCCAAGTCTGCATAAATGTACTCGTACTATGAGTTTGGGCTTGGATCTCTTCCCAACTGAACTGTCGACATCATTGCATCCCCGATTTGACTTAATGTTGGTTAAGGGAGAGATTTGGCTCAAAGTTATATAAGACATTTCAGTTACTCACTTGTGTGGGCATTGTGGGTGGTATCGAGTAAGAGGGAAAGTACGAGTCGTAACAGTCAGTGAGTCCAGGAGAACATCTTCAAGGAACCACAAATCAATACGCCTAAACGATCGAGTTCGGGACACTGTGAAAAATCCAGA